>OY720643.1:33787227-34393183 GCA_963169105.1 Ceriagrion tenellum | reverse complement strand
GTGGTATAGTGAACGAATTATTTCTAAGTATGTATGGAAGTCCTGAGAATCTGGGAATGGGAGCCATCTGTCGGCAGATACATCTAACTGTTGAAGATTGCTCTTGGCGAAGACAGCTTATTTACTTCCACACTTGTTTACACCGGGTCTCTTAGCTGCCCCTGCGTTAGTCGATTGTTACTCCGGGCCGCGTTAACGTCGATTGTGACCGTTGACTTGCGTTACCCGTCTCCCGTTGTACCGCTAACGTCTCGCGTCACACGTACACGTTGATTGTGTCCCAGCCTTTATAGTAAATACATGCTTGCAGTTCTCAAAATACGAGACGTTGGTTAGAAAATTTTAAGCTTCCGGTAAAATTTAATTCGGTAGAAAAAAATATTCCAATAATATGTGACCTTATGGCGATCGGTCAGGGAAATTGGTAAATCAATCAGGGAGAAGTCAGGGAAAGATCGGGGAATTCGAAAAATGGATATCAGTAGCCACCCTGATATTTTTCTTCCGTAAGTTTAACGAGAGAGAGAAAAGAATTAAGAAGCAAGACCCCCTCACGTGGTGAGTGACCGAATGTGCTGATCCAGCAATAAAATTCCAGCTCTACAATTATAATTTTCAAGGAGAGAGTTCGTGGAAATTGGTCCGTCGTAATCTCTAACAGTATGAAAGGGGACTTTTTTTAATTTCATTTTTATAATTGGATACGACCGCGTCCGACTCCTCCGATTCATTCTAAGATATTGTACCAATGAAAGATACATTTAATGAATCCAGCGCTAAGAAGATTCGGAGATCGTGCAGAAAAAATTACTCAAACTCTCTCAGACGAGGTTTTTCTTTCTCAGGAGAGGAGGCTTGAAGTCTTGTTAGTTAAATTAATCCTTGGATTGTGGCGAAGGAACAGTAATGGTGCGAAGCAGGAGTTTCAGATTCGAAACGTATACCCGTCCCCAAACTGAATTGTATGTGATGCTATGCTGTCATTGACGAAAATTTGCACAAATTAGTTTGGTGGCCGATATTCTTTGAGAATCCCTGCTAATTTCAGCTCCAAAATCTGCCGGCTACCTGGAGATGACAGTAAACCTGGCTGAATAACCTGCCAGCGTCTCCAACAATCCAGCTATGAACTTCGAGGAAGCCTACCCGTCGAAGCCTTGGGAATTTCTTCTTGGTTGTCAGAAATTTAACTTCAGGAAAATGTGGACTTCTAAGGATCAAACAGAACCTTAGGACAGAACCTTAAAACAGAGCTTAGAGCGTCGTCAGGTATGAACTTCGAGGAATCCTAAGGTCGAATATCCTTAGGGATTGCACCCAGGTAGTTGGAAATTTATCGTCAGGAAAATGTAGACCCCCAAGGATAAAATAGAACCTTAGGTTAGCTCTGACCTGTCGAAATAATCGTTAGATGAAGAGGTTTGGTGAGCTAATAAATGTTTGAAAGACGATTTTTCACAGCTGCTGGTACGGGTGTAGCGCGTAGTGCGAAGGCAAGGAAAATCTCTGCGACTAAAGATTTTATCAGGTAGGTATACACAGATTGTTTCCACAAGGAATCCCATGCATTGGTGATAGCAATAGGTATTCCACGTTCGAAACGTTTGAAATAATATGTGCCACGTTCGTGCTTGACTAAGCAACTTATAAAGTGACATTTAGTATTCGACTTTCCGCAAAGGATTGCATGTAACCAGGGAGATTTTGTAAACGCAACTCTTCACTCACTATATCTGTAGTGCACATTTCATCAAGGTAGTTTGAGCGAAATATCATTTTACCTAGAAATCAATAAATTTGGTCTCATTAAAAAAAAATCTCACCCACCCATTTACATAAAAAATTCTACCCCTTACCACATTACTTTCCGAGATATTTGCCAGAAAATACCAGCCCTTTTACATGGGAAATGGTATGTGTATGCACTCCAGGGAGAGCTTATACTAAAAATTAGACATTTCCTGCGCCTAGATCTCGTCAAAAAATCTACAGTGTGTAGCTTTTGTCTTTTCCTCAAATATTTTGGAAAATTAATCACATTGTCACCGCAGTAAATTCTTCGAGATCACAACAAATTTTGGCGTCGCAAGAAAGTCTTGGGTGAAAAAGGTGGAGGGGGTTCTTAGCGGGAGAAATGCTAAATTATTAAGGGGCGTGCTGGAAGAAATGAATGCGTGCATTGGAAGCGGATGAGATAGGCAGGGATAGGGTATAATTAAGGTAGTTTGAGCGAAATGTCATTTTACTTAGAAATCAATGAATTTGGTCTCATTTTTAAGAAACATATCTCATCCTTCTAATGACACCAAAAATTCAACCCCTTAGCTCATTACTTTCGGAGATATTTGATGAAAAATACCAGCCCTTTTACATGGGAAATGGTACGGTCGGATTCAAATGTATTGCAAAGAATCGAGCGGCGCCACTTACGCTTCTCAAGGAAATTGAGTTTCACTTACGGCGCTGTTATTCTTTGCTACGCAACGCTATCTATTCATCTGTTTATTAGCACGTATTCAAATGGTAATAGTTGACCAATTTCCTCTATTGTGCTAATTTGTTATTACACTTTCATTTTGGTTTGGATTTGCGATTTGAGCATGGATAATTATTATTTATTAATCACAACTGTTACTCTAAATGATACATTACGTAGTATTTGCCGTAGGTATATTGTATGCCAGGAACGATCTGCGTTTAATAATAAAGTTTGGTATTTCAATTAATCAATACGTCGCAGCATGTCATTGTTATTCGAGCTGATCATATTATGTAATAACAAGTTTGCACAAAACAAGCAATTGCTCAACTGTTACAATTTAAATACGTGCAAATAAACAGCTGAATAGATAGCGTTGCATAGCAAAGAATAACAGCGCCGTGAGTGAAACTCGATTTCCTTGAGAAGCGTAAGTGGCGCCGCTCGATTCTTTGAAATACATTTGAATCCGACTGTACGTGTATGCACTCCGGAGACACATTATATACAAAATGAGGTATTTCTAACACTTAGATATCGTAAAAGAACTAACAGCGTGTAGTTTGTATGTTTTCTCAACGATATTTGAAAATAAATCATATTGTCACCGCATTAGGTTCTTGGGTATCACACAAAACCTTCCGTTTTGAAGGAGTTTCAAACGTACCTCGTAAAACAAATGAGTCCAGTTAATGACTTATTTAGATATTTTTACTTGATTACTTACAATTTCTGTCATGTAAAACTATCTTATTGCACCATTTATAATGCAATATTTACTTCGTGTGTCTCACAGTTGGTGACATTAAAACGTATATATCGAATGTGGTCTCTATTCGGATTAGGGAACTATCTCGCTCGCACTACGTCAAACCGCCGCTTCGACACCGAAAGTATGATAGAATGACACTAATCGAAGGTGGAAGAGAATGTGAACATATGCGGCAAAATTCACCAAAATTATTCAAAATTACCACCCTTATCGTGAGCCGCTTCGGTGAATGACATACCTGGGCGTGTCTTTCAAATCTTAGAAAAGAAAGAGAATAGATTGTATTGATGGAATGAAGAAGGGTAGATCGTATGCTGAAGCGAAAAAGGGTATACTAGAGGTCGATAGGCCCCCGAAAAAGGAGAAAACCGGGAGGAGTTTCTCCGACTGTAAACAAAAACCTACCTTTACCGGTAGAATACGAAATAATTATAAGCATTTCACTATGGATCCCGTCATCATTTCTCTCCTCATGATAAAAGCGACTTCCGCTGACACAATTCTACAGTCTTTCCGGGTGAAAAATGAGAATCAAATTGAAAATCAATTTTGCTAAATCAATAATCCATGAAATTCATCATCGCCGATGGGCAACGCTTAGAAATGGACTGCGGATTGCACAGCGGCGATTCCACTCCCGCATCGCATTCCCTTTAAGACTCCGCGGGAGAAAGGCACCAGCCATCGATTTCTCGGTCTCCTGGAATTTCATTTGGCCCGAACTATGGGGGCATTCCCGGACTTCCAAAGCTCGAAAATATGCGGTTTTCCCGCAGCACCTCATGCGTCGGGAAACGTGGAAAGAGCACAGTAATCGCTCACTCCACGAATGCAACGATGAAAGTCCCACGAAGATGCTCCGATTTTTGAATTAGTCAATGTGCACTCTCAATTGTGCCCACGTGCGACCTCTGTGTATAAACCACTTATTTCATTCCATTTCATTATTATAACAGCTGATTGGTAGGTTTATAGACAGCACTCATTCTTACGTCATGATTTCTGGCATCTCGTTCTGCTTTCACTCCTACACGTGATCCACCATTATATCCCTCTTAAAATCATCAAATCGTTTTCCTCTCCTTAAATTTCCATAATTCCTCTCCTCCTCCTTCCTCTTCAACGCTTCCGCAGCGTTCTCCCCTCTAATAAGACGGTGAAAATTATAAATAATTAAAACACGTATAACAGCAAACACCAAAAAACGTCCGAATCCAGCTTGGCGCTTCGATGATAGAACAAGGCTGGGTACTTTGGCTTTTTTTATTATTCCCGGCGACAGGTAATTTTGGAAAAATTACCACCCAAGTCCATAAAGCACTAAAGATGATAGAAAGACAATTAACCTCAACGTAAATATCACACAATAGCTTTGTAATTCTCCAAAATTCTCTCAGAATCAAAATAAGTCTCATCAGAACACAGACAACAATTACTCCAAAACCGCTTATTTATAAACAACCGTTCCTAAGTGATAAAACCCAGCCAAGGCCACAGCATATTTTATTTGTAAAATTAAACGTAACAATAGTCGTTACAAACGTTTATCAACGAATAATAACTGCGTTTTGAAACGTAAATGGATTGGGTAAATACTCCATGAATGCAACTATAAAAACCTACTCGCCAAGTTATCAACGTAAACAGTATTACCGTTGTACGAACATATGAATTAATAAAGCTTCAGTTTAATACAGAATACGTTTACCAATATCAATGTACAGATTAATACGGAAATATCAATGCATACTGAATTAGAATGACTAGGTAAACTATTCTTTCCCTATTTCAAAGTACTGAGCGATTCGAAATTTTTATCGCCAATCTCCAGCGGATGAGAGAGAAATTCCCAATTCTCCAGTAAGAGACGAAAATACTGCCGGGTGTTGGGATGCTGGTCCGCATCCACAACCTAAACATGCTCGTATGACTGTACCACTCCAAATATAACAGTAGATATGAGAACCCCAGACTAACAAATCAATTAGCGATGTGGAACACTGGCTATTCAAATGGAAGCCATTAGCGACCGAAATGTCCTTTACTTTGCTCCGCGTTTTCCGTAGAAAGTACATTTCGTCGTGTCTTTCACTAGCGCATCAATCTGACGGTTAGGTTCCTCCTGTATGGATTTCTCATCGCCATTAAGTTTTATACGACTCCAGGCTAGGCATGGTTAAGCAAACTACACTCAACTCGGAGCCCTTCCGAAGTCATATAAATCCCGTATAAATGACAATACTTGAGAGATGTCCATAGTATTTGAAGCACATTGAAGAATCCGGCATAAAAATTGACGCTTTTATGCCGTGTGCATGCATGCAAAACGAAATCTCGACACAATTTTACGCCGCGTAAAATTTCCATAACTGCTCCATCAAGATTTTGACCTGTGAAGGCGGTCGGAATGGCACATAAAGTTGGGCTCAATGCGGAATTCATGACTAAGTCTCGACTGAGATATTGCCTTGAATGGGTTTTCCTGGGAGCGTATTTTCAATATCAATGACATGAATCCTCACGGCTGTCATGACCTAGTTCAGAAATAGATTCCAGACGCAAAGAGGGAGGAATATCATGTTTACGGGGATCGTACGTAGATATACTTCTGATAATTGACTCCTCATCGAATGGAATTGAATCAGCAAAAGAGTTAGTAAGCTTTCTCAATCCACTCAACCAGCCTGTAAACATTCCTAAAATATTTAACATATCATTTATTCCTCAGGAATACAAGTTCATACTTTCTCGCTTCCTTTCAACGATGCATGCCATGTTAATACGCCTAAAATTAGACTGACAGAAGACATAAAATGACCATTTTGCGGAAATGCAAAGAAAATATCGAGATAATAAAAATAATATCGAGATATTAAGAAAGCGGAATATCAAATTTACAGGGAACGTATATACATATGCTTCTGATAATGGACTGATCGTCGGATAAAACTGAATCAGGAAAAGAGTCAGCAAGATGCCTGCTCACCTCAATCTACTAAACCAGCCTGTAAATATTCCTAAAATGTTTAGCGTATCATTTGTTCCTCCGTAGTTCAAGTTCATACTTTCTCGCCACCTTTCCACAATGTATCGCATTATAAAATATGAATAAAACTAGACTAAAAGTGGAGACAAAATGACCATTTCGGTGAAAAGGCAAGTAAAAATAACTTTATGAAAAATAAATTGTAACTTTATAACACTATTGTAACGTTTGATATTTAATTATCTTGGTGTTTTGATGTTTATTGATAATTGATGTTTATGTTGTTAGGGAGTTGTTGATGGGAGGAGAGAGAGGATTATTGAGAGGGAGAAGAAAAGGGAAAGTGGATCGAAGTAGTGAGGCAAAAAGATACTGTATCTTTGAGAAAATAAAGAGGATTTGGAACAAAACAAACGTCTGACGTTACACTATAATACAACTATACAACTATTCTCAATATAAAGTAAAAGGACAAAGTACCAAGATAAGGAAGAAAACATAGGCGAAAATAGAAACTTGGAATATACGGACAATGATGAGGGAAGAGGGGTAGAAAATATTTAAAAGCAGACAAAGGAAGGGAAAAATGACGTTATGGGGCTTACCAAGGCGACATGGGAAAAAGCCGGGATATTTGCGCATACAATCTTCTAGTAAAATTCATTATTTTATAATACAGGTACTGATCTTCGCATTATTAAACCCCTTACGATCAGAAGTCGATCTTCCGTTAACTCCAGTCGAACTTCGATGAGTCGAGGTGCCTTGGAAATTAAAGTCACAGCGATTAGCGAAAATTTCGCGTAACAGAAATTCGACATACGTATGCTTATGCGGGAGTGCGCCGGCTGTTTTTCTTTTTTTCTTATGACGTGGACAGCCACGAATTACGCTGCTATCAGGGAGTGGAAGGTATTATTGGAAGTTACGCCTCGTTCAGACTACCATCGTAAGGACCAACGTGTATATGATTGAATGATGAACGGGACACAGCGTTACCCTTAACCCCCTCACCAACAGCATCACGACGAACAAATGAAGAGAAAGAGAATAAAAAAGGTGTACCATATTCCTGTGACTTTTTAAGGATTTCGAAATGTTTTTTTTCTAGCTAATAACACATTTCTATGCTGGTTCATTACAGTAACGTCACCTGCTAAAACTCAATTATTATCTATTTTCACTATCGCGATTCATAATTTCCGTTTTTCCTATATAGAAAATATTTTTTCATTTGTTCAGCAATCACTTACAGACATTCGGTCGGCGCTACCTGTACCTGAGCTCAGGAGACATGGAAACAACTTGCAGGAGACTGCTTCCTTAATCGAGAATCATCCTGGATTGAGAGGGTGCTGATGTCAAAACGCATGTGTCGCCAACTGGAGGATTTTCTGAAGAATCATTCCTCACCTAAGGGTAAGTAGCGTGCTCATCTACATCTACATACTACCCAGCAAGCCTCCGCATGGGTGTGTGGCAGAGGGGAGTTAGTACACCCACCGTGTAAAGATATAAGGTTTTGGGGGGTGAAATGGTGATGTGTATTATGGGAGTGCATTCAATATAGTTCAGTTTTTATTGTGGTCGCTTATTGTGCGCGGAAAGAACGAGTTACATTACCTATCTGTTCGGCAATGTATCTCTCTCATTTTATCGCTTCTGTCAGACCTCTGGACGTAGTGAGACATGATAATATTTTGTGTCGCTATGAAACACTCCAGTTCTGAATTTCTCAAGCGAACTAAGCCTCGCGTGCAGCCTCTGAGTCTCTAGGGGCTCCCACCTAAATCCCTCAAAAAGTTGTGAAACTATATGTTCGCTCGTAGCAGTTTTGAGCGAATCGTTCAGCTTTTCCTTTGTGTTTTATTATTTTTTTGGTTAAATCTTAATGACTAGGGTCGCAAATGTTCCAGGAGTATTCGAGCCGTGGCAAAACCAGAGCGAAGTAGCATCTCTCTTTGACTTTTTCATCCGAGGACCTTCCAATTATACGCTCAACAAAACCTAGTATCTTTAATGATGTGCCGCATATGATGATGATTTTCTCAAAATTATGTTTTGCATGCGTGTTCCCCGCGATATATCAGAAGTTAAGGTAATTCCAAGATATTTTACTGCATTTTAAGATTTTATGTTTACTCCCCCCACAGTATATGTATGACTCATAACGTTTAACTGCAAACACAGTCGTAAACGTGCATACGTCAATATAAATGGTTTCGATTAAACGAAAATTCGATTAACAGAGGTTCGATTTACAGGAGCTGAACTATATTTCTAAAATATAAGGATAATCGGAGGAACGAGTCACGAGACACCACCAAGACGAGCAGTTTCGTTTGCGAGCGGGAAATAATTTAAGCTCCGGAATAAAACGTCCAGCTGCTCCCTTTTCGCGGATGAAAATTTAAAAAAAAAAAGTCTTGGGCATTAACCAGAATGGGAGGAAAGGAAAAGAGATGGAAACGACACCTGGAAGGATTAATGCCCTTAGTTTTCCATCCCAAAGCCGGACGAAAAAAAAAAAACGTTTTTGCGGCCCACTGCTGGTCCACGACGGAGAGTCTTGGAGGCAAAGGGGGAAAAAAAAACCTTCACTCTAAGCATACGGTGGTTTGACCGTTCAATTAATCTAGCAACATTTCATTAATATTACGCTAAAAAAATGTAATTGAGTACTTTTAGTTTACAACAATTAAATCATAGCATACTAAACGAAGACACATATTTTCTGCGCATATTTAACCCGGAATTAAAAGATACCAAACGCAAAAACGGTTAAAATCGGCGAATTATCTGAGGAAATTAAATAGTAGCGAAATTGGAGTTCGCTTCCGATTTAATTTTAAAGTTATTTGTAGAGCAGCAGTCAAAATGCCGTAATTCAACATTAATGGCGTCGCAGTCTGATCCTGTCTCTAGGAAAAGTAGTTTATAAAAAAAGGTTATCATCAACTAAATAATCTCCATTTTTCGTTGAACATTTTTCGGAAAAATTTATTTGTGTACAAAAGTCACGGTAGCTAAAAAAAGTTACATTTTTTTAAATACGCCAAAGGCGAAGGTGATTTCAGAATTTTTTCAATTCATTCAGTCGCAGAGCAACCTCCATTATCAGCATAAGATAGGGGTTTATAAAACTGGAGGCGAACGGGGACCAGCAGAAAGCCATTCCGCCATGTTTTTGGGACTGCAGTGATAAACCGAAAAAAAAAAAACTATATAAAAGGCACATCAAAGCCTTTTCGCACTCTCACGCACACTTCCAAAGGGTTGGACCCAATGGCATTTATCCACTGACCTCATAAAACATTTACCTGCGTGTGCACGTAAACCAATTCATCGGCATCAAAGCAGGATCACATTGCCCAAAAATTACCAAGTAGGAAAACTAAGCAGGTACGAAGGACATTAGGATAGTGATAGGTCTAGCAGATTGGACACACCTCGAGAGACAATGAGTTTGTGAGGAACATAATTGAAGGTAAATAGGGGGAAAAGTACCAAGAGGAAGACCCAGGACCAAATAAAGAGGAAAGTACTTAGGAAGAGATACCAGGAGGTAATGGCACAAGTACTAGATAGGGAACGGTGGAGGGCTGCAGATAACCAATCTTAGGATTGAACGACCAATGATGATGAGCATAGTGATGGAAAAATCGATTTCGATTAAAATCGAAAATCGAGTTTCAATAGTCAAAGATCGAGGAAATCGAGATCGAGCCATGATCTTCGAGTTTCGATCCAAACTCGATTTTTCAACTTCGATCTTGACCATTTCGTTTGATCTCAGCATACCGTACCGATTACTCTCGTACCGTTTCGCGATTAGAGTGCTGAGAATGATAACGTCATCCGTCCCATGTGAAAGACTTTTCTCTAAGGCCGGTAAAATTGGAAAGGCACGCCCTAGATCATCAAGAAAGCATCTCAATCAGTTGATCTTTCTTCAAAAATATTAGTGAAGCCGAATGGTTCCAAGCGGTGATGCCCAAACTTTAATGTGCGTGCATTTGTAAATTTTTACCTACTACTAAAAATTCAAGAATGTATTCCAAGTATATTTTTAGGGATTTTTTATACTATTCAAATATGTATTATGAGCGTTTTTCGAATGAATAATAAACATGTTTTTGTACCAACTGTATTTTCTTCAAAAAAGAACCGTAAATTTTTCGATTAATCGATCTTTTGGTTCAAATTTCGATTTTTGTTGAAAAGTCGAGCTTTTCATTTAGATTAAAAATCGATTGTTCGAAAAATCGGTTTTGACCGACAGTTTTTCATCACTAGATGAGCACTAGGAGAAGAGGCATATACAGGTCTTCTTCTTCTTCTGGTCATCAATCGGTAGATTGGTTTCCAGCAGTCGTTTTCCGTCTCCATTCCGCCCGATCTTGGGCCAGCCTCTTGAACTCGAAGCAAGAATGGCAGCCCATATCCTCTACAATCTGTTTGACATATTCCTTTCTGGGTCTTCCTCTCGCATTTTTACCCTGAACTGAGCCCTCTATAATGGTTTCTAATAGTCCCTCATGTCTTATAATGTGGCCTATCCAGGAATCTCGTTTCTTTCGCATTGAATTCCACAGACATGGCACCTCATCAGCTCTCCGTAGTACCGCTTCATTAGTCCCGGTTTTCTACACTTGCATGGGCCTTTCTCCCTCTAGAATATCATTTTTCGCCTCAGCATACAATCTACCCTTCTTCATCTCGTCCATGAAACCTTTTCTCTTTCTTCTCCTTCCCCGCTTGCCCAACATCCTTCCCTCTATCACACTCTTGAGCAACCTTTCACCCCTAATTACCTCCTCCACCCACCTGCACTGCCTATCCCGGATTTCATTCAGAAGTTTCCTTCCTCGCCCACCATCTCAAGCACATCCTCGTCAGCAGGGGCGATCCCAGGAATTTATTTCGGGGGGGAGACTACCTCAGGGATTAGAGTGTTCAATGCTGTATTTGATAACTACATCTAGTTGTTAAAATTGTCTTGTAAAACCCTAAATTTTCGGGGGGCATGTATCCCCATATCCCCCCACCCCCTGGGATCGCCCCTGCTCGTCAGTCTTCCTTTCCGTCCACCGCACCTTCTCCACCCTTCTCCAAACCCCGAGCTTAGTATTTTGCAGACTATAACTTATTGACACCAAAGGCAATTACATGCTGAAACCATGGTTGGTAAAAAAAAATATAGCACAGAAAATACTGATATTTACCCAGCTTCCACTAATTATCACTCGGTGCACTAATAGTTCTAGAATGAGGAAGTGCCCGATGTGCTTGGTAAGAGGAGAATTTGGTGGAGGACATTAAGGGGAGGCAGAGTCGGTGGTCGTGGCAGGATATGAGAGGATGACGAGGGTAGTCACAGAGGTAAGGACGATGGGTAAGTTGGGGAAGGGAAGAAAGAGAATAGGCTTTACGGATGGGATGAAGAGAGGAGGAATGCATGATATGCCAGAGGAAGAAATTACCAACGGAGCCTGCGCTCGTAATTGTCTAGAGAAATATCATTTCCTCCCAGTCAAACCAACATTAACTTTAGATCACCCATAATACACCCATATGAATAGAGAAAGGTTCCATTTTCGCAAGGAGAGTGTGAAAAGAAAGGCAGAGGAATGGGCATGCAGGAAGATAAAAGGGTAGCCTATCTTTTTCATAATTTTTTCGCCCACCTCCCATCTCGCTCCATCCTATAGAAAAGGGTCCACACCAGAAGGGGGATTTTCAGTGAAAAGGGACGGAATTGGGCCGGGTAAAAAGACGGGCCGGTATGGGAGTGAAGAAGGAGGGTGGATCTCGCAAGGGCGGTAAATGAAGGGGGTTCGAAATAAAAAAGACGAAAGGGGTGAGAAAAAATAGGTGAAGGGCTGGTGTGGGGGATGATGAGGACACGGGGACCATCCCCTTAACCCTCCACCCTCCCTCCCACCTTATACAAGGTCCAAAAAATATACGTATATATATATAAAAAATACCCCCCTTTCACAGAGAATAAAGGCTAAGAGGGTTAGAGGGAGGGGGGGTGGGAATTAAATAAATTTCCAGAGAAAAGTCTTTTTCCGAATAAATTACCCGTGAGGTGGGATTTTAAACGGTCCTGAACGATGGTGGTGGGTATCCTTTTTATCATTAAGGGGAGGCTTTAAAGGTATGTACCGGCACGCGTGGAGGCTGGGCGTTATTCGTACGTTGGGCTGCACGTACTGCGGCCCGCTCCTTTTATCCTCCCTGCGTCATCCTGACAATCTCTCAAAACTCTCCTCCCTCACACTCCCATGAGCCTCAAAAACCCTTACCATCTCACCCTCTGCCCATTTCCATTGAAAAAGACGAACGATCTCAAAGCGTCGAGAAGGGGACTTACCAAAATGGTCGAGGATGTCATCTCATCAAAGTAAGTATATATGCATACATATATATATATATATATGATCGGGACGCGGGTCTTTCCTTTTGTGCTTTCGGCGGTAAATCCCCACAAGAAAATGGGGAACGGAATGATAATAATTTTTCTTTCTGCGACGCATTCTGCGGGTATCGTTTTGACATTTAAAAAATCTTTCGAAAGTCCTCTCTTTTTCCTTGTCAAAAGGAGCGTCTTCCAAATGCTTGTTAATCGTGGAAACCTCTCTTTAGATAGATTTGGTTGAAGAATAAAACATCCGCGGATACCGTTAATTAAATTGCCTTTCTGAACAACTAAAAAAAACAAAGGATACTCCCAAAATGGCCTCTTACGATAACTTCTAGTAAAATTCACATTCGCCATTAGTTTCATTGTTTTTATAACCCACTTGTGGACTGAACGAGGTGATCTAGAGATGTGATTCAGATCAATTATGAAAAGGTGCATCAAATATGTGAGTGTCAAAGTAGGCATTCTGCAAGCATCTTTATGACACTTGAAATCTGTCAAAAATCGAGTCTTTTTCCCTTTAAAAAAAATTTCCTAATGTTTGTTAACCGTGGAAATTTCTTTTAGGTTTTATTTTACTGCCTTTCTTACTTAATTTATTGTACTGCCTTTCTGACCGACTAAAAAAACAAAGGATTCTCCCAAAATGTCCTCCTGCAATGACTTCTAGAAATACGAGGTGTGTGAGAAAAGTAATGAGACTGGCAACACTGCGGACGATCTGGCAACGTCGTGGTCTACCGGCCTGTGCTAGACCGGTTTGTTTATCCCTTCCACTTTCTCAGCCCGAGTTTCAACTCCGTACAGCTAACACATTATTTTTGACAGCGCCATCAGTGAACTTGTGTTTTTGTTGTGTGTTACAGAAATGGAGCATCGGAATTTAGAGCAACGTTGTGCAATCAAGTTTTGTGTTAAACTTGGTGAATCCGCGAGTGTGACTTTTGAAAAGTTGAAACAGGCCTATGGGGAACATTGCTTATCAAGAGCACAAGTTTTCCGCTGGCACAAATCATTTTTGGAAGGCCGAGAACACGTTGAAGATCAACCTCGCTCAGGGAGACCTTCAACTTCAAAAACTGACGGAAGCGTTGAACGTGTGAGGGCTCTTGTGAGATCAGACCGTCGATTAACAATAAGGATGATGAGTGAACTGTTACATTTTAAACACTTTCACCGTACATCAAATTTTGACAGACGATTTGGGCATGCGAAAGATTTGTGCCAAAATGGTACCGAAAAACCTCACAACTGAACAGAAAGGACAATCGAAGAAACGTGTGCCCCATGTCACACGGCCATTTCCATCAGTGAATTTTTGACCTCAGAACGCATTTCTGTTGTTCCTCAACCCCCCTATTCACCTGATTTTGAGTCCTTGAGACATTTTCCTTTTCCCGAAATTGAAACATGTCTTAAAAGGACGTCATTTTGAAACTCTGGAGAACATTCAAAAGACTGTGACCGACCAGTTAAAATCCATACCAGTTGAAGACTTCCAGCGCTGCTACCAAGAGCGGGAACAATGACTCCGCCGGTGTATAGCTGTCCAAGGGAACTACTTTGGAGGGGATAACATTGTTGTTTGAAAAAAATAAAAACTTTGGTAAATGAAAAATCAGTCTCATTACTTTTTTCACACACCTAGTATTCACGCTTCATCATCATCATTATAGAACTGTCCTAAGACATGTTCCAGCTGAACTCCTCCAAACTTCTTTATTTTGCGCCCACATTGTCCTCTCTTGGTAACTCCTGTTCTCCCTCAAATCCGTCAACATATCAAATTTTCTTTATCCTTTCTCGCGTTTTCCTTTCACTTTTCCTTCCATTATGTTACTCAGGAGACAGTCATGCCTCATGACATGCCCCAACCAGTTTGCCTTCCCTCTTCATATTGCATTCATGATTGATCTTTTCTTGTCAATCCTTTCCAAAACTTGGTCATTCCTCACCTTGTCCGTCCACCTCACTCTCATCATCCTTCTCCATAACCACGTTTCAAAACTTTCAAAATACTTCACTTCCTTTTTCCTATAGGTCCAAGTTTCTGAGTTTCAATAGAGGACCACGATCCATTTAAAGCATTTAGCAAATCTCTTCCTTAGGGTAATAGGTATTTTATTGGCAGTTAATAGAGCTTTTGTTTTTTCAAAGGCTTTCTTTCCCATTGATATTCTACTCTTGATATCCTGAGTAGAGTGTCCATCTATATTTATCAGGCTACGCTTCGCCTTAATCAGACCACATTCCACAGGACCACATTCTTTAATCACGATTAAAGGTCCTTACGCTTCACGCTTACCATTTGTTTTATTATTCTTAGGCCAACTTATGGACTGAAAGAGGTGGCCTCTAGCAGTGATTCAGATCAACTATGAGACGCTGCGTTGAATATGTGAGCGTCAGAGAGCAGTATTCTGCGAGCATCTTTTTGACGCTTGAAATTTTTCCAAAATCGGCTCTTTTTCCTTGTCAAAAGGACCATCTTCCGAACGTGTGTTGATCGGGGAAACTTCTTTTTGGATGATTCGGTTTAAAAAGAAAACATACACGGATACCATTAATTGTACTGCCTTTCTGACCGACTAAAGAAACAAAGAATACTCCAAAAATGGCCTCTCACAACGACTTCAAGAAACATTCACGATTACTAATATATCCCAATTCAAGTCCCAACTATATCTCAGAATAATTTTGATGAGCAACAAGTTCTTCGAGTCAAAAGACAACGCTCTACGAGGATATATACCTCTAAAAATATTTTCTCATAACCCGCTCATACGGAACCGCGACTATTCCGCAGCTAATATACGTTTTCGTCGTAAGAAACCCCACAGCTGATTCATTCAATATGGCGGATAACACATTTAAGCTGTGTCCCAATTCGCCATTTAGGCAGCTAAATCGGCAGATTTAGGGAGGACGCCATCTTGAAGTGTGTCCCAATTCGTTAGGCATCATGGGGGAGCGGATTTAGGTGCCTTTCTCGGGGGTGAAATTTAGGGTAGATAGGGTTTATCCTAAATCCGCCTCCAAATTGAATTTCCCATCATGCAAAGCGCTGCATGCGTCGAACAAGGAAAATCGTCGACAAGGAAGTAGTTGAAAAGTGGCAAACATGGCCGGAAAGTATCTTGTCTGTAAGTGAAAGAATTCCCTAATATTTCGCAACCCAACACCCGACTGCAAAAGAAAAGTTCTACTTAGTACACTTTTAAAAAAACGAATTTAAATCCCAGAACACATACACAAACTTAATTACCCCGAAAACTAAAAACTAACGAATCTCCAAATAACGATATGGATGAAAAAAATGTTATTTCACTTTCCAAATCTCACAACGCATACGAAGGTAACCACAGGCGCCAAAAATGTCTTAATTTCAGGTTTCATTCAGTCCTTTATTAATTACTCGTATGTTTTTCATTCGTTTCCAGCTCGGTAGACGGCAACACTAGCGAAGGATGTCCCAAATCAAGCTCCCCTAGCGAAAGGCCTCTAAATATTTAGGTAGCTAACCGCATCCCCCCTAATGCCTAACGAATTGGGACACGGCTTTAGCCATAAATTCCCTCGTGCAAACGCACAGTATGGCTCGATATATTCTCGTTTTTAAATTTTAGTATGCACCATTAGGCATAAGTACATATTCAGCCAATTTTATCCTCAATAATTATCCGAATCTGGGGAGGAAAGTAGTCAAATGATAATGGCACAATACCCTGTGCTAAAGTTTTTATGAGGTTCAGTAAATTTTTAAGTGTGACCTTAAAATTTCAATAGAATATTCCGCGTCTCCCGAAGCGACAACAAAAGCGAGCACAGTAATGGAAGGCGAAGTGCGCATTATCACGCGTCAGTTTCTCCGCAACGCACAGGCGTGATAGCACAAGATTCCCTAACTTGGCCTAGGGGCTAGCTGGATTCGCGCGTCCGCAATAGTCTTTACGGCGAGAAGGAACGAGATAAGCACACATCAGCCCTTTTTCTTTTATTTAAGGACCTAACGGGGGAGCCTCTAGTCTCCACCGGTTAATAGCATCGTGAATCCGGTAGAAAAGGTTCCCCATCTGGGGTACAGGCGGGAAAACCCTTGAGGGAGGGTGGAATGTCTGACACCAACGGAAAGAGAGGGTCGTTTTTGCCAAATGGAAAGAATCGAAGTCCGGGGAAGAGAATGCGAATCTTCGAATCGCCTTTATCACAGGTTCTCATAGAAGCTCGGGATATTCACAGGGATCCACGCAAGATTTTCAACATATGACGGTGGACATAATTTTGTTGTGAAATTGACGAAAGCATAAATAATCCAGAAGAATTCGATTTGTTGATCACGAATCTGAACGTCGCAGATCTACACATCACGCTTTTTCTGCATGTTCGTTAAATTTGAGATTATCGACTATAAAAATAGGCTATTACGCTGTTTCATAATAGATGATTTTACACACCGGTAACTATTAAACCATCCATAATTATATTTGCCCGTATTGTCATCGTCATCAGTACTTAACAGTTTAGGTCTATTTCATTTTATTCAAAGTGAATCTCTTCTCACTCACTCAAAAATTACCAACACCTTTCAATAAAAATCGAGGACAATAGAACGAAGGCATCACGCCACTACCACTGCTTCCAAAGTTACACGTAAAATATTAGTGTCACGTGAGTACTAATTCAATTGTTCCAAACATTATTTACGATGTTCTTTTAACTAAGCTCTACTATATTACCAGAGTTTTTTTAAGGCTTCAATGCGTGTGTACATTATAATCTACCAATTGTTTTGCGTGTTCATTGGATGAGTTCTAAGGCAATCATAGTTAAGAATTCATGCTTCATTAACTTATCACTTTTTCAGAAAAACATTTTTATACGTTTCAAATCCATTTCAAAGTGATTTATAAATTTTGTAAGCTATTTGTAAGGGACATATTTTTACATGTCATGAAAGTCTCAACTGAAAACATCTAAAAGAAGTCGCGAAAGTGTGCATTCATGTATTTAGAAGTTTATAACTTGCGTACGTTCCAAATTTCTGAAGAAAATTATTAACCTGAAGAGTACCCTGAAACAAGTATCGATAATAGAATCTTTAATGTAGTTTTCTGAACCTTAAAGATACGTTGCTTGATCCCTTCGCCTTTTCAGGGTAGAGTAGGCAGTAAAGGTCTTAAGCCCAACTCCCCTTGCCTCAGCAAAGTGCCAAGGACCCCTCCTCGAGCCGACTTTTAGAAACCCTTATCCCAAGACCCCTAAAAAAAATTACAACCGCTCCAACTTCCCCCTCTCCTCGACATCTCCCTAGGTTCGTCTCTTTCACTTCTACCGCTCTACGGCCAAGAGAGGGCAATAATCGCGGGCGGATAAAAAAAACGTGAGGAAAAAATGCGTCCCAGAGCGTCGTCACGAACGACCCTTCAGAATCCTTAGGGAAGCCCGCAGTGGCGAGACTTTAAGGGACTGGAACTAAGGGAAGGACTAAGAGGAAATGCAACACAACCAACAACCACGCGACCAAATACCTACGAAAAGGGACAGGAGAAATAAATGGGAATTTAATCTCCGAGATGGAAAAATGTTCCCAGGGCACGCATGCCGGATCGGAATGAATACGAGCGACACTTTTGGTAGTTTGAGCGAGACAGTTCCCTAGTCATAATAGAGACCATATTCGAATTATATATAAACTCCACTTTCTCAGGCGAGATATCGTAGAACAGCATAATGAGTAAAAGCTCAAACGATTTCGTACTGTCTACTGTCAGATAAAAATTAGTAGACAGTACGAAATCGTTTGAGCTTTTACTAAATATACTTAAATAAAAATTAGTAGACAGTACGAAATCGTTTGAGCTTTTACTTATTCGAATTATGTTTTAATTTCACCAGCAGTGGGACACATGAATTACATGTTGCATTATGAATGGTACAATTATATAGTTTTATATGACATAAATTGTGAGTAATTAAAATAAAATATCTACAAAAGTCTTTAACTTGACTCATTTTTTTCGCGCGGTACGTTTGAAACTCCTACAAAACGGAAGGTTATTGTTTGTGACCCCGAAGAATTTCCAGCGGTGACAATACTTTTAATTTTCAGAAGTAGTTGAGAAAGCATACAAACTACACACTGCTAATTTTTTGACGAGATTTAGGTGATAAAAATTTCTCATTTTTTTAATTCACCATTCTCTGGAGTGCATACACGTACCATTTTCCATGTAAAAGGGCTGTTATTTCTAGGGTAATATCTCGGAAAGTAATGAGGTAAGGGGTTGAAATTTTGGTGTCATAGGAAGGGTGAAATTTGTTTTTTAATGAGACAAAATTTACTCTCAACCAAGACCAGGACTATTTCCTTAATATTATGACTGTGATTGTTTATACCATAAAATTTTGGCACTAGTAAAATATATTGAACGTCCGGCAAAAAACAGTTTACATCAAACTTTCGTAAAAGATTTAATCTTAATTTTTCCCTACGATCAGATAGAGGTTCCCACCCTATTTCCCTCAATAACTTAGTAACACTATATCGTAACAACTTTTTATCAAATCAAGCTTCTATCCGCTGTGGTCGATCTATATCTGCAACTAGTACAGCTGCGTAAATGTCCCATATACCAGCGGCGTACTCCAAGTGAGATCTCACGAGAAGAAAAAAGAGGTCGGGAGATATCAGTCAAGTTATTCAAATAAGCCTGGGACGAATTTCGCCCGGAGGAATCTCGCGTTATAAACTGCCAGATTGAAGGCGAAAGTCGTCCAACGCATCACGCGGATGGACAAGGGGTATTCGCAGCCGGACAACTTGAGACCTCAGGGTTTCCCGAACGGACTAATATTGATTCAATAGCGATCCACACGCGACCGACTGACGCTGCCCCCGAGATCCATCGCGGAAATCCAACGGATTGACGTTTCAGATCGAGGGAGCCGAATGGCCATGCCATCGGAGGCAAGGGAGGAGGTGGAATGCATTTAGAGTCCGTCCAATGTGGATTGCGGGCATGCTTCCGGCCCTCTTACGGTGGTTGGGGCAATTTCTGTTTGGATTTGAGCAAAACTCTGAGCACGCGTTCCTATTTAAGATACCTAAAGATAATGAGGAAAAAGTACGCAATTTCTGTTTGAATTTGAGTGGCAATTTCTGTTTGAATTTGAGTGGCAATTTCTGGCAAAAAGGTGGCAATTTCTGTTTGAATTTGAGTAAAACTTTGAACACGAGTTCCAATTCCTGACGTATAAATATTAAGAGGAAAAAAGTTGCACTAAACCGATTTGACTTATTTACAATGCCATTAATTTAATGCGATGCCATATGGGACCAGATATCAGTAAGAAGTAATCTAATTACATGTGAACAGATTTTATCTCAAATACGAAATAAGGACAGTCTACGAAAATGGTTACCATTGTATATCGGGCTGTCACGCCCAGTGAAAGGTTCGAAAGCACATATTATAATACGATTTTCGTTTAAATATCGAGTACCATGACGAAAATTCAAGCTATTTTCATACATTATAATATTCTACCTATTAGGTGGGTTTTTGCAGTAACTATTCTAACGTCCTAATTTCTGGCGTGTTGTCCCGTTTTTCCTCCCATACGTGATCCGCCGTTAGGTCCCTCTAAAAATCCTCTCATCATCTCCCTCTTCTTATTTCGTCCAGAATTCCTGTCCTCTTCCTTCCTTTCCCACGCTTCCTCGGCGTTCTCCCCTCCATTACCCTCTTCAGCTCTCAATTTCATTCTCTCTTCAGTTTATTCCCTCTCTTTTCAATACGCGCGCCGCCACCTTGCTATCCTATCCAACCATATCCAATACCTCCTCGTTCTCCTTCCTCGCTACACAGCTCACCCTCCCTAACCTTCTCCAAATCCACATCTCAAATGCCAACGCAAACCCTACTTTCGCAATGACAAGGTCTCCGCCCGGTACAGCGCCACGCTCCTTATTAGAGTTTTCACCGCCCTTGTCTCTACTCGGACCATCCCTCATCTATTACCGCCTCTTTGAAAATGCTTCCTTAGCTAGGGCAATTTTAAATCTCATGTCCCTACCACTAAAAGCCTTCTCCTTCCATGTACCTTTTTTAAAGTGTTCTACCAGTTAAGGTAGGTTTTATTGAATCTCAGAGAATCCCCTTCCATTTTCTACACTTTCAGGGTCCTATCTCGCTCTAGGATATCCTTTTTCGCCTCAGCATACGATCTACCCTTCTTCATCCTGTCCATGAAACACATTCTCTTTCTTCCTCTTCCCCGAATAGGGCAAGGGCCTAGCCTCGATGAAACACCAGTTCTCGTAAGATCACTGAAGGTAAGCAACGTTGGGCCCGGACGAGGGTTGGATGGGTGAACATTCATGCCATCACCGTGGCGCTCTAGTCCCCTGTCTGCATGTGGCAGGCAGGTTAAAAATAGGGCTGATACAATGGATATAAATTCAACGTGCCCGAGCTCCTGTCAAAGGCTCACCCAACTTACAATCTTCCCCGCTTGCCCAACATCCTTCCCTTATTCACATTCTTGAGTAACCCATTTCCTCTTGTTATATCCTCCAGCCACCAACTCTGCCTTTCCCGAATTTCATTCGGTAGTTTCCTTTCTTCGCCCACTATCTTAAGCACTTCGTCGCTGGTCTTCCTCTCCGTCCACCTCACCTTCTCCATCCTTCTCCACAACCACATCTCAAATGCCCGCAGGCTATTCACGCATTCATGTAGCGCTCTCATATTTCCAAAATACTAATTTAGGATAAAATTGCTGACCACAAACTTTTGTGCCCTTTTCATTACTACACTTATGGTCAGTTCCACCGCATAGCCTGATGTCCTAGAGTGAAATGTTGCCCTAAAATCTTTTTCGACTGACTTGAAAATCTTACAAATGAGCTCTCAATGTCCCACGACTATCACTATGGCCACATCAAGAGAAAAGAGTGGACAGCTGGGGTGGAGATCGTCGGAGGGCAATATGAAAGAATTGAGATTGTAGCACGTGGGTATCAGAGGAGGACGCACCGGGATCTCGTTGAAGTCGCGGGGAGAAAGATAAAACTTTTGTGCGTGTCCGAAACGACGAAGGAAAACATCTCTTTCGACCGTTTTATCGATGCCGGACGGTCGTTTCCACGCAAGGGCTTACGGCGCGTCGAACGTGACACGAGGGATTGTGGGTATAGAAAGAAAGGGGAAAATGTCTTGTACGTGGCCGACCGCTGCCTGATTGACTGATATAATCCTTTATCCTCCGTAAACTCTGGAGCAACGCAAGCTGTCAATGAAAATGACCTGATTATTCCCGCGAGCTAGGATTTATTGAATAATATGAGCAGTACAGCGAGGTTTACCATGTAGTCCACACGACTACTAACGTAATAAATCGAGGGCATTTAGCGAAGCGAAGTTGGCGATCCTCTCAGTCCCTACTAGTTACAAGATAAGAGATGATAGTTATGCAAATAAACCCCCGATCCATTCTATATTTTTTATTCCACACCAATTAATTCGCACATTCCACACAAAAATGACATAAATTTTCAACGAAAAGGAGAATTTGATACTTCGTAATGGATCCTGGGTGTTTTATGTGATTTTTACGAGGGCGCATTTCTTCGATAAAATTCAGTTTCCCATGTTAACAAAACACTGCCGCAAACTTCGCCAAAATCTGTAGCAAGTAACAAACAGTGTGTAACAAAGCTGATAGGACAACCTCAGGTAGTCACTAGGGAAAAGGAAGCTACATGCTAGGGTTTGATAACTAAATAGAATAAGAGGATACGAGTTTTAGGGGTGATACAGAGGATAAATATCACCGCAGTGCTCTCTAGAACTGATTCTTTAGAGCATTCTACCTGCAGATTGGTAGATCTTTGGACATAACTCAGTTTTATGTCCATATTTCTGGCATATAGTTCTGCTTTCTCTCCTCTACGTGCTCCACGAATAGATACCTATTTAATTCCTCACATCATCTCCCGGTTTTATTTCTTCCTGACTTCCTATCCTCTTCCTTATTCTTCCACGCTTCCCCAGTATTCTCCCCTCTATTGCCCTCTTCAGCATTCCCTCTCTTTTCAAAACGTCCTTCATCCATCTCTTCTACATCCCCCGAACCTTCGCCACCAGCTTCCTCTCCTCTCCAACCACATACAACACCTCCTCGCTCGTCTTTCTCGCCACCCTGCTCACCTTTCCCATCCTTCTCCACACACCCAAATCTCAATCGTCTCAATCTACTTACATCCTCCCTTCGAAATGACCAAGTTTCCAACCCATACAAACCATACTACAAATTAGAGTTTTCACCAGCCTTTTTTTCACATTTCTAAATATTAAGTTAATTACAAAAGAGACGGAATGATGCAGATGTAAGGCCAAACTAAGGGATTCAAAAATTCGCTCTTCCCACGCACTATCAGAGCTTACAGAAAAAAACGGAACGATACACGATGAAATACTGTTCGTTCGTCCCCTACTCCAAAGTCTCTTCCTTAATATTTGCCCTTTTCATGGTTGGTGTCCTAATTCCCTACCCTTTAGCCATCCTCTGCCTCCCCCATCCCCGCCCCACGCCCTTGCATGGGCTCAAAGGGTAATGTTTTAGATGCTCTTCATTTCAAACTCTCCCCCTTTGCCTACATGTGTACAGATCAACAACAGAAGCGGGGAATAGAGAAATGTAAAGGTTACCATAGAATCCTGTGAAAAAATTGAGAAATGGGTGAGTTTCTGATCCGCTGAGCAAGGATTTTTCTCGCTGGCATTCCCTTGCGTTCCAATTTGAGTTAAGAGAGGATGATGAGAGAGGGGAGAGAATCAAATGAGACCGCGCATTATGACATCGCTGCGGACTAGATACTTCAAAGAACCAGGTCAAGTCTCCTAAAGAAGAAGTCTTTTTTTAATGTGAATCCACCGATTCTACGGCCAAGCGCGACCGATTATAGCATTCTTAGTTCGCAATCGTTTTAACATGGTCATGGTCATCCATTCTTTCCTATTCATTGCTCTGATTTGATTTTATGCGGATCAAACTTTATCAATGCAGTATCTTAGTCCGAATACACAATCCTATGGCCCTTATTATGACTGCGTGTTTACAGAGAAGTTAGTTCTCTAAATCGTTCGCAAAAACCAAATTCCGTATTACGCAGTGGCTTAAGAAAATTATAATATGCATTATAAAGAAAAGCGGCACAAGAACTGAACCCTGGGAACTACATCATCAGTAGAATTTCAGGATGTAATTATCCATCGTAACCCTTAAACGCGTGTTTCATTTGAACTAATTTTGAGCGCTGCAAGTTTGTTTTGTGGGCCTAGGTTTCTAATCATCGTATTCGGCACGGTCAACCGCTTTTCTACAGTGAAATAACACGATAATGGAAAGCATTTAATTGCTGGTCAGAATAAAGATCATTTTCCTATCTTTCCTGTGCGTTGAGACATTAAATAGCCATATCGCGAACGTCCATTGTTGAGAGCTGATCTCTGTTACAGTTCGTGCGACTAACTCAACAAGTAGGAGAACAGTGATTTTAAAGTATAGGCGAAGTTTGAAGAATGTTCCTCTCATCTGTCTTATTCCTTAAATAGGTAACAACATTTCGATAAAGCGAGCGCCAACTGCAACGTAGATATTTAATCACGCATCCAGTATAGCAATGGTAGACTCTGGAGTCTGATTCTCGTGTATAGGTGTAGATCATTTACAGCTTAAATCGGGTGGATAAATGTTTCTCGGGTATTCCACCTGGGCAAGCAGGTCTATGAATCCTGATGTTTCGGAAAGAGACATGCTCTCCATTTTCAGGGGGTTTACAATGTTCAGAACTTGTTCTTAATGTTTAGGCCTGGTTCAGAGTCCCTGAAGATGGAGAGCAAGTCGTTTTCCGAAACGTCGGGATTCATGGACCGGCTTACCCGGTGGAATACCCGAGAAACATTTATCCAGCAGATACGCCGGAAAAACCTAACATCTTTCACGAAATCGGAGGCTTCGAATCAAAAATATTTACGACCCATTTCCGTCAACGAGAACGTTCGTACATATGACAATCGAGGGAGGGAGACACCGCATGAGGCCGCATCGACGACAGATGCTCCTAATAACATCAAAGGGCTGGACCACACGCCGGAACAATGCATTGCCACTGAGGGTCGAGCGAACTTTAATGCCCAACCTCGTTAGCGGATTTGGAGGAGAGGGAATTAGGAGACCCCAAGATTTTTATCGAACTCAAACGCTTGCACGCGTCGTGAGGGTACGTGGGACAAAGTCGTAGGGATGGAGAATAAAAAAGAAGGCGACGGGAGCAAAAGGGAAGAAGAAGCCGGGGTTTTTATTTTCTCTCGCAGGAGGAAGAGAAAAAAATATAAGAAAATAAGGAGAAATAAGGGGGGGAGCAATTTTGGCAATCGGCTGAGGCCATAAAAAGTGACGTTGGGACATAAATTGGAAGTCACTTTCGCTCAAATGTCCTCCCATCACGCCAGTGAATGGGGGTGATCACTCTGTCCAACCCCTTTACAACCACCACCACCAACACAGGATACCTAAAGGGATGAGGCTGGGGAGAATACCATAGGGGGGGGGGGGTCGAGTCGAGCAAGATTTCCCATTCGGTTAGCATCCATCTGATAGGCAAAAGAGGGAACTGCCGCCCTGGGTGTAACGACGTACCACCGTCCTCTCAGTCGGTCCCTTAAGAATACGTGTGGTGCTGCTTTTACTCACAAACGACTACTTTCCTAGACCTAATTTTTACGGCTACAGAAGAGTTTAGCTTCTAATGGGAATACTAAATCTTGCTACTGGATGAGGTGCGAAAACAATGTTCCCTGAACTGAGGCATAAACGGTTCTGGAGCGGGATTTCGTGGAACTATTTACGTGTCGTTAAAACAAAAAAAAAACAATTATTTTATCATTTTCCGTTTATTTACGTGTCGTTAAAACAAAAAAAACAATTATTTTATCGTTTCCCGTTTATTAAAAACATACACATACATTCAAACTACACGTTTCAATAATTTAAGATATTTTCAAGGGTAAATCTTTTCAATAAATTAATACAAACATCGGAGGACGGCAAGAAAGCTTTTGGTTAACTTTCAAACCAATAAGAGTTATTGATCAACTAGTTTTATTTACAGATTAGGAAAGGCATTGAAAAATCTACTCCAGCCAAAAAAGCACAGTCATTTTGGAAATAGTAAAGAAGAAAAAGTTATTACAATTACTGATGTTTTAGTAGAATATTGCTTTGGCAGAGCAACGAAAGATTTTCAAGCACACGTTCAAAATATTCAATAAGATTTATGCCTCTCTCAAAACCGGTGCCTTTGTCATACGTGCGCCGCTTGTGAACATGTGTTAGCAAAATTCCACACGCCATTGTGAATAAGCATGTTAAGTATAGCGTACCAAATAAATGCTGGTGAAAAATTACTATTCAAATGCGTAAGAGACACCTCAATTTTTCTTGAGAGCCCTCCACTGCGCTAAAGCATCTTCTTCCATGGCTTCTTTGGCCACAAACAATGCCTTTAATTTCTCACCTAAGTAAACGATCAACGTTAATCATTTCAAAATAATGAGACCATGATGTAATTCGGATTAACATAAGCTACCCATTATTTAGTGCAAAATTCATCCTGAAACGCTTAAATGATCCTATCTTAATGTGTAGGCTAATAAAAATTAATGAATAATGACTTTACAGGAATTAAAATTCCCCTTAGTGTGCACGTCTGAGTTTGAGCTCGTAAATATAAAAGTGCGATTACCATGCGTCTTACAATCCATTTAATCCTATGGTACAGGATGCCATAATTTTAATCTTCAGCATCCTCCTCCAGCACTAGGTGACAAATGCTTCTGTTCTTTTCTGGTCAGCTTTTCAAATGGTCCATGTTTTCGATCCATAGAGTGCTAAACCAACCTACAAAACCTACCTTAACCGGTAGAATACTTTTAAAAAATCCTCCTCCAGCACCAGGTTTGGAAGGCTTCTATTCTTTTCTGGTCAGATTTTCCAATGGTCCATGCTTCCGATCCATAGAGTGCTACGCTCCCCACGAATGTTTTCACATACTGTTTCCTGATTTGTAGTCCTATTGTCTTCGAGCACAGTGGTTGTCTTTTTCCCACGAACGCCTTCTTAGCTTGGGCTACTCTCCGGCTGATGTCCGGATCCAATAGATACATTAATCAAATGAAATGGTGGTAAGCGTAGAAAAGATTCTAGATGCCTTCTTGAGGTAAAACTTACAGTACTACACATTACCCGCCAGATGAGATGTGTAACTATGTATCTCACTTGTCTCTTTTTAACGGCAGTCCTACATTGCCACCGGGTTTCTATCCTCCTTTCCGCCATTCCCCTAAATTATTCCAGCCTAACTAGTTCCTCCCCCCATCCTTAATGACGCAAATGACCTCAATTGCTCCTCGCCACCCCCTGAAAACTACGAACCTCGTTATGGGCGCCCAGAATTTCACCCTTCTCCACGAAGAACCGCTTACCTCAGGACTGCGAAAACCCTGACTGGCTGACCACTCATCTTTGCCTCCGCTTTAATCCCAATTTGCGCCCCAATCAAAACAGAACCCTCCTTCATCTCTTGCTGGACCACGAATCTGCATGCATATAAGGAGACACGGTGGTCATCGCGTCTGATGACACTCTCCCTTCCACCCCCCCTCTTCCGACGCAGATTCAAATGCACCCTGGCGTAAGTTCCCTCGGAACTAGAGAGGGCGTGGGGGGGGGGGGAAGGGGATGAACGAGGACATTCCTTGCATTGGTCAGTTTAAAGCCATTAACTATTAACTCACCCCAACCGCGCAACGAGCTGAAATGCCCACTTTAATGGAGAACTAAAATGCCCTGGGGCATTAAAAGGGCTTTTGGCCAAAGATTCTCGCCTTTACTAATTTCCCATTTTCCCCCTTCTCCCCTTGCGTTAAAGAACGCGCTTAACGGTAGCGGGCGCAGGAAATGCAATTAGTGGGATGCGTTTCGCATCAGCCTTCCAACGTGCGTGCTTGCGCAGCATTTGAAGTAATGAAAGATCGATTCAGACTCTTTGAATTACATGTCTGAGAGTATTTTCGTCTCGAGCTTCCGTCTATCGAACTCGAGGAATTAGATAATGTCGAGCATTAGTCTAGGGCGAGGGTAACGCAACTTCAAAAACAAGTGTACACCGCATTTCCATTTCAGCCATTTCTAACCATTTCCATCCATTTCCGACCATTTCTATCCATTTATTTCCATTTCTCATCCCCCTCTTCCGCCGCAGATTCAAATGCACCCTAGCATAGGTTCCCTCGGAACTAGTGAGGGCGTGGGGGGGGGACAGAATCATTGCTATCCATTTCTGTCCATTTCTAACCACATCTGTCCATTTTTACCCATTTCTGTCCATTTCTCACCATTTCTGTGCATTTCTATCCATTTCTGTCCATTTCCAACCTTTTCTCAACGAGCGTACACCATTTCTCAGACTTGCATACCCCTCGGTCTAGTGGATATCTACGTCGATATATGTATAAAACCTAAAAATCCAAAAAAAATCTCCGCTGAATGTAAAGGTGGAGGATAATAACAGAGATGAAACGGACTGGGTTGGCGAAGAACATAAGTGAAGGCAAAATAGAGAGAAAAGTCCCCAGAGGAAGACCCAGGAATAAGTTCATGAAAAAATAAACAGAGTACATAGGGAGAGATACCAGTAAGTTAGGGAAATAGCATTAGATAGGGAAGGGCGGAGGGCTGCAGTCAACCAATCCTAGGATTGCACGACCAATGATGAATGACAGAGAAACGGGATTTCTGCATCTACATCGACCTACTACCCTTCGAGCCGCCGCATGGGCGTGTGGCAAGGGGTGTTTGGACACCCGCCGCGTAAAGATGTAAGGTTGTGGGAGGAGAAATGGTGACGTGTATTATGGGAGTGTATTTAGTAGAGCTCAGTTTTTATTGTGGTCGCTTATTGCGCGCGGAAAGAACGTGTTTTTGTACCTATCTGGTCGGCAATGTATCTCTCTTATTTTATCGCTTTGTCAGACCTAGAGGTGTAAAGAGGCGTCATGATGATACCCTCTGTGCCGCTCTGAAACACACCAGTTCCGAATTGTTCAACAAGCTAAACCTGGCATGTAGCTTCCGAGTCTCTAGGGTCTCCCACCTTAATCCATCTAAATGTTGTGAGACACACTGAATGTTGTGTTGAGAGAGTATTTTTGTAGAAAAAAAATAGACGCTAAATCTCTTGCAACTCCATTCAATAAATTTACACGGACTATAGATATTTTAGCGAACATTACGCGTGCAACACATTTACAATATCATTTCACGAATGTACCTGCGATCTAAAAGGAAGGTAATTTATTCAGCAGAACGTGATTATTTACTTTCCTCAAAGGGATTTGGGACCCGAAGGGATGAAGCCGACAGTATTGATTCCAGAGAATTAAATTAAAATACAAGATTACTGAGTGTTTCCAATGATGTAACTCGAATTTCTGGAGGCGGGAAATCGAAAGTAATAAAAATTACTCAAATCTAGCGATTAAAATATTGACATTGGCTATAAACTGTTGTAAATTATCATTAACCGTATTTAAAATTAGTTTTGACACCACTTCCTACAAATTAATTCTCATTTGCCTGAGACTCTTGAGCTTGAATGAGTCAAACAACAAAGATATAGAAATAAATAAACTTACCCGTTTAAATCTCAACAACATTCCCGTAGTCATGGAAATATGGAGGCAAACATGTTGCAATCTCGATATAGATCACTTGCTGTTTAATACCCTGCGTCAACTCGATGATTTCTTACCTGAAAAAAAAATAAATGAAGATTAATAACATGTTTTAAGTATTTATAGATTGATGAAGTATCAACCGTTCTGAAAAGCATATCTACAGTTTTGCGAAACGGCATTCATGAGAGGTTTAAACAGTAGCGTAGAGTGTACATGACATTTTACTGCCAGTATGGACAAAATGAATCTTTCACACAAAAAGAACTATTTTTTGTGAACTGGGAAACCTATTTTGTCCATAAACAGCTTAGATACACAGCCGAGGGAAAACTGTTAAGATATTTCACATCTCACCAAATGGTCTCGTTCTTTTCCATTTCCTCGTTCTCTCTAGATTCCATTAACTTCCACGGGGTAACTGATCAATATTCCCACTATTCCATACCGAGACCAGTGAAAAGCACGCCCTCTGTTGATTAAAGCAGGTTTCTAACAATCGTTTTCATCCAACAACGCCACCACTAAAAAGGGCTGGAAACGTAATAGTTTATTTGATAGAAACGATTTTCCATGATTCTTTCTAAGTAGTTTATACCTATGCCTCTGATCATTGAGTTTCATTTCCCAGCCTTACCATTTCTTTTTATGGAATGAACCATAAATTGCATTTTATGGAGAAATCAAAGTCAGTTGAAGGATTTGCTGAGGGTATGGACCGAGTAACGACACAGAGTGCGGTAGAAACACCATAAAATATCGTTTGAAAACATAGATATGCTACCCAAAAGTCCAATTGTCAAAATAACACCAAAAACACCTAATTACCATATTTGTTTCTTCCATTAAAAGGAACATAATACGTTATTTTTGGACCAAATTAAATAACAAACAAAATAAACATGACGACATACACACTTAAGGTTATGACAGTCAGCTTTATCATATACTCACTTTATGAACCCCAAGCCTAAAATTATCCATCGGCTAACACACACCAACTACATATGGACCGTCTCATGGAACGCACCTTGACTCAACGCGTTTTCTTTCCCTTCCCCTTGAATCTGGTTTCAGAAACATGTTAATGTTACATTATTACATTAATGGCAGAGTTAAATATACTAACGTTGAAAACAGAACCTTCTCTCGGTAAATCTCACGTCAACTAATCACACAACTCTTATACAAGTCTCTTTTAAGACATTCCTTCTCATAATTACTTTTTTAACATCATAGATAGAAAAAATTTCGAAAAGAAAATCAATGCTAAAAAATATTAAGAAATATTTTCCTTCCACACCGGCCAAAAGTACATTCCGGCCATGATTCTGTGGCGGAGATTTTGCATCTTAAGTGATACAAAGCCTGAGCTCATGGACTGATGACTCTCTCCCATGGATGGAACTGACATTCATATCCAGAAAAGGAAATGTAACTAAATTGCTTGATGCTTAATTAAGATTATCATTGCATTTTTTGCACAGTTTGCATCAATGGTCTCTAAATGCAGGAGCATGAAAAATGTAACACTCCAATCGCCGTAAAAAGTTTCGTGCACCTCATATAGGAGAGACTTCTATTACTTCGTTCTTCACGTGCAACCCCTCTCATAAGCTGTGAACTCGTGCCTTGCCGAACCCATTTACTCCGCTCTTTTTCAGTAGGTATGTCGCATTTTAAGCCGTGTCCCAATTCGTTAGGCATTAGGGAGGATGCGGTTAGCTACCTAAATATTTAGATGTCTTTCGCTAGGGGAGCTCGATTTGGGACATCCTTCGCTAGTGTTGCCGTCTACCGAGCTGGAAAAGAATGAAAAACATATGAGCAATTAATAAAGGACTGAATGAAACAAATGAAACTTGAAATTAAGACATTTTTGACGCCTTTGGCTACCTTCGTATGCGTTGTGAGATTTGGAAAGTAAAATAACATTTTTTCATCCATTTCGTTGTCTGGAGATTCGTTAGTTTTTAGTTTTCGGGGTTATTAAGTTTGTGTAGGTGTTCTGGGATTTGAATTCGTTTTATTTAAGTGTACTACGTAAAATTTTTCTTTTGTAGTCGGGTGTTGGTTTGTGAAATTCTAGAGAACTCTTTCAATTACAGACAAAATACTTTACGGCCATGTTTGCCACTTTTCAACTACTTCCTTGTGTACGAGTTTCCTTGTACGAAGCATTCAGCGCTTTGCATGATGGGAAATTCAATATGGAGGCGGATTTAGGATAAACTCCATCTACCCTAAATTTCACCCCCGAGAAAGGCACCTAAATCCGCTCCCCCATGATGCCTAACGAATTGGGACACACTTCGAGATGGCGTCCTTCCTAAATCTGCCGATTTAGCTGCCTAAATGGCGAATTGGGACACAGCTTTAGTGCATCATTTCCCGAGGCTGCTATCATCTTCTCGGCACCATTTAACAGTTCCAAATTTGAATGAGTGAGGTTTTTTCTTAATGCCACTGGGGAGGGATCGTTTCCTGGAGAGCCTTTAATTTTTCCGAAAATCTGTAAGTTGTGAGGTCTATCTGAATATATCCTCCCCCTCCCCCCCATGAAAAACATGAGATGAGAGATAATTTCGCAAAAGAAAGGAGCATAGGGAGTGGTTGTTAATTGGGGCAGAATGATTTAATTCTGGTAGCCAGATGGATGGAAAAAACAAAACAAAAAGTACGCGTGAAAAAATTTGTCCACATGGAAGAAAAAACAAAACAAAAAAGGGCACGCGAAAAATATTTCAACATTTTGTCAAGCTCATTACCATCGTTTAACAAATCTAAGAAACGCATTACAATTTCTTACACCTTTTACGCAATTTGATAGTTCTTCTTTCTGCATGTTTCTAGACTTAAAGCGTATTGGGATCATCTTAATTCTGGTCTTTCCACACTATTTGACAGTTCATTTTGTATTTTTGTTCCAATTTATCAAAAAATCGTGCAACCAGTCTTTTAGGCAAAGCGATGCTTCAGGAAAATGGGAACAGCCATAACGGGATGGAAGCGTATGTTAATTAAGTCATAGGAGTGGATAGGAGACATAGGAAGTCTTTCTCACTCAAGAGATCGATGGCCATTAACCATCACGAACTCCGCATCTTCTCCCTTCAACGAGTGGACGGGATGCTCTCCCAAGAGGAGAAGATTCGCAGAATCGGAGGGCGAACGGATGAAAGGCGAGGAATAATTGGACCAGGAGGGGGGGAGGGTTGGGAGGGATAGAGAAGGGAGATGACGATGGAATTATGGGGGTTGAGATGGGCGATGCCTGTTCTATAGTGTGCGTGGCTCAGGAGCAGCGAGGGAAGGGAAGGAGTGTGGGCCGGTTAAGTCATCCCAATCCCGACCGCAATCGCCCTTCATAACTAACACCCTCATAACGCCCATCCGACCCAAAAGCCTAACGACCTCGTTCCACTGAGCGTAATTCAAGGCCCGCTCTGGAATCCTCGCGCATCTCGACCCTCGAACTATACCCACCCCACCCTCGGGGTTATGTGAGTATAGTTCGAGGGTCGAAAACGAAACGAAACTGAACGAAAAATATTGGAAACCACCGCCGCAACTGAGGTTAAGGTAGTCCAAGCGACATAGTTCCCTAGTCATAATGGAGACCATATTCGAATTATACGTTTTAAATTCACCAGCTCTACGACACATCAATAAAATATTGCATTATTAATGGCGCAATAATATAGTTTTACATGACAGTAATTTTAAGTAATTAAATGGAAATATCTAAATAAATCTTTCCCTTGACTCATTTTTTCGCGCGGTGCGTTTGAAACCCCTTAAAAACTGAAGGTTTTTTGTGATACCCAAGAACCTACTGCGGTGGTAATATGATTAATTTGCAAAAATAGTTGAGAAAACATACAAACTACCCGCTGTTAGTTTTTTTACCACATCTAAGTGTTAGAAATATCCATTTTGTAAATAATGTCTCTCTGGAGTGCATACACGTACCGTTTCCCATGTAAAAGGGCCGGTATTTTTTGGAAAATATCTCGGAAAGTAATGTGGTAAGGGGTAGAATTTTTTGCGTCATTGGATAGGTGAGATATTTTTCTTTCAAATGAGACTAAAATCATTGATTTCTAAGTAAAATGATATTTCCCTCAAACTACCTTAATTATACCCTATCCCTGCGTATCTCATCCGCTTCTAATGCACGCATTCATTTCTTCCTACACGCCCCTTAGATATTTAGCATTTCTCCCGCTAAGAACCTCCTCCACCTTTTTCACCCAAGACTTTCTTGCGATGCCTAATTTCTGCAGCGAAAAAAAAATGCGCGTTTCGCCGCGCAACAGGGAGGGTCAAGGAGCAAATCGATAACTGCGTTACCCATTGCTACTTTCAAGAGCATGATTTTGGGGGGGTGGGAGTATTGAGGTAAGAGAAGGGGCACTTGTTTACGAGCTGGTCCTTGTGAGGATTACGACCGCTCCCATGGCGAATTAACGAGTTCGGAGCGAAACGGAGAGACGGGAGACGTGTCAGAGAAATAGAAAATCGAGAAGAACGGCAGATTGATATCCCGGACATTTGTTGGTGAAGAACGGGAATATGAACATCAAATTGTTGGAGCTAAAATTATTACGCCAAAAACAGATATACTTCGCGCTCTTATTTCCGAGAAAATGGTATGCATCTACATCTACGTAATACCCTGTGAGCCACCACGAGGGTGTTTGGCAGGGGTTGAAGATCACCAAACATGCACTATTGACTTGCGACTAGGATATTTTATGGAGACATGCTAGATAACAGGGTCACATGCAGCTAGGTGGTTAGTATCTACATAATAAGAAAGATTATTGGTTGTTATTACATGCATCATTCACTACAGACTACTCTAACTATATGTCATCTACCTATCCCTTTGCTACGCTGCCTATTGTTCTCTCTTATGGTACGCGGGAAAAATGACATTTTAAATCTATCGGTACGACAATCTATCTCTCTAATCTTGTTAATCTGATCAAACCTAGCATCATACGTAGGGGTTCTTAATATATATCTAACGTCATCTGTGAGCAAGTCGGTTTCAAATTTACTTAAAAGGTTTAACCTAAATTTTAACCTGCGTTCTGATAGTAATTCCCATCCTAGTTCTTCTATTAAATTCGTAACACTTATAGAATTATCATAACGGCCTTTAACAAATCTAGCGGATCTCCTTTGCACACGCTCTAATTCTTTTATCATACCTTCCTCGTACGGATCCCATACACTAGCGGCATACTCTAAATGAGGCCTGACCAGTGTAAAATAGCTTCTTTCTCGTACTCTCTCATCGCATTTGCCTAGAACCCTTTTTACGAATCCTAATCTACGGTTTGCTACACTAGTTATTTCCCTGATGTGTTTCCCCCATTACATGTCTTCAGTGTTGGTGACGCCTAAGTATTTAATACATTCTACGTTAGATATTTTCTTTTCTTTGATGCAATAAATATTCCGGGAAAAGCCATTCTTAATTCTTCTTTCTATATTTCCAAGAGATATGGTTTCCGGAGGGACCAAGCAAAGAAATACTTCATGTTTATAGTTCTACTTTCTACGGTAGCGCTTAAATTTTAATAGCACACAGTAAGCACGTTACGGCGCGGGAGAACAAGAAGTATTTATGGAATTATTCGCATCAATTTAAAAAAATAATCTTCTATTCCCCTATGTGGGTTATTTTAGGGATTTCATGCATAAGAATATGCTATTTACCAAAGAATGGAGCAGACAACTGTACGTTATGTATTTCTCACCGCCATTGGGCTGATTTTCTCCTCTAAACTACACCATATATAGACACACAGAATAAATCCAAGAGGCTTTATTTCAGCTTCGCCGTCAGTATTGAGGTTGATGGAGAGGGCAATACGTCATCAAACTGTAGCCTGGCAACCGAAATTCAACAACCATTTTGGCTACCCCCACTCTTTCCTAACAAGTAGACCGTATTGAAAAAAAATGATATTTTGAGCCTCTGCCATCCTTTTCTAACCCATTTAGCATATAATTCAACGACCCTCTTAATTTTCGACCATTCTTCAAAGCAGGGACTTCGTTGGAGTAAGTGGTTGTGACCATTCAATATCAATAATTTGCTTGGAAGCATGAATTGGTGCGTTCCATTGAGGTAGAGCTGTGCGAATGCTTCGAAATCGATTCGAATCGACTTGAATCAGGCTTAATTCGATTCGATTCGCCTCCGTATCGGGATGCTTCGAAACCGAATGATTCTAAATATTCGAATCTGATAGATTCGTCTTCGAATCGTTGCATGCATTCAAACAAGGCGCTTATTCCAGAAATGGCGCGCCGTCCGTTTAGACGATGTGTTCCTCACGCGAAACGAAAATTTAAACGACCACATGTTATTCTGTGCTATTCTTTGCGCCACTATATAGATGTATAAAAGCTAATGTAAGGCCCTGAAATATTGTGAAAATCTTTATTACTTTAAGTTCGCATAAGCTTTTGCATTTTAATTCGATTCGAATTCGATTCGCAAGCGAATTTTTTAGGGTGATTCGATTCGCTACCGAAATTTAAAAAAAAGTTCGTTTCAATTCGATCAGAAATATCTTTTGGGAGATTCGGTTCGATTCGAAATGAATATCCCTGAATCGCACAGCACCACATTGAGGTAAATGGAGAGGGCATTACGTCTTAAACTGTAGCCTTACCGCCGCAGTTGCAACCACATTGGTTATCCCTACTCTTTCCTTGGGAAGCACTTTCCTTTGGCAGGACTTCACCCCACCGCCCACCCCACCGAAAGATGGAATATGATCACATTCCGGAGGACATGTACACATGGCTCATCTTACGGCATGAAAATGTGATGTTAACCTAGCCGCTTCAAAGATTACTATGCTTCACTTTTTAAGTTATTTAATGAAGTTTATTAAAACTAATAAATTCAGTCATCACTTTGTGGAACCTCTCCATATCGGAAATAAAAATATTCTAGTATTGGTCCACCAAATAAATGTATTCTTTACGACTCGGGTTTCGTCGAAACCCGGTCGAAAACCGAAACGAAACCCGGGTCGTAAAGAATAAATCTACTTAGTGGACCAATGCTAAAATATTTTGATTTCCGAAGTTTATTACGATATTTTAACCATCTACCATATGGCCATTTAACCATATTCCTTAACTTACGGCATGAAAATGTGGTGTTAACCTATCCGCTACAAAGATTAGTATGCTTCACTTTTTAAATTATTTAATGAAGTTCATTACGATATTTTAACCAAAGGCTTTCCAATAATAATGCTTTTACAATTATAACCTAAGGCTACGGACATACATACATATCCAAATACCGTTCCACTCAACGTGGCTCTAGGAGTTCACCAAGCCTCGCCATTGCCCTCTATCGTTCCATGGCTCTGGTCGGGCAACTTCATCCCGGTGGTACCCTCTTGCCTCCACGTCCCTACTCACTTCGTCAATCCAACGTCTCCTCGGCCTTCCTCTCGGTCTTTTGCCTTCCTCTATTGTGCTTAGCATTCCTTTTGGCATTCTTGTTTCTTCCATTCATTTAACATGTCCCAACCATATAATCTTATTGTCTGCTATTTTTTGTCTCATACTTTTTGCATTTAATTGCTCCCTTATGTTGGTCTTTCTCACTCTGTCTAGTTTGGTTTTCCCCAGCATTGATATTAAAAACTTCATTTCTCCTGCTGTTACCCTACTCCACACTCTTTCCGTCATTGTCCAAGTTTCAGCTCCATTGGTAGATGGTACGTCTTGAACATGATCATTTTTGCCTGTTGTGGTATCTTCCTATCCCATACTAGATGCTGAATGCTCTGGTAAAATCTACCTCCTTTACTTAGTCTAATTGAAATTTCATGCTCTTTCCTACCATCTTTACTTATTGCAGTACCAACGTATTTTTCAATTCAATAAAATTTTGGCTACGGACATATTTTATCCAAATGATATCCCGGACATGCATTTTCGCACTCGTCCAGCCACACCTTGAATATGCAGTGAGCATATGGGATCCGGCGGAGAAAGACCTAGTCCATGAACTTAATAAAATACAAAGGAAAGCTGCGCGATTCGTCAAAAACTGCTACGGCCGAACAGAAAGCGTTACACAGATTTTGAACGTTTTTAGGGTGGGAGCCGCTAGAGACTCGGAGGCTACGCGTTAGGCTTAGATTGCTTGAGCAATTGAGAATGGATATCTTTCAGAGCGACACGGAGAACATCATATTAGAACCACATAATATTTCCAGGTCCGACAGAATCGATAAATTAAGAGAGATATTTTGCCGAACGGATAGGTTTAGGAATTCGTTTTTCCCCTGGACAATTAAGGACTTAAATAAATGCTAGGCGGAACTTTGTTTCATTTTTGTTGACAGCTGGAGTCCTAACACCCCCCGCCACAAGCCTTTTGAGGCGGATTGCGGGGTAGTATGTAGATGAAGAAGTAGAAATTTGTTGGTGAAGAACGGGGATATGAACATCCAATTGTTGGAGCTAAAATTATTACGACAAAAACAGTTATTCTTCGCGCTCTTATTTCCGAGAAAAAGGTATATTTTCAAGAGATATAGTTTCCGGAGGGACCAAGCAAAGAAATACTTCAACTTTAAAAGTCTACTTTCTACGGTAGCGCTGAAAACCATATGGCACACAATATAACTCTTCAGCGGCATTTATAACTGCTAATAGTACTGAAGGAATTTCATCACCACGAGTCCTGAAGCCGATTGTTTCGATAATCAGACAAAGAGATCTTTCACACTGCTATAACCCGTAGCAATTACTAACATTACGCCACTTCAAAAAGAAAGTAAAATATTTCATTTTTAACGACCGGGCACTCGTTATTCCATGGTCGATTAGAGTGGATCAAGATTTTTCACATTAATGCTAAAAAATGGACGTTGGAAAGATTTTTTTCTTCCGTGCCTTTTCTGGATTTTTACATTAGCCAAAGCTTTTAATTCTTAGGGAATTATTATTAAGTCTTTCTCCGAACAGCGAGCTCATTCATCGCGGCTATGCGTTGCGTCGAGCACTTAAGGCGTCGACGTCAAAGTGCCTACGCTTTGGGCACTGTGATAAGAAAATAAAACTGAAATGCCGGAACTTATCGATGAAGAAAAGAATTATGAGATGCATATCAAAGCGCCACGAATTTCCCCAGATTCCTTGATTTTTTCTGAATCGCTTTAATTTACTCAAAACGTTCACCGCGGAGACGTTAATGTTCTCCGCAATGCAGTCAAAATCACGGGCCTTCAATCTAATATTTTAAAAAAAAACGCGCTATCGCAGCTTTTTTTAAGCAATGAAATTTTTAAAAACTGTCACCCCAGGGGTCACTTTTTTTTTGTTCCACGCAAAAAAATATGCTCACGCGCCCGTGAGCGCTAGGATATACACGCGCGTGTAGCTGAATAAAGTAAGAGAGACCAAAATTCGCAGGTGGATGGGGTGGCCAGCGATGGGATTACTGGTGCGTGAAGGAGAAGGGGGGGGGAGGAAGAGATTTTGAAGGGGTTCAGGGTGAAATGGGATTTGATGCCGGCGAGTGAAATTGGCGGCGGCGGCCAGATTGGGAATGTGGAGTGGTTGACAGCGACGGAAAAAAACGAAGCGTTGACAGAACACGACAAGGGGGAAAAAAATAGTACAACGAGACGGTTTAACTGAAAAAGTTTACCTAAATACAGCCGAGTGCCGTGACGAAGAAAGATTGTAACGCGTAGTAATTTTTGAAATTACGATATCACTGTAACAAAGCAAGGCTGGTCATCAAACTCCCTTTTCATTCAATACGCTGAAGCATTATACTAGCTGTTTGGTAGGTCTGTGGACAGTTTTTATGCTACTGGTACCTCGTTCCGCTTAGTATCTATGGATGACCCCCCATTAGAACCCTCTAAAATTCCTCGTATCGTCTCCCTCTTCCTATTTCGTCAAGAATTCTTATCCTCTTTCTTCCTCTTCCCCATTATCATTTAAGTATTCTACCGGTAAAGGTTCTACCGGTTTGACGAATGTCAAAGAATCTACTCCCGGTTTTCTACTCTTTCAGGGGTTTAACTACATATGGTAGGTATCTTCTTTTTCGCCTCAGCATACGATCTACCCTTCTTCATCCCGTCAATAAAACCTATTCTCTTTCTTCCCCTTCCACGCCTGCCCAACATCCTTCCCTCTATCTCACTCTTGAGCAAACTCTTGTTACTTCCTCCAGCCACCTTCTCTGCCGATCTTGAATTTCATTGAGAAGTTTCATTTCCTCGCCCACCATCTCAAGCACTTTCTCGTTAACATTACTTATATTTAATGACCTGACCTAATAACCAAACCAAACAACCTTCTCCATCCTTCTTCACACCCACATCTTCCCCGTTGTTCTCCCCTAAATTATCATTCTTACAAAACGTCATCCATCCATCTCTTCTGCCTCCTCCCAACCTGCACCGCAAGTTTTCTAACCTATCCAACCATATCCAAAACCTCCTCGTTCGTCTTTCTCGCTACCCAGTCCACCCGCTAAATCCCTCTCCAAACTCAAATCACAAACGCCTCAAGTCTACGTATACATCCTCCCTCCGCAATGGCCAAGTCTCCGACCCATACAGCGCCACGCTCTACATCCGAGTTTTCACCAGCTTTTTCTTTACGTCTCTACAGAAACCCCCCCGAGCTAATTTCGCTACCATTTGAAAGTGCTTTCTTAACTAGGGCAATTCTACATCTGCGTCTACAACTAAACCCTTCCCGACCAAAATACTACCCAGATATATAAACTGCTCGACTTGCTCTTTTTGGTGCCCGCTAAACCTTATATTCAGCCCCGCTTTCTTATTTTTAGAGAATCTCATCACTTTCGTATTTGCATGGTTTATCTTCATCCCATTCCTCTCACACCGCACCTCTATCACATTCATCATCGACTGTAACCCTTAGGCAGGTTAACATACCAATATAGGAGGGCACAAATTGAAGCAAGCAGAAAAATTTCACTTGGGGAATAAGAAAAAAGAAAAAGGCAAAGTGATTATGAGGAGCGTTGCGCTACCGAAGGAAGGGTTCAGCAATAGGAGAAAGCTTATGACGTACACTTAGGGGTAGGACAAAGAAGAGGCTGGTGAAGTGCTTCGTGCGAAATATCGAATATAAGGGGCAACACCGTGGATTAAAAGAAAAGATGACCAGAATTGATGGCTCCCTGCAGGCGTTCGATATGTGGGTGTAGAGGAGGATGAAGAAGGTACTGTGTACGGAAAGAAGGACAAACGAGGAAGTTCTTGATATGGGGGGCAAGGAAACAAACCTTTTGGACGAAAAGGAGGAGGCAGGGCAGTTGACTGGGAGATGTGGTGAAGGGCGATGGTTTGCTCCATGACCTGATGGAGGGAAAGATGTTGGGCCAGCGAGGAAAGGAAAAAAACACGTTTTAGGTGCGGGGTGAAGAGGGGCCAGGAGTACGTGGAGATGAAGACAGAACTATAAGATGCAGATAAGGCCTATCAAGCGTAAAAATCTGGAGGATTGACTCATACTTAGCGTAACTCCTATAACCTTTAAGGCCTTCAACCGATAGATTACTTCAAACAATGAATGCCATGGAAGCACAAGAGGTAGGCAAGGTTTGGTCATAATGGAATGGGGGAATCGGGTGGGTGTGGTGGCTAGAGTACTGGCTAACCATACGGGCGGTCAGGGTTCAAATCCCTGCAGAGGAGGATGTTTTTCAGAAGAAACCCGATCCCTACTTGACTGTCTTGTGGAGGGTACTTTAAGTACAGTACTCCGTCTGTCGGATGAGACGTTAAACCCAGGTCCCCTTGGCGCCTCTCGTTAAGAGCAGGCTAATGCCGACGCCGGGTTTCTATTCAACTTTCCTCTCTTACCTGTCTCCTTTGGCGCAAATGACCTTTGCTGTCGGTCGCCTCCCCAAATATCTAATCCAATCCATAATGGAATGAGTAAATGAGAGCTAGTTATCTTGGTATTAGAGCAGCAACTAAGGTCTTTGATTGTGCATGCATGCCTGTACGAGTATAAGTGAAGGAAAAGAAGTATTCAAGAACCGGGCACAATGGAGGGAATTATCAGTGAAACTTGAACAGAATTAAATCTTTCGGACCACACCTATACCGAAACAGCGTGATGGATATGTATGTACGTAACCTGAGTCATTTCACGGCTGGAAGAAGTGAACCGCCAGAAAGAAGAAAAAAAAAGGAATGGCATCCATTGTTGTAGGACAATGTCAATTTACTGCGCACCTGGTTTGCGCACATTCATCATCCCTTTCGGTTTTGATCCGGTATAAAGACGGTGGGGACGTCATTCTTAAAAGAACCCGAATGCGTTCCGCGAGGCGACGTTACGATTGCGTGGGCCGTGGCTGACGGGTTTTCAAGGGCTCCTCCCCCTCCGGACTAATCAAAGTCTTCCCACGCTTTCAAGTCTGAGAGGCAGGTTATCTTGCAGTGGATCATTCTCACTGTCACGCTCTGAGATAATATGCCATGGGCGCTGAAGACCATTAAGAGATTTCTCTGCACGCTTAGAAGAGAAGGGCATTTTAACAATTGCTCCATGCTCTGAAGGAATGAGAGATAGTTAAACATACTTGAATAAAACAGGGTGCTCTACTTTAATTTACATGAAACTAGCTTTGACCGTCATTCGTTGCAAAGCCTCTTTTTCTTTCTAAGTAGGCACACTAATTTTAGATAATTTACCTCCAAGCCTCATTGTTTTCAGTGAATTTCATCATATTCTAATTTCGCAAAATTAAATACCCGTGATTGTTTTATCGTTAAGACAGGTCATGATATTCTAGAATACAGAACCCGACGAAGCTTTAACCGGTAAAATGTTTCGTTCTCATGCAAATATTCAATCAACTTTCCAATGGTTAGATCCCAGGATAAATAAATATAGGGTGATACGCTCATGAGACGGAGAATTGTTGGTGCCGTGTACGAAGGTTTTACCGAGATTTAAGTGCGGGCAAAATCCTTTGAAAAAAATGCCCTTTTGAAAAATGGATACAATTTACCGCCAAGGTGATATGATGCTTCCAATTTTACTTCAATATGTTAGATCTTACACATTAACTGGTAAAGAAATTGTCTTCGGCCTTGCCGAAGCTTGAATACCCTACGTCACTTTTCAATTTAAAAAAAAGTAGTTTTGGTCCGATCCATTTGATAACTGTGCCGACTGTGGACTCCTAGAGGCTTATGACCCAAATTTCAGCTCGATACCTCAATTTTTACGGCAGTTATCGTGCGAAGAGACAGACGGACAAATAGATGGATAGACAGACGGACAAATAGATGGATAGACAGACGGACATAGCTAGATGGACTCGTACGGTGATACTGATCATTTTTATATACTTATACTTTTTTATACCTGCCACGCCCCCTTCAATGCGTTTCATTTCTGCTGTGACAAAACCAACATGCCCTATCCACGTAGTGGTGTAGAGTATAAAAACATTTTAAGATAATGAATAGTCTTAGCAATGCTCCCTCGAAGAATTAATGTATTTATGTATCACTAAGTTATAAATTTGTATCATTAAAGTAAGCATTCTTTGAAATCTCGTCCAGCCCATTGTGTTTCCATCCTCCCATCTACAGCAGCGATGGCGATGTCAGCATCGGCTTTATTTTTTCTGTTCAGAAAGTGACACCGTAAGTGCAGGATTACGCTGCCAAGTTCATCCCGCAGACCAGGATGACAGCTAATCCAAAGCTATGCAAAAAGTTTGCAAAAGGGATTTCCGGCGAGCTCAGGGCCTTATCTCACCGAAGGCTCTGCTGAATTTCGTAAAAAGTCCGAACGTTGCAGTGACTTGACATGGCCTCAAAATAGTCATGTGGCTAAAATGGATCTTTCACCTATATCCTAATAATGGCTTACTTTACTTTATGCTAACAAAGGAGTATCAAGTCTGTCATTCTTTTTGTCTTAGTCATTCTTCTCCAAATTAACCACAAACTTATAATACGATACTGCATGGAGTACAATAATACAATGCGCTGCATGGAAATTACGAACTCGTATTTTTAGTAAAGTTTGTATCGTTTACACTCAGGATACCATAGCAACGAAATATTCCTAGGGGTAACACTGTTAAGCACCCTATATGACATTCCGTCAACTGCTTGAGTATTAGCAGCAAGCGTATTTCTCGTCCTAAGCGGCCTCATCAATTAAGAGATCCTAGATCAAACTTTCGGAAATCATGACTTATTAGGATTAGCGAAGTTTGTACCATCTTATTTTTGAAAGTAATATTGATTAATATATAAAAGCTATTAAGCGCGGAAGGAGAAGAAAGGAAATCGGTCTCATGGACGGGATGAAGAAGTGTAGACCGCATGCCGAGAGGAAAAATGAAATACGAGAGGTAGTTAGGCCCCCTGAAAGTGCAGAAAACCGGGAGAATATTCTCTGACTTTCATCCAAATGTACCTTCACCTGTTGAGTATTATAAAAAAATTGTTATGCTGCGCACTAATTAACCTATATTTGTACACACACAAGTGCTATCCTTCCAAGCATAAAAGTGGGCGAAATGCATTGAAGGTGGAGAAATTGAGACATGTTTGCGGCGAAAGTAGAATAGATATGGATATGAATGAGTCCATCGAGAGAGGATGAGGTTGGGATGTAGTTATGTAGAGGAGTTATGTATATACATCTCTGAAAGGAGTGTGCTCCGAAGGTTTGGCCACTTCGAGAGAATGGGAGAGGTTCGAATGGCCAAAAAGATACAGCAAGCAGAAGATCGTAAAACCATCATTCTAAACGACGAAAGTGAAGTCTACATGATGGAAGGTTTTCAAGAATTTCGCTGTCTCATTTTTTTAAACTTTTTGCCTCGTCAATGACGGCTATCTATCTACCTTGTAACATAACGCTGGCCTCGCCATTTTTCTTTTACCACCTCATGGCTTATTATAACAATAAGGGACCCACCATATTGTGAATTGAGAATAAACAATAGACCGAGGGAGTGGAAGCGTCGGCAACAAAAGGAGCTGGGGAGTGTAGAGGAAACCGTCGGAGTGTACGGTCGTGCCAGGACAGCACGCAAGTTTTGATAGAGGAAAGTTCCAGAGTGTGGCATCGTGCGAGACATAGCCCACGTAGAAAAGGAGAATTGACCAAGGAGCTGGAATCAAGGAGAGGAACGGGAGATTTCACAACAGGACGAGACCCAAGAGCTGAGGGCCCGCCAAGGACGAACACTACGCAGGCTGAGAGGATTTTCCAGACCACAGAGGGACAAGCCAACCTGTGTCGTCGAATAATTCGGTTGTAACTATAAACTTTTATTTTCATATAAGATACAAGAAGCCATAAGGCAAGAGGTTTTTAATTGGCCAAGAATTAAGTTTGTGACTGGATGTTGTGAAAAGTTTAAGTGGAGAAGTGTGGCAAATAATTGGACAATATACTTAAAAGAAGGAATAATTATCCATATGCCAAATTTGTCTGTAAATTAGAATATACAGTTGGTCATGACCTTAGGATATAAGTAATTATTTTCATGATTTACATTGTCTGTAAATTGAATATTTCATTTTGTTAAGTAAATTGCAAGCGTATCTCTAAACCTGTTACGTTTCATGTATTTTCTTTTCCGACGAGCAAGCTTGGGCATAATACGAAGTAGAAGAACAATAACGAAGGAAATACGTGTTACAACCTTTAAGCACTGTTTAGCTTTGAATTAAAACCCCCTTGGATGCCAGCTGAGGAAATCGCGCTTTGAATCAATAGAAGAGTAGATTTATTTTTTTTTCTTTTCGTGAATACACTCGCTGATGATGACTTAAATCGTGTTGGCTTAAATATATTTATATGTTTGAAAAAATTCATGGTAATAAATGCTTGTTTTTCACATTACTTACCACCCCATCAGTCATTGCATATTATGCGATAGCTTACAACAGCTCTTTCAGAACTACTTCCAACTAAAACGAAAGTGATCTAAATACCGGAAATATCGTATTTCCGGAACGCATCTGGTCTCGCATATTCCGGAATGTCGCTCTTCTACTGATTACGTTATTGAAGCGAATGGTGTGACAGGAAGATGCAGATCGTGAAAGTCACGGATGAATGTAGAAAGCAAAACGCTAAATACGGATAGTATTAGGTTACTTAAGAAAAGGAGAGCTCGTGAGTGGCCAAATAAGGATGCAGTTTTTACCGGTACATTCTATTGTGCAAACGAATCTATCATTGAATGTTCAAGAAGTAAATGGAATTAGTTCACGTTCTATTTCCCGTTTAGTCATCAGTGTTATGTACTCCCACCTTCTTTAGTACCATATGTTGGCCACAGAGGGAAAGCCTGATACAGTGTTGCCCTCTGTTGTGCGATAGGCAGTTTTTTCTGTTGTGTGAGTGCGAGGATAGAACGCCTTGTGCAGCAGACAAGCAGTTACCTTTTGCGATAGGCAGTTTTTTCTTTTATGTGAGTGCGAGGGTAGAACGCCTTGTGCAGCAGATTAGCAGTTACCTCGAAGATCCATACTTTGCCGCACACGAGTCCTCCTTTTCTTTCTGGGGATTATCTGACAGCATGGTTTCATTCATCAGCTCACCAAGCGCCCCACCTCTCTTCATCCCTATTATTAAGCCTATTTTATTCCTACCCCTTCTAGCCTCACCCAACACATTTACATACATCAATTGGCCTTCGTCATCTCTTCGTCCTTCATTACCTGGTTTAACTACCCACTCAAAGTCGTCCTAATCTTCTCCAGACGTTTCCGGTCTACCGAATATTCTGCATTCTACATACGAAAGACTAAAACGCCAGCAACCCAACAGCTAACAATTTAACGAACAAAGATCGCACACTTTCCCAATATAGACAACGATAATGCTACTAACTCTAATTTGAGCCGCCGGCAGTTACGCTCCTGCAGAACGCGCTGGGCATATATTTGCAGAGAGACGCGCTAAATTAACCGATAATTTCACACCTCGCTCACGATCCTACGGGAGTGAGAGGGAAAATCGTGTTACGAGACGTGTTCCTCAAACGGCGATCAGAAAAATGACTTCGGTAAATTGGAAATAAAATAAAACAAAACTTCCTGTCCGCGACTGATTAGGCCAGTCACACCCTGTGGCCGGATAAGGCACGGCGCGTCACGTTCGGAGGGATGAATGCAGGGAAAAGGAATTGGCGAGGGACACAGCGGCCAAAAAGCCTGGAGGGGCGTCGCCCAGCCCACGGGCGTCGCTACCGGGCATATCAAATTCATTTTCGCCGGGAAAAAAAACCACTGGAGCATGAAGTTGAACGATAGCGCAGGATCAGGGGGCCGTATCAGGGGTGTGTACGACCCCTCCCTTACGCGTCCATCAGTTCTGACCGCTCACAGATAAAAGAGAAATAAAATACACAAATAAATCAGCGGGTTAGTTTGCGTCCAAGATGAATGGCTGTTTGCTCTCTTTAGGGATAACTATCGTGATATAAAGGACGGCAAATATTGAAAATTAGAAGAACATATTCTCAGGTCACGCGACTACGCGGCTTGGGAGACGACAAGCAATAGGTATGAAAGCAAGTTAATAATTCACCTGATCTTAAGACTGTAAAATGTAATCAAAAGTTTAATTTTTCGGTATAGATTAATAAAAAAGAGGCTACTGACGTGGAAAATAGGTCATGTGGAAAAGAGGAGAATAGTCCATTTCCAAACTTTGTGCTACGCCTGATGCCGAAGATCAAATCTGCCCTGCTAGGCTAAAAGACAGAAACTGCATAATTTTTGGTTCTGAGTTATTGCATTCTCAAGTTTTCATCGACGAGTCTTCGATTATTCACCTAATGCATCTTCGAGGAAATTACAAGCTTTATTTGATGCTTAGATAGCCAGTGCGGGAAATACGTAGCGAAGATAAGGGAACAAAAGTAATGAGATTATCAGGGAAAAAGACTTTTGGTTACTGTTACACCATGTTTTGCAATTTCCCTACATGACTCTTGAGTCACGTTTACATAGTTACATTATAGATTATTTTAGTTATTTCCGTAGCATTTGTAGCATACCCATAGTGCGGTGCATGTTAATGAAAGTTAATGTCTTCACCATAGTTCATGTTGGTGATAAAGACTCCCCCTGCCAAACATCCAGAGGTGGCTTGCAGGGTAATGAGTAAATGTAGATGTATCTGACCTAGAAAACTGATACTTATACTGTAGATACGGTGAAAGTAGAACGTGTTATCAGGCAAACCACTACGGATACGATTTTCTTGTTTGGTTTTCTTTGGAATCAACGTTGAAAATCATAGAATCAACTCTAACCTCGAAATGTGTAATTTTGTAAATCACTGTCTTTTGGCTTTGTAGGGCAGAAATGAACTAATAGGTTCAGAGTGCGGAAGAATAGGAGAGGGGGATGCCTAATCGAGTATTCTTATGAGATGGCAATGGCCCGGTGATTCGGCCACTCTGTGAGCCACAGATAATCAGTAAGTTTCATGATTTTTTCTTTTTTTAAGTATTCTTCCGGTAAAGATAGGTTTCATTGAATGTCAGAGAATCTTCTCCCCGTTTTATACACTTTCACGGACCTATCTCCCTCTAGTATATCCTTGTTCGCCTCAGCATTCGATCTTCCCTTCTTCATCCCGTTCATGAAAACTATTCTCTTTTCTTCCCCTTCCCCGCTAGCTCAACATCCTTCCATTCATCACACTCTTGAGCAACCCATCGCCCTCCATATTATATCCTCCAGCTACCTACACTGCCTGCCCCGGATTTCATTCAGAAGCTTCCTTTCCTCACCCACTATCTCGAGCACTTTCTCGTCTGGAAAATCAGAAAGGAAATCCCTACGAGGTAAATCGATGCCCCACTGAGACGGTATGTGAAATACGTATCCCAAGAACCTGCAGAAGTTGTCACGGGAAGATTGATTGTTTGCGACCAAATGACCAGAATGATTGATAAAACACTACATGAAAGGCATTGCAGTCTGCTCATGGAGCAGTCTTATCGGATTGGTTCGTTGTCTCGGGCGTGACTTCATGGAATCGACTTAACATAATGAAAAGTAAAGAAAACTTTGTAATCACCAGATGATGACGTGCCACGTCGAAACCTAGGTCGTACATTAAATATTTATGTGGAATTACAAAGTTTTCTTCACTTTTCATTATTGGATTGGATTGGATTTTAGGGAGGCGACCGACAGCTAGGGTCATTTGCGTCGTAGGGGACAGGTAAGGGAGGAAGGGTGTATAGAAACCCGGCGTCGGCATTAGCCTGCTCTTAACGAAAGGCGCCAAGGGGACCACGGTTTAACGTCTCATCCGACAGACGGAGTACTGCACTTGAAGTGCCCTCCACAAGGCACTTCAGTGGGGATCGGGTTGCCTCTGAAAAACACCCTCCTCTGCAGGGACTTGAACCCTGGCCTTGGGGACAGGTAAGGGAGGAAGGGTGGATAGAAACCCGGCGTCGGCATTAGCCTGCTCTCAACAAAAGGCGCCAAGGGGACCACGGTTTAACATCTCATCCGACAGACGGAGTACTGTACTTGAAGTGCCCTCCACAAGACACTCAATTAGGGATCGGGTTTCCTCTGAAAAATACCCTCCACTGCAGGGATTTGAACCCTGGCCGTCCGTATGGTTAGCCAGTACTCTAGCCACCACACCAACCCGATCCCCCCAGTCTTAAAGCATTCCCGTTAACAAAGTTTTTCAGGGGAGGGGATTTTCTCGCATTCTTACATTCTCTGTCGTGTGCGACGTGTAACTATGTAGAAGTGGGATTCGTGGTTTAACTTATAAGAGATCGAGTGGAATTTCCAGAAATACTTCGTATATGGCTCAAATAAGTCGTTCATTTCTCATGTCGGGGGTGGTTCGAGCATCGTCCACTGTATATAGGTATATTGAACTGGTATATTTTTAATTCATGTGGATTTAAGTTTTCGCGACGCGCAGTAAAAATTTTAAATCGGGCTTCGGCTTTGTTTTATTTCTAATTTGGCCCAATGAATCAACAGTCAAATAGCTTCCATTCGCATATTTTGGACCCCATCTGATTTTTATTTCATTTATTTCTTGGTAGTTTCAAGCGTAACTTGCCGGAATTTGTTAACATTATAATGATAACTGTTAAGTTTGTGATTCCACATACCTTTATTTGGAACGACCCAGGTTTCGACGTTCAACGTCATCTTCAGGCACCTTCAAGAGCGACCTAAAGATGACGTTGAACGTCGAAAGCCGAATCGTTCCAAATATTAATACGCGGAATCACAAAGGAGTTATAATTAAAATATTCATTCGTTTCTACTATCCTATAAAAATCTCAAGTGGTCTTATACACCGGAAGCAACAGCACAACACGAAAGCAATAATAACAACAGCAAGAGACGAACACAAACACCCATGTCCAGGAGTGGTGAAAAATCCACCCAGGCGGGAATCAAACACGCGGCCCTCTAATTAGCAGGCAAGGACTTCATCCCGTCGCCACCGGGGCCAAATTCCATTGGAATCCACCTTCATGAGTTACGGTTTAATTTTTATACCAATTTTTCCATATTATCATAGAATGGGATTTTGATATCTGGTATTTGAATATTCCACCCTCAAAGAATTCCTCGTTTGATCGCCTCCACCAATATGGTCCCCTTTAATAAACTACCAGGTGGGTTGGCGCGAAATCATTGATTGGCACTGAGCTCGTCACGGAGATTTTCAGGGAGAGTTTTTTACGCAGGTGAAGTCGATATGTATACGGTGCTTTGTGGGCGGGGGGTGCTTTCGTACACGTTGCGTATGAATTCCGGTACTGACCTCTGCATTTAGTAATTAAATAGGTCAAACGTTTATACTTAAGTGTGCAAATATCGGTGTTAAATGCCAATCCTGGGGATGCTTTGAAATTTCATTTGAAAATTAATTGGATATGAAATTTCTCCGATCAGTAGAGTGCTGTACCAAAGCATATCTACATCTACATAATACCCCGCGAGCTGCCGCTTGGGCGTGTGGCAGGGGGTGTTAGGTCACCGGCCGCGTAAAGATGTATTTTTTGGAGATGAAATGGTGAATGTATCATAGGAGTGTATTTAGTGGAGCTGAATTTTTATCGTGGTCGCTTATTATTCGCGGAAAGAACGAGTTTTTGTACCTATCTGTTCGACAGAGCATCTCACTTATTTTATCGCATCTGTCAGACCTAGAGATGTAGTGGGGCGCTCTGAAATATAATATTATGTGTGTCGCTCAGAAAAATATCAGTTTTGAATTTCTCAAGCAACCTAAGCCTAGCGTGTAGCCTCCGAGTCTCTAGGGTCTCCCACCGTAATCCCTCCAAAAGTTGTGAGACACTATATGTACGCTCGTAGCAGTTTTTAACGAAGCGCGCTGCTTTCCTTTGTATTTTATTAATTTTTTCGGTTAAATCTCTATGACCAGGTTCCCAAATGCTCGCGGCGTATTCGAGGTGTGGCCTAACTAGAGCGAAGTAGTATCTCTCTTTGACTTTTTCATCCGAGGACCTTCCTATTATACGCATAACAAAACTTAAATTCTTTAATGCTGCGCCACACATGTTCTGTATGTGTAATCCCCACGATATGAATTAACGGATGAATACATAAGAGAGCAGATGGATGCACAATCCATTACATTTGAATCGAGAGAATTTAAAGCAAAACGGAATGAAAATGTAATGCCTAGAGTACTAAATTGAGAGGTTCCTCAGAAAAACTATGGAGTATAAGCTTTCAGGAAAGAGAAGTGGTGGAAGATCAAAAACCAGATGGTGAAAGTGAAGTCATAACAGGCATAGAGCCTTGGAGGCTAGTCGCATCCTGGTGTAAGTAAGAAGAAAAATGTTCCTAAGGAATGGGGGAAAGCCAACAGTTTATCGCGAGAACTCTGATGAATTTGACCGGCCCCGGTGGCAAAGTACTCGCCTAATTAACCGACGGACGTGGGTTTGAGTCCCGCCTGGGACGAATTTTCAACAATCATGGCTGTTTACGTTTGTATATTCATTTTGTTATTCACCATATATAGTTTGGCCCATTGCGCTGTAATCGAGGTAGTATAAATGACTTTAAAAATAAAGTACTATCGCTCGAGGTCAAACTTCATTGGTTTCCCTATCCAAACGTTTTGTCTCATTTCGAACTGATTTTCGTGCAATAAAATGCTTTACTTCCGAAGGGAAACGAACTTCGTGGATCAGGAGGTTCTTATTGTTTGCCAGATTTCGGTGAATTCATGGACTCAAACTAATCTCTTGTAAAAGTTGGAAATTTATGACGACTGCATACCAGACTGAATGCGGTTTTTTATCGAGGATCCGCTCACGAGTTTTCGAAACCGAAAATCAAAAAAAAACTGCATAGAAGTTTCGGTGATGCACACGAGTGAAGGTCTCATTTTTGCATCCATAACATCCGGTTTTTACGCGCCAACATTGCATTCGCCCGCACTTTTTTCGCACGGTTTTTTAAAACCCGAATGTTGAATTACTAATTGTACCACTCCATTATCGTTTCGCACATGCAGGCGCACTTTCTTATTCGCTTTGAGCGCGTTTTTTTTTATTTTGCTGAAAAGCGGTTGTCGTCCAAAACGAACGACCACTGTCGATGTATTTTTCAAGAGTTCTTCGGCGCGGAACACCAACCATCCTTCCCCCTAGTGACGCGATAGAGAACAAAAAAAAGAAGGGGTGAACTGCGCTGGTGGCGGCGGCGTTTTCGTTGTCATCGTCGCTTTTTTTCGATTTTCTTTTGTTTTACCCCCCTCTCCCCACGTGGCTTGCAGCAGCAAAACAAACGAACGTGGGCATGGGAGACGCGGATGGAAATATGAAGGTTTTTTTTTCAAAAATTTAATCTCTCAAAATATTAGTGGCGTGGTGGTTTTGTTCGCTTGCGTTCGCAGAGGTATTGGGGCGACCCCTACAACCATCATCCGCGTATTGAAAAAATATATACGTATCTCTATACATATATGTGCCTTCCCACGGAAAAACAGCACCAAGAGGAAAACACACAAGAGTTGGTCGGTTCCCCGCATCTTCCCATTTCTTTTCCAACAATAAACCCCCATCTCCACGTACGTTCGAATTGAAGCACGACGGTCGCATGGATATGATGTCGAGGTCACTTGTATATTCCCATTCGCACCACGTGGAAGTGTTTCCTCGATTCCCTTAGGCGAGAGAAGGAGAACTTGGGTGCTCACCTCCATGCATTTTTAGGGCTAGTCTCATATTCTGTTGAACTTCGGAGCCGCTTTTACATAATATCTCACAATAAAGCCGGTAAGTGGGTAGTGTAATCTCACAGGACAGGATATAAAACTGGCATGTAAACTGGGTAAAGTAATCTCACAAGATGGCTTAGATTCTTGGGAAATCACTAACAGATTGAATAAAGCATCAATTTTTCTCCACCAAGTAAGGAGTCTTCTTTGGGACAAAAAATACCAAGAGCTGCAAAAATGATCATGTGTAAGTCTTACTTCGTACCTATTATATCATATAGCTTGGAAACTTGTACACTATCAAGTAGAGACATCGGCAGTATACAAGCCAACGAAATTAAATTCCTAAGGACGATGGTACAAAAGACGAGACTTGACAGGCAGAAAAATGAAGACATTAGAAAACAGGTTGGATGCAAAATATCATTAATTGAAAAAGTCAGGAGATCCAGGCTGGGATGGCATGGTCATGAGATGAGGATGGAACAGACCAGAACAGCTATGGTATGGTCGGAAAAGGAAATACCAGGGAAAGAAGAGTGGACAGACCAAGAAGGAAGTGGATCGACCAACTAAAACAAGACATTCAACTGAGGGGGAGCTCTTGGGAGGAAGTTCAACATCAACAAACATACCAACATAAGAGAAGTTGGAAGAGGCTGATAGACAACACCCGGGAAACTGGAGTTGCCACTTGATGATGATGATGAGAAAAACTGGCAAATAGTTACTCTCCTACCATGTTTAAGGTAAAACGCTTTAATGAAACACCAATGTTCAGATACAAATTCGCTTAGAAGCATCATTCCCTATTCACAATCGTCCATTCAGTTCAATCGCTCCATTTTGCTGATGCTACAATATTGCTAGCAAGAATTTGTAAACTTTGTAAGTTGCTTATACTTCCTCTAAACGTAAAAGGAAAGTTTTTAGAAAGGAAAAAGTTACATATTTCATAGTATGTACATTCCGATTTCAACTTTGCGTAATGCGATACAATAAGGGGAAAACCTCTATTGGGCCCAGGACTTTCAACTTGGGTGATGCTGGCTTTGACCATGCTTAATCTCGTTGAATTTATTCCAAATTTAAAATCTATTCAATTTTTTTACATTTACAGGGGGGAAAGGTAGCGCGAGAGTGATAGAGAGAAGGATGTTGCGCAAGCGGGGAGGGGGAAGAAACATAAAATTCTTGGGCCACACTTCAAGATGTCATACGTTGGAAATAACCATACATTTTGTCATATAAACGATTCAGAAATTATATTTTAAAATTTTGGTCTCTATCAAAGTATTGCTGAAAGGAAACTTCTGAATGAAATCCGGGTTAGGCAGGGTAATTGGCTGAAGGATGTAATAAAGGGCGAGGGGTTGCTCAAGAGTGTTATAGAGGGGAGGATGTTGGGCAAGCGAGGAAGGGAAGAAAGACAATAGGTTTCATGGACGGGGTGAAGAGAGGTAGATTGTATGCAGAGGTGAAAAATGAAATACTAGAGGCAGTGAAGTTCCGGGAATTGTAGAAAACCGGGAGGAGATTCAATGACTTTCATCAAAATCCACCTTCACCGGTAGAATACTGAAAAAAATGATACTTTATCACCCTCCCATCGCCGAAATAGACCTTGAAAGTTCGTAAGCGAATTTCCTTGAAAAACTATGGACTCCTGTCTAAACTCCTGTCTTGCAAAACTATGGCTAAACGAAATCAGATGCCATTCTTTGAGAGAAATATAATCTAGCTCTTAAGAGTGAAAAAAGTTTTTGTAAAGGTTCTGTTCACGGGTTCTCGAAAGAGATTAATTTGATAGATACGCACCAATGAATTCCAGATAAGATATTTCTCACAATATATATTTTTTTAGACGACGAATGCTTCCTTTTTCTTATTTTATTAGAATTACTTCCACTCAAATTTTGTGAGGTGGAAATTTTCAAAAAATTTAAAAAAAATCTCCAGTCGATGAAAATCCATGAGATACGAAGAAATTTCTCCCCAGCCCCTCGGTGGAGTTTCTTTTCACAAAAAATATCTTTGCATTTATGTTACAGAATAATGTTTGCATTTTCGGTTGAATTATATCCGTGATGAAATAAAGAACATCGCTATCATTCTTTTTTCCGCCGGAGTACCATAGTCACGAATACATACGTCTTGTACATTATACTTTCCTAATGGAATGAGTCTTTTTATCACCTAAATACGACCCCATGCTTCGCATTGAAAGTTTTTCTTTCGAATTTTCTAAGAAATGTTGACGTCCGCAGAATTTTGATTATCAAATTTCTTTTCGTAAATTTTATGTTATTTACCTCTTACAACTCAGTCTCCCTATATGGCTTCTATTTTCCCCTCTATTACGTTTGTGGCCACCATACCAACCCGATCCCCGCAACCAACCGCTTCTGTTACAGCTTTCCAAGGGGCAAAGTCTCAGGCTCATTCTCGCCCAAATTATCTATTCTCTTCCAAAAACTTTCATACGAAACGGCCTGTTCCTTCCAGGGCCAAGGGGGGAATCTCTCCTTTGGTTTGGTACAAGTCGAGGCTTAATGGCATGATACGGCACAAATATTGGCAAAGCCCTCGACAGCCATAACTGATGCCTTCCGAGGGTGATACACATTTACTGGTGATAGCTGTGGGGGAATCAGAGGGGATGGAAATCGTGATGGTGGCGATCTCTTAGATGAGGGGATACACTGAAGACAGGGGTTGCTCCTTCCGTGCAAGTTCAAGACAGGTACCTCAGGATATATTCCATAGAATATATGTAAAAGTCAATTAGAATGCTACGTGAAGGGCCTTTGAAGTATTGAGAAGTGACGGTACTAACGAAATCTGCCGGTTAACTAAGATTTAAATGGAGACGTTGAAAAAGACGCTAGATTTTTTTACAGGTGCAGCGTCCTCTCCACCGATATAATTTTATTTCCTGATCCCAGCATAAGTATCACCCTTCTAAATCCTGTCTATAGATCCTATAATATTTCTTCCCGCACACCGCTAATGGAAAAATGTTGGCTCACGTTCGCCAACCAACCAGTGGGAGGCATTAAGCAGGAACACAATAAGCCACGGCCGAATGTTAAGAAAAACAGTTGATATAATTAGTCCATGTATTAATTAAGTACTAAAAAAGGGGACTGATTTTTTTTGTCACTGAGTCACCAAAAAATTTTCATTATCTTTCTTAGGTACAAAAATTCGTTCTTTCTACGCACAGTAAGTGACCAGAAGAAAAACAGAGCTCCACTCAGTAAAGTCCCATAATACACGTCACCATCTCACCTCCCAAAATCGAATCCCTTACATCTTCACACGGCTGGTGTCTTAACACCTCCTACCACACGCCCATGCAATGCAATTTCATGGTTGGTATGCAAGTGAATGTATTTGCAATGTATTGCAAAATAATGTATTTCTTGGTTGAGTACAACGAAGCGAACGGCGATCTGAGAGCCAATGTAAAGCTCCCTACTACCCGAGACCAAAGTTGCCGAGTTCCTGGGATACAGTAATCCCTACTCCCTTCTGCTATCCATCCCCCTCCGTCGAGAGGGGAGCGGGAAAAAGCTCACGTCATGGTAATGGACCTCAATATATGGAAGATGTTTTCAGGGGTAGGTTGTAAGAGAGATCTCTGCGTGTGTATGTATTAGAAGAAGAACCAGATATATGTTTCCCACCGAATGAATGGATGGGGGAGAATGGACAAAAAATAAAGCTCAAAGTGGTTCCAGTTGGAAAAATCTGTGGGGGGTGGTGGGAGTTACTTTTTTTTTGGCAGGGTTACCATGGTGTGAGTGGCTTCCAAAGGGTGGGGAGGAAGGCGGAAGAAAAGGGATTGGTCGATTTCTTCGGGCGTCTAGGTATGGGAAGACATGAGAGGAAGGAATCACTCTCCGTTCGATGGAGTTTAATGCATTTTTTCTGGAGACATGGCAGTGGGGGAACCAGCATCCACATCTTCCCGAACTCCCCCAAATTCTATCTTGTTTGATCGTTAAAGTGCAAGCAGATAATGCCGGCATTACGCCCACTGTGTGAGTTTCGGTTTCGTCGGAAGAGGGGAGGCATCGTAAAGGTCTGGGAGGAAGCGAGTTTTTAAAGAGGCAACGAAGGCTATAAATCACTAAACACAGACGCTTCAACATAAGCTTACAAATCGCAGAATCGTCATTTTTTATTTATTTATTACATTAATACTGCAATTAGACACTGTCTGATGGCAATATAACATTTGCTTAGCTGTAGATAATAATGACCAAGTTTTTAAACATTCCGTGTACCTAAATAAAACATCAGACACACTCGTTTTTTATGAGTAATATCTTTTTAAAACTATTTATATTCCTTGGTAATGGATTTGTGAGTTCTTCTGGCAATTGGTTTTATGGGTATTCTACCGGTTAAGGTAGGTTTTGTCGAATGTCAGAGACCCTCCTCCCGGTTCTCTACGCTTTCAGGGGCCTATCTCTCTGTAGTATATCCTTTTCTCAGCCTCAGCATACGATCTACCCTTCTTCATCCTGTCCATGAAACCTCTTCTCTTTCTTCCTCATCTCCGCTGGCCCAACATCCTTCCCCCTCTCACACTCTGGAGCAATCCATAGCCATCATTATCACATCCTCCAGCCACCTACTCTACCGATCGTGCATTTCATTAAGAAGTTTACTTTCCTCGTCCACCATCTCAAGCACTTCCTCGTTGGTCTTCCCCTCCGTCCACCTCACCTTCCCCAGACCCACATCTCAAAAGCCTGCAGCCTATTCTTGTCCTCCTTTCGGAGGATCCACGTTTCTGCACCATACAACACCACGCTCCATATCAAGCTCTTCACCAGCCTCTTCTTCAAATCCTTACCCAAGTTCTTTGTCATCAGCTCCCTTCTATAACTAAACGCCTCCTTAGCCAGCGCTATTCCATTCCGTATGTCTTTGTAGCTATGTCCGTTTTCTTCTGGCGTACTACCTAAGTAATTTAAAATTCTCTACTTGCTCGAGGTTGTGACCTCCAACTTCAATGACCAGCCTCGCTTTCTTTGTCGTAGAGAATCTCATTATTTTTTTTTCTAATGGTTTACCTGGACGGTCATTAATTGATGCCTACTGAAATCGGACACATTTAAAGAGGACTTCCTCCCTTCAGAAGGGGGGACCGTTCAGGTTACCCTCCCAGTTATCGAATCCTGACGTCAATCGATTTAATCGATTAGAAAAAATTCTCTGGCAGCGACCAACTCGAAAATCTCCAAAGCTGCCCAATGCTGCTGAGAAAGCTATCTAATGCGAAGTGTTCGGGTATTAAAAAAAAAATATTCCTTCAAAACATTCGCGCGCGCCATGCGCAGCATGTTCAAAATTTTTCGCCTCCGTCCCACTCGTCGGCGTGGGCTCTTAATGACCAATAAATCACGTCGCATTGCGTCATCCCAGTGCTTTCACCCCACGCCAATAACATCCAACTTCCTCTTCACATTGTGCCCACTGTGGTTGCCTCGAACGGTCTTCCGAAGCAGCGTCTTCCTCGCTATCTTCCCCTCGCCTTTAATACTTTCATGGGCTTCTTCGGCACTCTGAAAACTTGAACCCAGTCCCTACAACATAATTAAACAAGGGAGAGAGTATACGCTACTCTGACGCACGAAAGTGACGCCCAATGTAACGAAATATATTCCTACGATTATATTCGCTATCGCGCGCAAATTGTCAATATAATTTTATGAACATACCGGTGCTGTTTTGCAATTTAATTAAATTTTTCATTTTCCTGGAGAAATTATCACAGTATCGAGATATATTTCGCTCATGGCACAAAGGTTGCCGTGGCATCACCTGCAAAGCGGATCCATTCTATATGGCCGATAGGACAGTTGAAACTACTTCAATATCACCCTGCTCTATCATTCCGAATGATTTCACTTACTCTGTTCTCGCAAGTTTTCCCAGGTTATTCATACTCCCCTTCACGTGTGGGTGTTTTCCTGCAGTGGGTCCTCTCACCTCCTTATTTCCCTACGTTTTTCCCACAGACGTTTGGGTATATCTTTCTTCAAACTAATTTCTTATATTTTTCTGACGAGGGGTTAGATGGAAGAAGGGACTGCCTCAGTCTCGCCCCCTATTAAGATGCGTAGTCATTATATTCATTCTCGAATCTCCGTCTTACACTACGATGAACGTCAAGAGGGCTTCACAGGAAAAGGTCTTCATTACACATCCTCTGCTTCCACATACCACTATTTTCTCGCTACAAACCACTCCCGATCGCCTTCAAATGTCAATTCCGTTCCCTATTGTTATAACGATATTTTAACTTTTCATTTTCATTTTCCTTGAGAAATTATCACAGTACCGAGATATCTTTAGCCGATGGCACAAAGGTTTTCGTGGTATCACCCGCAAAGCTAATCCATTCAATATGGCTGATGGAGCAGTTGAAGTTACTTCAATATCATCCGCAAGTTTCAGCGTTGTATCTTTTAACTTTTAAGTTTTTCGTTCAAAATATAGCACAAATATCCTAACAGGGAAGAGTGATTCGGGCAATCCCTCAGCAAGAAATATTACACAGACAATATGGCCAAAAAGGGACTACACTCAATTACGACCAAGTTTTAGGAGGCGGATTAGAAAGTAGAAGATAAAATCAATAAGACATCACTCCCAGAGAGGAAGAAACAGTTTGGCGAAAGAGGAGAGTCTATTTTACATGGTGATTGAGAGAAACACATTTTAGGGTTTCTTAGACATCGCCGTGAAGATCGATTTCAACTATAAAAGTTTACATATTCGTGAAAAATAAAAGGCGTAATTGCTCCGTCACAAGCCTAGAGTATATATTTTAATTAAAAAATGTATTTTTATTCTGCATAATATACTTGAACTTCGATAATACTTTAATTTAAAGATGAACAAAGTAATTGCATTCAACGGAGTGAACACACATACTTTTGGCGCAGAAATTACGTGCCCTCGAGTTTGTGAGCAAATAAAAAAAACAACGAGAAGACCAACGGACAAACTAATCACATCATAATTTTTCTTATTTAATTGTGTGTTATTTAATGGTAAAATCTTATTTTTTAAATGCATGTTAGTATTTTTCACTGCGGGTGTAACGTAAAAACACCAGTTTTTGAGGATGTTCGAGCAAGGCTCCGAATTTGATAATTCGTAACTCGAACTCAAGGATATTCATAACAACCGTATATCAGTAAATGGTTGATAAATACGTTTTCTGTACATTTTGTAAGTTTCAGCGTTGAATCTTTAACAGAAAAAATATTGTAACTTAAATAAAACTTCGTATACTCCACTATAGGTTTAATAACACGACCCGGGTTTCGACACTTCGTGTCATCTTCAGGTGCAAATACAGCATCTATCACTCTATATATATACAGGTTCGAGGTAGGGGAGGGGGAGGAATCTGGGAGAGGAGGGGTGAGGGGGTGTGGGAAGCGGGCGTGGGGGGGAATGCTTGGAGGTGGGAAAGGGTTAGGGGGTGGATAGGGGGGAAAAAATCAGAGTTTGTGTTTTGGGAAAGTCAACTACAATTTACACTGTGGAAGGCATGGTTTGGGTATATGGTGAGGAGCCATGATCACATTTACAAAGTAAACAAAGTTCATCAGTTCACTTGAGTTATCCGGGTTTTTAGGGGGGGGTGGAGAATATGGGAGAGTGGAAGGGGAGCACTTGTTCGTTAGCTGGGGGATGGTTTGTGTTTTGGGAAATGCTGCTACAATGTTCACTGCGTGAGGTCTGGCTTGGGTGTATGGTGAGGAGTCACTTCACCTTTACAAATTGCATAGAATTCTTTTGTTCACTTGCCCTTGAGTCCGGGTTTTTAGGGGGATGGAGAATATGGGAGAGTGGGAGGGGAGTACTTGTTCGTTAGCTAGGGGGAAGTTATTTAAAGAATGGTGGACAATTTCCAGCGACTCCAGGGCGTCTAATCTTCTTCCGTCTTTTTCAAAGTGGAGGATTTTTGGCGCAAAAGTGCTTTGGTGGTTGTTTACACTTTTGTTATGTTTTTTTTTGTGATTGTTTGCTCCTCTCCCAGATTCCTTCCCCTCCCCTACCACGAACCTGTATATATAGAGTGACATTTTGTATTTGCACCTGAAGATGACACGAAGTGTCGAAACCCGGGTCGTGTTATTAAACCTATAGTGGAGTATACAAAGTTTTATTTAAGCTACGATGAATTACTTCCACAAAGTCAAGCCTGGAACCATTTCCTTTGAGAAAAAATATTGTTATTATTTTTGTAAAATGAAGTAGTCTTGAATAATATACCGCTGTAGTTTACCCTGACTTGGTGAATTTCTTCCATGTGAGATATAAACAAATCGAAAAGGAATGGAAAGAAAACTACTGAACATGGGGTCACAGAAACATGAACTTCTACTTAGCTCTGGTGAAGAGGCTCCAGAATAGCAATAAAAGTGCAATTTTTCATTTCGTGAAACACGTGCAGGCCAAGTCTTACCTGTAAAAAAAATGAAATAACGGATTAGTCAGCGGAAAATAGTCCAAAGTACTATTTAATCATCTTAGTACTAGTCTTTGAGGCTGATGTGAAATCATTGAAAGCACATATAAATATTGCCGACATTTCAAACAATTTATAAGTGAACTTCAGGGGCGGCAACTTACAATGGAAAAGGATGAGTAACCCCAATTTCATTCACGATACTAAGACTACATGAAATAGACAGTAAAGGTATTTACCATTGGCATTATATAAAAATTACATCGAAATCCACCCTTCCGTAAATGTGATCATTGTCCTAATTTATTTAATCCGAAGATGACACTTAAAACCAAAGCATTGCGTACGTAAGTTATTTCAATTAATTGACCAATGCTACAAAAAAAACAAATAAACTTTGATCACTGATATCATAGAATACGTGTTATTATCGCTAAGTAACAGAATAAGTGTTTACAGTATTAAAGCGAATAGGAAATATTTATCATGTGCCAGCTGATGAATAAGAATGGCACAAGCGATACAGCGTAAAAAATCAGAAATGGAGATAATCACAGGATCTCGGATGCGACAATAGAACAGGTTACATCATGCATAATTATTTCCGCAAGTTTTTCTTAGACTCAGAAACCTTTTAAATCAATGGTGGACAAAAAAAACACTATCTACCGACAACTACGTAGAACCACTTACAGGGAGAATTATTATTAATACATGTTCGCACGGTAAATATTGATAAACCATAGTTTTTGTTAAAATTCATTTTGTTGAATGTTAAAATTTATTTTGCTCGTAAACCAAACATATACATGCAATAGAAAGCTAACGACTGTTCATTTTCAAACAGTGAACAAACAGATGAATGAAATTCGGAATTTTGAAGAAATAATTATCGTTTTTTTTAACTAATTCAAATAAATTGTTTCCCAACTTTAAAATGTAGTCAACAGCTGTGAAATTCTCCATGCATCATTTGAGGTAGAGAATTTTGAGTAAATCTTGTTTTATTCCACACAATTAAATAGAAAAGTTAAAAATGGCAACGTTTTTATTGAACCCGCAGTCTATTAATAATCATAAGTTGAAAACATTTCAAGCCTCAAACCTCATTAAATGTCACCGCACCGAAGATAATAAAATACATTTCGCAAGTATAAAATTTTAAGTCGCAATACAGAGGCGCAATGATGCATATTCTTCACACGTGAGCTTGTGTTATCGGTAAAATTCAATTTTAAACGTGAGAACGGAAACGTAATTTTAGTACAACTCAAATTTTCTTAGGTGCTCTACATGGCTTGTCTCCATTAAAAGATTGAGTTTTTAGAGTAGTAACTAGGATTATCACCCTTATAGGGCGATAGAAATATTGGTTGAGAATAACGACAGTGAAAAAGACCCCCAAAACATACAAATCGGCTCACATAAGAAATATTAAGACTTTATTAAAAATTAAAATTCTAGACAAAAATTATGTCCATTTTTATGGCCTTGTCTCCTTTATCACATTTGAAATTTCGGTCACAGGAACTCGAGAGAAGTGTCATAAGAAAGGAAATCGTACAAAATTTCTTATTTGTATCGTCGAATATTGTGTCCAAATTAAAATTTCGAATCTTGTACAATATCTCACAATTTTAAGGTTTTAAAAGGCGTCGTCATAGCTACCTCTGCCATTGTTGAAGAATATATTGAGGAAAACTCTGAACGAGAAATAGTTAAATCAGTCTTATTACCTGCAGATTTACATTCTTTTGACAAATTAAGGTAGAAAATTAGTTTCGAGACTTGTACAATATCTCGCAATTTTACGGCTCCATTTCAAATGCGTCGTCATGGCAACCTCTACCAATTTTCAATAATATATGGAGGAAAACGGGAATTATTAGAGATATCAATCCTATTACCAGCAGATTTTCATTATTTTGACAATTAAAGATAAGACAGAATGAACCTTTTCGAATCGCAAAAAAAGTCTACGAGAGAGAAAATTCAACACTTATTTACTCAAGTGGTTATACTTCTTTACTTACAACAGGAGTTGTGTAGAATTTGATGTCAAAAATTAAGAAGAAAGTTTTCACCAAGCAAGAAATTCTAATGATTCTAATTATATTATTAGAAATTTAGCCTGGAAATAAGTCCTTCCAATTGGAGTACTGTTCGTTTTTATTACATTTTCTTCCCTCTTAAGCTTGAATGATGGAAAAGCCAGTTTGTACGCACGCATAGTCCCAAAAATCATTCCCGGTCTATGTCTAATAACTTTATAAATCTCCAGTTTCTCCTTGGCCCATCAAGAAAAGTGGAAAATCGACATTTATACTGATTTTCACGAAACATGCACCGAGAAATACATGAATGAATGCATACGAATGATTAAATTAACGTAAAATAAATAAAAATGTTGGAAGCAAATAACTAAATTCTGTTCTTACTGCAACATTTGCCCAGATCATTTCCCTGCAGTTCTGAACTGTATTCATCAGAATGAAAAAAATCCAATTTCTACGGCTCACTGATTTTTAATAGATAGTACGCAATGCAAATAAACAATTTTCCATGACAGATATCCCCCTATGATACCATACGTGATTCCTAATTTACAGAACACTATCAAATACACGTAGAATTAATGATTGGATAAGGCATCACGCCAGGAAAATACAAAAGAAGGGCAAACGCAGAGACAGGATTATCGGATGAGAAACCCAGGTGACGTGTGAAGTGGATCCAAGGCAAACAAACACCACGGACATCTATCTGAAACGGGAGGCAACTCAAAGCTCGCCCGCTCCCGGAAAAAATAAACAAACGACACTCGAAAAATGGTCAACAAACACGTTCCGCAGTGGGTTGCAGGTGGGAGCCGTTCGGTGTTCCGGAGGCGCCACCGTCGACCCTTTTTCAATGTTCCTCACCCTCGTTCTCATCAAAAAAGCGTCCTTTACAAGGCACTTGCATTAGCTGCACGAAATGATACACATAATCACGGTACTCAGCATTGACAAGGCTTTCATGTATATGGTTCTCATTATATCAAGGACCACATGGAACACCATACAGAAAAGAGGAACCAGAAAGATTGCACACCCTGAGAAACAACGGATTTGTGAAGAACATAATTGAAAGCAAAACAGAGAGAAGAGTCCCCCAGAGGAAAACCAAGGAGTAAGTTCACGAACCAAATAAAGAGGAAAATAAAAAGGAACAGGTACCAGCAGATGAAGGAACTAGCATTAGATAGGGAAAGGTAGAAGGCTGCAGTTAACCAATCCAAGGATTGAACGACCAATAAGGGTGGCCACGTCATTGGTTTTAGGCAGAGCATCAACTGATGTAGGTAATTGCTACGGTTTATCATCGGTCGTATTGTCATAAAAAAAAAACATATTATACCATCCCGGGAGCTGCCGAAGGGACTCGTACGAATGAGTATTAGGACAAGAAAGGTGAAAACGGAGGGAATCGGGATAAGAAGGTGGAAGAGGATAAACATGAATTTTATTTCAATGGTCTCCCATGCTCATTTTCATCCAATTAATTTTTTAATTGAATTGAATTTATTGTGTTTTACGTTCACCCAACATATTAATATTATTATATGGTGAACAATAACAAATACAAATATTTACAATTTCTATAAAGACAAGGAGTCAAGCTGACCAATGAAATACGTTAGATATATATTAAGAACCCCTGCGTATTATGCTAGGTTTGACCATATTAACAAAATTACAGAGATAGATTGTCGTACCGATAGATTTAAAATGTCATTTTTCCCGCGTACCATAAGAGAGAACAATAGGCAACGTAGCAAAAGGGATAGGTAGGTGAAACATAGTTAGAATAGTCTGTAGTGCATGATGCATGTAATAACTACCATTAATCCCTTCCTTATTATGTAGATTTTAATCTGTACTATACCGTGGTAACTAATGTTCTATTGTAATAACTACTGCAATTACTTGCAATAACTAATAATCTACTGTAGTAACTAATAAACTATGACCCTATTTTCTAGCATGTCTACATTATATATCCTACTTACATGGCAATAGTGCATGTTTGGTGATCTTCACCCCCTGCCACACACCCTCGTGGTGGCTCGTAGGGTATTACGTAGATGTAGATGTACACATACATATATATTATCATTTACAATTCACGATTTTACAATTTGTGCCAACAGCTTATTATAGGCTTTTCTGTAGTAGCTTTCCTTATCCTCAAATAAATCGATGTCATTACACAGTGTAAATGTAGCACACATTCTATTTACGGGAGAATTGTTACAATGGTTACTACTTACATTCATTATATAAAATGTCCTTTTGTGTCCACAAATATTATTTGGAACAAGCATATTTAGTTTGAACAACAAGTTAAATTTTAATTTAACTTGTTGTACATACTTGAATTTAAATTTAATATTCTACATGGTCATTGATACGCTATTAGACGGATCTTATCCTAATCCGTTATCACTCCTATGGATGGCGCCCCATTTGTTCACACATCATCACTGGTCGTTCTATCCTAAGATCGGTTGACTCTACCCCTCCAACCTTCCCTTATCTAACGCCAGTTCCCTCCTGGTATCTCTTTCTATGCACTTCCCGTGTTTATTTGGTCCATAAACTTATTCCTGGGTCTTCCTACTGGTACTTTTCCCTCTATTTTGGAGGAGGCAGAAGAGATGGATGGAAGACATATTGAAAGGAGAGGAGATGCTTATGAGGGTAATAGAGAGGAGAACACAGGGTAAGGAAGAGGAGAGAAGATCTGGACAAAATAAAAAGTGGGAGACGATACGAGAAATTCACGAAGGCCACCCACAGGAGCGAAAACGAATTTGGATAAGAACTGTCCGCAAACCCACCAATCAGCACGTGGAATACTTGAATGAATGAATCCCTTGAATGAATGAATGAATGCTACGATAAGTTGGCTAGTGTGTCTGGACTGTTAGAAGAATTAGGATGGGAATCGCTATCACAGCGTAGATTAAATTATAGGCTTAACCTCCTAAATAAATTTCAGGAAAATCATCTTACTGACGACGTAAAAAAAATACTATTAACCCCTTCGTACTACGGCAGATTAGATCGCGCCAATAAAATTAGAGAGCTAGATTGTAGAACCGATAGGTATAAAATGTCATTTTTTCCGCGTACCAGTCGGGACCATAACAGCTGTGATCGTCGTCATGTGTTCGAGTATTGACAATGGGCAGGCAGTAAATCTTTCTCATTATATTCTCTACTCTCTTATTTATGCATGATGTAAATATTGATGTTCTTATTTATGCATGATATTTTGAATCTGTAGTAGTAGTCTTTGTATCCCTTGCATGTTGGAACGATTGAAGATAGAACGTTTCTTGGGTATTAGATTTTTAATTGGCGCTTTGCATGTGTGGTACGCGGGTTTTAATGTAATGTCGATGTTCTACCATATCATTCATGCATGCCTGGTGCGAAAGCACCCCCTGCCACACACCCTTTGGGTGGCTTGCAGGGCATGACGTAGATGTAGATGTAGATCCCTAAAATTCCTAACCTTTTCATTTTCCAGCTGAAATCAATTAACAGAGCCCTCTGCGTGCCCAAAATCGCTTAGTGCCCCAAAGATCTCGGCTATTCATCACCTTCAGCCCTCTAGCTCAATCCTTTGAACTTCGCACCTCTTGGGATTCCAACGCTTCTGTAAATACGGTGATGGGCAGTGGTTGATGACGGGTGGCGAGAAAGAGGGGTCAAACAAAGTAAAGGGAGACAAAGGGGCTAGGATTGCCACCGGGGAGATCAAGAGATTCGGTGATCCTTAAAGAGGGGGAGCGAAATGGAGTGAAAAATGATAATTTGCGGTAAATTGGAATCGTATTTGCATGTATTGATGTCCATCCAATCCATAATTAATTGGTATTTACTATACCCGATCTGAAACTTTCACTCTCCATGCTAAAATTCAGTTGAGTCACGAATACAGTGACACACGCCCTTAAATACTCAAGATTCAAGTTCAAATACAAGATTCAAGTTCAAAATTTAGAAATAGAATACACTGACAAAATGAATGATTAAGGTGTTATTGTAAACAAAACGCTAACCTGGGATGAACACATAGCACATATTTCTAATTAAGTCATTAAAAACCTGTACAAACTGAAAAGTTTTCGTAACCTGATGCCTTTGCCACCGAGACTCAAATTAGCTAAAACCTTGCTTATCCCTCATATTGATTACTGTTCGTTGGTAATGTCCAATACTTCAAAATCTCAGATATCCAAACTGCAAAAAATACAAAACTGTGTAATACGTTATGTGTGCGATGTAGCATTTAATCAGCATATGACACCGTATTACTATGAATTAAAAATTCTTAAAATGGAACAAGGAAGAAAATTGCAAATGGGTGTGTTTATCCACAAATTATTAAAAACTGAAACGCCTTCTTACATTTATCAGCCGTATAAAGATAATTTGGTCAAAAAAACAAAAAACACCAGAAATAATGACAAATTAATTGTACCCTGCCACAGAACGTCTATGTATCATAACTCTTTTTATGTGAATTCATGCATTGTATGGAATTCTATTCCGCAAACGCTGAAAAATATTAAGTCAACCGAAAGATTTAAAAAATGCTTGCTGTCTTATTATCTCAGTGGTAGTTAATATTTTGTTAAATATCTTGGATTAAATTCATGAATATGCTACCTTTGTGATTGCTACAATGTATTGAGCATGGAATTGTAATATTTGTTGTGGGCAAGTGCTGTGATATGATAAGATTCCTGTAAATAGTGACATGTTTTCTATGTGATTTTTATTATTTTTTGCCTGATCTGTAATTACTTATGCCTGCTCCAAAGGAATTCTTTCCTAGAGCCAATAAATCTTATCTTATGTTAAAAAACTCGTGTTATCAAAATCTTCCATTGGATTAGAAACTTCAATTTCCGTAATGTATTTCGTTGTTCACTCCCATGGTTTTGCTTCAACGCAACATCATCAGGTGATGATATTGCTTCGTAGTGCCTGACGCAACGAAACCAGTAATAATAATGTACATTGTGGAAACTGCAGAGCTATAAGTTCCTTTTTCATTCTTACGAAGAATTATCAATGTGCAGTTACGTCTGAGACTGTAAACAACACCCTCCATTGTTTCCCATGTATTTACGTCTGTTTACGGATAGAATCCCTCAAAAGAAACGTGCCGATATTGGAGTAGCTACCGGGCTGAATACCCAAATTTAAGATCATATTTTAAGATCAAAATATACATTAATACTTTACTGAGTACATAAACTTCGAAATATTATCAGCAACAATGATATATGATCAGAAAATACGAATGAAATTAGCCTGAATTCGCGCCAGCGAGTGGGAGATCGTTTAGAAACTATTTTACCCCCAAAAAAACAAATCGCCGGGGCCGATGAGGATATTCCAGTAAGAAAACAAAGAGCATCGAATATTTCACCAATATTTTCATTAAAACTGTAAATTTAACCGTGGTAGGAACAATGATCGAATTGCGAAATTATCGCCACAATTCGCTTTCATCCAATAATGAAGGCATTCGTCAAGGTTACCTGTATAATGAATCGCCCCAACGGTTTGCAAATAGCGGCTCAGCTCATTTCAGTATTGATCCAGGAACACAAACAAGCTCCGCGCACGACAGCCTTGAGGCAATCCATCACCTCCAGCTGCGTCCCAAGCAGTCACACCCTCTGGACTTAGCGCCTCGATCGTGTCAACTCCGCTGAGATAGGGTGGCAGTGCGCAGGAGGTGATGAGGTGAGACACAACGGATTGGACGTCACCTCAAAGGTCAAAAGTTTCGTCGTCCGAAGAAGAAATAAATTACGTAAAAACCTCACTATAAGTTGGAAATAGGGATCATTTGGATCATCATCTGGGATCAATTTGTATCCTTACTTCTTAAGCCAGAATTCCCGGACTGAGTATGAAAAACCTCATTGGGTGTGCAAAGAAGAGGAAGAAACAGAATAGTCTTTATGGACTGGGGGTGAGGAGAGTTGGAGGTATTAAGATGAGACGATAAAGATACTGGGTAAACATCCGGAGGAGTTTTGTTTGCTTACATTTAAAACTTCCCGCAGGTCCACTGAAAAAAACTAATAGCTAGGAACTCTCATTGAAATCTCTTTATTTTACCACTTTGAATAGTTAAAAAAAAACTCTACACTCAACAATAAACACCCAAATATGGGCATTTGTCGAATTGAATAATTAAAGTTATAATTAAATTATTACGTTCAGTGAAAAGTGGAAAGTGAATTTGGATAGGATGGCGAGCAATATGAAGGTCACTCTGCACAGGAATATAATCACGCGAGAGAAATTTATCGTAAGCATGTACGGACATTATGTGCAAAGGAATGAAGACAGAATTTACTTATGATGGTGAGAGTCCTACATAGATTGAATATTAAGGTTTAGATATTCCACACTAATACATTTACTATCACCACACCCGACAGAACTTTCAACCTAAGGACTTCGAAACCACGATTGGCATAGTGCCAAAGATGATTGCGAAATTTGCGAACAACACATTTCTATTTTTCCTGCAAAAATATTCAGTAGAGTTTCCATATAAATACTTCCACAGAATTGCTTAAAAAGTTCTGTAGATATTCCTTAATTGAAACACCATTTTACGGATTACCCTACGACATTCTGCAGAATACCTTAGGATGTTCTGCAGAATACCTTAGGACGTTCTGTGGAATTCCCTACGACTCTCCATATAGTTCCTAGAAAAGGAACTGGGTCAACGGAAACCTCACGTATTTCCGAAGAGTTGCTGAAGTTCTACAGAACAGCTTTTAAGGAGTTATTTTGCTTTGCAGAAAAGAACTCTACAGAACATATGTTCTGTAGAGTCAGGCTCTCATGTTCCCTACAGATACTTAGAAAAGGAACTAGTTCTGAAGAAAAAGAGTCAATTTCTGAAGAATGCCTAACGTTCTACAGAATAGCTTCTAAGGAATTTTTAGCAGGGTTATTCTTAAGTTAGCTTTTAGTTCTTTCACCACGAACACGTCCTGCCACATCAATCCTGAGAAATAAACCATTGCCTCAGAAGAGCTTCTGCAACTGACGACTGTCCTGATTTCAGTATCGATCCACGCCCAAAAATAAGCCCCCTCACCCCATTGCACGACGGTCTTGAGGCTATACATCACCCCGAGCATTCCAGCCCCCCCCCCCTCACCCCAACCCGTCCGGCCCTTTGAACTTCTGCACCCCGCGGAGTCAACGACTGAGCCGAAAGGCTGAGGGTGAGTGGCTCCCTGTTTGCCGAGGGGAATGGGTTGATTGCCGCCGGAGAGGTCAGAAGATCGGTCGCCCGGAGCGAGTGGTGATCGCAATTGTGATCACACTATCGACCCCTCACCCCCCCCTCCACCGAACGAAGGGGATTGTGGGTCACCGTGTCACGGAGAGGGGGAGGGGGCGTGAATATGTGAGAGAGGGAGATAGGGCGAAATGCCCCATCGCAGGGGTGAACGTGCCATCGCCACTCGACGTGACGGGCTCGACAGGGTCGAACGTCCTATTATCGCACGGGATCCCACACAATCTGCGAGGCCGAAGGACTGACAGCACCCATCTAAAAATTCCGATTTCGCGGCACCCTCACCTTGGCGCATCCATGAATATATGCAGTCTCACTGATGGAGAGACGACCAACTACATCTACATCTACGTAATACCCTGCGAGCCACCACGAGGGTGTGTGGCAGGGGGTGAAGATCACCAAACGTGCACTATTGACTTGCGACTAGGATATTTAATGGAGACATGCTGGAGAACAGGGTCACATGCAGCTAGATGGTTAGTATCTACATAATAAGAAAGAGATTATTGGTTGTTATTACATGCATCATGCACTACAGACTACTCTAACTATATTTCACCTACCTATCCCTTTGCTACGCTGCCTATTGTTCTCTCTTATCGTACGCGGGAAAAATGACATTTTAAATCTATCGGTACGACAATCTATCTCTCTAATCTTGTTAATCTGATCAAACCTAGCATCATACGCAGAGGTTCTTAATATATATCTAACGTCATCTGTGAACAAGTCGGTTTCAAATTTACTTAAAAGGTTTAACCTAAATTTTAACCTGCGTTCTGGTAGTAATTCCCATCCTAGTTCTTCTATTAAACTCGTAACATTTATACAATTATCATACCGGCCTTAAACAAATCTAGGGGATCTCCTTTGCACACGCTCTAATTCTTTTACATATCTTCCTCGCCTAAGTATTTAATAGATTCTAACTAAGGGAGGTCCAGGCTGCGTTCTGTATCCTCGTATAACGGGGTTGCAGTTAAGTATTCTTCCAGTTAAGTTAGGTTTTTTTTTAATGCCAGAGAATCTCCTCCCGGTCCTCTACACATTCAACGGCCCATCCCCCTCCAGTATATCCTTTATCGCCTCAGCATACGATCTACCCTTCTTCATCCAAATCGGCATAATCGATAAAAAGAAAGGGCAGGGATAGCTGGAGATATTACTCTCTCCCGTCTTCAACCTACGGTTACAGTTAACCAAAACAATTAATAAAAAACTAAGACTAGCAGCACCCTCCGCTAAAAGCTGATACGAGCGAACGTTTAGTGTCTCACGACTTCTAAAGGGATTAAAGTGAGAGATCCTAGGGACTCGGAGGCTACACGCTAGGCTTGGCTTGCATGAGAAATTCAGAACTGGTGTGTTTCAGAGCGACACAGAGAACGCCTCATGTCGCCCCATTACACCTCTAAGTTTGACAAAAGCGATAAAATAATAGAGGTACACTGCCGAACAGATAGGTACAAAATCTTTACACGGCTCGTGTCCTAACACCCTCCTACCACAGGCCTATGTGGCGGCTTGCAGGGTAGTATGAAGATGTAGATATCCCCCCCCCCCCCCAATAGCCTCCATCGACTACCCTCCCAAGTGTTGTCTGGGGAATGTTAATGTTGCGAGGTCCACGTTTACTCTTCAAGTTAACATCTCTAAGCTCAGAGGACCGTAACGTAGTGTGCCTTTATTTTGAGAAAGTCACGACCAAGCAAGACGTACGACGAGGTTTACGCCTGTTCCACTGTAGCACAAAAAGTTATTACACCGTTAAGTTATCGCCGATAGAAACAGACAAAGGGTCACTAGCTGTTATATTTTCTTTCATCCAGAGGTTTATCTTAAACCTAGGGAAATGAGCCCAACAGCGTGTTCGCGCATACCATGGGAAGGATTTCGAAAGCTTAGGGTGGACGGGCAGAGGGAGCGTGTTGTTTCGTTTCGGCACTAGACTTCCTTCTAAAATGTTGCAGATCCTCCCAACCCTGATTCATCGTCGGACCAAAAGTGCCATTTCTACGAAATGAGAATCATGGTCGTGCATGCGAAAGATATGACGCAGATTTTATGGGATTCCTTAAAAGTCTCCGACTGTAAATAAATAAAATTTTTTCAGGCATAACCTTGTGGGAGTATATTATGAATAAACACAACACCAACTATGTTTCAATCCAAGCAGTTTTTTTACTGGTGCAACTAGTTTCAATGTTACCGCGTCATTATCAGGTACAAAGATTAAAATACACAAGTAATTACCTGATGATAAGTCCAAAAAAGTTAAGAAAATATAAAAACTACACACTGACAACTTTTGACGAGATCTAGATGTCAGAAATGCTTCTTTTTTTAAATAAAGTCACTCTGTAGTGCACGCACGCGCCATTTTTCATGGAAGAGGACTGAAATAATTCGTCAGAAATAAGTAGTCCGGTAAGGGGCTGATATTCTCGTATCCTAGGAGAGGTGAGATATTTTTCTATAGAATGAGACCTAAATCATTGATTTCTGGGTAAAATGAGATTTCGCTCAAACTACCTTAATCTCAGCCCTGGAACCACATAGGTAAGCACCTCTCGACGTGCGCCTTATCAATTTGCATTTTGACCGTCGCCAACGGTAAACAGTCACTGGGAAGTGACGCCACCGCCGGTAACGTCACGTCCTTGGTTCAATTGTCGGCGCTCGCCATACGAGTGTGCACACATAGGGAGATAGGTGGAGGGGGGAAGTAGGAGATGTCACGTGGTATATTGGAAGAAGGGTTCGAGAGGAGATGAGGTCGCGATCGGGATTGGACGCCATAGAGGACGGATTGGAATAAAACCAGACCGAGAACAGACGTGTCACGTGAGTTGGGTCAAACTTGGGAGGGGTTCGAGTGGGCAGACCATGGTACACGGGGATGGACAGACTCACGGGGTCGAGGGTGTCCTCGTTTCACTGTCGATAAGCTATGAGCGAGATTATCGAGACGGAATGGACGAGGCGATTAGTCGCAGACAAGCGATATAGTATGTGGAGAGCGATCTCTCTTCCTCCTGAGTATCATAGCCCATTGACTCCCATGTTGATTCCCGTGTACTTCCGCTGAGGACGGCTCGCGAAGGGCTAGCTCAGTTCTTGTCGGCGCCACTCGAATCTTCGGTAAACATTTCGTAATACTTTCGGCGTTCAATTTTTTTCCCCGTAACGTTCTATAGATTTGAAGCTCGGTACTTCTCTCGTAGTTAGAAAACATAAGGTTGAAGATGACAGACGGGTTAAGCTTCACGGATTATTGAGCAATTTGCGCAATCCATTCCACTAGTCATGGATTATTCATGTAAAAATGAACAACGTATATTGTTAAATGGGATCTCGTGTACCGCAGGGAGTGATTCTCGGCCTCCTAAAAGTAAATCCTCAATTATTTCCGAGGCATTGTTTAATGGACTACTATTAAAAATTAAGTAATTTTTGGCTATTCCCTCATCAACCAAAAATTTACCCCAGACATAACAACAAACACAATCCTATTATCTTAGCTAAACCATTTTCCGCTTAACTTCATGAAACGAGAACTAGGGGGGCAGTTGGTATGCATGTGTATCAAAAAGTTTCAACAAATGGATTTGAAACCAAGCAGAAAAGGTGTATATACAGAAATAATACAAGTTCTTTTGTAACTTTGTGGTATTCCATTTTTTCTTTCAGATGATTTAATGGTTACATTTACAAAACCACAACTTAAAAAACACACACGACCCGGGTTTCAACGCTTGAGCGTCGTCTTCAGGTGCTTTTTCCGGGTTTTCAAAGTCTTATATACATGCTTGGTAGGAGGGGGGGTGAGTGATTAGGGTGGTGTGGATGCGGGTTGGTCAAGACCAGTGATTAGCGGGGAGTTTAGCGGGGGAGGGAAATTCGGGAGGCGGCTGTGAGACATTACATGACCCTGACTCGAAGATTTTAAATGAGTATTTGTATCCGTCCTCATCTCCCATCCTCACAGCCGCCTCCCGAATTTCCCTCCCCCACTAAACCCCCGCCAATCACTGGTCTTGACCAACCCGCATCCACACCACCCTAATCACTCACAAACCCCCCCCCTTCCTACCAAGCATATATATATAAGACTTTGAAAACCCGGGAAAAACACCTGAAGATGACGCTCAAGCGTTGAAACCCGGGTCGTGTGTGTTTTTTAAGTTGTGGTTTTGTAAATGTAACTATATACAGAAAGCAAAAATCTTTGTCTCCACTCTAAAATAAATGCGTTCCAAGAAAGTGTGACTAATGAAATGTGTCATTGAGAAATAAACTGCTTAAATGCTTAAAAAACTTAATGCACTGGCAAAATAGTCAGCCTTTTAAATGTAGTAGGTATCACTCCAGAAGAAAAGAGACATTTTTAATTTTAAACATGGTTTCAAAACCAACACTTAACGTGCAAGACTGAATGAGATAGAACTACTTAAATTAAGAAACAAAAATGTATGCTCCGGCTGTGTAATTAGGCATTTTTTTAAAAACAAATCCGTCATCTCTAACAATTAATTTATGTTTTAAACACCATCAGTAGGCTTTAAAGGCATCATTTTACATGAAGAGGAAAATATGAAAGAGGCTTGTAATTAAGGGGCGTAGTCTAGGGGGCTGGAAAGGAAAGTCATTGAAAAGGCTGGAGAAAATCCTTGGGAGAGAATATCCATTGAAAAGACGTCCATTTCCCGTTGTTCATTGTCTTCGCCCTTGTGGGTGAGCGCGCTTACAAATGCCTGTGTCACTGAGAGTGGGCGTATGATTGTTACGTGTTTTCCGGCGAATGAACGGAAGAGGGCAGTGAGGTAAAAACACATGGAGACAAAAGCCGAGACTTATATGGGAACTTAAATAAGCGACGATTAGAGTTGAACGTGAAACTGGGAAAGGAGATGTCAGAGATGAACTTTTAGGTTCGATAGAGTCAGTGATATGATCTGGAGGCTGAATGATGTGAGCGAGAGAGATGGAAAGTAGGTAATATTATCATGACGCCTCACTACATCTCTGGGTCTGACAAAAGCGATAAAATAAGGGAGATACACTGCCGAACAGATAGATACAAAAACTCGCTCTTTCCGCGCACAATAAGCGACCACAATAAAAACTGAGCTCCACTAAATATACCCCCATAATACACGTCACCATTTCGCCTCCCAAAACCTTACTTTACAAGACTGGTGACCTGACACCCCCTGCTACACGCCCATGCGTCGGCTTGCAGGGTAGTATGTAGATGTGCAACACTTAAAATACAGCGGTACAGAATAAGTACTGCAACAATACATACAATCGAGGCACCTGAGCATAAGAGAGCGTATCGCCTCTGACTCCTGGCTAACTAACTACTGGCTTACACGTGGAACACCCAGTTTGCAACATTTCCATGAGATTTCTCGCGCTCTCTAATAAGGGGTCACAACCAGTCTGAACTCTTCTTCCCTGAACCCTACTTTTTATCGCATGCACGTTGCCGGGGTGAAACAACAATGGAGGAATGATGGGATGAAGCCGGCAAGTCGCTCGCGTTTTCGGAAAACGAGACGGGAGAACTATGGAGAGACTCGGGTCGTTTGTCCGCTGGCCCCAGGTGCGCGCTGGGCTAGGGTGGTCATGACGGGTCATTATTGGGCGGAGTAACTTTCTTTTATACACACGTGTATGCATCACTCCCCCCATTGCTCGGCGGGCACTCCCGTGAGCGGCAGTAATTTAGGCTCTCGTCATAACGAGGCAAGGAGCTGCAGGTGTACGGCGAAAATGATTGGTGGAGCTGGGAAAGGGGATGAAAGTGGGGAGACGGGAATTTTTTCCTGGCTCGAAAATGACCTCATCCGGTGAATGTGGTGCAAACAGATTCTTCCCGCACGACGCCGGGAAAAGGTAGAACTGTGTCCGATGCGAAGGAACGACGGGCGTTATATTGTCTGCAATATCACTAAATCGGGTGCCATTCCGGAAGTAAATGCGGTCGTTTTTCTACGCGGAGAGGACTTCATAACTTTTTTTGGTTGAAAAATAAAGCTGCAGGCTTTTTCCTACTACACCAACGGTTTCCCACACCAAAAAATATATTTTTTCTAACCATTGAGATCTGAATTCCTTTAGTTTTCTCGGTAGCTAATAGTTTTAAAGATAACGATCTCACAAGCTACCACAATATTTTACCATACACAACTGCATAGATTAGAGCAAATAAGAGGGATGATTCGTCAACGGCCCAATTCTACGCGTTCAAAATCTTATCATAAAAAAGTGACTGTTGCTGGCTTAACTTCGTAGACGGTGTTAACCCTAGTATTCATAACTAATTTACGAATCAAAAAACGAGCAATTATCCCGAGTGAAACTTTATTACGACCTAGGTTTCACTTAATACAGCATCATCAGGTGAGGCTGGAATAAGAAAGTTAATTAAGTAAGGGAACACACATTAGACAGGGAAGTATGGAGGGCTGCAGTCAACCAATCTTAGGATTGAACGACCAATGAATACTTACGTGTGTGGAGTAAACTGTAAATAACATTCTTTGTTACCCCTAGATTGTCGTACCGATAGATTTAAAATGTGATTTTTCCCGCGCACCATAAGAGAGAACAATAGGCAGCGTAGCAAAGGGATAGGTAGGTGAAATATAGTTAGAGTAGTCTGTAGTGCATGATGCATGGAATAACAACCAATAATCCCTTTCTTAGTACGTAGATACTAAGCATGCAGGCTGTGTTATACAGATACTAACCATCTAGCTGCATGTGACCCTATTTTCTAGCATGTCTCCCTTAAATATCCTAGTTGCATGTCAATAGTGCATGTTTGGTGATCTTAACCCCCTGCCACACACCCTCGTGGTGGCTCGCAGGGTATTACGTAGACGTAGACGTACTAAGCATCTAGCTGCATGTGACCCTGTTCTCTAGCATGCCTCCCTTACATATCCTACTTGCATGGCAATAGTGCATGTTTGGTGATCTCCACCCCCTGCCACACACCCTCGTGGTGGCTCGCAGGGTATTACGTAGATGTAGATGTAAGTGAGACCTGGTGATAAGCGAAGCCAAGTTCGTGTAATTTGCTCGTTCTGTGATTTGTGAGTCGTGTTTCGGTTTCATAGAATATCGCCGGAATCGTCAGAATTTGTATTCATAACTAAATGGAATACTCAGTCCTTTCCTACATTCTATAATTAAGTTACCGCGTGCGCATATACAAATGTCAATTAGGAGTTCGCTCCCTTTAGCGTAATTTTATTAAGTACCTACAGTTAAAATGAATAATGGAAAATAAAAAACAAAACGTTCTTTCAACTGCGCCAATTCTGTAAAATCAGTGTTCTCGAATTTTTAGAGCAAAACGCACGAACATAGACTGCGAACAGTCCGCATCAATAAACGCTCACGTTCTGGAAGTAAAAAGTGACAACACGCGGGAAAGACCCATGGCCGTGACTCCATTTTTTATTATTGGAATCCGTCTATTGCGCAATTTTTCAACGGTGAGAACATAACGTAAACGCGCAAAAGGTAAAGAAATGAAGTTTTTTAGGTAGAGCGATTGGCTATAAGCAAAAACATATACGCTCCTCATTTTGAGGGAAATATTTGCGCCCTTTTTGGTTTACACTAATATTTCAGCCTCGTGGCACCGGTTAGTGGATACATATTCATTAATCGATCAAGAATTACAAATCAATCTCTTAATGAAGTCTTTGGTGTGGGTTTCATCTATGATTGTGCTTTCTTCTTTGGTAATGCAGCTTCGGTAAGATTTACTGACTTAAAAATGTCTTCCGGCACAATTTTCGATTTTTTCATTTTGGTTGATCAGTTGACGAGCAGTTTTATTTATTTTTTATTTACATTCACAACCCCGAAAACAGCACAACAAAGGCCTTTTTATATCGGGTGTTTCAACATTAACAATAGAAGAACACACACACACCCATGTCCTGGGCAGATAATATTCTATACATGCGGGACTCGAACCCGCGACCCTCGGGTTAGCAGGCGAGGACTTTACCCCACCGCCACCGGACCCGACTTTTTAACTTAAGGTAGTCCGAGCGAAATTTCAGTTTACTTGGAAATCAATAAATTTGGTCTCATTTTAAAGAAAAACATCTCACCTATCCAATGACACCAAAAATTCTACCCCTTACCACATTACTTTCGGAGATATTTGCCAAAAAAACCAGCCCTTTTACATGGGAAATGGTACGTGCATGCACTCCAGAGAGACATTACTCACAAAATGGGTTATTTCTAACACTTTGATGTCGTAAAAAACTAACAGTGTGTAGTTCGTATGTTTTCTCAACAATATTTGAAAAGTAATCATATTGACACCGCAGTAGGTTCTTGGGTATCACAAAAAAACCTTCCGTTTTGAAGGAGTTTCAAACGCACCGCGCGAAAAAAATTAGACAAGTTAAAGACTAATTTAGATACTTTTATTTAATTACTTACAATTTCTGTCATATAAAACTATATTATTGCACTAATAATAAATCAATATTTAATTGATGTGTCCTACAGCTGGTGTAATTAAAACGTATAATTCGAATATGGTCTCTATTATGATTAGGGAACTAGCTCTCGTTCGCTCGGACTACCTTAATATGTAATTAGTGATAGATATTTGCATGCACACGAAAAGCTCATGTTGACATAAGTAACTCCCATTAGTATTTTTTATGAAATGGTGTCTATTTTCACTTTTCCGTAGTGTTGCTCTTAAAAGAACACCCCCAACAGCGGTTTGGCATTTTAAAACTTTTTTCGCATTGATACTTTAAGTTTTTTTTAACATTTTTTCATCAATAGCTTCCATTCATTCAAATTTTGCACTGAATATTTTGAGCCAGCGACGAACTTCACGAGAAAGCCTATCTGGATCTACAAATGCCAATATAAACTACGGCGCAAAGTCTGTTTTCGTAGACATTTTCAAACTATCGCTTGGGACTTAATTATTTCCTCTTTTGGCGGCAGCATGAATATATATTATGGATTTGGATGTTTGGAGTTGTTGCCTTGGCTACGTGTTGCCTAAATTTCCACTTTTAGTTAACCCAGTCCTAGGCGCCACTTCGATTAGAGTCTTTTCAGTTGCTATTGTAAATAGACGTAGTTAATTGTTGCTAACGTGAGACTGTGGTGAATATTCAATAACGATCGAGGTGATATGAATTACTTGATGCTTTGAATACTATCTTGCTATTTTTGTGATCTAAAAGTTACTTTGTAAATGCTAGAGAGGAAATATCTATCACAAAAAATGTGTAAGAGGTTTATGAAACGTCCATCGTGTGCCGACGACGATGTTTGCCAGACTCTGATTCTAATTTGAATGCATTAAGCCCGTTCGGCTTAAATAAAGAATTTAGAATGCCTTGTTTAAACATAACTTGCTTCGTACCAGGCTGTAAAATAGGGTATGCGTCTACGAGGACCCTAAATAGGAGACGTGGATTGAAAAATAAGAATCTGTTCAAGGCGACGGTAAGTGCATTCCTTTTTACCTACACTGCAATGATGGTCATTGGGAATACTCATGAAGTCACCTCGCATTATAATTGAATTTCCATAAAGCGATATTCACGAAGTGCTAAGAAGTTAATTGTGCGTTTGTGTGATAAAATTTGGAGAGGAATTAAATATATCTGTAGACCGGACGATATTTAACAAGTGTACAATTAAGTCCCGCGTGTAGTACTACATTTTTTATACACTGAATTATGATTAATTGTAAGTAAAACCCATGTATATCCATGGTAAAACCAGTACGACGTGTTTATTTACAAACTATCGACTGTATTTACATTTGAACTTCCGTCTGTCATCACTGGGCGGCACCACTTCCCAAAAAGTTGTTTGTTTACGGAATTCTAGACAACAGTTTTTGGCGACGAGATCACAATCCATAATATATATTCATGGACGACACACATCCCCCTCATAAAGTTTTTATTGAATAATAGTTAGGTGATGATTTATACGTATGACAATTGAATAGCAAAATGCGCCATTACGCATCAGGAATTCACGCACAGCGGAGACTCAGAAAACATTTGGCAAAAGAAACTGTTGAACGACCTGCTGATCGTTTAAAATGATTAGATTTCATTTTACCAGTTTTTCAAGCAATTAAAATGGTTTACTTCGATAAACCGCTAAGCGAGAGTATTATGCCGCGCTATACATATTTATATCCGGGGATGCACATGACTATTACGCCCCGCTCACTAGTAGGAGAGAAGGATAAGACTATAACCATGATTTCATGCTCTCATTTTTTTCCGTCCCTTAAACGTCCGGCCGGCAAAAATCCGCAGCACGTCCTAACTGGCGGTTTAATGACCCGCCATTGGCCTCTCACATGCATTTTCCATGACGACGGTCGCGCATATATTTCCTCGACGACCCAGTGTACGCGGGTACCAGGTGAGACTCGGAGAAATTATAATTTATTTCGCTCGGAATATTTGTTTTTTTTTCAATTTTCTTTTTGACTTCATCAAGCGTCGTCCGACTACCCTTTTTTTTTGACGCGATAAAAAAAATGGTTTAAAAAATTTAAAACCTCCGCCGGTATCTCTTCCTACTCCCACCACTGCCCCTCTCTGAATGGCTCTCTTCCCCAGCGACCTGGTTTTTTTATTTTTTATTTTTCCCCCGGCAGAACCCCGGGAATTGGGTCGCGAACCTTCTCTGTCCGCTGTCGATTCATTCTCCCAGGGCATTGTTGGGAGAGCCAGCGAGTAAGAGAGAGGCCGACCACCCTGGATCCGGAGCAGAAATCGTCGCGCCACCGCCGCCGCTGCTGCTGCCACCTGCATTCGTCCGACGTCCCCACACCTTTCCCCCGATGCGAACGTTCGTAAGAGGCCGTTGGCCGTCCGTCTCGGGAAAAAACGGAGGCAATTCACAAAGGGCGCAAGCAGATGTCGAACTCGCGGGTGTGGCGGTGCTAGTCAGGTCATCGGAAGATTAGAAAACGGAATAGTGCAAAATGGTAAGAGGAAAAGTGCGGTGTGCGGATATGAAGACGAACGTGCAACGGCTTGGTGTGGTGGGAAAGGAGAGGAAAATCCTGGATAAAATAAGGAGAAGGCACAGCAGGTGCTTCGAACAGGGAGTGAGGGAACAAGAGACCAATTGATAGCGGGGAGGATATTGGGTAAGTAGGGAGGACGAAGAAAGAGGATAGACTTTATAGATGGGATGAAGACAGGACGTGTGCTGGGACGAGGAGTGAAATCTGCCAGGAGAAAAGGATCTTCGGCGGCCAAACATAAGTACTGGGATTCCTACCTCTAGACAAAACTACCGATACTGGAAGATAGTCACTAACAACCGAATCGGGGAATATAGAAAATATCCAAGGCATGAGTATGTCATAGCAAGATGTCAAATCAAATATCGTACATGGCACACACAATAAATCGTTAATCATGCATCATAATTGTAATAAATATCAACCATGCCACAGTACCGAAGCTATCGCACCTACGGTTGTATAATTCAGAATCACATAGCATAAAGAAGTCATATTTAGCTCATATATGAGGACCCCAGAAGTCAAGGGGTCTAAGTAACAAAATCGTTGTTTTGAGAAAACTTAAGTCAAAGTTGAAAATGTTTGGTACAACCCACTAAGTAATTAAAGAGGCATTACCCTAGATAGCATCACCTATCAGGAAAATCACTTGAATCCCTTTCCCACCTAAAAGATTTATAGTTTCACATCCCATTCCTGTACCTAACTTGTTTTTTTTATGTCACTTAGACCCCTTGACTTCTGGGGTACACATATATATTCATTACCATCTCGCCATTCCACTTTGGGGTTGGCAAAGTCGAAGAACTTAGTTTGAAGGTGATGGTTTCCGGTGTTACTTTGTGGAAAACTTCATGATTGTGTATTGAAAACACTTTGTTTATTCCTCATACAGTTTTATATGGACTATCCTGGACTTTAATTGACAACTATTGAAGATTTTCACCCGATGATTTCGCCCAGCGACGGAACCTTGGTTGTCAGTAAAGAAATTTTTAATGTGGAATTTAAAATTAAAAAAAAAACTTTTTAATCAAAGAACTTAGTTCATGGTGACGGCCTGGGAAACTGGCTCTCTTTTTATAATGTTCTGCGCAATGTACTATCCTTGCATGGACACCACTCGTGTTTTTCTTCCATTCAAGCATTGCTGTATGCACGTTGTCTTATTTATAAGACTCACAATATTTTTCTCTGCTGAATCTCTTCCAACTGCACTCACCCATGAATTGCTTTTACCTTTGCTTGTATAACAATGCCGATTAATCATTGCTTAAGCAAAGAATGAAAAACGCAAAGCAAAAACACCAAGGGTTGAAATTCCCCATGAAAAAATCATACAGTTACTACACTGTAACTGGCTAACACAACTGACCGGCAAAAGGGCTCCGTACCATTGTTAACCAACCCTGGGATGCTTACGGACAAAGAGCTCCGTGGTTCTACCGTCGGCAATTTTCTATTCATAAATAAAATGAGCATCATTTGAAAATAACGAATCGACGAGACATTGAATTTTAGAATCATCGCGCGAAAGAAAACCTTACCGATCGAGGTTTTTTTCTAATGATCGACGCCACCGCACGCACAGTAAGATCGTACAATTCCAAGAATATCTGGAGCGGAACTGAAGAACGACTTAAAGATCTTCGACATGAAGACGGAAGCCTGTGGCCATGTGACCAGTCTGAATGACCTTCGCAAAGGGTACCCAGGACGCGATCGGCAATAGAAAAGTACAGCACGATACACACGCTAATCAAAGCGTATCTCCATCCTTCCCCATGTCGTTCCCTGCTGATGGCAGACGGAAGCCTTATGATTATCCATTTGCTTCAGCTCAGAGCCGTTTTCGAGCGATACGGATCAAATGGTTCCAATCCAATGAGGGCAGTAATGACGGAAGTCGATGAAATAAGAGAAGAGAAAATAAAAGAGTGAGACGGAAAACAAAATTATGCAAGCCTATTCAGCTCTTTTGGTGGATTTGAGCATTTTCATTTCAAAGCAAGATTTTGAGTTGGGTACGGAGACGACTTTGTCTGAACTCCACGCAGAAATACATTTCGATTATTTCCCTGTGCCTTCCTCTCGGTAGCTGCCACCGTTATCTGCTTTCCGCCTGTGTCATGCGTTACAAAATTTAACCTAGTTTAAGGTGGTTGAAGTTTTTTTTGCTCATAAATAAATTAAATGTTGTCTTTGGGGACTTTGTGGCAATCCATTTTTAATAAATAAGACAATGGATAAATTAGTTAAAACTTTTACTATAACCACAGAGTTTAAAAACACAGGTTAAAAAAACACCACCCGGGTTTCGGCACTAAGCACCATCTTCAGCTCCTGAATATGGTGCTAAGCGCCCGAGTTTTATAAATTAAAAGGGTTGAATAAAAGTTTTAGTAAAAGTTTTAACTAATTTAACCATTTTTTTTGCTCATTTTAAGATGTGTGAAATCTTGCTTACGTGTCCCCATTAGGGATGTCTATGGATAATAAGGAAAAATAATTCCATCATATTGATTTAGATTTGAGGCAATTCAATTCTATTCCAACACGTAGCCATGTGACACATGACATTTATTTCGTAATGATTCGATTACACATGCGTGTATATTATTCTGAACGCTACAATATAGGTACATTTCTCATAATAATGACTGTTACATGCGAATTTCTAGGCATCACCTCGAGTGCAAGATTTGGAAACAACATAATCTATTTTGAATTCAGAATACTGCGCTAAGAACCGTGGTCGAAACAACAAAAATTAAAGATAAAAACAGAATATGTAATTTCCGCTTCCTGTGCAGTTATTTTCAACGAATAAACAGACGCGATTTAGTTAAATTAGGTCCAAGTGTTTATTAGCCGGTGGGCCATCCAGAGGAGTGAATTGAGATTAGGATAAGTGCTGTCCAATAACTTGCAGGTCAGCTGGTAGAATACTATAATGAAAAAAATGTACGCTGACTCATTGAAAATTACTAATATTCGAAGTTATATTATTATTTTTGTTTCTTTATACTGGGATGGATGAGACGGAACCGTTCCCCCGTCCCCCAACCCAGTACGTACACAAACACCCATGTCAGGGGGTCGAGTCCCGCCTGGGCTCGAACTCGCGACCCTCGGGTTAGCAGGCGAGCACTTAACCCCGCCGCCACCGGGGCCGACTATATAATTATAGTGATTGATATCCAAAAATCTTCCTATTTTTGACCGTTGTGTCAACAGTGTTTCTCTAATAATCTGGAGGACTTAACAATATAATCACTGCGACATGAATAACTATGACACATATATAATATCATTACAATATTGTAAAATATCCAAAATGTTGTTAAATTTTTCCATTGAATGAGCGAACAGAGTACCCGATCACTCAATAAGATACATATTGGCACCTGCTGACAAGCCTACGGCTTAGCAGGACCAAAAATTATAATTCAAAATTACTTTTAACATTCATGCCTTCATAAAGTGTATTTTCCCCTTTTTCATATTTCAAGTTTCTTTTTTTTCCTTTTTTGTACAAGTTTCTTATTCTTTGTTCTTGCCTGCTAGTTTAAGGTATACCTTTTATCTTGTAATGAACTACTGTAAAATCTTATTGTATTGTATTGTATTACATATAAATGAAAAAAAAACAAAAAAATATATACATGCCCATTACATCATTGCCTTTAAGAGTAGGCTTTAGTGGATGTCAACCGGTTTTATCGTAAAGGTGACATCATTAGGTATGTCTTTTATGTTGCCCTCTTTGCCATGACAACCGTCGAGAGCTAATAAATCAATTGCGAAAATAGCTAAATTATTACAATGATTCAGTCGTCATGAATTTTTTAAAGCTATACGTGAGAATCTCTAGTACGTCAAGAGCTTAGAATATCGTCTCACCGGAAGTCTTGGTTCAGGGAACGGGGGAACTGCTTTACTCATCTGATTCAGGAAAAATACTTAGATAAAAAGACATATCACATCTCTCTTTCCCCCTTCTCCAGACCGCGGTAAAAAAGCCGAGAGAGGTTTAGGGAGCCCGGGGATGCCAAGTACAAAACCATGGCTCACACGACGCCCCTCGGCCATAAAAATGTTCTCCAGAGATTTCGGGCGATGGAGGGGGACTTGATGGCAGAAGCTGGTTGGCATGGAGTAGAGATGGAGAAGATGCATCCCATCTATAGTTCACCCCTCTGAAGCACAAGCGTTTTTCATTCCCCAGCCATACATTCCCAATCCCTAATTTTTCATTCCATTTCCATCCCCAGCGCCAACGTAATAACATTCGATGGGATGAACATCCCCCAAAAACCCATCCAAGGACGTCGTGGGGGACCACATTGGATGTATCAACATGACAAAACATTTTGACTTTCCATTTTATATTTTATGCCTCTCGGATGATATTAACCTAGCAACCATAAGCCATTCATCCGAGGTTTCGCTCAATTGTTACGATTCCCGAGCACGCAAAAGGCAAGCCGAAAGTTTATCTTGATTTCATAGAGTTCAATTCAATTCCCATAAAGAACAATTAATTCGTATTTTGCTGTTATGTATCAATGAGATAAGAAAAAATTTAATTCAAGAAGCGAATCAAAATAATGACGGTAAGTGATATTCACTTTTCAATTAGTCAAACATATCCTCCAGCTAATTAGTCAAATATGTGCTCCAGTCAAAATGTGTGTTAGTAATTAACGTACAGTCGGATTAAAATGTATTGCTAAGAATCGAGCGGCGCCACTTACGCTTCTCAAGGAAATCGAGTTTCACTTACGACGCTGTTATTCTTTGCTATGCAAAGATATCTATTCAGCTGTTTATTTGCACGTTCTTAAATTGTAACAGTTGAGCAATTGCTTGTTTTGTGCTAACTTGTTATTACATTATATGATCAGCTCGAATAACAATGACATGCTGCGACGAATTGATTAATTGAAATGCCAAACTTTATTATTAAACACAGAGCGTTCCTGGCATACAATATACCTACGGCAAATACTACATAATGTATCATTTAGAGTGACAGTTGTGATAAATAAATAACAATTATCCATACTCAAATCGTAAATCCAAACCGAAACGAAAGTGTAATGACAAATTAGCAAAATATAGGCAATTGGTCAACTATTACCATTTGAATACGTGCAAATAAACAGATGAATAGATAGCGTTGCGTAGCAAAGAATAACAGCGCCGCAAGCGTAACTTAATTTCCTTGGGAAGCGTAAGTGGCGCCGCTCGATTCTTTGCAATACATTTGAATCCAACGGTACATTAAACACTGCGTAGCCGTTGCAGGGACACAAGTGGGACACCGAGTTTGGAAATGACTGGCAGAGGGGAGAATGTATGAAAATAAAATGAGCCATTAAATTTACAATTTCGTTACAACAATTGTAACGAATGCATGTCCGAGTGAAAAGTAAAAGTAAAAAATCCGTTTCGACAAATACTTTGGCCGAGAAACCGTGCATTATAAATTCTGAAGGCCGCTTTGCGCGGTACATATAATTGCACAAAAGAATGTAACATAAAACGAACAAGAAATTGAATGATATTAGGGCAGGTTATATTTCCCGTAAAATCATTCAGGAAATCATAAAAATTGCCGCTTAACAAGGTACAATTTTCTTCAAAAATGAGTTCACACATTCGTTGGTACATTAAAATGTACAAGAAAATGAATGATATCAAAGCAGGTTCTAATTCCCGCTCTGTCGCACAGGCACTAATACAATTTGCCGCTTTACCCGGCAAAATTTTCTCCACGAAAGAGATCATGCATTCTTCGTTTGTTGAATAAAATGAATGAAATTAGAATAGGTTCTATCTCCCGCTAAGTCACTCAGGCAAACACAAGAAATGCCGCAAAATTCGGGACAGTTTTCCTCACGAAAGAGTTCATACACTCGTTTGTACAATAAAATATACCGTGTAAAGCGGCCTTTACACCCGTATTTGAGACGTGTATGCTGTTCCAGCAATCGCCTTCGGGCTAAATGCCGCACGTCGACGAGGATTTCCTTCAAAGCAAAGCACTGAAGGATAAATTTAACGGCAGCATTCAACCTCGGTCTTCGAATGACAGATTGGCGGAAAAAAAAGGCCCGGCGCCCTGCGCCGGAATTCCATGCTTCCACATCCGCATCCATCAATGGACCGCATTATCTCTCCTCTTGCTCGCTTCGCCGTGCTCCTTTCATGAGAGCTAAAATTGATCTTCATCTGAAACGGAGCGAAATTCACGAGAGACACATGACCTTGCGCGAGGGAGTTTCCAACAAGCGAACCAGATTTGAAACCCGAAGGTAGATGAGATGACTGAAGAGAAACATTTCTTCCTCCGACGCCAAAGGAATGATAACGCTTCACTTTCAACAGAACGTTCCATCGTTTGTATACACTCACGCTCGCACGGTCTAAAAATATAGAATCGTGCTCTCAAAATCTGACCTTCGGAAAATAAAAGTCCGCAGCGGATCCTATTGGACAGAGAGGAAGACAATGAAAATAAGGACATTCGGATTCTTTGGAGCTGTGGCGTCACAACCGTTGCCAGACAACAGGGCCAATATACAATGGTGGAAAGGAAGGTCTAAACTTGGCTCACAAGGACACAGGAAAATGAGAGCTTCTCCCTCCTTCGATTTTTAATTTATTAAGGGTTGGGGGAGAAGCTTCACGCAGAAGACGATTTTTTCGTAAGGACAACGACACTGAAATCTTCCCAATTCTGTATTTCCCCCAGGAAAGCGTAATTGCTCCAATTAATTAAGGATAATGCGGAATATGCGTCCTCGTTTACCAATTAAAATCTTTCGATTCCCTACGCCAAACGAAAAACCAACCTTTGCGTAAACACACTTCATATTAAGTGGTGCCAACTTTGAGGGCTAAGGTGGAACTTATTGCTTTTCCAGCATGCATTAATATTTCCCAGAGTGAACCCAGAGTCCCACGAATTCATGTTTTGTCTTTATGGTCGCTCTGAATTTGTTGTTGATGTTTGATTTTCAATATTAAGAGATATCAAAACAGAAGAGACGCGTAGCGCAAAGAAAATAGATTGTACAATCATTCCCTCTCCATCATTTTCGGAAAAGCAAACTTAAACAAAGCCTGTTTACCAAAATCATTACGCACGACCATATGGCAAGGAGATACACAAGTAAGTAAGCGCCGATTAAAGGTCCTTTAATTCTCAAATGTCTCATCCCAGACAACTTTTTATCCACGTCTCCTATTTACTCGGACACGCAAATTTTCAAAATATTTCTGAATTTCAGGTTACCTATATGAATAATTTGGCGAGAACACCAAAACGAATGTTGTAGACTTTTGATAACAAGCGATAGTGTTATGATATTGGGAAACTGATTGGTCGAAAGTTTTTGATACGGTCAATTGTAGTGCGTGGAAAGAACGAATTTTTGCACCTATCTGTTCGGCTACGTATCTCTCTTATATTTTATCGCTACTGTCGAACCCAGAAATGAAACGTGGCGTCAATTCTCTTTGTCGCCCTAAAAACACCTGTTCTGAATTTCTCAAGCAAACTAAGCCTAGCGTGTAATCTCCAAGTCTCAAGCGGCTCCCAACCTAATTCCTCACGATCCCGGACATGTCGCTTGTAGTACCAATCCAAAACAATGCCAGTCATTGGTCGTTCAATCCTAAGATTGGTTGACTGCAGACCTCCACACTTATCTGTCTAATGCCAGTTCCCTTACCTCATGGTATCGCTTCCTTTGTACTTATCTCTTTATTTGGTCCATGAACTTATTCCTGGGTCTTCCTCTGGGGACTTTTTCTACTATAAAGGCAGGGACACAATCAACGTGTACGTGCGACGCGAGACGTTAACGGGACAACGGGAGACGGGGAACGCAAGTCAGCGGACACAATCGACGTTAACGCGGCCCGGAGTAACAATTGACTAACGCAGGCGCAGCTAAGAGATCAGGTGTAAACAAGTGTGAAAGTAAATAAGTTGTCCTCGCCAAGAGCTATCTTCAGCAGTTGGATGTATCTGCCGACAGATGGCTCCCATTCCCGGAATCTCAGGACTATTCTGATTTGTTTTCCGTGTACGGGGCACGGAAAGAGATGAATGTTGCCCATCTCTCGCGTACACGTACTCCCCGTACACGTTGATTGTGTCCGTTCGCTATACTTTCCCGTCAGCCATCTTTTCGCGTATTCCCGTTAACGGCTCACGTTACACGTACACGTTGATTGTGTCTCAGCCTTTATACCTTCAATTATGTTCTTCACAAACCCATTGTGTCCCCGGGTGTGTCCAATTCACCGTGTTCTTTCTTTATGGCATTCCATATGGTCCTTTCCTCTTCTACTCTTCTGTACACGTCATCATTTCTCATTTTGTCCGTCTATTTAATCTTCAGCATCCTCCTCCAGCACCAGGTTTCGGAGACTTTTAGTCTCTTCCGGTCAGTTTTTCCGATGGTCCATGCTTCCGATCCATATAGTGCCACGCTCCACACGAATGTTTTCACATATTGTTTTCCGGTTTGTAGTCCTATCTTCTCTGAGCATAGCAGTGGTGTTTTTCCCATGAACTCCTTATCTTGGGCTATTCTCCGCTTGATGTCCGTTGTACTTCTTCCATCCCATGTGGTGATACTTCCGAGATAGGCGAAATAATCCACTTGCTCTAATTTCACTCCTCTCAGGGTGACTTCTACATTCCGATTCTCTCTTACTAGGATTCGCATACTAGGATTACCTCGAATAATTAAGGTCACATCTTACCAGATGCCTAACGATCGTCATAGGTGTTATTAAAGCGACACTCTCACGAATGTTGGCTGATTTCCAAAGGGCCACCTATCCTAAGTGCACTGTTTTTTCCGAGGTAAAACTCAATTAGCTGGCGTTAGTACGATGGGGTTGAAGCGACACCAAAGCTACCCTTTCGTTTTCTCTTTCTCTCGGAGTCTATTCCAAAAACCGACCATCCTTCTTATCTTCCACGCTCCATATCCCTTCCCTGAGCCCGAAAGACTCGCATCTCTCCCGGGACTTTTCCCTCTTCCCCCCCCCCCCCCCCCCCCCCCCCCCCCCCCAAAGGTCCGCCGTCCTGTTTGTGAATCAAAATGAAATGGCGCGCACGAGAAGTGGTGGCGGGGTGAAGACCCAAATTGCGAGGCATGCATAAGCTCACATGATCCCACTTTTTATGTGGGGGCCTTGATATTCATTTCGGGAAAGACGCTGGAAGTGAGGGAGGAGGAGTGAAAGATCACTGAAAGACCCATTGGCGGTGGAGGGAGTAGGAGCGAAGGAAGATGAAGATCCAGATTAAAAGGGAAACTTTTCTCAGAGAGATGAGGGAAACAGGAAATAAGAATTCGGGTGGAAAAAGGGGACTAGAGGCGACTTTAGGTACGGAAGCCTTGAAAAACCGATTGAGGGAAATGAATCGCAGAAAGTATGGGGGGAATGTGCGCGGGCAAACCAAGATTCGTGTATAAGAAAAACACTCATCCGCGCAGTATTGTCTCACGGACGTGAATCGTGGATAATGACAGTAAAATCTGCGGGGTTGTATGAGAGATTTGAGAGAAAAGTACTGCAGAGAATATACGGGCCTGTGAACACATAATGAGTGTGGAGACGGCTGTGAATCGCGGACAATGACAGTAAAATCAGCGAAGTGGTGTGACAGATTTGAGAGAAAAGTACTCAAGAGAATACACGGGCCACAGAGGGAGCATGGAGAATCCGACATACATAGTCTGTATAAAGAAGCTAGCATTTCCACCTACTACAAAATAATGAGACTCTGGGGTGGGACGGTACGCGACCTCGAAATGCCTATTTTCGAAGTTGTTAATGCAATTTTTTTCACTTATGAAGTCGCTTTTATCCATTTCCAACTTCTCCTTCACCCGCTTTACGCCTTTTTCTGCAATTTAATTCCGCTCTTTCGCGTTTTCCATCACTTTTCTGTCATCAATTGGCAGGCCATGTCCAGCGGATGCCGGAGGAGAGGGCAGCTAAGAGAGTGTTCACTAGATAGAGGGAAGGGAAGAGACCGGTGGGAAAACCCAGAGCTCAGTGGGAAGATAAAGTCACCAAGGATGCGCATGAACCGTTTGTGGCGAGGAATTGGAGAAGAGAAGCAGAGGATAGAGAGGAATGGAGGAAGAAAACTGAGGAGCCCAAGGCCCGATTTGGGCTGTAGCGCCATCGAAGAAAAAGAAGAAGTGTGGGGAGAAAAGAAATCGGAATAGTGGATAAAACTGTAACCACAGTAAAGATCTCTTATTGCTTTCCCGGTTAAAGAATAAGACCAATTTTCCTCAACATCCACATAGATCGTCCGGCAAGAGACTTGAGCTACATATCACGCATTAACCTTCAGTAAAACCTTCAGCGCGCAGATTCCACTCAATAGATTATTTTGAAGAATATTTAGACTCACCTATTAAACTACTATTTTCAGAGAGAAAACAGGTAAAAATAAGTAATAAACAAAATGACCCAACCTCCCTGCTAAAAAATTCTGTTTAGTTTCCTTATAATACTTCTACAGAATTTCTTAAACAGTTCTGTAGATATTCCTTAAAGTATTGAAACGCCATTTTACGGAATTCCCTACGACGTTCTACAGAATACCTTAGGATGTTCTGCAGACTACCTTAGAACGTTCTGCGGGATTCCTTAGGGATGTTCTGCAGAATTCCCTACGACGTTCTACAGAAGTACTTTGACGCTCCGTAGAACTCCTTACAAGCTCAAGGAAATCTCACATATTTCCGTAGAGTAGCTCAAGTTCTACAGAACAGCTTGTAAGGAGTTATTTTGCTCTGCAGAAAATAACTCTACAGGACATACGTTCTTTTAGAGTCAGGCTCTCATGTTCCGTACACCTTAGAAAAGGAACTAGTTCTGAAGAAAAAGAGTCCATTTCTGTAGAATTCCTTGCGTTCTACAGAACAGCTTCCATGGAATTTTTTTAGCAGGGCTTAAAAACAGAGGCACAAAGATCGTTCCGAGGGAAGAAAGTGAATCACATAGAGAATTTCATTTGGGCGCGGTGATGATAATTTCATCCGCCCCAGAGGTTCCTCTGGTGTCATCAATTTATATAATTCAGATTCCCTCTTGCCACGCCCTCGGACATTTTCATCTTGAACCAATTTCCATGTCTAATTAGAAGCATCAATTCATAGAATTCTCCGAATGAACTCGGTAGGTCATCTTGAAAAGAAATTAAAGTCAAATTGAAGAGGGAATTTCTTAAGACTGAAGATTTTGAGTGAGAAGTCAACGGGAAACAGAATTGACTCAGATTGAGGAAGCCATAAAATAGAACGAGAGCAGAGCACGTACAAAATATCGGAAGAATACCATTTTGGAGCAGTGGTCAAAATTTCAGCGAAAAGTAGAGACTGCTTCAAGTACTATACACGCAGGGTTCTCCGAGGAGAAAGTGCAAAGACACAGAAAACGACACTTAAAAAGGCTAGAAGTACTACGGAAGTGACACTGAATCTAACCCTCTTTCTAACAGAAATTGCATAAACGTGATAACACGCTCCAGATGAGCAGCAGTACACGATTGGCGTGTCTACTATTTTAAAAAATTAAGGAGGAATACTAAGTCATTCACGATTCGCTCAAACTTGTCCCTTTTCACCAAAAATACACGCAATATGTCCTATTTCTGACCGGAATGTCTTTCTTATGGCCATAGTTTTCCGTCTATTTTGTTCTGTCATTTACAAATGGCTCCTGACATCTCACAGAGAGCTAAATTCCGATATAATTTCCAATTTGGATCAGCAGAATGGAGTCAACACCTTAAACCCACCAGATTGAATCATCCATAAATTAGGCTTTTTAAAAATATTCGGCTAAATTGAAAATGCCAAACTAATTTCCAGGATTGCTATTCAAAGCTGAATAGAATGTCGCTTTGCACGGCTCATAAGACGTTCCATCACAAATTAACTCAGTAAATGAAACCGAATGGAATAAGCAAGCTGAACCATGCCACAATTAATATGATTATATGAACACATAAAATATTAATAGGACAAGATTCAAAAAGACATTTATCCTTTCACAAGATCAAGACACACCTCTTCGCTTTACAGGAGATGACTATCGACAAACACCGAACTTGGTCCTGAAATAGGCCGCAGGTTAGAGAACAGGAGGGAAATAAAACCTGTCCAATCAACCTACCAAGAGGAGAAACCATCAGCCTACGCCACCATCCCCTACATCGCAGGGACGTCGGAAACGATTGGTAGAATTTTGAAGAAATACAACATAGTAACCAGGTTCTCCACCACTAAGAAAATCGGTGACATTATGCCAAATCCAAAACAGCGGATTCCCAGTACCATGAGTGAGGGAGTTTACTAGATATACTCCACTTCTGGGAAATCCAGACAGTGCCAGACTGGTAGAGCGATCTCATGCGGAGTGAAGCAACACCAAAAGGCGACAGAAAATAAACAGTTCCACCTCTCAGCAGTCGCCGACCTAGCATGGCCTGGACCTCGCCACTCAATCTGCTTCGAAGAAACCGAAGTCCTAAGCGGGCAAAATCGATACTGCCCACGTTTAATCAGGGAAGCTATCAAAATAACAAAATGCCCTAACAACATGAACAGAGAACATGGATACCACCTAGCGACTACGTGGAAAAGAAGGCTATCGCAAAACGGAGGGAGAAAAATGAAAAATGGGGCCAAAAGTGGTTTCGGCGCCAGAAATGGCAGCCAATCAGAGGCGACCGACCCCACCGACTCTACAATATAAACCAGGCCAGAAGGAGCGCTCGCATCTTCGACCTGAAGTCGCCTTCAGGATAGGAGGAGAAACGATGTCAGAAAAACAACGACGCAGCCGAATCCCGAAAAAAGAAATAGAAAGAATAGCTGCTCGCCGCGAAAACCTTAAACTGAAGTGAATAGGCCGCTAAAAAGAGAAATTACGAAAAATACCAGTGACGAAAATTTCCGAGGTAAAGTTTAGAATGGCTCATATCTATGGACGACTCGTACATAGAAACAGAAATGCAGAGTTCGAACCGTTGGAGATTCCGAACCAACAGCATGTGCCACAGCATCAGATTTCCCTTCAGGCAGGGGAGAACTTTCCGTTATTACACTCGTCATCATAATGTACCGTTGACAACTCCACGAAGTCAAGCTTGGAGCGCCAAACATTAAGAGAACATAATGGAGCATCTTAACGAATGAAAACTGGAAGAGGATACAACTTTCAAGAGAAACTCTTGATTAATTGCGGGTGGCAGCATTCAAAATTAAGTTCCTCGAGAGGAATGAATAACACGAAAATAGAATATTCGCCGACGTTAACATTTTAATTTCTCCTAAAGGGTTTGTTTCCGCGAGCAGAGGTACGCATCACTAACGTAATGAGCGGAGATTAAATCTTAATAAAAAAAACAAGAAAAATAAGTTATTTTCTTACCCCTTTTGAATTACGACCACGTTGGAAAAACTTCTGTCTTGGAGCAGGAATAAGTAGGGCATTGCCGAAAAAGTTTTCGAGAAGGCTTCGTACCCGTGGGCGCTGGAGGGCGGGGAAGGCGCGGGTGGATGGAAACGACGGGAAGATTTAAGGAGGGAGAAGACATGGAAGGGGGAAAATGCTTAAAATAAAGAGGACAAAGATAAAGGAGAGAGAGAGGAAGAGATGTAAAGATGAAAATGATCGTGGGAGGAGTAGGGGGAGAAGGAAATGTCCTTAACAACGAACTAACGAAGTCAACAATACGGGTTGGAATGTAGCACGCGGTTGTCATGACATCGCGACTGTCGGAGTCAAAATTAATATCCCATCTTTATGTGTACTTGGTTTTAAAAAAAAACCTGCTTTCGATTATGACCCCCATAACCAAATGAAAATAAAAATTAAGGTACAAAACATTCGGGTTATTAAGTGTATGCATTCCAAATGAACACTTTTTTCCCGGCATAAAATCCGATTGCAGGGCCATTTCCATGTAATTACCGTAATAAGACTTCAAATATCGCGGCATGGTTAACAGCCCTCAATATTATGTGGAAAGACGCCAAAATTTTACTTTTATTCAATTTCCAGTAAGTTAATCGCCACTATTAAGCAGTTTTCAAAGAAAATTATATTTATTCTGTAGAGGAAAAAAAATATTAGCCGTGTTATATAATAATACGTTTTTGTCCATATCAACAAGTTGATAGGGCTTTTTTAGTCGTACAGAGAAAATTAAAAAGGTGACATATTAGCATAGATAAGACAATGGAATGTTGAATGAATAACATAAGGTATCGGATTTTGATCCCAGTAGTGGTCACAGCTTGCAGTACCCAATGAAAGAGAACGTTTTTTTTTTTTTGCTGTTACTTACGAGGCTACTTATAGTTAGGACTTAAGGCTGTTCTCGACTGCTCACTAGGCCAGAAATCAATCTATTAATTAACTTCTACCATCAAGTTATTCAACCGGATAGGTTATGTCAAAATGTAAGGTAGTAAAACATCATACGGATTTATATATAATCGTTCGTTCATTCACTCAGACCGCTCAGCGGCAAATACATATAAATGTCTGAGTGAATGAACGATGATTGTATGGCCTGAATGGCTCATTTCCTACTTGGGTTAGCATACCCCGAAACGCCTGTTCTATATCTTTCACCACTGTCTGAGTGCTTGAGTTATTATTTCATTTCGCCTTGTGTGTGTCATTCTCTCTCTACCGGTGGGTGAAAAGCTGCCCTGGCGCCATCTATTGGCCGATCTCGTGGGTCATGCCTTGGTGAGTGTTTGTTCATATAAACCCCCCACCGATTCCAGTGGATATATATATATATATCCACTGGAATCGGTATATATATATATATATATATTTATTTATTTATTTATTTATTTATTGTATTATTTATCAACAATTTATATTATTGTCTTATCCTCAGTTTACATCTTAACCATTTTAATCCTGTCTAGCCTTCTTCATAAAGCCTATTTTCATTCCTCCCCATCCCAATCTATCCATCATCTACTCAATAAGAATTATCACACATATTATATTCAATAGAGCTAAATACATATTTAATGTATATTATGTAAATTCCCGTTTCAACAATTGCAGGTGGTGTTTGAAGAGCGCGTTATAGAATAGCATTTATCGCATCGCAATCACTGAGGGATTTTGCGGAATTGCCATATTGTTTACTTTCGCGATTTATTATTTAGGGAAAAACCGGAAATAATGCGAGGGTAGGATGACGCCCTTCGAGAGACAATTCACCACAAGACATCGCTACACTCGCCACTTCCAACGAAGTCTACTTCGTCGTATAAAGTCGCCATCATAAGTTCTTTTACGATAGTGATGAATTAAATCCAAAGTTAGTCCAATCCACATAATTTTTTTATTTAATTTGCAATGCCGAATCTCTAATTCAAACCCTGTTTTATCCCAACTATGATACCAAGACTTGATCCGCCAACAACTCAAAGAAAACAAAACCGATTCTAGTTTTTCTCTGAAAAAAAAACACTTCCTTATAAACTGATGTACCAAAATTAGCCCCGTTGTTTTTCCCTCTAACTGACATATAATTGAAATTTAAAATAAAACAAATCCTTAAACTACACAAAGAAACTCTTTACAAGGAACGAAACAAAGTCGTGATTCGGGGATCTCCTGAGTTCCTAGATCGTCATATTGTTTTTTTTTTCGATTTCGATTTAAATTTCGACACATGCCTAATAAATATTCGCAGAAAGAAGATCTTTGTCGATTAGATAAGCTTGACTGAGGGCTATTCCCAATAGGCAAAGTCGAAATTCCAATATAGCGATCGAAAGTCATAGTAACCGTGCCTATCCATTTGGTTGAGCAAAGGGATTACCTGCTAATGCCGCACGCAATACGAGGCGAGAGAACTTGGAGCTTGAACAGCTGCCGTTTCGCCAATACATGCACATGTGTAATCAGATAGCGTGAGCATTATAGGGTCTCCCTGGGATTGGCACTTATCAGCGAGTGAAACCAATAATATTCTGAGAATTCTTAAACAAAGGTTTCAAAAAAATACAGCAATCCGCTAATGTTTGACGCATCTATCCCGTGAATGTGTTAAGTTCTTCCTTGAACATTTCCTAAAGCCCAGTGATACCAATTGAAGGCAAAATAGAGGGAAAAGTCCACAGAGGAATAAGTTCATTGACCAAATAAAGATGAAAGTACATAGGAAAAGATACCAGAAGGTTAAGGAACTAGCATTAGACAGGGAAGGATTGGGGGCTGCAGTCAACCAATCTTAGAAGAATTCAAATGCGTAATGGTACTTTTTTCACAGTTTTTTATTCCAGGTCGACCGGTTTCGTCACATAGGCGACATCACCATGTGACGAAACCGGTCGATCTGAAATAAAAAACTGTGAAAAAAGTACCATGTCGCCTTTGAATCCTTTAGAATGGATTTTCACAAAGTTAAGCCAGAATTCATCGAGTTTAACCAATCTTAGGATTGAACGACCAATGAATGAGTGATACCAAGCTTACCAGCAAAATTGTCCTCTTTTTGCCATGTTTCAGAATATCATAATCTTTCCCCCATCTTGACTTCAAATTATCGTTAACGTGAGCAAGCGGAAGAAACCATTGTTTAAAATCGATTTTAGCATAATAATAAACCGAATCGAATGGCACAGAATTAAATAACTAACTATTATTTTACGGATTTTACAAAATCTGTGGAAAATAACATTTAACTGAATTGGTGTCCCAGTTACCATTCCACAGGAGGAAATTCCCCACGCATTGAGAATCCCTGCTGTAGGTATATCGCCGATTTAACTTTCGCAGTGCCCTCTAACTGGTTTTGGCTTACCTCTGCAGAGCATTTCTTTTAGCCTGTGGCGTTCTAGGAATTGCTTCCGCAGCGGCGATTCATCCCTCGATGTTTTCACTGCTCTATCTAAAATGCCATGTTTAAACCTTTTTTTTTCATTTCCATTATGTTTTCATGGAATTCTCTCAATGAAGGCTACTTCCGAAACTAAAATTATCCATCCAATGCAACATTTCATGGGATTCTTACCAAGTCTGTCCTTATTACCCACATCTAGACCGCCATATTTTTTTCTAACGCCACTCTCTCATCAACGGCAATTCTTCTAGTCAATAATATACGCTTATGCCGGAATTTTCCTCCGTAGAAATTTCTCCTTCAATTAGAATGAATCCGCGTACAACCTCATTTTTGATCGTTAGGTGAACGCGAGATATTTCCCCTATTAGACTTTATGGCATTAACTGGCTAGTGATCGCAGCCGATTGTCTACAAGGACTGCGTAATCTAGCTCGCAACGAAGCATTTAATTTCAAGAGGTAGGCCTTTTATTTTCAGTTGCTAAGAGCTTCCCGACACAGGACCTTCGGTTATTGGCCAAGCCAAGAAGGGTTTACTCACGAAACAAGGGTAACATGACGTAGATGCCACTGTGGGAACGTGGCATCTACGTCATGTTATAAATGTTATCGTGTTGAACGGTTTATGGGAAGCATCTTAGATGTTACTGTTGCTTTAACTATCTTGTAAACGATTTTCTTGGATACCTTGCAAGGGAATGCTTGAACAATGAATGAATGGAACTTAAAAATTCTGAGAAATTCAGCAGGTCATTCCTTCATTGGCAAAACTAGGAAATTTGGACCTTGGACAAAAATTGGAACCTTCCTTAGGGGCTATCTATGGTACTACCACTCTGTATTTCCTGAAAAGGAATCAAATTATTATTATATTAAAATATAATAAAGTAATCTTTGTTTGAAGGTAAATATATATTTTTATTTGTGATTATTATATTTATGAATGATAAATGACCAAAAATAAGTAAAAATATTCCTTGTTTTTGTAAATTTATTGTGACCCATCCAAAGGGAAATTACAGAATGTAAATTATTTGTAAATAAATTTGTAAATAAAAAAAATCAAAAAAGAAAAATTGGATTAATGTTTATCATATCGCTATTCCGGATACGGTGAAGTGCCGGGATGAGGAACCCTACTAGAAATTTGTGTCATCGATTAATTGTTCATCTACGTTTAGGCTTCAGTTTCCAAAATGTTAATTTTAATAACTCCATAAATGTAATAATTAGGACATTTAAAAAAATAAATAGAAATAATTTTCCTGCTGCCGTCATGGCAACATCAAACCCTTGGATATGAGAAGACTTACGCAGGAAAAAAATGCCCGCAAGAGCTCAGAACGTCCACTTTGCGTGGATGGCACTATATTTCCCAATGCATTTGGTTAAAAATTACGGTTGCAGGAACATACCTACTAGTTAAATAAATTATTTACCAATAGTTAACGGCTTCGAATCTTTGATCTAATCTTCTACCGCCGGATAAAATTTATGAAAGTTTAGCCTATGGATAATTGCTAATGCACATAATAATAAGTCAGTAAGAGTAAACAAAGTGGTCATCTGTCACAAATTCCATGTCAAAACAACACATTTAATTCCCCAAGCGGTTCACTGCGCATCCGCCATCTTGGCTACTAACGGAACTCAAAATTCCATGCCGTAAGTTATGAGACCAATAATTCTGTCGAATGTTTTTGCAACAATTATGGAATGGTTGCCATGGCTTTTGAGTCCCATGACTTTATAGAATACATGTGTGTCCTTCCTGAAACTGGCGATCAGTTGAGGTAATACAGTGTCTGAGCTGGTGGGGTAGAGCAGAACTCTTCAATCAGCCTACGAAAATATTATTCACTCGGAAGATCTTCGCAGAAAAAGGGTAAAACGACTCGGGGGTCATTTCCGCTTCCATCCAGGGTTGGATTAAGGATGTCGATATTCACTCGTCTAGACACTGTGTGTCAATTTATCGCATAATTCCTCACTCGTAATCCCATTCTCGTATAAATCCTATTGACTGAAGGTCCCGAGTCTGGGCACATATCTCTTCTTCCCTGTTAATTCCACGATTTCTCGGGAAACCAATCATATAAATTGCTGATCATTCGGAAGACTCATTGCCACCGTGCATTCTCATCGTATACCGGCATCTCTCCTCCGAACCATCCCTTATTTCTCTTCATTTCTCTCCGGCCCTCCTTTTCGTCATATTCTGTCTCCTCCCCTTAGTTTCCTTCGCGCGATTTTTAAGCCGATTATGACGTATTAGCCGAAGAGGGGTCCGCAAGTAACATTTTCTCCCGAGTTAAGAGGAGTGCGCCCCCGCTTATTCCCTTGCCCATTTGGTGGTCAGACGGGAAAATTTGGGAGGAAAAGTCGATAAAGGCGCCCGCTCTTCTCGGAAAAATCGCATTATCTGCCATTCATGGATTTGGGCGGGCGGATGGACGGGATTTGGAGGGGGCGGGGGGCTTTTGAAGTTTCATTGCTTTTAAGAGGGACACCCCCCCACCCTGGTTAATTCATTATTACTATGGAGGACTACTCCTTCAACCACGTTAAGGATTCCCCTCCTTGGATTATTAACTTGATCTACTCGGTTACCCTTCATTATTTTGATGAACGCCCCCCTTACAAATTTCCTTTCCCTTTTCGCGTTCACCGTTGCGTTATTCTCAGATACACGATTTGTTCTTTCGAAGTGAAATATCGTCTGTCGAACTAATTACTGGAATAACAGTTCCAAACAGTGTCCTCGGATGAAAAAGTAAAAGAGAGATGCTACTTCGCTCTGATTATGACAAACCTCGAATATACCGAAAGCATTTCGGACCCTGGTCATTAAGATTTAACCAAAGAAATTAACAACATACACAGAAAAACGGCACTCTTCGTTAAAAACTGTAACGATCAAACATACAGTGTATCACAACTGTTAGAGAGATTAAGGTGGGAGCCCCTAGAGACTCGGAGACTACACGCTAGGCTTACGTTGCTCGAGAAATTCAGAACTGGTGTGTTTCAGAGCCACACAGAGAATATTATCATGACGCCTCACCACATCTCTACGTCTGACAGAAGCGATAAATTAAGAGAGATACATTGTCGTGCAGATAGGTACAAAAACTCGTCCTTTTCGCACACAATTAGCGACCACAACAAAAACTGAGCTCCACTAAATACACTCACATAATACACGTTACCAATTCTCCTCCCAAAACCTTAGCCATTACATCTTTACACGGGTGTTGTCCTAACACCCCCTGCCACACGCCCATGTGGAAGCTCGCAGGGTAGTATGTAGATGTAGATATTCGGTAGGTCAAATACCCTCCCGATCGAATATCTGGGCGGGGTCTGCAATCTTGCTCTGGTGTGGAAACTTACATTGTATGTTAGGTAGGTAGGCATTGTATGTTAGGTAAGCTTCCGCTATGGAACTGCCTGGCGAGTAATTAGTATGACCAACGAAGTTTCACTTCAAAACAGCAAATCGTTGAGACGATGGACGACGTATCACATATTACGCATCGAAACGCCAGCAGTTAAATAGCTCTTTTTAATCTGGAGGAGACTGCGAACATCTCCCAATAACTTCATGCGCCGGGAAAGCCTCAGACCGTCCTGCACTGAGGGAAAGCTCGAATTTTGGGCTCAAAAATGGAATACCAGTAGGTTGGTCACCCTGAGCGAAAGTTTGGGAGGGCGGATGGAGAGTAAAAGAAAGGGAGGAAAAGGAGAAAGAATGGCCCATGTGTATGTGTTTTCTTGGAAGTGAGAAAGAGGGGAAGAGCTTGGGCGTGGACCCAGAGAAGTGCGAGATTAGTCGGGTGAGGAGGAGGAACGGAGGAAATGGATATACCCGTAACAATCAAGGTCCCGGAGATTAGGAGGAGGAGCCGAAAGAGAAGAAGCTCTAAGGAAAGAGCTAGAAAAGAGGGGGAGGCGTGAGAGTACATGTGTTGAGAATGGTGGATGGAAGGAAGGGCGTAAAAGGGAGGCCAAGAAGGAAAAGCCTCTCCCACTTCATCTTCTCCCATCCTTAAAAGCCAAGGAGGGAATGGGCGCGGGTGTGGAATGAGAGATTGGCGAGAAGATTGGGGGCGAGAGAAAGAGAAAATTCGAGGAATTGGAGCGAGAGAGGAAGTAGAAGAGGGCGACATGTTAAATTCGAAGCAGAGCTATTTCTCCGAGGAAGTTACACATATTTTTCTGGACCTACAGGTAGAGAAGATCGAAAGAAGACGATAAAGGTAATGGACTGTAGAACCGATAATTTAAAATTTCATTTTCTGCGCGGATAATACGGGATCAAAGAATGAGTAACACAAGGATGCAACCTATCACCAGCACTGTTCAAGTACTTGGAGGAGGCCATACGAGAAGCAAAACAAAATTGGACTGAGCGGAATAAAGATAAACGGAGAAGAAAAAAACCATGCCCCGCTTCGCAGATGATATCGCAGTCGTAGCTGGAAATCGCGATGATCTTCAAAGGTCACTAAACGTCAAGGACCAAGTTCTCCAAGAATACAACATGAAAATAAATAAGACGAAGACTAAAATCCTAGTATGCGCAAGAGAGAAGCTGAATACTGAAGTCCCCCTGAGAGGAGAGGAATAGAACAAGTGGATCCCTTAACCTATCTCGGAAGTAAGACCACGTGGAACGGAAGGAGTACAACGGACATCAAGCGGAGAATAGTCCAAGCTAAGAAGGGGTTCGTGGGAAAAAAGATAACTGCTGCGCTCAAAGAAGATAGGACTTCAAACCAGGAAACAGGATGTGATAACTTCTGTGTGGAGCGTAGCACTCCATGGATCGGAAGCATTGACAATTAGAAAATCTGACCTGAAAGACTAGAAGCTTTCGAATCCTGGGGCTGGAGGAGGATGCTGAAGATGCTAAAATGGACGGACAAAATAAGAAATGACGAAGTCTATGAAAGGTTAGAAGAGGAAAGGACCATATGGAAAACCATACAGGAAAGAAGATCAATATGGATCGAACCCATGAGACACAATAAGTTTGTGACGAACACAACAGAAGGCAATATAGAGGGAAAAGGTCCCAATGAAAGACCCATGGAATAACTTCATAGACCAAATAAAGAGGAAAGCACATAGGATGTGATACCTGGAGGTAATGGAACTAGCATTAGATAGGGAAGGGTGGAGGGCTGCAGTCAACCAATCTTAGGACTGAACGACCAATGAATGAATGAAGATAAAGGTAACGGACTACAGAACCGATAGGTTTAAAATTTCATCAAGGGTTCAAATTCGTCATGAAAACAAAATCACTTGATTCGGACGGAATTCTAATCCGGATCTCCCAATTGCTCTTCCCAATTCTCATCCCGGTGAGGTGAAGTGATTTTTTTCATGGCGAATTTCAAACCTTGGTGTATGTGCAACCGTGGGAGTGACTTGTACCAGATCATTAGTACATGCAATGATTTGGAAAAAAAATAAAATTTCTTTTTCTTTGCGGATAATAGGTGACCATTGAAGGCGCGATAGAACATTTTTATGAAATTCCCACCCTCGCCATGTAGGCTCAACACGACTAGGTGAGGCGTGTTGGAATACCATCTACTTAATCTGAGTATTATACCAGGTGATTGGTAGGTTTATGGATAGTACTTATCCTAACGTCCGAATTTCTGGCATTACGTTCTGTTTCCCCTTCCAAACGTAATCCGCGACTAGACCCCGATTGAATTCCTCGTATCGTCTTCCCCTTATTATTTCGTCTAGAACTCCTATCCTCTTCCTTCCTCTTCCACGCTTCCCCAGTGTTCTCCCCTCTATTGCCCTCTTCAACATTCCCTCTCCTTTCGATGCGTCCTCCATCCATCTCTTCTGCCACCTCCGAACCGCCGCGACTAGCTTCCTCTCCTCTCTAACTACATCAAATACCTCCTCGTTCGTCCTTCTCGCCATCCAGCTCACCCTCTCCATCCTTCTCCGCGCCCACATCTCAAACGCCTCAAGTCTACGCACATCCTCCCTTCGCAATGGCCAAATATCCGACCCATACAGCGCCTCCTGCTATATAATACTTTTTACCTGTCTTTACTTCACTTCTACACTCAGACCCGATCTCATCAATTCCCTCCTCTTTGAAAATGCTTCTTTGGCGTGGTAAAATTGAATCCATGAATATGCATATGGATTGTTGACTCGTCGCTAAAAACTGTTGACTAGAATTTCGTAAGCAAATAACTTTATCGATTGTGGCTCCGTCTAATGATGATAGACGGTAGCTCAAGTGTAAATACAGAGTACAGATCGTAAATAATCACGTCTTACCGGTTTTACTGACCAGTAATTATAATGCAGTGGATAAAAAAATGTAGTACTACACGCGGGACGTGATTACACACTTTTTTAATGTTGTCCGGTCTACAGATATAGTTAATTCCTCCCCAAATTTAATCACACAAATGAACAATTAACTTCTTAGCACTTCGTGAATATCATGCAACGGCAATTTAATCATAATACGAGGAAAAAAAAGCGGAATGAATTAGAAGATACAAAGTAACTGTTAGATCTCAAAAATAGCCAGATATTATTATTCACAGCATCAAGTAGTTCATATCTCTTCAATCGTTATTGAATATTCACCACAGTCTCACCTTAACAACAAATCAACAACGGCCATTTACGATTCGACTGAGAAGATGGAAGAAGTAGCGCCACGGACTGGGTGAACTAAAAGTGGAAATTTAGGCAACACGTAGCCTAGGCAACGATTCCAAACATTTGAATCCATTATGTACATTCATGATTTTATCTCTACCAATAGACCCATTCACCTCAAAAATACCACCCAGATGCGTAAACCAGTGCTCCACTGATATCACAGTTGAAAGGAGAAAGAGCGACAAAACTATTCCATGGATACTAGAAGAAAAGACGAAAAGACTATCATATCGTCTAATTAAAATTAGAGTGACTAGGTAAGAAAAATGGCGCACGTTATACGAAGTACAGATGACCTGAAAAGTCGCATTTCGGAAATGGTGGATTCGCTTTAAAAGAGGTCTCACTCCTTTAGGGGACTCGACCTAGTTCTCCGGAGAACCTAGACCGCAGCAACGTCTTAATGCTCGGACACATCCGAATCTCTTTCCTCTCTCTCTCTCTTATCTTCCAACCGCAACGCAAATTCGAAGGGAGGGAATTCCAGCGAGAAAAATCGTTGCGAAGCAGATCAGACGCACGCCCATTCCTTCTCTAATGGCCGGTTGCAAGAATTTTTAGTTATGGAATCAATAGTTATGACATCCATTAAGTTATAGATCTCATAAAATATTTAGGTTGCAGGAACATATATGCTAGTTACATAACTTATTTACCAATAGTCAATAGCTTTGAATATTCGATCTAATCTTCTACCGCCGGATATAATTTATGAAAGATTAGCCTATGACTTATTCCTTATGCACATAATAATTAGTCATTAGTAGTAAACAAACTAGCCATTTGTCTCAAAGCAACTCTATTATCAAGTAATTAAGTCTCCAAGCGGTTCATTGCGCATCCGCCATCTTGGCTACTTATGGAACTCATTAACTCTATGCCATAAGTTATGAAACCAATAAATTTATCGAATGTTTCTGCAACGCTTATTGAATGGTTTCCATGGCTTATGGGTCCTATAACTTTATAGAATAGATATATGTCGTTCCTGCAACTGGCTATAAGTCTTCATAACTGATGTCGATCAAACGGCATGAAAGGGGAATAATTGAAAATAAAGGAAATCTTCGACCTTGCGAACCGCCACACGAGCGGGTGGTAGTGCGTGTTAGGACACCACGCCATTAAACGTAGTTCGAGCGAGATAGTTCCCTAGTCAAAATAGAGACCACATTCGAATTTTACGTTTTAATTGCACCAGCTGTAGGACACATCAATTAAATATTGCATTATTAATGGTGCTATTACACAGTTTTATATGACAGAAATTGTAAGTAATTAAAAGAAAATATCTAAATAAGTCTTTAACTCGACTCTTTTTTTCGCGCGGTGCAATTGAAACTCCTTCAAAACGGAAGGTTTTTTGTGATACCCAAGAACCTACTGCGGTGACAATATGATTTATTTTCAAAAATAGCTGAGAAAGCATACAAACTACGCACTTAGTTTTTATACGACATCTAAGTGTTAGAAACACCCCATTTTGTAAAAACTAATTTTGCTATAATATAGTTTTTTATGACATAGATTGTTAGTAATTAAATGAAAATATCGAACTAATAAATTCAGGCTTCACTTTGTGTAACCCCTACATATCGGAAATCAAAAACTTTTAAGTAATGGTCCACTAATATTTTTACTGTTTACGACCCGGGTTTCGTCACGTAATGACCTGAAGATGTCACTACGTGACGAAACCCGGGTCGTTAACAATAAAAATTTTAGTGGACCATTACTTAAAAGCTTATGATTTCCGATGTGAAAATATCGAAGTACGTCTCATCATCTCCCTAGGTTCGCCTCTTTCACTTCTACTGCTCTACGCCCAAGAGAGGGCAAATAATAGGGCGGACAAAAGTGAGGAAGAAAAATGCGTCCAAGAGCGTCGTCACGAACGACCCTTCAGATTCCTCAGGGAAGCCCGCAGTGAAGAAAGTTTTAAGGGACCGGAACTAAGGGAAGGACTTAAAGAAAATACGACACAACCAACAACCACGCGACCAAATACCCAAGAAAATGGACAGGAGAAATAAATGGAAATTTAATCTCTGATACGGAAAAATGTTCCCAGGGCACGCATGCCCGATCGGAATGAATACGCACGACACTTAAGGTAGTTTGAGCGAGACAGTTATAATAGAGACAGTCATAATAGAGACCATATTCGAATTATACGTTTTAATTTCACCAGCAGTGGGACACATGAATTACATATTGCATTATTAATGGTGCAATAATATAGATTTACTAGATGACCCGAGCGAATATTTCGCACAGTATGCAGCTTCTTTCTGTTTCTTCCTTCTTTCTTCCTGTTCTTCTACCTGTCGAATATTTCGCACAGTATGCAGCTTCTTCCTGTTTTTTCCTTCTTTCTTCCTGTTCTTTTACCTGTTTCTTTCCATGGACAATTATATGTTATTTATGTTTCTGTTAGAGATACATAACGTAAACGTAAACAGTAAACGGTCACACTGATTGCATGTAGAATGTAAACAATCTAATTAAACGATGTGTTAATAGATGGCACCTCCTACAGTCTTTTAGGCACGTAACCACTGCCAAAATATTAGTTGATTATATTGTCAGCAGATGGCGTTGTATCATTTTTTAACAAAAACTTTAATTTTTAACAATTTGTCTAATTTTCATCAATATCGGGGAACATAAGCTTTAAAACGATGTTTGAATCATTAATTTTGATGAATAATTATGGGAGTTATGGCGTTGCGACAAAAAAACACCTTTGAGAAATAATATACACCGATGATGTGTGGAGTCGATATACCTCGAGCGAGTAATCGACATGGAAAAATCGAAACTTCTAAGTCAAATTAATGGGTAAATAGTGAAATTTGAGATTGAGATTGTATTTTTCGTCACAAGCCGGTGATTCAACGTTTAAAATGATACTTCATTTATCAATGTAGGTGCAGTATTAACGGAGCATATACGGAATGACAGAAAAAGACTTTTCTGTAATAATATATATGATACGATATAAATTGTGAGTGATTAAAATAATACATTACACAATTCTTTGGTTTGACTCAATTTTTTCGCAGAGTACGTTTGAAACTCCTTTAAAACGGAAGGTTTTTGTAATCCTGTATAATTTACTGCGGTGACAATGTGATTAATTTTCAAACATAGATGAGAAAATTTACAAACTGCACACTTTTAATTTTTTTAGGAGATTTAAGCGTTAGAAATAACTCAATTTTCAAATAAGATCTCTCTGGTGTGCACACATGTACCCACCATTTCCCATGTAAAAGGGCTGGTATTTTCTGGCAAATATCACGGAAAGTAGTGTGGTAAAGGGGTTGAATTTTTGGTGTCAATGGAAGGGTGAGATGTTTTTCTTTAAAATGAGACCAAATTCATTGATTTCTAGGTGAAATAATATTTCGCTCGAACTACCTTGAAGGATAGGGAGTTAATTTGAAAGAGGAAGGAGAGAGAATGAAAAGAGAATAGCATTTTATTGGAGTGCCTCAGCGGGTCGTACATAGCGTGTAGCCGGTTGTATCAGTGTGGCCCACATCAGTCGGGAGGACTCGCAGGGAAGAGGTCGCAATCACACGGTTGAGGATAGGGCACTGTGCCCTCACTCACTCTTACCTCTTCACCGAAGAGAAGATCCCGCCCTACTGTGAGGATTGCGACTCTCCCATTACTGTGAGACACCTTCTGACGGTGTATAATAGGTACCGTGCTCTGCGCATCCGGCTGAACATCAGGGGAGACCTAGGACACGTCCTAGGAGACGATCCTGATTGTGTCTGACGGATAATGTTATTTTTAAAAGAGTCTGGGCTTTTTAACTGTTTGTGACCAACCATTATTTGGTGTTTATCTCAAGCCCATTTTAATGTGAGTTGTGTCGCTTTTATTTATCTATTTAACTATTTATTTTAAATAACTTGACATGTTGATTTTAGGTTGACGTGGTGCGAATGACCTTAGTCGTCGAAGCACCCTAATCACCCAAATACTACTACATAGCGTGTATATCACATAGTCACTAATGGTCCGTAGCAAGAAGGAATTTTTGTACCTATCAGTTGTGTTGTGTATCTCTCTCATATTGTCGCTTCTATCAGTACTATATATCTAATATATGGCGCAGGATCAAAATAATACCTATGGTGATGCGCAGGAGGCTTGAAAATTCCATGGAAATTCATAAACACACTTTAGAAATTATTTTTAAACATTTGCATTTTTTTAATGCCCGCCTCAGCGCGCCCAGCCCTTGAGCTAGCATGTAGCAGACATGTAATACGTAAAAGGGCGAACACGGATAGCTCCAACTCGTCGAGTAAAGTATTACAAACAATATAATGAACAACAACTTGTTTTTATCATTTGTATTTCAAAATAACGGCTGTACCGCATTTAACGCATATTCAAAGCTCGGGCTCCGCGAAGGGATTTGGATAATTCTCAGCTTATTTTCATTAATAAAATTTAAGTAATGCGATGCGATACTCAAAATCTTTGGAAATGTGCCCACCGCTAAAGGTAACGCACTGATCGGTATTTATGCATGATTACGAATAGGTTGCGCAGTGCAGTAATATTTTCCTCGCTTGCCACCTAACGAAACCACTGTGCGCCGAGCTTCAAGTTGTCTGCTTTTCCTTTGGCGACTGTGCAATACTATACTGCGATAGACTGTCACAAAACGTCACTACCGTCGCCGAAAAGATAATGTGACAGGTACAATTGGGTTCGGATTCGGTCGCACAAACACGAGTGCAACCCTCAGGGGAAGGAGAAAGAGATCAGTGAGCATCGGAAAAAGGAAAAATATTGAGAGGATGGGACTTTGGCAGGCTTAAGAAAGACTCTCAAATAACTACGAAAACGGTCGAAATAAGGAGTAAACAGATCGCCGCTGTTTCTCGGAGACGCTGAGTGTAACTACAGGGATATCCTTTAGTCGCCACTGTACGAAATACGATACAAGCATTAAGATTCGTGAATATAAGTTGTAGAGGGTGAGAAGAAAACGAGGGGAGAAGATAAAGAGGCTCTAATGATAGCAAGTAAAACTGACGGAGAAGAATAAATTCCTTCAGCATTAGGCACGGAGGAAATTTGGAAAACGTGAAAGCCGAATATTTTTTAAAATTCATTCGTGAGATCTATGAGAAAGGAGATATCTTCGAGAGGACTTCATAACAACCCTCTTGATTCTAATCCAGAGCAAGACAAAAGCGACAGAATGCGAGGGTCTTGAAACAATTAGCTTGTACCACGAGCGGCCAAAGATGTGCTTAGAATAATTAACAGAAGATACGAGACTAGAGCAAAACAGCAATACATTTAGGCGTTAGGCTTAGGCAATGAAATACCTAAGCCCAGTAACGAGGCCTTTAAACAAATATACGCATGCCTCGCGTCAATTTTTCAGCTCCCCCCCCGGCTGAACTGAGGAAATAATACTTCACGGCTATATTTATGCGCTAATTAAAAGAATGGCTTCTATTCTAGGAGAGTGATGAAGTGGAAAAACTATTAAAAGTTGTGTGATCTTTGTGATTTTGAAACTGTACTTTTTTCTGTTTGTAATGTTACATGTTGCTATTGTTAGTAGTGTTACATGTTACTACTGTTAGTACTTAAACATGTTACTACTGTTAGTACTGTTACATGTTACTACTGTTAGTACTGTTACAATTTTACTTGTAAAATGTTACATTTATACTTGTTTAGAACACACAGTGATGAAAATGAAAACTGCTCCTTTACCACTAATTAAAAATCAGCATGTATCAGCACCAGCCGCTGCTTTTTAACATTAGACAATGGTAACCCCACACACAGGTTATCCTCTGGATTACCTACATTCCCCATTAAAATGGACGTATTTGTACGAAGTGTACTTGCGTATTTAGTTAGGGTGGAATTAAGTTATTATTTATTTTTCCAAAGAGCATCACCGGTGGGTATTTGATAGGCTGGCAGTAGATTGGCGAAATATGATACTCAAATCAACCTTGCACGCGGCCCACACGGCACACTGGAAGGAGGCTGACGGAGAATCAGAATGGACCGTAATAGATCGAGGAAAGAAGGCTGTTTCACACCAAATTTAAGCCAGAGCTGAAATCAGAATTGAAATCATCGCCCAAAAACTCCCAACCAAATTCGGAACTTCGATCGAATTCGACGTCCTGGAACCAGGGTTTACACGGTGCTAATTTCAGGGCGAAGCGGGAATGGGCAATGTGGAAAACGGAAAGGGAAGTAGTAGATATAAATACTGCCGTCCCTTATAGTCGCCCAGAAGCGTGCAACCTAAGAACTTAGAGTGAGCGTAAAAGGGAATGGAGGGTTGGGAGGAAAAAAGAGGTGGATGGTTTGCAAGGCAGGACGCGCAACTGTATAAGGGGGGAGACCACGGGGCTTAGGGGACTAAGTGGCATCTTTATTTCTCTGGAAGGAGTCAAGAATGGGGAAGAGTTTAAGAAAGAACGGAGGGAAGGATATGTTCTTGCCAAAGAGGCGGGAGGAGTCCAGAAGCGGAGGAGGAATCCAGTGGGATAAAAGGACCGATGCCAGAGGGTATGTACTGGGATTTCAAGGAGGTTGATGGGGGTGAAAAAGGGTGCTTGGGGGGGGGGATGGAGAGAAGGACGTACTGGGAATGAGAAAAGGGAGAGAGGGTGGGCTTTAGCGGAAGTGGGGGCGCAAAATTAGTCCGGAGAAGAGGGAGGCTTTTGGGGGGAGGGGAGGGGAGTGGTTAGAGGGCGAGGTGGGGGGGGGGAGGGAATGATGAGGAGACAGGAAAAAGGGGAAATTGCAGGTGCCCCCGAAACGTAACAGCCGTTATAATAGGAAGTAAATAGCCCGCTAAAAGACGCGGCGAAGGGGTCATTTGAACTTAGGGATTCTCGGGATACCAGAAGATGTAGGGGGCATGCCGCAAGCAATATGGCCAATCAGTTATCCAGTAACTTACAGATAATTTTCGCCAGGAGTTAAAAGAAACACCTCCGCGTACTCTGCGGACATACATTAAGCGGACTTTGATAATGAAACAGCGATTTATATGAGACACTAACTACGGCGTTTCTCGGCGTAAATCGGTTGTATTCTTTTTTTAGTTAGCAACACTTAATTACCTATTTGGGTCTGCAAAGTCAAGTAAACATATCCATCCTCGAACTGGCATTAAACCTTAATTTCCATGATGAATTAACCAGCTAAATTACCTGAATAATATCGCCCCAAGCGTTTCAAATGGAATTCCTTACATATCTTTGTACTTTTTATTTTTCTGTATTCAGTATTTAACTCATTAGTTCAATTCAATTCGTACATATCAACCTTCTTTCAAGATGTCCTCTCTTTTAACGATTCCCCTTATGTTTTGTTTACATCACTATGACAATCAATCCAAAATGATGATAACATGTTCAAAAACAAAATTTATCACAAAACGAACAATGTCAGGGGTAAATTTGTGAAATTTCCCCATGTTGGACGGTTAATGTCATTTTTTCCTGAAACTGTGGAAACACGGGTCGTGAATAAAACTTACTAGTGAAATCTGCGAACTTTTGTTTTTTTTCCGAAATTAAATTCACCATTAGATAAATGAATAAATAAATAAATACGTAAAAGTGATTGTTGGTCATCGCAGGTATTATTCATTCAGTCATGCAATTGACAGGCGTAAATGCTATTACTCACGGAACACATAAAGCACATTCAGTCGTGATACCAAATGTGCCCAAATACCTGTCTCTTCATAATGAAAGGAGTAACTTTATCTAATCCCACACTTCAATTCCTTAAACGACTCGGGTTACCTTGAAAATGGCTTAATATACCGAGATTCGGGACGGTTTGATAAGTAAAGTGTGAAATCAAACAAAAGTTACCTCTTTCATAATGAAAAAACAGGGATTTGGTCAAACCTTCAATCAGGCCAGATTGACAGCTTAACGTGATCAGAACAAGACAGAATTCAGGTAATTTAGCTATAAATTTATCATGGTAATTAAGTTTTAATGCCGGTTCTAGGCAGAATAAGTTCACTAGACCTTACACATCCAAATAACTAGTAAAATGCTACCAACTACATAAATACAATACAACTAGATAAATGATTAACATACTAACAGATCTTAAATGACTAATCTAGCCTTTAAGAACAGTAAAGGATATTACTACCTGAATGTAGAAACTAAGGTCACCTTCCACTTAGGTCTTGTGAATAGGCTCAAGAAGTGTATCACTCCAATTTCATGAAATCCAGGACGATAAAATGCGGTCTTACCTGGAAAAAATAGGAAATATTACGATTAGTTCACGGAAAAAAAAACGTTTGCCATTTCGGCTTAGCAGGACCAAAATGCATCATTAGTCTCTCTCCTTTTAATTAATAAAGTTAATTCAAACGTCAGGAAACTCATTTATCAGTTTTATAAAATTAAGAATGTATTGCCCATTAATGTAAAGATGATGATGTATCATGCGTTAGTTGAAAGCACTATCAGATATGGCCTCACAGTATGGGGAGGCACTGCAAAGTCAAGCCTACAACCCATAATTAGAAACCAAATAAGGATACTTAAATTGATTAATTGCAATATTGATGATAATTTTAAGGGTTTAATGCACCTAGTGTCCTTGGCCAAAAATATAATATATTAACCACTGATAAACTATACATTTATATATTAGTGGTTAAGAACTACTTCTCCAAGAATTACAGGGAAAAGTATGACGAATCACATACAATGATACGGCGTAGGCCGAAGGCATATTAAGTTCCCCCATTTTTTACTTCTTATGGGCAAAGAATCCACAATGTAATAATTCCTATTATCTTAAATAGACTTCCATTAGAGCTACAAAATATGAAATCTATGTATGAAGTTTAAAAAAAATGAAATATAGGCTTTTGAATGATGTTGGCGAGAATTTCATTTCATTGTATATTTCGAGGGGTGTGTACATCCCATATTGTTAGGTGTTGTGTGGCCTCTATAGTACTATATTGTACTGTTTTGATTGTATTTTTAATATACTTTTATTGATTTTGTAAAATGCTGTTAAATATTTTAACGTAATGTGACAACCGCTTTTTACAGATTATGATTTTATGAAAAAAACACTTAAACTGATATATATGTTCATTAAAATTGTACTTTAAACTATTTTATTTTATTGTCATTTGAATTTTTACTGTTTTAATATTTGTTCATATAACAACTGTATGTTTTGTAATGGCACCTCCAGACAAGCCTCTGACTTTGGGGGACCTAGGTGGGCTATGTTTTTAAAGTAAAAAAATAAAAATAACTACATATCCAAATGTACGTAATATTTTCGTCAAATTTCTAAGTATTTCATCACGAACAACATATAGCTGCAACCAACTTAAATGAGGTGAGATAATGCTTTACCACAAATATTTCGAATTTCTATACGTATTTCTGCACCACATCAGTCAACTCTTATGTTTAGCTCGAATGTTATGCGAAACAGAACCCCAAGTACGACCCCTAGCAATTGGAATTGAAATTGATGAGATGAAAGAAAAAAAAACCATTCGATTTTCTCAAAATAATTATCAATTTATTCGTGAAGTCACTTAACCTTCGTATAACTACGATGAAACTTCACATTAGGAACGCCCAAATAATTAAAAATATAACGGCAATGTGTAGGCGCGCTGAAACACCTGGAGAGAGAAGCGAAATATACTTATTTATTTTGACGCAAATGGGCACTCGAATGTATGTTGACAGCAACTTTGAAAATATATCATTTTGGAAAAAAAACATCAGGCTATGTTAGGGCTAATAGAAGTACAATCACGACGCACAAACATCCTATGTTCGCGTAGCAACTGTAAAAACGTTTTCCAAGCAAAATAGCGACATTAAAACTGACCAGAAACTGTGACGCAAGCATGCCAAATAAAGTAAAACAAGAGGAAAAATGGATTTAATCGGGATGAGAGAGAGAGGACAAAAGGAAAACAGTAGAAGGGTCAAAGATGAACAAGCACCTAGTTCTCACATCTTCCTCGGGCGCCGGGTGGTTGAAATACGAACTACCATGACATCTTTAATTCCTTTCTTTTCTGCTCATACTGCATGGACTCAAGATTTATACAACCTCAACAGTGACGAATTTCTTGAAGCCGCAGACTCCAATAAAAGATCTCAACTGCTGCATTACAAAATTTTGCGACTCCCTGTTGTACCCGCACATAGACGTAGTTTTAAAAATTCCCAACAAATGCAGTCCGCGTATTTCAAGCCAACGGTCCTCAAAAGTTAACAAAAAGATATGCATTATAAGATTCTCCCTCACAATACTTTGTATTAATTTTTGCTGGTAAAGATTTGTCCATTTTATTCTTTAACAACATAGAGTGGAGGGCTCAATTTCCCTAGGTTGGTTGGTACGTCTTTCCTATGGAAGTCATCGATCAGCGGGAGTCCTATATGCATTGAGCTTTTCGTGATGTAATATTAATAATTTATTATTCAAACACTAATGGCAGAGCTTTACCACTAAATCATTTTACTAAATTTCAAACCTGCATCTACATCTACACACTACCCAGCGAGCCGCCGCATGGGCGCGTGGCAGGGGGTGGTAGGTCACCAACCGTGTAAAGATGTAAGTTTTTGGGAGGTGAAATGGTGACATGTATTATGGGAGTATATTTAGAGGAGCTCAGTTTTTATTGTGGCCGCTTATTGTGCGCGGAAAGAACGAGTTTTTGTATCTATCAGTTCGGAAGTGTATCTCTCTGTTTTATCGCATCTGTCAGACCTAAAAATTTAGCGAGGCGTCATGATAATATTCTCCGTGTCGCTTTGAAACACACCAGTTCTGAACTTCTCAAGTAGCCTAAGCCTATCGTGCAGCCTCTGAGTATCTAGGGGCTCCCATCTTAATCCCTCCAACAGTTGCGAAACACTATATGTTCGTTCGCAGCATTTTTTAACGAAGCGTGCTGCTTTTTGAATTTGATTAATTTTTTTGTTAAACCTTTATGACCAGCATCCCAAATGAATGATGAATCAGATACCCCAATGGATATATTCTGTTTTTTGGATTACCATCTAAAGCCTGAATCGCACGATACTTGACCTTGTACAAGTCTGAGGATGCTAGCGAGTACTGTATTTCTAGTACGAAACCTAGCATGCTTGAAACCTTCCTAGGAGCTATCACACGATACTTGAACTTGCACAAGATCTGTTCAGTAGATCTTTGATCTAGTACAGTCACTGAAGGAGTTTGACGAGCGAAATGGATGATTTCGAATTATCATACCATAATTATCGATTAAAACCTCAATAGCCTAAGGTACCCCAGCCATTGTGTATTGTTGTGAGGTTTGAGTTGTTTATTTGGTCGCGGGAAATTGTAATTGTCATGACGGATAATGGAGGCGCTGTCATCAAAAATTGACGACCGCATTGCAAAGAGCAAAGGTGATAGGTCTGCGGCTACTAGGTCATACTAGGAGCAAGTACCAAACTAGTACCGCAGCAACTACGAAAACAAGGATACGAGCTAGTATGCTAGCGATCATGCAGGATTTCCAGTATGCTTGGTGTGTATCACAAGAAACTTGACCTTGCACAAGTCCTAGTAAGCTAGCTAGCATCCTAGACAAGGTCAAGTATCGTGTGATTCAGGCTTAAGCATATTTAAGGAGACAGGCTCCCTCATTTCTCACCTTAACAAATTAAACACTTCCAAGCGTCTCACTGGCGCACAATTTAGATGTGCCCGATCAATTTTGAAAAAAGGTCAAAGATTCAAAAAATGCATAAATAAAAATAAACAATACTTTGCACAAGGTTACAAAAACTAATACAAATATAGATAATAATTCCAAGGCAGCCTATCGAGTGTCTTTCCCTTTCTTATCGCATTCCTCGCCCATAGAGCGACTGTCATCACTTTACAGCGGCGCTTGCCTGAAACGTTAACAAAACACAAGCGCAAGCGCAGAGCGATACTTTGCCATTTCACGAAGTCAGTGGAATTTTAAAAACAAAAATAGAAAAGTCGGGCAGTTGCTGGAATTACACGGCGGAAGCATTCTCCACCGACAACCGAGTAGCCCGACCTCCGACCCACCCAAAGGGTGACAGGGAAGACAGAGACAAGGGGTGGCCGTGGGAGAAGGCCCCTCACTTAGGAGGGAGGAAATTCGATGGAATTGGCAGGGACTACCAGTGGCTTAACTCCAGTAGAGGGCGGAACAGGGGGAAATGGTGGGAGAAGGAGAAGTATGCAGTGGAGAGGAGTAAAAGGGGGGGGGTGAACTCCTGCTCCTCCAGGCAATTAAAGCAGCGGCTTCTCCGTTTGAGTAATGAGGGCGACAATGGGAGATTAGGGTCGCATGGCAACCGGGCTGCGAAACGGCGGAAAAGCGGTTCCTAGGAGACGGGGACGGGAGACGTGTTTCCTCAAAAAAAAAATTAAGAAGCGTCGCCCTGGCGACTATCAATCACGCGTTTATGCGCTAGAATGGTAGGGCTGCTTAGAATAGACGTAGAAGCAGCCAAGTTGATTCCAAATAATAATGACATATCTAATTTACCATGATGAACGTAACTCTGCTAAAAAATTCCTCAGAAGCGGTTCTGTAGAACGTAAGGAATTCTACAGAAATTGACTATTTTTCTTCAGAACAAGTTCTTTCATTTTCTAAGGATCTGTACGGAACATGAGAGCCTGACTCTACAGAACATGTTCTGCAGAGTTAATTTCAGCAGAGCAAAATAACTCCTTACAAGCTATTCTGTAGAACTTCAGCGACTCTGTAAATATGTGAGGTTTCCGTTGACCCAGTTCCTTTTCTAAGGACCTATATGGAGAGTCGTAGGGAATTCTGCGGAGCGTCCTAAGGAATTCTACAGAACGTCCTAAGTTATTCTGTAGAACGTCGTGGGGAATTCCGTGAAATGGAGTTTCAATACTTTAAGGAATATCTACAGAACTATTTAAGAAATTCTGTAGAAGTGATTTAAGGAAACTATACAGAATTTTTAGCAGGAGAATGAAGGTAAAATAGAGTGAAAAGTTTCCAGATGAAGACCCAGGAATAAGTTCATGAACAAAATCAAGAGGGAAGTACATGACGAGATACCAGCAGATGAGGGAACAAGCATGAGATAGGGAATGGTGGAGGGCTGCAGTCAACCAATCTTAGGATTGAACAACCAATGATGATGATGATCGCATTTAAGTTCATATTATGGCTAGTGAGAGAAAGACGTCTCGCGAATATTACTGACTGCTTGCAACAACTTGGAAGGGAATCGCTATCAGACCGTCGATTGAAAATTAGACTCAATCTTTCATGTAAATTTCAAACCAATTATTTTCAGACGAAGTATTTCAATATCTTGCAAGCTCCAACATACTCCGGTAGATCAGATCATAAAAATAAAATAAGGGAAATAGATTGTAAAACAGAAAGGTTTAAAACGTCGTTGTTCCCGCAATCGATCAGAGACCATAATGGCTGCGTTAAGACTTCAAATTAGATTAGTTGCCATGTAGTGTAGCTGATTTATTCATATGCACCCTAATGCATGTTTCTAAATCTGCCTAGTAGTGCTAACACCATGTTTTGCAAGTTCCCTGCATGACTCTTGTGTTACGTTTTCATAGTTACATTATGGATTATTTTTGTGGTTTCTGTAGCATTTGTAGTATACCGATAGTGTGGTGCGTGTTGGTGCAAGTTAATTTCTTCATTGTAGTCTGTGTTGGGAATAAGTCACCCCCTGCCAAACACCCTTGTAGTGGCTTGCAAGGTAATAAGTAGATGTAGACCTGTTCTCCGTAAGAAGAATCATACTTCTACCTAAATACTAATAATTAATCTGAAACTGGAAAGTTTCTTGAATATACCTTTCAAAGAAGCTTGATAACATTCTTCCAAGAATGAGGAAGGATGCGATTATAATTCATGTTTTGATTGTTTAAAACTGACCTCGTTACGACAGGTAAATTACCTCTGAATGCCACTTCTGTGGCTTTTCGGTCGAATCTTAATACTCACCAATTCTTTGTGGAATATACGGCGAGGAGAACTGGGAAGTTGTAAAAAGAAATGCAAAAAGATAGCATCCACATGCTTGGAATATCTTAAAGAGACGTAGTGGCTATGCACGACCGCACAGAAGAATAGATACGGATGTATATGTCAATAACTCAGGAGTGAAGGGCAAAAACAAAACGATACGAGAATACAGAAATAGATGGAGAGAGACCGTGGCAAAAAAATGAATGATGGAAGAATACCCAGACATGCATGGAGATAATACAGAAGATGATGATTCAGAATATCTCCGAAACCTCCCCACAAGAGATAGAAAAAGCATAACTGAAGAAAAATGTCACAGGCTTAAAGCCGTATATTTTCAGGAAGAAGAATACGAAAACCCAGCATTTAAATATTGCATTTTTCGAAAAATGAAAAGTACACGGTGTTAAATACGAGAAAGGGTGAAACAATTGGAATTATTTCTCCACCTCACCTTACTTGAACATTGAAGAGAAAATATACTTGTTCCTTCGCCAAAAACCCGAGGTCAAAAAGGAAGAGATACTATTTTTTTTCATTCACAAGAAAGAAAATAACTGAGTAACATAGGCCACAAAAAACTGCTAAAAAGCCTGCGAGGCCCGAGGGACCCAGGGCGAAACCTCATATTTTACTCAATAATGAAAATCATTAGTCAGTGCAGTAGACCGTCTTCGCTTTTCTACCGCTCCCAAACAAGACATGAGACTGAAATTTAACTAACTTAACATCTAGTTCACTGGCATCCGCCATAACTATAGCGTGAACTGGAAACTCGGGATATCTCAGACGCCTGAGCATGGATTGGGTGAACCAGAGGACCTAGTGTTCGATTCCCGGTCAGGGAATTTTTTTAACTTTGAATTGAGTGGTTCTTCGGGTGTTATTCCGCGTTTATCGATTTTTGTGGACAAAACAAATATTGTCACGGAAACAGTAACATTCGGAAAAACATTCACTTCGTCACAAAGACTGCGGAAGCCTTCATGGAAAATTTTACACGCGGCAATCAATAATAAAATTAAAACGCGGTTATTCACCCACTGACTGAATACTGTCACGCACCATAGATCACTATACAACCTGGGCTTCATATTCCTCGCGGTTATTTTGGCGGATACAAGAGTGTGGTTTGATTACTGGTCCAGGCATATTTTTTCTCGCGGTAGTTTCAACATATTTCACCCACTAGCTTGATAACTGTCACAGACGAAAATTGAGTCAAAAAATTTAGTGCAACTGAACTGGCGCTGAAGTAGGCTCAAATAGGTAAAAATAAAGGGCCCACTAAAAATATTTTCCCCTAATATAATAATAATAATAATGATAATTTAATTCCTTGATACATAACTTCAAATCCACACAACCATGCACAAAGAACATAAGGAATATATTTAGGCACCCCAGTAGGACTACTGTCCTGCTTTGGGGTTACCGACCCTTCACAGTCAATATACAATTCGGTAAATATGCTACATCATCCTGTGCCATTTAATTGCTGTAAGTAAAGATATTACTAAAAAGTAAAAGAAAAGAACATTTGGCGATATACCTTGAATATAATTTAAAAATTATACAAAGTTAAACAAAATTATACAAAATACATATATTAAAAAAATTTATTCAAAAAATAATATAAAAAATATATATTTAAAAAAATTACATATAGCAGAATATTTTGGGTCCCAGACATCCCAGTAACCCTGCCTGATGAATGGAGCCTTGGAATCGCTACATATGAGAAGGAGAATATCTGCTAATGTCGAATTGCGAATATCCTTCTACTAATCTTCATAATATAAGCGGTATTAATGCTATTCGATAACTAACGGCTTCCTTCAGCGATAGCAATATCTTTTTCAGACAGTAAAAACGAAAAAGGAGAAATGCTATATTTGTTTTTGACTCCCACGGTGGAGGTGATACGCCTTTATGAGCACGGACTGGCTTCGTGTCGGAGTAATAATCACGCCAGACGGTAGAATTCCGCGGAGGAAGCACCTCCTAACGTCATACGAAGGAGGAAACGGGATCATTCCAGATGTTTGGTACTCGCAAGACGACGCCTTCCATGTTTCGGCAATAAATTGGTAAATATCCGTTCACGGTTATGTGATCACGGAACTCAAACGAGGAAGGCAGCGTAGTCCTAGGCGGGATTGCAAGGGCGCACTTAGCTAATTTACGCAACCGCAGAGCTGCTAAGCTGGCGGGATGTGCACATTCCATAGGGGCTTCTCAAAGTCACGCATTACTACGCTCTACTGCAGGGTCCCGCGTCGTGTAGCTCAGCCTTGACGCGCGATCGAAAAATCGCTCTCATTTCCTTGGTCGCAAACTTTTTTCCAAGACTTCTGCTTAGTATTCTTAAGAAATCTCCACTTTACACTGCGATGTAAATTTCCCGAGTTATATATCTCGTAAACGAAAGATAATGTCTACTTTATGTCAAATTTCACGTGAAAAACGGGTACGCCAATTTGCGTTGCAAAACCAGACAGATGAGAGCCAAAATCTTCAAAATTCATGGAAAATATAGGCAAAGCACCAGATCAAAGGAATATTGCGTTTTTTATTCCATAAAAATCATACCAACGCAACACCACCTGCTTAAATTCAAAGATTTTCGAAGAAAAACGAGATCGCTCGTGTTTTTGAAAAATTGGTCATGTTTGGGCTACTGTATCTCGGTAACGGGTCGTGTTTATGCAAAATGGCACATAAATCTATAATTGGTAATCATTTTTTAGTATTTACGCTAAGTTTCAAGTCTCTATCTCAAAAAAAGCCATTTTGGACTTTTGTCCGACTTTTTCCGATTTCGGACCACTGTGCATCGTTTTAAATCACTATAATAAAGAAAACAAATTGTAAGCTGGATTTATTTGATATACAATACAAACATTAATTTTCATTGTAGCCCTGATGAAGCATAAATAAACAGTGATGGATAAGGTGCGTTGGGTTCCACCCAACGCACCTTATCCATCTTTCTCGCACCCAAATCCCAAACGCCTCAGGTCTACGTACATCCTCCCTTCACAGTGAGTCTCCGACCCATACAGCGCTACGCTCCACAGATGTCGTTACAAGACTTTCCTTCACGTCTCTGCTCCGAACCCCTCCTCCCCCCTATTCAGGATAAAAGACTGACCAGAAAGTTACCTATCTACAGGTATCAACCCAATGACGAAAATGCTTATCGTAATTTCTTTATCGATATAATATTACGATTTCAGGGATATATAAAAAAATCAGGACACAAGCCTGAATCGCGCTTAAGGTAGTTCGAGCGAGATTGTTCCCTAATCATAATAAAGCCCATATTCGACATATACGTTTTAATTTCACCAACTGTGAGACACACGAATGATAGCATTCTTGATGGTACAATATAATAGTTTTACATGACAGAAACTGTAAGTGATCAAATGAAAATAACTAAATAAGTCATTAACTTGACTCATATTTTTCACGCGGTGCGTTTGAAACTTCACCAAAACGGATGGTTAATTGTGATCCCGAAGAATTTACTGCGGTGGCAATATGATTAATTTTCAAAAATATTTTGGAAAACATTCAAACTGCACACTGTTGATTTTTTGACGAGATCCAAGTGTTAGGAATTCCTCATTTGTTAAATTAGGTCTCTCTTGAGGGCATACACGGACCATTTCCCATATAAAAGTGCCGGTATTTTCTGGAAAATATCTCGGAAAGTAATGAGGTAAGGAGTTGAATTTTTGGTCTTAATGGAAGGGTGATATTATTTTCTTGAAAATGACACTAAATTCATTGATTTCTTGGTAAAATGACATTTCGCTCAGACTACCTTAAATATTTTTAAGACTCTGCTTTCGCTAAATTTCTCCATAACGAACGAAAGAATAAAATACATGAAAGAATGAAGGAAACGACGAAAAAGAAATAAATAATCCGCGATAAACTTCGTCATAAGAATCCGTGTTCAAAATTCGCTCACAAGGCAAAGGAAGCGACGTTTAATGCCAATAAAACAGCTGGTCCCAAAATTTTCCCAAAATTGATGGGCGCAAATAAAGCCGGATTTAGCCGGTCAGCCTTCAGTAATTCATTCAATGGGCATTATAACTGCATTGAAGGCTCACCGCACGCACCACAGTGCCGACAGACATAAGCGAGTAGACTCATAACTTATTTACCGACGGTCGGCAGTCTGGAATGATTTTCAAGCGACATATTTGCAGCGTCGGTCAATCTTTTAATATCCGTAAACATCATCAGAGCGCCATTGTGGAGACTCTCCCACTGATGCTAAAGAGATCGCTGACATCGTCATCAATAATTCTCGTATGCAACATTTTATATGGATGATCTATATGGCAAATATATCAAGGTTACCTCTAGCTAAACTTCGTTTGAATTTTCGTTTTGATCGGTTTCTCATCTGTTTGCCCCAACACATTCCCCTGCGGCATTGTTTTCAACGCTGATGCGCGCAAAGCAAACTTGGGGAAATACAATGCTATATTTTTACAATTCTCATATATACCTATTCCACTAAATACTATCTTAAATATTTGATATTACACACATATTTCACACAGTGATGAAGAAATGAACGAAATACGAATACAAAATCCATCTAAATTTACAAAGATGATATTGCTAGGAACGGGTGACAAATTGGAATCTTCCCCTCATCCCTAAGAAAAAGAACACCATAGCACGATGCACAGGAAACGTCCGAGAAACTCATATCTTAATGCAAACTTGTGGAATCCTTTCTAATTATATTACTTAGAACATTTCGAAATTTTAAGTGCTGCCAAGAACACAAGTGAGAAACTCCTAAATGAACGTGTTTTTCCCTCCCACTCTCCCCTATTATCCATACCTTTCCCCCCACCACCTCCCACTGACCGTGACGCACGTCTCTGGCGTCAATCAACCACTTCTTCCCCCACCCCCCCCCTTCCCAGATCTATATATTAAGTCGCATGCCATGTATATGTAGCTTGAAAATGATTGCAAGGCAGTCGAAACCTGGGTCGGAAATTAAAGTTTCAAGTGTGGAAAATACTAAGAGTTCTCTCTGTTTAGTCATGTCAGTATATTTTCTTATTATTTCAACGAAATAAGGAATCTTTATAATCCTAAAGGTACCCTTGATAGTAAATATATCAAGGGTACCTCTAGCTAAACTTCGTTTGAATTTGAATGGCATGGTGATAGCGCCCAAACTCTCGGTGCACGCAAAAAAGGTTGGAACTCCAGTATTCCTGGGGTGTTTAACAAACTCTGGTTGTCGTTACTTAAATAATAATGGGATAGAAACGAAAGAGGCTAACTTTAATAAATGTATTTTCTGAAAAAAATACGCTTAAAAAAAGTGCGGTCCTCCCATTTAAATTTTGGGCAATGAAGCCTGGGTATGTCAGGACTGGAATTAGAGTGGGCTAATTACTGTGTGGATGAGTTAACTGGGCCAAGTTATCCACATCTACGCACCACCCTTCAAGCAGTGAGTGTTAGGACACGAGCCGTGTGAAGGTGTAAAGGATACGGTTAAGGGAAGTGAAATGGTGAAGCGTACTATGAGAGCGTTTGAGTGGAGCTCAGTTGTTACAATGGTCACAAATTACGTGGGGAAAGAACGAAATTTTGTACCTATCTGTTCGAAAATGCATCTCTCATATTTTATCGCATCTGCCAGACCTATAAATCTATCGTGGCGACAAAATCTGTGTCGCTCTGAATCACACCAGTTGTGAATTTCTCAAGCAAACTAAGCCTATCATGCAGCCTTCGAGTCTCTAGCGGCTCCCACATTAATCCCTCTTGAAAGCCATTTACCAATAAAGATTCCCACGTGGCAGTTTTTAACGAATCGCGCTGCTTTCCGTAGTATTATATTCATTTTTCGGTGAAATCTCTCAAAGAAAAGTGTTTTTTTTCTGGAAACGGGATGATGGATATGGTCATAAACGAATGGATTATGGTTGATTGACGAAATAATGCTGGTTGGATGCTCCATAGATGGGCATTTGTAAAAGGAGTGCACTTCACTGTTTCATTCACGTCGATAGAATGGATGAGAGTCGAGTAACAAAACACAAATAAGATATTAGTTTGAACTGTGTGAGAGCAAAAAGTAGATTGCGGAAGCAACAAGTGAATGCCGTAGAAGAGATTGTAATTACAAGTCTCAAGAGTAGGATATCTTGTGAGGAAAGAGCCATTTAAGGAAAGGAGCCATTTTTCTGGACATAACGGCAACTTTGCCAAACCCGATTGGGAATGGCGTGATGTGCTGGTGTGCATGTTGATAAATTACATAAAATGCAGGCATATTACGCCTTTTAATCCGACACGAAAACACTACCTTGTTTTTCTTGCTACATTTCAATGTCATTTGTTCATCAAAACCAGGAATACATAAACATTTCGGATCATATAAACAGATATTCTTTGTAGAAATAACAAAAATATATTGCGCACTTACTAAAGTGTTACTGAAATAAAGCGTCTTGAATTTGATACTAACAGTTCGCATAGCACGTATCAGACTCGAAAATATGGAAAATGAAAATGTGTCAGTAACTACTTTTGTAAGTTCAGAAAATAATTCAAAAAATTTCATGAAATACTAATTAAATTAGGAAGCTCGGTGATGGATTTAGAGAACTTTGAGCCCCAAGATGAATTTTTAAAACCAAAAAATAACACTGCCAGGCTGTTACGAAAGCTTCTGCGGTTTAAACATATTTCTGGTTCTTCTCATGTAGCAGCATATTAGTTGCTGCAGCATATACATACATACATATATACCAATCACGCCGTTCCCTTCCGGTGTAGGCACAATCACGAAGTTTCACTCATGAATACATATGTGTACACCTAACTCTGCTTCAATAAGTTCCTCCATACTGACATATCCTTGCAAACCTCTTTTGCCTCATTTACCCCCATATACTGCTTCATACACGCCCTCCTGTTTTTAAGATTCCTAATATACCTCCTCCTAAGAATTTCCTCAACCACAACTTTCTCGGCCTACCTCTACATCTTGCACCATTCAATTTACTCTTATACACTCAGTTTCGTTATTCGACTCTCATCCATTCTCTCAGCATGACCAAACCAACGAAGCACACTCATTTCATATATGTCCATTACTGGAGAATTTAACCCACATTCATTTATTACCCACTCATTCTTCACCCTCTCCATGCTAATTTTGCCGCAAACACTCCTCACTCAAGTGACAAATATATAAACAGTTTGCCACAGGAAGGCAGACGATAAACACAGATCACATCATCATCTGGTGTTCTGTCTGCTGACAGGTCCCGTACTCCACTGCTGTCTCCATCCGCTTCTGTCCCGAGCTTCTTTCTTTGCTTCATCATAGCTGATGTTCTTCACCTGATCCACCAATTCAATTCTTCCCCTTCCTCTCTTTTTCTTTCCTTCAATTGAACCCTCATGTGCCACAGTTATTATACTTTTCCCTCTCACCACATGGCCCAGCCAGTTTCCTTTCCTTTTCCTAATTTCCTTTAGGAGCGATCTTCCTTCTTTTACTTTGCTCAAAACCTCTTCATTTCTCATCTTATCTACCCATCTTACTTTTTCCATCCTTCTCCACACCCAAATTTCATAAGCTTCCATTCTATTCCTTTCCCTCTTGACTAATGTCCACGCTTCACATCCATACATGATACATCCATGCACGTCTCTTTATCTCCTCATCAATCCGTCCATCTTTCGCAAACATCTTACCTAAGTACACAAAATCATCCACTTTTTCAATTACTTCACCATTCGCCTGGCAGCATATTAGTGGACTAATATGGCAGCATGTTAGTGGACTAATATGGCAGCATTTTAGTGGAGTAATATGCAGCAACGCGGGAGGAACCAGAAAAATTCTAAATAACAGTGCCAGTCGTCCACCACACGCTTCGTATATACTGTCCACACAGGATCCGACTGATAGCTAAGCCTCGTGCGTTTCGCACGGGTCGAAGAGTTGAGTACTTTTGAATAACCATTAAGTAAACACGCTATCGTTCAAAATTCTCTAACGTGGCTGACGGACCAAGAAAGATGTATTCTCCCGCCCCGCCAAGGATGTGCCAATGGGTGGAATTAAAACGGACGAACGTGCCTGTTTCCTTCTTATTGCGAATGTCAATGGGTGAAAAAAAAGAAGAGCATAACGAGTTTAACCTTTCCGAAGATGGGAAATTGCGAGTGTTCGTCACGTCCGTTGCCACGGAGAGCAGTGTTTCGTCACGTCTCCCGGGAGAGATGAGATACATACGCGAGGAGGGAAAGGGATGATTGAGACGAGTGAAGGGGGTAAGGAAAGGGCGGTATCCATCCCGAACGTAGCGGCGAGAAAAGGTGAAGGCGTCTGCCTTAATTCCAGACAAGATTACCAACGAAGCTCCCTCACGCGATGGAAACCGACGGTGGCGTACGCGAAGCTTGACTGTCGATATGCACAGAGTGTTCCACATTTAGCCGGCAGTAGAGGTCTCATGAAGAACACTATTGCCAAAATTGCACATCAAGCCTGAACACACCTCTAGACCACGTAGGCAACCGATGAGTGATTTGGTACTTTTCTACATCTACATAATACCCTACGAGCCGCCGCATGGTCGTGTGGCAGGAGGTGTTAGGACACCAGCCGTGTAAAGGTAAGTTTTGGGAGGAGAAACGGTGACGTGTATAAACAGAGTGTATTTAGTGGAGCTCTGTTTTTATTTTGATCGCTTAATGTGCGCGGAAATAACGAGGCTTTGTTCCACTCTGTTCGGATATGTATCTCTATTATTTTATCGCTTCTGTCAGACCTAGAGATGAAGTGAGGAATCACGATGATATTCTCTGTGTCGCTCTGAAAAACATCAGTTCTGAATTTCTCAAGCAACCTAAGCCCAGCGTGAGGTCTCCGAGTTTCTAGGGGCCCCCATATTTATCCCTCGAAAACTTGTGAAACGCTATATGTTCGCTCGTAGCAATTTATAACGAAGCGTGCGGTTTTTCTTTGTATTTTATTAATATTTTTGGTTAAATCTTTATGAGAAGTGTCCCAAATGCTCGCGGCCGGTTCGAGGTTTGGCCTGACCAGAGCGAAGTAGCATTTCTCTTTTACTTTTCATCCGAGGACCTTCCTATTATACACTTAACAAAACCTAGTTTCTTTAATTCTGTGCCGCATATGTTTTGTATGTGTGTTCCCCATATCAGACGTTAAGGTAATTCCTAGATATTTAAATGTACATTAAGATTTTGTTTACTACACCCACGGTGTAGGTATGGCATTTATGTGATGACTTTCGCTGAAAGTGAACTGTGGTGCATTTTTTAAGATTTTATTCTAGCTCCCACTACTGACATCACGAATGACCGTTGTCATGGTCCAATGACACAACATCTAAGTCCGCGTCTTTGCTTATTTCACGGTAATTACCTGTATATTCTGCAAATAATCTTAATTTACTGGTAAGTCGAGAACATTTCCGGCAAGCAAGGCTGATGAAGATCTCTCGGGCTTCCTATCGGGTCAGGAAGGCTGTCTCAGAGAGACAGCCGTGGAGACTTTGACAGTAACAGCCTTCTAGACCCGATGAGAAACCTAAAAGAAGTTTATCAGCCACGAACGCGACCATTTTCAACACCGCGAAAAGTTGAATTAATACCTTACTTTGATGACTCAACTATGAGAAGTTAAGACACTCCTAAGAATTAGGCTAATTTTACTGCTCTAATTGGTAAAATCTCACATTTGGCTTGACGAAGATTTTCAACCTTTTTTTTTCAACCTTCGACAACGGTCGAATGTTGACAGCTCCGCTGTCGGAGGATGAACAAACCTAGTAAAAAAATATTTTCCGTCATGCAGCGCCAACGTCAGCCAAACCATGTGGAGCTGTTTTTTATTTTCAATATTTACGAAATGTCACACACGCATTGTCAATTGTCCCCCAATTAGTCTTTAAAATACTATAAAGGACATAATTAACCATCTTGAATCAATATTTCGTCGAACTTTTGCGTGTTACTCATCACCTATCATATTGCCACATTTGTAATCAGTAAAGGTGACGAAACAAACAGCTTTTAATCATCCGTTTACAGTACTGTTTCAGAATAGCATCAACAGAGGGCGCTTACATTTCCAGCGATTGTAACGCACTCCTTCTTGAGGGGAAGATGCAGGAAAATTGGATATCACCGCCCGTTTCCGTCCCGTCAGGATACGTCAGTCGTAATAAATTCAACCGATTCAGGCGAGATATCGTGGAAGTTCTTCACATTATGAGAGAAAAAATTTGTGGAAAAGTGCAATTGTTTTTCTTATAATACGTCAATCGTAAGCTCATCCTAAGGAATAAATGTTATTAGGCTTGTTCAAAAGTGAATCGAAAACGGGCAAGACGCGGTAATTCAATTTTTTTAAAAATTCAATACGAGAAAAGAAAAAGCATTTTAAAAAATCCAAAAAGTAACATCACCGACGTGGCCGACCGTAATCTTTCGCTAACTATTTGCACACAGCTATTGGCAAAAAAACGCAGAGTTCACTAGGAAAAGAAGCTTCGATCATTTAAAAATATATCCCTCAAGAGTCCTCAAGCCAAAATGCAGAACTACGTTATTTTTTTAAGTTCTTCTGAGATTCTACGGCAAGGGAAAAACTTATTTTTTTCCGAAGGGCCCTCGAAAAAAAATCAGACACGGAAGGAATAAATTGATTACTATTTGGGCATATGAAAAAAAAATCTGTTTAAAAATTCAAAAAAAAATATCTCTTCCACTATTGCACCAGGAAAACCTTTCCCTGCGGGACTGAAGCCGCGTCCTTGACGTGATTCGATAACCTTAAGGATGGGAGAGAAAGGGTGTCTGAAGATGACTGACTGGCCCTTTCACTTTCACCCCATCCAAAAGGCTTCTCCTCACTCTTTGCCTACTACCTACTAGAGCTCCCCTTGAGGTTTTTCCCGAAAATAAAACGTTTCTTTTTTAGCTGCGCATCCAGTCAATCACAGGTCTTGATCGGGGGCTGTGAGAAAAGAGTATAAAAAATTGACTACGTGGACATACTTACCTCAAAATATACATAGGTACCAAATAAAAAACTATTTCACGTTCGAATCCTTATTTAACATGTGTTTTACTTTCATACAGTTATTTATTGTGATAGTAAAAACAGGTTTTGCAGCTTGCTGCACCTTTAGGTACAATTTTTTACGTAAAAAATTGCAATCTTCAGTTACAATTATTTACGTAAACAATTGCTATCTTCAGTTACAATTATTTACGTAAACAATTGCTATCTTCAGTTACAATTATTTACGTAAACAATTGCTATCTTCAGTTACAATTATTTACGTAAACAATCGCAATCTTCAGTTACATTTGTTTACGTAAACAATTGCAATCTTCAGTAACAATTGTTTACGTAAACAATTACAATCTTCAGTAACAATTGTTTACGTAAACAATTGCAATCTTCAGTTACAATTGTTTACGTAAACAATTTCAATCTTCAGTTACAATTGTTTACGTAAATAATTTAGGTATAATTGTTTCGTAAACAATTAAAACATTCAAGTATAATTGTTTACGTAAACAATTGCAATCTTCAGGTACAATTATTCACGTAAATAATTACAATATTCAGGTCCAATTGTTTACATGAAAAAGTACAATCTTCAAGTACAACAGGACTGACCCATGTCGGTATGTAATTGGTAGGTCGTAGAGTCCGGCACTTCTAGTGTTAATAATCTCATCGATATACCTATGTATGATGATATATACATCGGAATCGATTATATATCATACTGTCGATCTATACATATATACGTCAGAATGTAAAGGCATTATGGGCGTGACCAGCAGAATCATAGAAACATAAAAAAGATGAAACACAAATGATTTTATACTTCGGCGGCTTTTACACACAACCGCCTTCTTCGGAGTACAAGACGGAAAACTACCATATATTTAAGTAATATTACCACCTATTTTCAGAGAAACAGAGAGTAAATTACCGTCTATTACTCTGAATGCATACCATTTATTTATCTGTAGAAGGCGGATGTGTGCCGCCGAAGTATAAAATTATGTGGATTTCTTCTTTTTTATGTTTCTATGTTTGTGCTGGTCACGTCTGTAATGTCTAAACATACTTATGTATGCATCGAGGTGATATTTAACACTAGCAGTGCCGGACTATGCGACTTACCTCTCATTACCGACTAACGGTAAGTTCATCCCATAGAAATAAATTTCATTTAGAAGCGAAATATGTTGATTCTATGTTTGTGTCCGTAAGTCCTGAGAAGCCTTTCATGTACTTCTGTGTTCACCACGCGGGATTTTGATGAATAATTAACGACCATAGCAATAATTAGCTCAACGGACGTGATGGACGTAACCTTTAAGGGTACTAAGTGTTAGAAGTCCTGCCGCAATTTTAGGCAACCCACAGAGAAAAAGAGCTCCTAGTCAATCAACGCACTCTTGAGGGCCAATCAAACCCTCTCATAAGCGTGGTCAAGAGGACGTCTAATCCCGTGACCCTCCCACAGACACACTCACACACACACCGAACGCTCAAATCGGCATAATCACCCGGAAGTGTAAACGTGCGTTGATTTGATGTCCGCTTGATTGGCTGCCTTGTGGAGTGCCCGCAAATTAAACCTACGGGACTGAGTCGTTCAGAATTTTGCCGTGGGCGAGTAATATGCGTCAGATGAGGGCACAACTCATCGCTCGAAGGCTATGCATGACCCCCCCCCCCCCACATGATCTAATCCGCCCACATATGAATTACGTCAAACTGGCCGGGGTCTTGAGGGGAATTCATGAGTAATGGACGCGCAAAATGACCTTGCAATCTTCAGTTACAATTGTTTACGTAAATAATTTAGGTATAATTGTTTCGTAAACAATTAAAATATTAAAGTATAATTGTTTACGTAAACAATTGCAATCTTCAGGTACAATTATTTACGTAAATAATTTAGGCACAATTGTTTCGTAAACAATTAAAATATTCACGTATAATTGTTTACGTTAACAATTACAATCTTAAGGCACAATTGTTTACGTAAATAATAGCAATATTCAGGTCCAATTGTTTACATGAAAAATTACAATCTTCAAGTACAACAGGATTGACCCATGTCGGTATGTAATTGGTAGGTCGTAGAGTCCGGAATAAAATGTTAAAATAATACAGTTGAGGAATAAAATGAGGTAAACCTACGTTCAGGATCACTTAGCTCAGTGATATTCGCACACGTAGCAAGTGCGTTTAAATTTCTTTCAGAGCCGCACAGAATAGCTCACTCAATGCAATATTCCCATTAATTCTTCCCTAGCTTCTTCAAAAATGTAAAAAAAAACATTACAGACACATCTACGTACTCGAAAAGGATTTCCTACGAATCCATAACGAATGGGTTTAATTTTTTAAATTTAATTTAAAGAACAATGGAGTGAATGGGCAGTTATTGAATGTTATGATGGCGATGTATGACAATAGTAAGGCAAGTATACGAGTTAACGGGGTTCTGAGTGATTGGTTTGTAATAAATCGGGGGGTAAAGCAAGGATGCGTAATGCCTCCATGGAAGTTTAATGTATTTATGGATAGATGTACTAGAGACTCATGTAGTGGAAACGACGGTGTTATGATTGGAAATGTAAACGTGCGAGTTCTTCTACAAGCGGATGATGCTGTTTTCATCTCAGACAGTCAACAGGGATTACAGAAGCCCCTAGATAAGTTATGTGAATCAACGGAGAGAATGGAATTGAGGGTACATGCGTGCAAGACTAAAGTAGTAGTTTTTGATAAGGAGAACGGGGAGAATAACTGTAGGATGAGGGCGAATGGTGAAGTAATTGAACAAGTGGACGATTTCGTGTACTTAGGTAAGATGTATGCAAAAGATGGAAAAATAGATGAGGAGATAGAGAGACGTGCGAATGCTGGAAGGAAAGTGGTAGGTAGCATGTGGAGCATATCAAGGAATGAGTGCCTGTTTAAGGAAGCGAAAATTTCCGTGCACAAAAGTGTACTTCTTCCCACTTTGCTATATGGTAGTGAAACATGGGTATGTCAGGATAGACATAAGAGTAGACTAAACGCCATGGATATGAGTTATCTGAGGAGTATTTGTGGCATAAGTAAGATGAATGTGGGCTAAATGCTCCAGTAATGGACGTGTATGAAAGGAGTGTGCTTCGTTGGTTTGGCCATGTTAAGAGAATGGATGAGAGTCGAATAACGAAACAGATATATGAGAGTAGAATGAATGGTGTGAGAGGTAGAGGTAGGCCGAGAAAGTTGTGGTTGAATGTGGTCGAGGAAATTCTTAGGAGGAGGAATATTAGGAGTCTTAGAAACAGGAGGGCGTGTATGAAGCAGTGTATGGGGGTAAATGAGGCAAAAGAGCTTTGTAAGGATAGGTCAGAATGGAGGAAATTATTGAAGCGGAGTTAGGTGTGCAATTATGTATTAATGAGTGAAACATTTTGACTGTGCCTACCCCGAAAGGGAATGCCGTAATGGGTATGTATGTATGAATGTATTTAAAGAAAGAAAACCACATACCAACAGCTATGGTGCCATTTTATGGTGTCCATGTAACAATACACAAACTTAAGGCGACGCATCACACCCGCTCGACAGATCGGATTTGTGATGATTCCCGACCCCAGATTTTTTGTTAAAGTTTTACGTCATCAACTTGCAATTCTTATAGTATAAATAATAGACCTTTGCCAAGGGAGGCTCGTATCTGAAACATGAAAATTTTATCCCGGAACATAATTAAACCATCGGGAAAACGGCAAGATGTAGGGTATATTTTTATAAACAAATATTATTATTATTGACATATCTAAAACTAACGAAGATGTATCAATCCCTCCTCTATCGGAATGCTAAGTAACAGCCGTCACGGTAGTAAGATAGAATTTGTAATTGGTATGTTTCGACAAGCTACCTGAATGGTTTTCGGCCATGATGTGCTCGGACGGTGATGCAATTAGTTCAGTCTTCTTTCACAGATCTTATATAAGCGCTGCCTGTACTTACGCGCCGGAGACTTGGCTACAACTTACCGACGACTGTTGCCTTGTGCGAGAGTTATCCTGGAGTAAGGGACTCCTGACGCTAAAACGCCTCGTTCGGGTGCGAGTGACGCCATCTTGTGGATTTTGGACAGAACTTTTCCTTACCAAAGGGTATGATGCGTCCTCTTAAGGACATATACATGCAAACTTAAGAACAAACTTTACTTAGTAAGTGAAGTAACTTTGTTATTCCACAAAAAGTTTATTTAAGACGACCCGGGTTTCGACGTGGCACGTCATCATCAAGTCGGGTCAGGTCACGGGTCGTCATAAGTAATATTTATGTGGAATAACAAAGTTAATTCATTTACATAGTAGGGATAGTAATTTCCACCAAGTCACGCCTGAGACAACTGAGTAGGCACCTATATTCATTTACTTGTACAAGAATTGAGGAGAACGATTTCGTGAACCCCGCAGTCCATGTTTCTGCACCATACAGCACTTCACCTGAGACTCAACTATCTATCAGCCTGTGTATCATTTTTTTTGCACTCAGAAGTTAGGATCGAAGTTGGTTCTTTTGATTTCAATTTTAATAATTAGTTGTTTGAACTACTTCAGAACGTAATTCTCAAACGTGATTACTTGAAACTATTTGTCCTGACGAGAGGAATACATCAAGTCAAGTTTTTAATAATTGTCCTAAGTAAACATTCACCATCAATACAAAGTCAGTTAAATATTCAAGTAATAACAGAAAAAAACGTTGAAAATGCTCATAGGATAGAAGCCGTTGAATCATTTGGAATACTTGGTGCCTCATTCGCAATAATGAGAACACATTTGCATAGCTACACGCAAATCTTATCCACGTATATATAAAGTAGAATGTTTATATAAAGTAGAATGTTTGTCTGGTTATCAGCTTGTCTGTCTGTCTTTAATACAAATATAACAGTTTTAATCCTATCCGGCTTACATTTTGCAGAGTTATAATTCAAGGCAGGAGGAAAATTGTAGGCTACTTTAAAAAGATCTCAGGGCCCATAAAGGTCCCAAAAAGGGGCATTTTGGTGGTTCACGGTACGTATTGGGTTTTGTGCAGTGGTTTCATTTTTGCTTATTTAAATTACTTCCGCTCAAGATAGAGAGTTGGAAGTTTTTTTATTAAATGTCTGAAAGAATGAAGTTTTTAATTCCTTCAATCAATTATCCTTTTCACTTCGTAATTGACTGAAAATTATGTTTTTAGCTGCAATAACGCATATTTTTCTGAGAAATCAACAATACCATATTCGCTTGACAACCAGATTTCGGTCTTAATTGCTGTTGGAATTCATATTTCTTAGTTAAGCCGATTAGGAATGCTAAGCATTGGGATTTGTGCAGCGGTTAATTGTTTCACTTTTTAAAACAACTTTAACTAAAGAGAGAGAGTTGAAATTCATTTTATCAGATACCCGAAAACATGATACTATTAAATTAAGCTGAATCATGCCCGAAAGAATGAAGTTTCTCACTTTTTCAATCAATTTTATTTTGCGCATTTTCCTTGATAACCAAATAAACAAACAAAAATAAACATAGTAACCATTATCGATGACTCCTAAATGGAATCAACATAATAATTCTTGGTCATATACAAATCCACTCCGGGCTACAAGTTTATTTTGACTGTGATTATCATTAAATGAAATCTTAATAAACGAAAATGAAATTCTGAATAACTGCTCAACAAGTAAGTACTCGAATTATGTACTAAACTATAATGTTCTTTTAGCCTGGCTGAGCAGGTAGTATGATTACAGTAAAGGGTTTTAAAAAATTGTCTCTCAACTCTATATATCAAACAAGTTTTACTAATTTCACTGTTTTTATTTTACCATGTCATTTTTTATCATTCTGTCAATTATTGAGTCACTTGAATTATAATTATTATTGTTCATGGGAGATATTGCCACATTGTTTACTTCCTATTGTCTCACAATTGTATAGATTCTCTGCAGAAAAATAATATTAATTTAATAAAACAATTACTTGCACTGCAGTCTGTTATCACAACTACTTACTAACCCCTCACCTCTTGTATAGAGTTTTGAAGGAAGTATGATCCCGAGCAACGCCGGGTAATTCAGCTAGTACGTAGTATATAAAAAAGAAAGTGCGAATGTGCGGTCACTTATAACTACCAAACCGCTCGACGGAATTACGTAAAACTTTTTAATGTGATCTCTTATACCATTCGAAAGGTTTATGGCTACTTTTCGTGGACCTAATGGTCTCCGGTTCGACTCCAGATCAGTAAAAGCGTTTCCATGAGAGATACATGTAAAGTTCGTTTTTCTGGCATGCAGATCTTTTTTCTTTTGCATACTTAAATTAGTAATAACGGCCACACAAAGTCGCAACAAAGACCATTGGAAAGAAAAATAAATAAACCTTCTCATTATTGCAATCGATTTTTGTTTTTCCACTTCACTTTAAATTTTGAAAAAAAAACAATCATAAAATTGCCTAAAATTCAGCGATTTTGGTACGCTGTCCCCTTGACGACCGATAGCATTGTTGTGGCAGAACCTCATATGGATATATGGTGAATATTGGCCCTGAACGTATCAATTGAGGTAGGAGAATCGATAGAATCCATAAGAAAGACATATATATATATATATATATATATATATATATATATATATATATATATCGATATATATATATATATATATATATATATATATATATATATATATATATATATATATATCGATATATTTCGATTGCTATCGTCATTATAATATACCTTTGTTTTTCACTCCCGATGGGTTTCGACGGGAACCTTCCGCTGGTATGTATATAAAAATATCGCTCCAAACGCTTGAAAATGAAGCGTGCAGCAACTTTTCAAAAAAAATTCCATTTCGAGCGTACACAAATCATGCTTGGAGTGGGTTGCGAGGGAGGGCGAGCTCTCGCAATCGGAATAGATTCAAGGGACACTAAGCTGTGCATGACCGTTCGTCACGGCGTGGAGCAAAGGATGACTATCCCCTTTAAAAGGTGAACGGCACAAAAGGGAAGGGCGGCCTAACAGCCAGAGGAGAGGAACGAACGCCTTGCTCCGCGGCTGCATCGTGCTTGCTAGGTCTGCGGAAGAAGAGAGCTTAGGGGAAAAAAATAGGCCCCTCCGCTCGGTAATCCTCTTACGAAAGGGATGGGAGAACTTTTTCAAGCCGTCAAGACTAGTACACAAAGATATGTATACACATCCCGAGCGCAACTTCTACACGTTACACGACCTACATCCCAAAAAAATCTAAAGTCGGGAAGGGCCCACGATTCGGGACATCCAAGGACGAGCATTTTGATGAAAAAATGAGCCGTCTGTTCCCTACTAAAATAAAATTTAACGAGGTAACTAGTTTCTACATTTTTGAAGGACTTACAAGTCTGGAAGAATGAGCACAGCCACTTATCGAGTAACTATGCCATGAAGATAATATAATGCTAGAAACATAAGTACGCCAGGTTTCGAAGAGAAACGTTGATATATCCTAAGAAATGAATTGAGTTATACGATTCCCTTTACCGTGGATTTCCTTGAGTAAAATATTACCATTCATGGGAACAAAGATATTCAATTTATTTCCCAAATAGTCAATGAAATGTCTGAATGAGGAACTAAGTTTTCAAAAGAATTCAACAGGATAAAAAATTCATTCATTTGTCACTTAATACTAGTATATACTTCCATCCACTCTTCATACTAGGTCTTAAAACAATTGCTATCAGTTACCAGATGGATTAGGTCATGGTTAACCCTTTTCCACTCTAATAATTGACCTAATAGTATTTCTCCCGTATAAAATATTATAATGTAATCTACCGGTAAGGGTAGGTTTCGTTGAATATCACAGAATCTCCTCCCGGTATTTTACACATTCAGGGGCCTATATCCCTCTAGTATAACCTTTTTCGCCTCTGCATAAGATCTACCCCTCTTCATCCCGTCCATGGAACCTATTCTCTTTCTACCCCTTCCCCGCTTGCCCAACATCCTTCCCTCTATCACACTCTTCAGCAACCCCTCACCCTTCATTACATCCTTCAGCCATCTACCCTGCCTATCCCAGATTTCATTCAGAAGTTTCCTTTCCTCGCCAACCATCTCAAGTACTGCTTCTCTAGTCTTCCTTTCCGTACACCTAACATTCTCGATCCTTACCCACAGCCACATCTCAAACGCCTGCAGCCTATTCTCGTCCTACTTTCTCAGGGTCCATGTTTCTGCCCCATACAACGCTACGCTCCATATCAAGCTTCCCACATAAATATCCACCAATGTTGATAAGATATCTGCGTGCCGGCGACTTCTCTCTCTCCCTCTCACTTCGCGCCCCTCCACGTCCCGCGCGAAATTGTGATCTCCCACGAATTCCAAAGCTCCGCTCCTTTCCCTGTCTCAGCCTTCCATATTTTGTCGCATCCCCTCCTAATTTAACGCGCTGTCCTCAAAATGTCTTCCTCAATCTCACCTCTCGTCTGAGACATTCACTCCACTTCTTATAAGCCACTAAGATTGCGAAACCCTCATCATATCTCATTGTAGTTGATACTGCTCTCCGTTTACGTCATGTATATACATTTATTCTTCTCACTATTCTATGACTCTTGTCCTGAAATTCGAGTAATTTTTTTCTATCAACAAACTTCTTTAGTAGACGTGGTTTTTTTTGCGTAATTTGTGATGGTAAATTAATAAACATCATTTCTCTTCATCTCAGCATCTTAATACCTCCTGTCATTCCGTCTACTTAGCATTAACCCTTTGAGTGCGGCATGACGTGATATCACGTCATGGTTGTCTTAACGCTGGTGCTGTTGACGTGATATCACGTCAAGGGTCCCGTGAGATTTCTAGCTTTCACTAGGGAACTTAACTAGGCCCCCTAGTGAAAGTTGGAAATTTCGCGGTACCATTGACGTGATATAACGTCATCAGCAACTGCGTTAAGACAACCATGACGTGATATCACGTCATGCCGCACTCCAAGAGTTAAACAGGCGATAGTCCCTAAAAAATGACTTAGAATGTGTTTACATGAATTTATATAATACTTTTAATGATATGAAAAGGCATTTTTTGGTCGTTAAAAAGTAAAGTAAACAGAGCACAACTGTTATTGTATGTGATAAAACTACTGAATTTAAATTCTGAATTTATGCATTACCTTTATATATAATATTACTGTCCCCAAGTCTTAACCAATCACACTCCTCAGAACATGACGCATTACTTATTATTACATTACATTAATTATTCCATCACATTTCAGATTCAGAGAATGGTTTTCTGGGTCTTCTTCCAGGTTATAGATTTTTATGGATAGACGCGGAAGAAGGCCAGGAAACCCATTCTCTTCATCTCTCAAAGACTCCGCGGAAGCCTTCACGGAAACATTTCAGATTATGATCATAACGTTGCAAAAACGATAATGCCTTTCAATTTATACTGGATCATTATAATTTGCAGTTTTCCCGAGGTACCTCCTATGCTCCACTAAAGCAACCAGCTAACCCCGGTGAATAAGCCAATATTCGACATTAATGTTACGATTAACGTATGAGAATTCGGGAATGGCTTGCCTTAAAAATTCTGGGCCCTGTTTAACCCGTATATTTCGTACGTTCGTATTATTGCAATTATATATGAGGACCCCAGAAGTCAAGGGGTCTAAGTAACAAAACTATTGTTTAGAGAAAACTTAAGTCAAAGTTGAAAATGTTTGGTACAACCCACTAAGTAGTTAAGAGGTATTACCCTAGATAGCAGCACCTGTCAAGAAAATAACTAGGATCCCTTTACCACCTAAAATATTTACATGTTCACATCCCATTCCTGTACCTAACATTTTATATTTTTCAAAAAATGGAATAGACCCCTTGAATTTCGGGGTTCACATAGATATATTTTTTTCCAGAAATCCAATTGGTCTATTACTCATGAAAATAACACAATAGAAAAAATATGAGCAAATAAAATAAAATCGAGGAGTAACAATGTGCAGAAACGTCAATTCCACGGTCATGACACACACACACACAAGGAAAAGGAGCAAAACAAAACGATACAGTACAGAAATGCTTATAGCGCAACTTTTAACTCGCACTAAACTTGGATTTATCAAACAATTCCTAGGGCAGCAAATAGAAGTAGGGAGGCCACCAACTGGGTAAAAGCGGATATTTGACATAAATGTTAGAATTAACTTAGGATAATTCGGGAATGGCATGCCTAAAAAAATTCTAATCTCTGTTTAACCCATCTACGACGCTTAAAACACCGACGATTCGGATAATCTCGCTTTGTCTGGCCGTATGACAACCCTATTCCAGTGTTTGAACTCTCCCTTACGAGGGTAGCCTTTTAAGTGTCGGGAATAGAACGTTCCTTATCACCTAGCAACTATAAATGGTGTTTATAAACAACTTTTTGAGTTGGTTAATGCCCATGCAAAGTTTCATTAAGATCGGCCTGATAGTTTTAAAACGGTGGCGTGCCAAAGTTCCCAAGTCGCTGTACGAGATGGAATTAAGTCATGAACAGTACCGCACGATAATTTTCTATAACTTTCGACGAAGCCTCACCCAGCAAGAATGCGTCGCAGAACTTTTTGTTGTTTTTGGCGAAGAAGCACCATCAAAGACAACCGTTTATGGCTGATATGCAGAGTTTCAGCGCGGACGCTCTAGCCTCAGTGACCAACCGCGTGAAGGGCGACCAAAAACCGCCGTCACTCAAGAAAACGTGGATGCTGTACGTAACATGGTTCTGGAAGATCGTCATGTTACATACCGTGAGATTCAGACATCATTGGACATCTCAGGGACCTCAGTTTAAAAGATCTTACACGAAAAGTTAGGTGTTAAAAAATTGGTTTCCCGCTGGACACCGCACCTCCTCACAGAAGAACAGAAAGCAGCTCGAGTCAAATGGTGTCGAAATACTCTGCAACGATTAAACTCCGGAGCATCAAAGCACGTTCACAACATCGTAAGTGGTGATGAATCATGGATCTATAGCTACGAGCCTGAATCAAAACGCCAATCTTCAGTATGGGTCTTCCAAAGTGAACTCAAACCGACAAAAGTTGTTCGCTCTCGCAGCGTTGCCAAGAAAATGGTCGCATCGTTCGCAGCCAAATCAGGGCATGTAGCGACGATTGCTCTTGAAAATCAAAGAACAGTTAATGCTCAATTTGCTTGCCAGAAGTGATCGCCGAGCTTCGGAAAGATAACCCAAATCGACGCATTACGCTCCATCACGACAATGCAAGCTCACACACCGCTCGAGTCACAAAGTCGTTTTTGGAACAGCAAAACGTCGAAGTTCTTGATTATCCTCCATACAGCCCGGACTTAAGCCCCAATGATTTTTTCACATTCCCCAGAATCAAGAATATGCTACGAGGAAAGCGCTTCCAGGCGTCTGAAGAAGCGGTCGATGCCTACAAAACAGCCATTTTGACTACCCCTACTTCGGAATGGAATCAATGCTATAACGACAGGTTCCATTGAATGCAAAACTGCATTGACTATCGCGGAGAGTACTTTGAAAAACAATTTAAAAAATTGCGTTATTGTACCTCTTATAGTTTTCTTCATTCCCGACACTTAAAAGGCTACCCTCGTATTAGTGTTCAGTGGCGTCATGATATTGCTCTCCACATTTCCTTCTTTCTTCTCAATCTCTTCCCATTCTTCAGATTTCGCTAAAAAGGTGATGTAGAGGTTTAAGTTCGTGTAATTCCAATATATATATACACATTTTTTTCCCAGCAATCCAGCGTGTGTGGCTACCACTACACGGGGAATGTAGACTCGTGCGCCGCGGACCACATCCTCCCTGACTCATGAGGATTGACGAAAACGGCTCGGAGGTCAATGTACGGGGGCAGAGCACGATATGGTAAAACGCCCTCGGCCGTTCAAAAGCCGTGCGGCGAATATCCGCTCACACCGACAGTAACAAAACCGACGTGGGGGATTTCTCACGGTCGCCACTCGAATTTCACACGTATCTAATCCTTGAAACAGAAAAAAAACATTAAAAAACGAAAAAAGGGAAATAAATATTTTCCCGCACGAACGGAGGATGGAGTGAAATATCACCAGGGGGGGGGGGGGGGCGGCAACGAGAAAACCAAGCGCGCCCATCGCATTTCTGGCAACGTCGCCTCCGGATCGCGCCCTCGAAATAATTAAAAAATAAAATAAAAATTTACAAAAGGTCCTTTCATCTTCCGATGCGTACAGCGCGCTTCCCCTTCCATCTCTGGTGCGTGAGGCTGCGAGTTATTTCCATAGCGACCGGCAGATCGAACGAATGAGAGAGCCTCTGTATGGAGATTGAAGACTCGCGCGCCGTGGACCGCGTTCCCGCAAAAAAGATACGTAATGTATTTTCCCCACTTTAGCCGTTTTACACGTTTACAGTCAAAGCGCAAACACTTACATGGATTATGACGCAAAACCTACATCTACATACTACCCTGCGAGCCACGGACGAGTGACAGGGGGTGTCAGGACACTGGCCGTGTAAAGATGTAAGGTTTTGGGAGGTGGAATGGTGACGTGTATTATGGGAATGTATTTGAAGGAGCTCAGTTTTTATTGTGGTCGCTTATTGTGCGCGGAAAGAACGAGTTTTTGTACCTATCTGTTCGGCTATGTACCTCTCTTATTTCATCGCTTTCGTCATATCTAGAGATGTAGTGAGGAGTCGTGACAATATTCTCTGTGTCGCTCTCAAAACACACCACTTCTGAATTTCTCAAGCAACCAAAGCCTAACGCGTAGCCTCCGAGTCTCTAGGGGCTCCCACCTTTATCCCTCTAAAAGTTGTGATACACTATAAGTTTGCTCATGGCAGTTTTTAACGAAGAGTGCTGCTTTTCTTTGTATTTCATTAATTTTTTTTCGGTTAAATCTTATTGTGAAAATGTAAGGTGTAAATCTTTGCGAAAATATAAAAGGCACCGTGTAGCGACGCCAACCTAAAGGACACATGGCGAGTTATTTTGGATTTAAATTTTAATTATAAACATTGTAGTTTACTTTAGTACACTGTAGTTACTAAGCTTATTCACAGCGTTCACTGAATGTGGATTACATTCCTTATGTAAGTCATTTTTCTACAAAAAGATATTCAGTCATTTTTGCATTTAAGCATAGAAATTAGTATTTTTCAATACAGAAACGGCAAAAATTATGTAAACCAAATTTACAGTGGTCCACTTACATCTATAGATGCAATTCCCCTATATACTCTCTGATTTGATATACTCTCCATAATCTGAGGAGGAAAATTTTTATTTTACTAGTGGGGTTAAGTCGATCACTAAAGTCAACGGTTGTAAACATTCCGATACACTCGACACTCGCAGCAGGAGAGTTTCGGACTGTTTCCATGAAGTTTGGCCGTGAAACCTAATCGAAATCTGGTAGCGTAATCTTTTTGATACGCCAATTCGGGTTTCATGAGTCATTGATGGCGAATATTGTCAGATAGCCTACGTAAGGAACTGCACAGTAAGAAACGTGAACAGTAAGTCACGATCATTTTAACAGCGCATTTTACGGTTAGCCAAAACATTGCTGAGATGGACGTAGATCGGATTTTTACTCATGTAAATTACTTTATAGAATAAATAGGCGCCAATAAAATAAAATCGAGGAGTTACACGGTGCAGAAACTTCCATTTCGCGGTCATGACACACACACACAAACGTGGAAAAGTAACAAAACAAAATGATGCATTACAGATGACGACAGTACAAACAACTTACGTCTTAAATGCATTGTGAGCAATATTTTACTTGCATTAAACATGGATGTACCAAACAATTTCTAGGGCTGGAAATAGAAGTTGGAGAGCACGAGCTCGATAGTAAGGGATATAGAAATGGATAGAGTAGCAAGTCTATTAAAGGGAGCATTGCGATGGCAGAAGAAACGACTATCAATCGGGAGCTGATGACGGGGACTTCGAGTGAAAATTTAAAGAATAAGGAATACCTTATCCGAAGTCATAATCGCTCCTACATCATTTTACAAAATAGGAAATGATAAAGCGTACAGAAGAATAGAAGGAGAAATGACCATATGGAACACGATAGAGAAAAGAAGACTGTGAGACACAATGAGACTCAATGACACTCTGAGACATAATGGGTTAGTGAAGAATATAATTTATGACAAAATTGAGGGAGAAGTCTCCATAGGAAGACACGGGAAAAAGTTAACCAAATAAAGAAGAAAGTACAGGAAATGATACCAGGAGGTAAGGGAACTAGCATTACATAGGAAAGAGTGGAGGACTGCAGTCAACCTATCTTAGGATTGAACAACCAATGAAATCATTTCATGTAGATATAGTGAGGACTGTCTAAATGAGCACTGAAATGATGAGTCATATAATAAACGAAGAATAATCTGCTGCTTCCGTAAAAAGATCATCCACCATTACTTTTATGCTTAGGAAAGAGTGGCACGGTAAGAGGAGTACCGCAAGGACGAGGTTTTTCACACATTATTTGTAACATAAATAAAAAAACTTTGATATCTTCGTCAAAGAATTCAACCGTTATCTTTCGCCGGCCTACGGTGCCAAGCTCTTCTTCTCTGACCTACGGGTTCATCCTACATTCATCTCTTAAATGCCTTCAATCTACTTTCATCATCTTTTGTCAAGAGTCAAGGTTTCAAACCCATTGAAAGGCCATGATCCACTTCCCATCCCTCGACTACTCGCTGATCCCATGAAGATCGACCAATATTAAGTTTTGGGCAGTCTCATAGTTTCACCTTCCTACGACACGAAGCGTACTTCGTATTTTGAAGAGTAATTTTTTCTTCAAGAAACGATAAGTCGATAAATGATAGATCGTCATTATCTCGACGGAATCTTTTCGCAATCATATATCGGGGCTGTTCTTCTTCTATGGGGCTCTCGTACAACGGGTGATGTTAAATGTTTTTGTTGGTTCTTCACATAATTGAAAGGGAATATAAAAATTTAACAAATCACTTGCCAAAAATAATCAAAAACATGTTTTTTTAACCCCTGGGGAATCTAGGATTTTATTGCGAGACCGTTGAATCCCAAATGGCAGAACCCAAGAATAGTATCGAGCCAAGAGGCTGGAGGATATTAAGAGTAAATACTCAAGCGTAATACAGAGGAAAAGATGCCATTTCTCTGAACGACTAGTCTGGAAACAAGCAGAACCTCCTGTTACACCTTCGAGAATGCCCGTCAATGGTTGAAACTGTGGGTTTTTACATGAAATGAGGATAGATTGCGGTTGGGTGAGGGTGGCTTCCCCAATTAAATATTACGTCAACCTTCGTAAATGGATTTTGAAAACTCCCCTCTATAGAGCAAAAAGAGCCCTCATTTAACCTTTTTCTGATAGGTCAAAACCCGTGATTCTATACTCAGATATCCTGTGGATACCTTACCATTGAGCAAGGGGTGAATGAACGCTCTGGACCCTTTGATGAGCACGAATATAAAGAGAGATTCTCAGGATTATCTGACTCTTAGTGAACAGGGGATGCGCTATCCCTTTCTAAAGATAATTCATACATACGTATACACAGAAGATTTTCTGAGAACTTAACAAAACGTCAGCGATATGATGTTGATGATTTGTATTCCCTTAGTTCAATCTTCTGGCGAAGTAAATATGATTCATTAATACAAAAAGGGGTCGAAAAGAAACAACATGCAGATAGTAAGAAATACTTAGCAGTCAGACTGTCTTCTTTAATACCTTGATATTAAGCATTTATTAAAGTGACAAGATGGCTCAGAAATTGCAATTTTAGGACAAGAACTGTCCAAAAAATCAACCGATCAGTCACTAGATTCACCAACAGATGACGGAAAAGACGATTTATTCACAATGAAATAAATATTACGAGCTTAGGACACAAATCCCTTTAAAATGATCCTCATATCACTCAGTTTTTTCTCATAAATGTAACCAAGAAAAAGTTTTATATATATTACAATGGCAAAGCGCGTCCAAATAAAAAAAAACTACTAGGGCATAAATCAGGGCAATACCACCAAGACAGAGCCTAAAAACTTTGAGCTCCCATCTTGGCGATAAATAAACGATTTTGATTAACAGTGATTAGAGGTTGAGACGTTTTCAGGAGTGGTGGGGAAAGAGATAAATATATATATATATATATATATATATATATATATGAGGGCGCTTGACACATTGGGGGAGGAAATTGAGACATAATTCACCCCGCAGGATTTGATTGCACTCCGGGCGGATTCGGTGAGAAGGAGAGGATGGCTTTGTGTGGCATTACAGAACGGCACGGCATCAGTTTGTGCCATCCATTAAAAGCGGAGTGGAGGGGGGAGGAAGCGTCATTGTTGGCCGAGCCGTTCGCAACAATTGTTGTCATGCCGGGTATCGATTTCTACACCCCGAAGGCAGCTTTACGCATGAAAGTTGCATCCATGAAAATATCCTCAGAATTCTCTCGTAAGTGGTGGTGGTGACACCTCGATATGTGAGTCCGGACTGTATGGGTCAACAGCGGTAGTAAGCGATATACTAACGATATAGAGTGTAAATAGGACGATCAAAAGCGAAAAAAATGGTACATATGTATTGCGAGATCCTCCAAATAAGGTATGGGAGTGAACAGGGCGAGAGTAAGAAGAGGACTGCGAAATCCATGGGTTAATACGGTAGAAGAGATCATAATGAAAAGTCTCAAGAATAGGAGAGCGTGTGTGAAACAGGACATGATTGTAAGAAAAGCGATAAAGTTTGGTAAGAATGGGTCAATATGTAAAAAATTATTCAAAAGGAGGCAATCACCTAGGACTAACGGCGACAACCTTGCCAATCCCGAAAGGGAATGGCGTGACGGGTAGGCGCGCATATTAATATATAACATAAAATGTAGAAATTTTATGCCTTTTATCTGATATAACAACACTGTCTTATTTTTCTTGCTACATTTCATGTCATTTGTTTATTAAAATGAGGAAAAATTACCATTTTGACTGCTATTAGCAGATAATTTTCGCGTGATAAACAAAAGTCTACTAGGCACTTAACACAGTGTTACTGAAATTAGGCGTCATGAATTTGATACATAAATACTTCGTAAATATGTTTTGCGAGATCTTCCATTTTCTTATCAAGTTCCACGGTGGCCAGTACATATGTAAGTAGTGACGAACAGTGTGAGCAAATGGAGATATTTTCTATTTTTAAAAGAGAAAAAGCTACTCGGACGTAATTACCGACCTATGTAATATGTCTAAATTTTATTTTTTCAGCACATACAATCGAAAAATATTGTACTTCACCGCACGTTTTTCTAGTAGGTATTTTACCGGTAGGCTTTGATGAAAGTCAGAGAATCTCCTCCCAGTTTTCTACACTTACAGGAGCCTAACTACCTCTAGCATTTCCTTTTTCGCTTCGGTATACGATCTACCCTTCTTCATCCCGTCCACGAAAACTATTAGGTATCTTTCTTTCCTTCCTTCCTTGTCCATCATCCTTCCCTCCATCACATTTCTGAGCAACACATCGCCCTTATTACATCCTCCAGCCACCTACACCGCATAATCCGGATTACATGCAGAAGTTTCCTTTCCTAGCCCACCATCTCAAGCAGTTCCCTGTTAGTCTTCCTCTCCGTCCACCTCACTTTCTCCATCCTTCTCCACACCCACATTTCAAAAGCCTGCAGCCTATTCTCGTCCTCCTTTCTGAGGGTCTACGAAGTAAAAAAGCAAAACGCTTAGTGTAGGATTGAGCACGCATACTTCCCGTGGCTCGATTTCTGATCCGGGTGTATTTCTACGCCGGTACTCGACCCATTACACAAAGCCACTCCATAAAGGAAAACACTATCGAAAAGGAATGGATGAAAGGGAGAGAGATGGAGGTTTGTGACGCGAGTCTCTTAGATTGAACGAAGGCGTTGGCATGGTGATGGAATCATCCCTCCCTGGAGACGACGCGGCCGGACGAAGTCCAGATCACCTTCCAAAAGCCACTGCACGGAGTACCGTTTTAAGAGGGTGAGTCCTGTGAGCCGAAGAGCGCTCGCTTCCCACATATGTGTGTACGTTGCTCTTTCTGCTCTCCACTCGTCTCGGAGGGGGCACAGCTATTTCCGGTGCCATAAATCCGAATAAGGGTGCCCCCGTACCTCCACTTTATATCTGAAAGGGAGCAGGGGGAATAACGCTGTGAGTTCAATCACCCCATCAATTCCAGATCTTCTTCCAAAGTGACAAAAAAAAGCGGAAGAGAACTTTGGTCGCTGGACATTTTTGTAACCTTAAAACATCAGCAATATTGAAGTTGGTGAATGAGTCGCAAAAATGTGACGAGCTCAAGGTAGGAAGTGTCCCGCAAGGAAGTATGCTTGGTCCCCTTCTATTTCTTATTTATCATCGCAATTACTAGGGCAGAAAAAATTTCATTTCTCAGGTAGTAAATACATTTGAGGAAAATGACACAGTAGGAAAGACATTTACAGGAAAATTTCGTAGGTGAAAGAATAGTTGACCAACATGAAGGAGTTAATTAAAGGTACTTCACAGGTGAATTAAAAAATATGTAAGATTTGAATACAACGATACGGCGGTTGTTATTTAATCAGACGAATGATTCAGGTCACCGATGGACAAACTACCGAAACCGTTTACAATGCCCACATTAATAGCAGACTGAAGTATGGCATCTTATGGTTTGGCAGTACCATGCCAGTACCCAGTACCAAGTATGGCAGACTGAAGTATGACATGGTTTAAAGACAAACTAAAAGGATACCCAATTGATAATTGTTTTTATTCATTACAGGAATACCTACATCTTTGGCTGAAATTATGTAATTTTCAATAATGTTTTATGCGAGATTATTTGTTTACATTGTTGTAACGTAATATTCCGAGATACTTATTAACGTGATTTCATCTGTTGACCCTAATTATGATAAATTAAGGGGGAATTGTGGGCAGTTTGAGCCCTCGCTATTTGGTCTCTAGCAAGTCTGAATAATCATTTATCATAACCACAAGAAGGTACGCGTGTATCGATCTTCCTCAGTTTATCAGATACTTGACTATATCGATAGCTTCTTTGACTAATCTGGAAAAGGAGCTTTGTTTCCTTATCAGCACGTAAGCTTCGTCAAAATTCAGGAGAATTCGGTTCGGACCAAACATGTTTTGAGTGTGTGGAGAGGCAGAACCACATATGCATTAAAGAAGAGAAAAGATATAGCCATACAGTGCGAATATCATAGGGTTAAATATTGATGCCATTGAAATGCTCAGTCCCTTTTTTCAGCGCAGAACTTAGGGGCTGTCCTTAATCCACGTATACACCAAACAGGGCAAGGAGGGTACGAGGGTTGTTAACGATGGTCCACGTTGGGGGTGAAGAGGGGGGGGATTGGAGGGATGTCTACGTAGACAATGGTCGAGATTATCATAGCTACATGAGTATTTTTTTCTCTAACTTACCTTTCCTTAAAATTAGCCTTAAATTACAGATAGTCCATGTTAATCAATTAATAACCCTTTTCACAGCCTTTTCCGCAAAAAAAGATAAGTCTACGAGGACAACAGGGGGGAGGGGGGGACGGGGGGATCCGGATGAAGTCTACGAGTGCCCACGATTGAGGGTGGAGGGTCAAAAAGTGGCCTTTTTTGTCTACGTGGATTATATACTGCCCCTTATCTTTCAGTATGGAAACCGCAACTTCATTTCCTTCAAAATTCCTCTTCGCTTTCGTATCACACAGCTCCATTAATCTCTCATAAAAACTAAGGATATGCGATTAGATTAAAGAATATTTAATTCACTTCTCAGATAGCGGAACCGGCACAATTTTGAAGAGTCAAAACTATAGAAAAGGCAGTTTTGGCAAAGGAGAGCTTCCGTTGATATCGTATCAATTTGAATATGGTTTACAAGTCAATCCATGATCGATAGCAACGGACATGAACGCCAATGTTTGCCCAACTACACGCAATCTCTCTCCCTCTAGCTGACGAACACTTTGAAGGCCAGACGGATCATAACTCCAGCACTGCTAAAGCTAATGGATTGACTCCACAAGGATTGCCCTCTGGGGGCAACGAGACAGACCATGGTGATCTTCCATTAGTTTCAGACGGTACCACTCCATTAAATCATTAAATTGCCAATATTAACGCCCTACACGGTTAAACAAAACAAAACTTTCCTGGCCATTTAATTAAAACTAATAAAAAACACGTAGGAATATATATATCTGTCCATTTGATTTCTTGAAACCCTCGACAATACACCATCTAGCGTTACTACCAATAAAATTGATAGGTACGGAGATTTCAGCGGTGATTTATTGAGGACAGTTTATTCGGGTATTTTCCGCGTTGATTCATATTAACGGACAACAGTATCGCCAACGTTACAGCTAGCGTCGTCAGGTCCTGAGCAGAGCACGCCTGGTCAGAACCCGGCCACGTCATAAACTTTGAAAACTGTAAGATCATCGCCAGAGAAAATAAATATTTCCCTCGGCTAATAAAAGAGGCGATTGAATTAGCCAAAAACACAGAAAATGTTAACAGGGAAGACGGCTATCCTCTTTCCTCAACGTTCAAACATATTTTCCAACAATTGAATTCCAAGATCTACTCGGCCAATCTACGTGCGCCTGACACTCTCAAGCGTTAGGGATATATAAAGGAACAAGAATCTCTGCAGCGCATTCAGGACCTGACGACGCTAACTGTAACGTTAGCGAAACTGTTTTCCGTTAATATGAATCAACGTAGTAAAAACCCGAATAAACTGATCTCAATAAAATTGATAGTTAATTACAAAAATTACGTTAATGTTTGAGGCCCATTGGGACTTAAACTTTAAAGTACGTTTGAACACGATAGAATCGAACGATAATAATGAAGAATCGATAATAATGAAGCGAACATATAGCGTCTCACAACTATTAGAAGGATTAAGGTGGGAGCTCCTAGAGACTCGCAGGCTACATGCTAGGCTTAGCTTCCTTGAGAAATTCTGAACAGGAGTGTTTCCATTGGCACGGTGCTTGTGAGGACTTCTTTTTCATTAACCCTTTGAGTGCGGCATGACGTGACATCACGTCATGGTTTTTTTATGCTGATGCTGATGACGTGATATCACGTGTTGGGTACTGTGAGGGTTTCAGCTTTCTCTAGGGGGCCAAATGAAAGTTTCCTAGTGAAAGCTGGAACACTCACGGTGCCCTTGACGTGATATCACGTCATCAGCACCAGCGTAAAGATAACCATGACGTGATATCACGTCATTCCGCACTCAAAGGGTTAAAGCCCCCATGAGATTCACTATGGAAGAGGACGACTAGGTAGATTGACTGGTTAGAGCACTCGACTAGAGCGAAATCGAGGGATCTGGGTTCGATTCTCAGTCCTGGTGAATGAATTTTTCCCCTGTGAATTACACACACAATTGTGTGATCACTAGCGGGTGACTCTGTTAAAGTAACTGCGCGGCTAGTGTCGTATTTCTCTGAAAATTGATCCAATAAATCCAAATAAAAACAGAGGATTTATTTATTCTTCAGCATGCTTTTGGCCATCCAGGAAACAATCTAACGCGGCATGCGGGCAGCATGCGGCTCTTACTTCAATCTAGTCTCATCTCCTCATTTCTTGTTGTGTAGTAATATTGTTCAATTATGTTATTTTTTTTAAATAAAAACATACTTTTTCCTCATTAATGACATATTAGCTTTTCTTTATTAATGCTAACCATTAGTTGGTGTTTTCGGCCTTTACTTAGAGGAAACCATTCATTATAATATCAATGAATACAATTGGTTTTTCCACAACTTTTATTTTTCCTTCACTACCTAGGTTTCGACACTCAGATCATCATCAGGTGACTACAAAAAAAATGTTATCTCAGTGAGTGTGTGTATATACACTCACTGGGATAAAAATTTTCTGTAGTCACCAGATGATGACCTGAGTGCCGAAACCTAGGTAGTGAAGGAAAAATAAAAATTGGGCAAAAATCAAGGGTATTCATTGATATGCTAACTATTAGTCTCTAAACAATTCGGCTCCCTTCGAACAAGTTCCATAAGTCGGCGGCTCCCAAAGAAAAGGTCGCCCTGCTAAAAACATTCCTCAGAAGCTATTCTTTAGAACGTAAGGAATTCTACAGAAGTTGACTCTTTTTCTTCAGAACTAGTTCCTTTTCTATGGATCTATACGGAACATGAGAGCCTGACTCTACAGAATATATGTTCTGTAGAGTTATTTTCTGCGGAGCAAAATAACTCCTTACAAACTGTTCTATAGAACTTCAGCAACTCTACGGAATAATACGGAAATACGGAAACTCTGCAGAACGTCGTGGAGAATTCTGTAGAACGTCGTAGGGAATTCCACAGAACGTCCTAAGGAATTCTGCAGAATGTCCTAAGGTATTCTGCAGAATGCCCTAAGATATTCTGCAAAACGTCGTAGAGAATTCCGTAAAATGGCATTTCAATACTTTAAGGAATATCTAAAGAACTTTTTAAGAAATTCTGTAGAAGTATTTATAAGGAAACTATGCAGAATTTGTTTGCAGGGCAGTGGCCACCCTGGTCAGTGGTCACATCTTCTTATTTCCTGTTGTGTAGTATATTGTTCGATTACGTTATTTTTAAATTAAAAATACTGTTTCCTCATTAATGACACAGTATCTCCCGCTAAAAAATTCTGTGTAGTTTCCTTATAAATACTTCTACAGAATTTCTTAAAAAGTTCTGTAGATATTCCTTAAAGTATCGAAACGCCATTTTACGGAATTCTCTACGACGTTCTGCAGAATACCTTCGGACGTTCTGCAGAATTCCATAGGACGTTCTGCAGAATACCTTAGGACGTTCTGCAGAATACCTTAGGACGTTCTGCAGAATACCTTAGGACGTTCTGTGGAATTCCCTACGACTCTCCATATAGGTCCTTAGAAAAGGAGCTGGGTCAACGGAAACCTCACATATTTACGTAGAGTTGCTGCAGTTCTACAGAACAGCTTGTAAGGAGTTATTTTGCTCTGCAGAAAATAACTCTACAGAGCAGATGTAAACTCTACAGAACAGATTTAAAGCTCTAGCTCTGAAGAAAAAAAGTCCATCTCTGTAGAATTCCTTACGTTCTACAGAACAGCTTCTAAGGAATTTTTTTTTACAGGGTCGTTTCTTCATTAATGCTAACTATTAGTCACTAAGCTATGCGGCTCGCTTCGAAAAAGTTCCATAAGTCGGCGGCTCCCAAAAGATACGGTCAAAAGGCCACCCCGGGTCTTTAGGGAGGATTTAGATGGCGTAAAATGAGAACAAACGCACGCAAGTCCAATAACTTTTACTTCTCATGACAATTTGGATTGATCTTTAATTTAATACACGTTTCAATGGCTCTATTCTTGATTTAAATGAAGTGAAGTGCAATAGAGACAGATGGCAGGAGAAGAAAGGGGAGAAGCACAACGCCACCACATGTCGCAACCGCAGACTATTCCTCCAATTCGTATCCTTTTAAAAAGTTTTTTTTTTTTTTAAACCTTTCCTACAGCACCAGACCGTCATTATTTTTATATTTTCTTCTCCTCGCATCTTCTTTCTCCCTCTCTCTCTCTCTCGTGCACCGTCTCGTCCCGTGCGCACGCACCGCACAAAAGAGAGGCCTCCCATGTTACGTATCTCAAGCCGTTTTCCATCCAGCTCACCTGGAGCTCAAGCCTCGCCTACTCGCGCCGCCTGCCATAACGGTATCGACAAAAGCTTCCACGCTAATGAATCAGTCTCCTCCTCTAAACTACCAGCCAACCTTTTTTTTCATCCTCCCTCTTTCCCTTTCCTACAGGCAATTTTGCAAGGGGGGGGGAGCCCTTCCTTCCCCGCAGAACATAAAACCGGAAAACAGAAAAGGGCTTCGGATATATATCCATGCCTCTACCCCCACACAAGCGTTCTCGTATGAAACACTATAAGCTCGGTTTAAACGCTCGAAAGTCTAGACTGGAAACGGAAATCCAAAAGGGGGAAGGTTTTTCTCCTCGTTTTGCCCGGAGTAGTTAAACGCAATCGTCGCGATAAATGGCAGTAAAAGCGAATTTCTACACACGGCTTACGCGAATAGCATAAGAAAGAGGATCGATAAAGAGCCAGTTGCGTGACTTCCTAAATAAGGGTAACGATTGTTCATCTTTCGACAATTTATAGCAAAAATCTTAACGTTTATGCTAATCTTTCGTGGTTTTCGAGAGGATTTTAAAATCCTGGTAAAGTAAAAATTAGTGGAAAAGCAATTTCAGAATTTTACATTACAACCCCATTAAAAGATCACTATCGTTGCCGTCAAAATAGTATGGACCTGGACTTTGATGTGCCCCTCATGTTCACTGTCCATGATTGGTAGGATATATTATACATTTTTGGAAAGAGCATTTATTTACCTTTAAAATAAAATATATTTTGGAACGATCTCATTCGCCTGCTTGATGTAAGCCTTAAGAAAAGGAATAAAAACACGGCAAAACGTGCATGTTTACAAAATTGCGGACCACCAACGGTTAATCAAAGAATAGTCAAAATACTATCAAAAGTAGAATCATGAAGCCGTGAAAATCTTTCTAATATCCGTCAATCGACGCTCAACTGTCTACACGCGAATCGCTAAGAAATGGATTGGGATCAACAATTATGGTGCAAGAGATTTGTAATTTAAATATTAACTCATTAATGAAATTTGGAAAAAATAACGAGAGCGATTTTTTTCTAACATCAAATCGTAAGATTCCTTAAGACACGTCTGCGTGCTTTGATGGCATTTACAAGATTTCCCTCCGAGTGCCTGTGAATGTTAAGGGAAACAAAACGCGGCACTCTTAACTCGTGGCAGAAATGAGGGATACTAATGCTAGCGTTGACAATTACAAGACGATGATCCCTTGATATTACGATGGCAAACACTAAACGAGAAATGACGTAAATTTCTATTTCATTTCAAAAGGAAACACTTCGCAGATTACGCTCCCATGGCAACAAAATTATCGCTAATGCGAATTAGTACGTATAGGTTTTACACAACGCAATGAATATTTAAAAATACTTTATTTTATACGAATAAAATCAATTTATACATCAGATATGTGATTACAGAGTTCGAATTTGATTTCTAAAAACCTTCCGATAGGAATAATAAAGACCGAATTACTTTAACTGATCGCAGAGTTTTCTTTCATGAAACCAGGTAACATCAAGACGGAATTTCAATTCTACAAATTATATTTGACGTTAAATTATCATAAGATTCGTCTCGAAGTTGAAAGAGTCATTTGTTCACTTCAGCACAAGGTATTGTTATTGTCTGGCTCTATCCTTTTTGGAAAACGTACATTAAAATAAACACTTCGCATTTCCAATTCATATAATAATGGTATGAGCGCTTGAAATAAAAACCGTAAAACATTTCCGAGAAATTCCAAGTGCAAGGCAGCTTTCTTAATTTTATCTTCTTCACACTGCGACATTTAAACGATTCACAGCTTCAACTTTATCAGAGAAACTTTAGATTACAAGCACTATCAACTCAGCCAAAGTTCATAAAACTGACTCCCGCATATCAGATCTACCTTGCACAACCTTCTATCAGGCCCTGATTGTAATTAAACAGTTCAACTAACTCTACTATGCCCGATACCAATTCCATTCCTCGCTTGGGTCTTATTAATCTGTATGAAGTATTCCAAAATTTTGAAAATATGCATCAAGTTCTAAAGCCATTCGCTCTTTTTCCTCCCTCGCCTCGTTTTGGTGATTTTCAATCCAATTTATTTTCTCAAGAATTCAAAATAGCAAAAAGTATGGACTTACAAAGCACGAGTACATCCCTAGATTCCATAGATCAGTAAAATGATAGATAGATGGTAAAATGATACAGGGAAGAATTTTAGCTAAGAAAAAACTTAAACATTTACCTGTGGCCAACTATGAATTCTTTGATCGCCAATAAAAATATAGAAAAAGTACAAAAATCTTTCCGAAATAATTGTGGATATGTATTTGTACGAGAGTGAGTCAATAAATAAGTCGCAAAACTGAATTGAGGCAAAAATAATTAAAGTAACTTTCTGACATTTATTTCACTTTTCAACATATTCACCCTGTACATTCAGGCACTTATCCCATCTCTTTACAAGTCCTTGAAAGCCAGCAGCAAAGAAGTCCTTTGGTTGCTGTCGCAGCCAACGTGTAACCTCATAGATTACAGCATCATCTGTATCAAAATGACGGCCACCCAAATGATTTTTTAGGGGCCCAAACAGATGAAAACCACTGGGGGGCTAAGTCGGGACTGTACGGTGGATGTTCCAAACGTTCCCAATGAAATGTTTACGAATGATTTTGATGATGAAATGCTGACATTTGCGACTTATTTATTGACTTACCCTCGTATTTTGATGCTACGTGAAATAGACTTTCAAGTGAACCAGGAAAATAGATGATTATTTTTTTCATTTCGTAGGGATCAGCTCCCGCGGAAAATATCGCTTTCGTTCGACCACTCCCGGAACTATCCGACAACATTATTTCATGATCCACTGGACCGATAAATTATAGATATTTCTATCCTTGACTGCTCCCGAATCGCACTGACCACATTCGACGGATATATGAGGATATCCTTTCACTTCGCAGTTTCTCCTAAGTATATGATACAGGTGAAAGTACGCTTAAACTACCCTTCAATTTCCGTATTTTTAGTCTAATCCGGATATCTTATTTAAGCATCGTCAACAGCCATCAACCCGTGGATTGATTCAATAAAGCTGTCCACTCCACTCTCCTCTGAGCTAACCGCTTCATTTCCTAAAATATAGTATGGCGTCCTTCTTTATTTAATAATAATAATAAAGTTTATTCCACAACATCATATACATTTTACAGTCACAATGATCCTAAATATAGAGAATAAAGATAAAGATAAAGATAAAAAAATGTTTATTGTTCTTGGACCACTTGGTCCACTAAGAACATACAAAAGATGAACATTAGTATCAGAGCTCGATTACACAGAAAAATTGGAAACATACAACAAATGATATAATAGTGGTAACAAAAAAAATACAAGTATATTGGTGAAATTAATACAGAGGCATATTAGTAAATTAAATTTTATCCTGCAATAGCATTTTATTAAATAATATGTTTTTGAAAGCCAACAGTGAACTAGAGTTTTTGATTAATGCAGGAATACTATTCCATAACCTTGTCCCTAAAACAGAAAAGGATTTATTAAATGTAGTGGTTCGGTGTAGTGGTACAATTAAAAAACCTGGTGACAATCGAGTTGCAACATTTCGATTTTTCTCTTTAGACTGAAAAAATTGCATGATGTATTCAGGCTGTTGACAATTAAAAAGTTTATATAAAAAGGAGGCAAGCATGAATTCCCTCCTTGTTTTAACTTTAAGCCATTCTAACTTTGAAAAATGAGGAGATATATGATCATCTTTTTTAAGATCATAAATGAACCTGACACACATATTTAATTGCCGTTGAATCATAGTATTAATCTCATCAGTTAGGTCATGATAAACAAGACAGCAGTAGTCAATATGGGGGAATATTAGCGAGGATACAAGTTGCTTGCGGGTATGAGAGGGCAAAAGGTTTTTATGAGATTTTAGCTGAAACAGGATCATGTTAATCTTATTGCTGATGGCTTGAACATGGTTTTGCCAAGACAAATTTGGCATCAATATGACCCCAAGATTTTTAACGGAGTTTGCATAAGATATTTCCACATCACCAACAATAATCTTTGGCAAAACATCAAGGTCAACATGTTTTAGTAGTTTTGAGGTACCGAGTAACATTGACTTTGTTTTTCTGGGGTTAAGCACAAAGTTATTGTTTACAGCCCAAGAATTGATGGCTTGAACATCCTGATTGACTTTGAAAACAGCATCATTCAGCTCATGCAAATGGCAGTGATAATAAATCTGTAGGTCGTCAGCATATAATAGGTATTTACAATTTATAATACACTTCGGCAAATCAAGGACATAAAGGGAAAATAGGAGAGGACCAAGAACTGAGCCTTGCGGGACTCCGCAATGGACAGTGGTCCATTGCGATGTATTCCCATATTCGTCCTTGACTGCCTGTTGACGATCTTTTAGATAGGAGTAAAACCAGTTAAGTGAGGAACAGGAAAAGTTAAGGTTTTTCATCTTGTGGAGAAGTTTGGCGTGATTAACAAGACCAAAAGCATTGGTAAAATCAAATAGGACCAGAATTGTGACCATCCGTTTATCAATTCCTCGACGTACATCATCCGTTAATTTGAGTAACGCTGTTTGTGTAGAGAAGTTTTTCCGAAATCCAGATTGATATGGATCATGCAAGTTGTTTTGGTTCAGATAATTTGTAACCTGCTGAAAAACAATCCTTTCTAAGCATTTAGAAAGAGAGCACAAAATAGAGATTGGCCGATACTCACTAGGAGAAGTTGGTTTTTTAACCTTTTGAATTGGTGTAATAAGTGATGATTTCCATATAATCGGAAATTCAGATGACATTAAGGAAAAATTAAAGATATCAAGTATTACAGGTAGAAGTACAGTTGACGAGGCCTTAATAAATTTAACTGAGATTCCATCGACCCCAATTGAGTTGGATTTAGAGAAAGATAACGTTTTACGTAGGTTGTGAGGGGTTACGTGTTGGAAGAAGAAATTACTCTCGTTATAGGGTACGAGTGATTCGAGGTTAGAGAGACCGAATATGTCTGCTATGCTATTTCCCTCAGAGGCAAAGGTAGGAGTGAAATGCTTGTTTAGATCGTTAATAGAGAATTCATGCATGGGCTGCTTGTTTCGCCGCTGCACGAGTCCAAGACTTCTAAGTTCCCTCCAGACCTGGTTTGGCTCTGTCAAATTGGAGAAGGTGGTTATATAATATTTTTTCTTGGCCTCCATGACAAGATGCTTCACCTGATTACGCAAAACTATAAACTCAGTGTAAGCAGTCTGGCTTTTTGTACGTGTGAAAATTCTTCGTGAGACATCGCGTTCCTTCATTTTTTGCTTAATGTCATTAGTCAGCCAGGGGGCTGAAGGTCGTCTAGGTGTGCATGTTCGAAGAGGAGCATGACAATTTATACACTCTAGGAATTTCTGATTAAAGAATTCTAATTTTGAATCGATGGACGAGGAACTAAATAGGTTGTTCCAGTCAAAAGTGAGCAGGTCGTCCTGAAACTTGGCTGCATCGAAATTTTTAAGATCACGGTAGAAAATTTTAGGTATAGGAGGGCAAGGGGAATTGAATGTGTAGGAGAGTGAAATTTTGTCATGTGCGGAGAGGAAAGGCACAGGGGATAGTGAAAACGAAGAGACTTTTTCAGGGGAATCAACGATACAAAGATCCAGAAGAGTATGACTATGCTCTGTATGATGTGTTGGCTGCGTTGAGGCAAGATGGAGATTATAATTAAAAATGAAATTCCTGATGAAGGAAGAATGATAGCTATCCCGTAGCAGATCAGCGTTAAAGTCACCTAAAATTACAATGTTTTTATAGTTAGGACTAAAAGTTGTATAGGCTTGTTCAATATCAGACAGTGACCCAACATTTGGAGGCCTATAAAAAACAAATAGAAGAAGTTTGGAAAGGTTTGTACCATGAACTTCAATTACAATGAACTCAGGTCGGCATTCATAGGTCGCAGAAGAGGTCGCCAGCACCGACGAACTCAGTCTATGATGAATGAAGGCACCAACTCCGCCGCCGCCTTTCCCGATCCGATCATGTCTGAGCAAGTAGTGTTCACTAAGTTCAACCATGCTATCAGGAATATTTGGTTTTAACCACGTTTCGGTCAAGCAGATTATGTCACTTGCACTGGAAGAAAAATGGGCCCGGAATTCGTCGATATGACACAGTAAAGATTGACAGTTAACGAGGGAGATGTTGATTTCACTGGCAGTCGGTAGACCTGCGGGTGGTGAACATTCCCCCGTATCTTATTTTAAAGTGTCAAGGTCAGTTTCACCAAGGATAGAGATGCGTTCACCACCATCACGGACACGAGCAAACACACGGCCATTACGAATCCACACGTATTTGATTTTACCTTCTTTTTTTAGTCCTCTGGCCATTGCATAAAGTTTTCGGTTTAAGAATGTCAAGGATTCATTAATGTAGACAGGTGGGTTGGTAGGGTTCCGGTCGGCAACGATGTCGTTGAGTTTCAGGTCCCTTTTTGTGCGTCTACCGTTTAAAAATGCGGCAGCAGTGCTGGATCGTAGAAAACGGACAATAATAGGGGCAGGTCTAGGTGAAGGGTGAGAGTTTGCGGAACGGTTGGAACCACCCCTATAGGCGTAGTCAATTTCACTGGTATCCACTTTAATTCCCAGGGCAATTCCAACTTGACAAATCAGGGCCCCAGCTATCTCGCCTTCGGAGTAAGGAATCCCATGGATCTCAATCACGTTCCGGAGTTGCTCTTGCTCAACACGATTAAGGCGAGCTTCCGTCTCACTTAGTTGTTTCTTAAGGCTGATATTTTCACTTAATAGATGATTCAGGGAATCATTTATTTTGACTAGGGAGGCATTAATGAGCTCGATAGACTTTGCATACCCCCCGGCCAACTCTTCCCAGCGAGATATTGATTTGCGAATTTCACCCTGATCCATCCGGATTTCATTCACACTAGTAGATAAATCTTTCAAGATTTCACTCACACGATCAGGAGACCAACAAGGACTTGCGGACTCGTTCTCAGGAGTTTTTCTGGTTTGCTCTCCATCACTGACACAGCCGATCTTGGCCCGACAAGCGTCGCAATACCATGATCTACGTTGATCACTAAGCACCTTAAAATCGACTTCAGATATTGAAAGGCACAGTGGATGATAATAAGCCTTACACTCAAAGCAAGAGAGCGACTTTTGGTCGCGCTTGATGGATTTGACACATGCACTGCAGTTGGGCATTGCGTAACACAGGAGAGAGCCGGAGAGAACGATCCGAACCACACGAGAGCTGAGCTCTGACTGCTTAAAAATTTCTGTTTTAGGTCTAGGAGAGGTTCTATTTTGATTTGACACATGTATTGAATTGTATTGGTCTTCCTTTGTAATTTTTGTTATTTCCTTCATTTTTTTAAAGAGTCACCTGCGTCACAGAATGTGGAAAAAAACACTGTCTCTCGTTACGAGGGATTCAGCTGCGTAAAGCTTTTTAATAGCCAGCTGCCGAGTGTTCCTCCGCGTGGTGTATTTTGGTGACAACAGCTTCTCCAGTCATCCTGCTGGCGTCTTTAGGTCTGAAGTGTCGGTCGGAACAAAATGGATTGGACACACCCTGAGACAATATGGGTTTGTGCGAACGTAATTGAATGTGAAATACGGGGAAAAATCCCCAGAGGGATACCCAAGAATAAGCTCATGGACCAAGTAAAGAGGAATAGGGGTAAAAGTCCCCAGAGAGGAGGAAAAAGAAAGTAAAACAGGGGGAAAAGTCCCCAGAGGAAGACCCAGGAATAAGTTCATGGACCAAATAAAAGAGGAGAGAACAGAGGAAGAGATACCAGGAGGTAATGGAACTAGCATTAGATAGGGAAAGGTGGAATGCTGCAATCAACCAATATTAGGAATAAAGAATTCTCGGGCTTCTAGCCGAGTAAGAATTTTTGTGGCTGACGTTTCGATGGAAATGTTATCCATAGAAACGTCAGCCACAAAAATTCTTACTCGGCTAGAAGCCCGAGAAATATTTATTCATATAATTCGCCGAGAAAGGACAAGATCGTACAAACCAATATTAGGATTGAACAGCCACTGAAGAAGGGCCTCGTGTCCACGTCTCAAAAGCGGCCGTAAGTACTCCTCACTAAGTATTGTGTAATAATTGTTTTTCTTCTCCGAAAATTGTTTATTTATACTCCCATAGTCACTGGGGAAAAAAACGTATTTCTCCAATTTCCACGCATTATGATGGTTTAAAAATTCTCTCGATTTCATTTCGCTAGCAATTTTTCTTTCTATTTTTTTTTTGTCTTTCGAGACCGCAAAACACTTCGATCCGAAGAGTGTGCGCTCATAACTGCGCCATCGTGCGGCGAATACGAGAAACTCGAATCGCGTGCCGAGTGTCAATCATCTTCTCAAAACCACTCACTCACTCTCTCTCTCTCGCTCGCTCTCCTCATAGGATTTCCTTTCTTCTAAGGCCTACTCGTGCCACGCAAGTGCACACGCTTCGCCATACCGACTGCGGGAGGAAGAAAAAGATTAGAAATGCAGCGGCGGTTTCCTTCATTTATTTTCTCTTCCTCAGTTTCCACGCGATATCCATTCCAATGCCGCTCTCCTGTTCCCTGCGTCTGACGCCTATCCTCCACTCTTTCGCGTATCTTCCTGAAACATCTACATCTGCATATCTACTCTACTAAAATGTTCTGTACAGTTTCCTTATAAATACCTGCACAGAATTTCTTAAAAGGTTCTGTACATATTCCTTTAAGTATTGAAACGCCATTTTACGGAATTCCCTACGGCGTTCTGCAGAATACCTTAGGATGTTCTGCAGAATTCCTTAGGACGTTCTGCGGAATTCCTTAGGATGTTCTGCACAATTAGGATGTTCCCTACGACTTTCTATAGAAGCCCGTTGACGCTCTGTAGAACTCATTACAAGCTCAAGGAACCCTCGCATATTTCTGTAGAGTTGCTGAAGTTCTACAGAACAGCTTGTAAGGAGTTATTTTGCTCTGCTGAAAATAACTCTGCAGAACATATGATCTGCAGAGTCAGGCTCTCATGTTCCGTATAGATCCATAGAAAAGGAACTAGTTCTGATGAAAAAGAGTCACTTTCTGTAGAATTCCTTACGTTCTACAGAACAGCTTCTAAGGATTTTTTTTAGCAGGGTACTCTTCAGCTCGCATTCGGGATAAGTGTGGCGGCAGGTATGCTATGACACTTGCCATGGAGAAGAGAGAGAATAGTAAATGCGGAATAAAGATTTTTTTAAAAGTTTTCTACCAGTGAAGGTAGGTTTTGCTGAATGTCAGACAATCTCCTCCGAGTTTTCTACACTTTCAGGGGGCCATATCGCTCTAGCATTCCATTTTTCGCCTCAGCATACGATCTACCCTTCTTCGTCCTGTCCATGAAACCTATTCTCTTTCTTCCCCTTCCCCGCTTGCCCAACATCCTTCCCTCTTGTCAAATTCTTCAGCAACCCATCGCTCTTTTTAAAACCCTTCAGCCATCTACCCTTCCCATCTCGAATTTAATTGAGAAGGGAATGCAGATTTATCATAAGGAAATAAAAGAATGGAGATTCTCTAGGACAAATAAATCGATGCTGGTAATTAAAGTGGGAGGACACCAATTAGAGAAAGTAGAGCATCTTACTTACTTGGGTAAAGCACATGAATAAAATGGGCAGAGTAGCAAAGACATAAGGAGGAGAATAGCGTTAGCCAAGGAAGTATTCAGCAATTGAGAAGGGAGCTGATCAAGGGGACCATGGGCAAGGATATAAAGAATAGGTTGATGAACAGATTGATAAGGGACGTCACGTTGTTTGATTGTGCCGTTAAATGTTAACAATGAACCATAGAGTACAACGAGCACCTTAATTTACACGTAGACACTTCATACAACTACGCCAAAAAAAGAAAGAAGTCGATCTTCAAGATTAATTTGAATCTCCACCTCATTTAATCTCTCCGCTTTCAGAGTGGAGTACAATTTCCGGTCGCAATTCCAGGTGGTTTCAAAATGTCGACAATGTGGGGTTCTTAATCCCTACACCTCACCTGCTTCTCCCCACTGGGGTTCCACTGCCGAAGCCTTTTGAAAAACAAAAGAACGGCGATCCGCGATATCGTCCATTGCTAAGGTTTTCGAATTCTCCCTTTCAGAGCGGGAAGGGAAGGATTAACATGTTTGAACGAGATAAATGTTTTCGAGGAAATCACAAGGATATCAGAAGACTCACTGCACTCATCATAAAGAGCTCCCGTTTTTCTCCTTTCTCCCTCATTCCTTAAAAAACTGCAATTATAATTCGACGAGCACGTTTCTGAGAAGGTTTTTCGGGATAATAAGGGTAAATCTTTCTTCATGCGGAAAACTTCTCACCCACCTCAACGAAGGAGCTCCGCTTTCAATAACGAACCTGTAGTGGAATAGCACAAGAGCAAGCTCTTTCATCACTGAATCGTCATTCAAATTCCACGGATGAATACCATATAATATAAGCAACGCTTTTCTATTGAAATTGCGGGCGATAGCGCATAACGAGGAAAAGTTTCAATGCAGCTACATTTAATACAGAGCTACGCGTTCCGAAGCTTTACGGATGAGAACATATTGAATCAAATCACCGATACGCTTTTCAAAATCACCTGATTCATCCGAGTGCTTTAAACAAGTGATAAATGCGACCTGAAGAGAAGCTGACTCTTGACATCTGCATGAGTAGACTAGATTATTTGTTCAAAATATACCCACCGTGTAATGGAATGGATATAAAAAGAAACATTATTGAAAGAATCCTCGAAGGGAATCATCATATTGGTACTGAATCATGAATATTATAATATAAAAATCACGCTAAAATCATCTAAAGGTAAAAGTTACGCTTTAATGGCCGGATGGAAGAACATTTTGCTACGGAATCATTAGTAATAAGATCCGTAAAGGTTTAGATCTCATAAATATGTTCGGATTGAAGGGACAATTCTACTAGTTACTTATCTTATTTTTCAATAGTAAAAAACATCGAATATTTGATCTACTCTTCCACCACCAGATAAAATTTACGAAAGTTTAGCCTATTAATAATCGCTAACGCACATAACAATTAGTAAGAGTAAAAAACAGGTCATTCGTCTAAAAGCCTCCCTTTTATCAAGTAACTAAGTCTCCAAGCGGTTTATTACGCACCCGCCATCTTGACTACTTATGGAAGTCATTAACCCCAAGCCATAAATTAGGAAACCAATCAATTTGTCAAATGTCACTGCGACACTCACTAAATGACTGCCTCGAATTATGGGTCCCATAACTTTATTAAATACATTTTTGTCGTCCCTGACACTTGCTTTGTCAGTAAATATATGCATAAATTGTATGATAATGTATATTTTGCATGGTATAATTGATGCAAACCCCAGGACAGGCTCACCTGGGATCTTTTCTTAGTGTTCAACCGGTTTTTCACACTTTCAGGGGCCTATCTCCCTCTAGCATATCCTTTTTCGCCTCAGATTACGATCCTCCCCTCTATCGCACTCTTGAGCAACCCATCGCCCCTTACAACACTCTTCAGCCATCTACCCTGCCTATCTCGAATTTCATTAAGATGGGAATGAAGATAAATCATAAGGAAACAAAAATATGGAGATTCTCCAGGACAAAGAAGGATAATGCCGGTAATGCAAAGGGAGGACACCAATTAGAGAAAGTAGAGCATTTTAATTGGTTGGTTATTACACATGAATAAAATGGGCATAGTAGGAAAGACATAAGGAAGAGAATGGCGTTGGTAGCTTCTTCATCCAGTCCATGAAAACTCTTTCTTCCCCTTACTCGCTAGCCCAGTATCCTTCCCTCTACCACATTCTTGAGCAAACCCTCGCGCCTAATTACATCCTAATTAAAATAGCATTTTTTTACTATTACATAACTTATTAAACAAAATTGGCAGCATACAATGTTTATCGATTACATATATACGTACCACTGATTGGTACACTTGGTACACGCAAAATTTCACTCCAATCTGAACATAAACGGAAATCGCTCCCACCACCTTAACTACCGGCCATAATGACAAGCGAGCAGCGGGAAAAAAAAGCTGATCAAAATTTATAGGGGAAATCCATCCGACATTTACGAGAGCAAGAAGTTGATAGGCAAAGATTATTACTTAGCATATTCCCAAAATAATTTCCACGGACAATTATGATAACCGCTGGAGGGTGAGTAGATAGTCATTTTGCAACATCCGGAAATGGTTATTGATATAAGCTCGCGTATATTTAAAGTTTCCCAAGGGGATGTTTGTCAAAGGAACATGGCCGTGGAGATAACCTGTTTTACTTTCGGTGCTATGGGTGCTCCCAGAGGTTTCAGGGATATTACAACCAACCAGAGGCGCAGAGATGGGAATGTTAAATACGTGAATGTGCAAACAGAATATGTACATTAGAATCGTTGATTTTCATCTAAGTATTCTCCCAGCAGATTGGTAAGTTTTTTTGGACAGTACTGATCCCAATCCGTTTTCACTCCTATGGATGGCCCGCCATCAGATCCCCCTTGAATTCCTCATATTGTCTTTCTCTTCCTAATTCGTCCAAAATTCCTGTTCTTCTTCATACCTCTTCCTTCCTCTCCCACACTTCCCTAGTATTCTCCTCTCAGTTACCCTCTTCAGCATTCCCTCCCTTTTGAATACATCCTTCAACACACCCCACTTTCTCAGGCGAGATATCGTAGAACAGCATAATGAGTAATGAAGCTCAAATGATTTCGTACTGTCGACTAATTTTACGATGCAGTTAAATCATTCCCTAAAGACAAGTACCGAGTGAGTTTTTACACACCAAGAACTCTGGGAACAATTTTCAACAATGCCAAAGATCCTTTTGACCCCCTGCTAAAATCGGGGGTTTATGAACTTAAGTGTGACACATGTGGTAGTGTTTATGTCGGTCAAACTGGGAGAAATTTTTTTAACTAGGGGGTCGGAACACAAAAGGTGTTTGGTGTACAGCGATCCTAAGTCTCATTTCGCCAAACATCTAATGGAACAATCCCACCACTCCACATTTAATGTGAAAATCCTCCGTTCCCTGGATAAAGGACACCGTTTAGATGTTTCGGAACAGTGGGAAATAGTCAAAAGGAAACGAAAGAAAATGAACTTATTAAATGAGAACGAATTTGTTTGTCATTCTCCTATTTTTGACACCATTGGAAAAATAACTTGACCTCCTCCAACAAACCTCCCTCCCCCCCTCACACCCCACCCTTTCCATTTTCTCCCACTTGTCCTTCTATCCTTTCCCAGTGAGACGCAAATATGGTGTTTCACGTATTATATAAGCTCATATCTGTTTATGTTGCATTAGTCTTGCCTGATGATGACTGCTAGTCAGTCGAAACACGTGTAGCAAGAGGTGGAAATAAAATTAGTAGACAGTAAGAAATCATTTCAGCTTCATTACATCCTTCAACCACCTCTTCTACCTCATCATAACCTCCACCACTGCCTTGTTATCCTCTCTATCCTCATCCAATATCACCACCCAGTTCACCCTCTCCGTCTTTCTCCACACCCAAATCTCAAAATCCTCAAGTCTGCATATACATCCTCCCTTCGCAAAGATCAAGTCTCCGACCCATACGGCTCCAAGCTCCATATTTAGGTTTTCACCAGCCTTTTCTTCGCGCATGTCTGTATCATAAAGTTAGTCCGAGCGAGACAGTTCCCAAGTCATAATAGATACCATATTCGAATTACGCGTTTTAATTTCACCAGCTGTAGGATACATGAATTAAATATTGCATCATTGATGGTGCAGTAGTATAGTTTTACACGACAGAAATCGTGAGTAATCAAATAAGTAAAATGTCTAAAGTAAAAACTAAAAAAGTCAAAGTAAGTAAAAATGTCTAAATAAGTGTTTAACTTGACTCATTTGTTTTCACACGGTAATTTTGAAACTCTATCAAATCGGAAGGTTTTTTTGTAATCCCGAAGAATTTACTGCGGTGACAATATGATTAATTTTCAAAAATAGTCGAGAAAACATACAAACTACACACTGCTGATTTATTGACGAGATTTTAAGTGGTAGAACTTCCTCATTTGTTAAATAATGTCTCTCTGGAGGGCACACACGGACCATTTCCCAAGTAAAAGGGCTGGTATTGTTTAGTAAATAACTCCGAAAGTAATGTGGTAAGGGGTTGGATTTTTGGTGTCAGTAGAAGGGCGAGATATTTTTCTTTAAAATGACACCAAATTCTTTGATTTCTAGGTAAAATGATATTTCGCTCAAACTTCCTTTGGATAAAAGATATGAGAAATAACAAACGTGGCTAAAAACACACTCGCTCATAAAACTTACACCCCATTCGACATTTTTTTGTATTCCCACCTTACTTTAGTACCTTATGTTGGCCACAGAGGGAATGTACGAAGCAGTGTTGCCCTCTTGTGTGCGATAGGCAGTTTTTTTCCTTCTGTGCGAGTGAGAGGGTAGAACGTGTTGTGCAGCAGAAAAGCAGTTACCTCGAAGGAAGGAGAACGCAAGGTTTCGTGTTTCCGACCGGCACAGAGAGGAAAGTCAGCCCTATTTCATCTGGGGTGAGTTCAGGCATTACCTTTGCGGCGAAATTTTCCACATTTATTTCATATCTTTCATACAGTCCACTCGTTCGCACTACCGTGTCATTCTCCGGGCAATCAAGGCCATAGAGCGAGATCATTCGTAACAGGACGTGATTTAATCTCAGAAGAGTCCACCCATCCATTCATAGCGTAATCCTGTAACACTCACACGTGGGTCTACGAGTTGACTTAGCGCCCACAGCGAGGCCTATTATTCCACAGTTCTTGTCATATGATTTCTTCCCAAAAATATGCTTCCATCTATGCATCGTTCCTCACTTTTTCCACGCAACGTATTCTTGGTCTTCCCCTTAATTTTTTTCCGAGGTCAGAGGGAAGCGATAAATATAGAGATATATTGCCGAACACAGTGGTACAAAAATTCGTTTTTCCCACACACAATGAGTGGCCACAGTATAATCTTTCCTCCACTCAGCATAATTCCATACTACACTTCACCATTTGACCGAGTCCCTGTTACATCCAAGGCTGCTAGTCCGGCTTGGTGGGAACCCTGATACAACGGCTAACCGGGCTCTTGTGAAGCGGCGACAAGTCGAGCAAGCCGGCATTGGATTTCAGTTTCTGCTTTCAACTATTCGACTAATAGCTAAGTGCAGGAACGACACATACCTATGTATTCCATGAAGTTATGGGACCTCTAAGCCATAGCAACCATTCAATAAGTGCTGCGTAAACATTCAATAAATTTATTGGTTACATGACTTATGGCATGGAGTTATGAGTTCCGTAAGTAGCCAAGATGAAGGATGCGGAGTCAACCGCTGAGAGACTTAATTACTAGAAATAAAGAGTTGATTTGAGCCAAATGACCAGTTAATTTACTCTTACTGACTTATTATGGAGTGCTACTCATAACTAAAGTAGCTACTCATAACATAAGTAACTACTCATAGGCTAAACTTTCGTAAATTTTATCCGGCAGGGGAAGATTATATCAAATCTTCGAACCTATTGTCTATTGGTAAAGATGTTAAGTAACTAGCAGACGCGTTGCTGCAACCCGAATATTTTTATGAGATCTATAACTTTATGTATCTCATAACTATTGACTCCATAACTAAACATTCTTGCAACCGACCATAAGCCTCGAAACAGAAGAACCATATCAGATATTAGTGCGTTACCGTTAACTTCTGCTCTCCATCAATGCTACCCACATCCGAAACGGGAAACCGCCTCTGTACACCCAAAAACAATTCTTCGAATCCGGATTAAGAATGAAGACGCCGAATAATGACGCAAACGCTATGCCGCCCACGTATTCCTTCCAAGATCTCGACGACTGCGCCCACGTACTTCACTTGAAGTCTTCCAAGATCCTGTTTTGCTCGGAGAAAATTACGCGGCATGGAAGTCAGCGCACAAGAGCACTTGATTGCTCCCATTACATAAACTACAGCGGCATATAATTCGAAGAGCACGTACAGCCAACATGCACGTTAGTACCATCCCATACCTTGGAAATCAGTAATCGAGATTCAGAATGTTTGCAGATAAAAGGTTTTATACAATATACTATAATATTTAATGATTTCAATAAATAATATTCCGAAAAATTTCAACAGATTCAGGCGAGATATCGTAGAAGTTCGTCATATTAAAACAGAAACAACAATTGCTCTATTCCACAGGGTATTTTAATGCGTACGACGCGTTTCAGCTCACAGAGCCATCATCAAGTACAATAATTGCACTATTTCACAAGGTATTTTAATGCGTACGCCGCGTTTCATCTCACAGAGCCATCATCAGGTACAAGACTTGTACCGATGATGGCTCTGTGAGCTGAAACGCGTCGAGCGCATTAAAATACCAAGTGTAATAGTGCAACTGTTGTTTCTGTTTGAATAAAAAATATTCCAACTACATCAATATATTAGTGTTAAATAGTTTTCCTGGAACAATATTAAAGCCTAATCCAACATAACCAAACGAATGATTTTAACTGTACAAAATAGAGGTGTGTCGTTCATGAATGAATCGTTCAGAATGAACGATTCAATGGCATGCACCGAATGAATTGAATCTACGCTTTCCACTCGAATCGTTCAAAATGAACGATTTGATGGAAGATTCAAATCCGCCGAATCCAAATCGTTCAATATGAACGATTTGTGTGGAAGATTCTGCTAGCAAATCTCCGAATTCGCCAAATCCAAATCGTATAATAAGAACCCTGTAAATACCCTTGAAAGACCTTGTCAAATGTCTTGTGTTTCCGAATTGGAGCATCACATTTCACCTTTTTGTTTGTTATTTCGCACACTAATATTTGAAATGCAGTAATTCGACAGATTCACATGGATTCGAGATTCACTTGGATTCGAGATTCAGTTGGATTCGTTGGATTCGAGTGCACATGGATTCGAGATTCACACGGATTCGAGATTCACTCGTGGATTTGGTTCATTCGGTTCATTATGAACGATTTAAAGAACCGAATCATTGCCACGAATCAAATCCCATGAACCGAATCCACAAAATGAACCGAAATTCCCACCACTAGTACAAAATATACCTACACCCGACCTATTTTAAAATTTCACAGACCCAATAGCTGACCCTCTTTTCCACCCAGATTTGGATACGCCGGATGATCTGGACGCACTTGAATATTTTTCAAAGTTATCATCTTTCGCAATGAAAAGAAAATTAAGAACATTGAGACGGAGTTTATGAAACTCCTGTAATGCTTTTTAGGAATATCACATAAATATTTTGCGGCACAGGAATTCCACCAGCAAAAAATTTACATATTTTCATATTTTTCTGAGGGCTCCGTAAAAATTAACTAACAAAAAACAACAATACTAAATTAAAAATTAACAGCCAAACTTAAACCGTTACTAGGTAAACCTCATCTATTCAAAGATGGCACCGAGGTATTTAATTTTTTTTATTATGAAAAACATAGACAGAAATCTAATTGAAGTAATCTAATCGTAACTGAACTCGCATACACAGAAAAAAGTCTTTAAACAGCAATTTCTTCAATAAATCGCTGGAGGTCGTGGAAAACTAACTGCTATTTGTATTCCTCTTGAATCAATGGATCTCAATAACTCTTCTGGTATTGCCTTAAAGAATGGATACGAATTTTAAAAAAAAACCAGCTATAACATCGGAATTCTTAGAATAGTATCCAGGTTCCAATGATGCGATGAGCTAGGAAAGCAAAACAACAATACATCTACATCTACATACTACCCTGCGAGCCGCCGCATGGGCGTATAGTAGGGGGTGTTAGGACACAAGTCAAGTAAAGGCTGGGACACAATAAACGTGTACGTGTAACGTGAGCCGTTAACGGGAATACGCGAAAAGATGGCTGACGGGAAAGTATAGCGAACGGACACAATCAACGTGTACGGGGAGTACGTGTACGCGAGAGATGGGCAACATTCATCTCTCCCCGTGTCCCGTACACGAAAAACCAATCAGAATAGTCCTGAGAATCCGGGAATGGGAGCCATCTGTCGGCAGATTCATCCAACTGCTGAAGATAGCTCTTGGCGAAGACAACTTATTTACTTTCACACTTGTTTACACCTGATCTCTTAGCTGCGCCTGCGTTAGTCAATTGTTACTCCGGGCCGCGTTAACGTCGATTGTGACCGCTGACTTGCGTTCCCCGTCTCCCGTTGTCCCGTGAACGTCTCACGTCACACGTACACGTCGATTGTGTCCCTGCCTTAAATATGTAAAGGACAAGGTTTAGGGAGGTGAAATTGCAACAAGTATAATGGGAGTGTATTTAGGGGATCTCAGTTTTCATCGTGATCGCCTATTGTGCGCGGAAAGAACGAGTTTTTGTACCCATCTGTTCGCCAATGTATCCATCTTATTTTATCCCTTCCGTCAGACAGAGAGACGTAGTGAGGCATCATGGTAATATTCTCAGTGTCGCTGTGAAACACACCAGTTCTAAAATTTCTCATGAAAGGCAACCCAGGCGTGTTCCCTGCGAGTCTCTAGGGGCTCCCACCTTTATCCCTCAAAAAGTTGTGAAACACTATATATGTTCGCTGGTAGCAGTTTTTAACGAAGCGCGCTGCTTTCCTTTGTAGTATTTAAATTTTTTTGGTTAAATCTGTATGACCTGGGTCCCAAATACTCGCGGCGTATTCGAGGTGTAGCTAGACCAGAGCGAAGTAGCATCTCTCTTTGAATTTTTTATCCCTGGACATTCCTATTCTTTCCCCTTTTTTCTTTCTTTAAGAGAGCTCTAGTGTTGCTTTAAAGATTGGCGACGAGTTTTTAATAACCAGTTATTACATTGGAAATTTTAGAATATTATCTAATTTGGAGAGACGGGATTTGAAAGGAAAATCGAGCAACAATAACATGCTCCAGACGCACACGTTAAATTAGAAAAGTATTTCCGAATTGTAAACCAACTCCACTGAGTGAACATTCGTGTTTAGGTGGAACAAGTAGGAGTTACTAGCTCAGTAGAAATGTTGCGTCGCAACACGAGTCCTGTAACGTGGAAATAACATTTAATATACGCCTCCAAAGTCATTTATCGTTACTTTTACGCGTTGGTTTTCGTGTCACCTTCTTTTGCCGTCTCATGCGTACTACGGAACGGAATAAAAACGACTTGTTTTGGAAATAAAATGAGAGGGATATTTTATTTCTTGCGAAAATAAATGCACGCTCCTTCCAGGCTCAGTTCAAATACGCACACGTCTTTAACGCCCGACGTAATGGTATTTTATTTTCAAAATGCCATTTTACGAATTCACTCTTTTTATTACCCAACAGATTTTTTTTGTAGTCTGACGGTGATGATGTTTTTCTATTAATTTTCAGGGTGATTATTATTTTTACGATTGGAGACGTTAAAAACTTCTGCCAAACCAAAATATTACACATTCTCGCCGCGCGCGTGAAAGCGTCTTTACACCCGGGACGTGAGTACGCAACATAACGGAGAAAAAAGCAAGGGATCCACAAATGATTGAGCAGGTGTTTATGTACGTACGAACATAATTGACGTCATTCGAGTAAGCCAGCCGCCATGGGACGGCTTCCTTACCAGCATAATATGCTTTATACCACCGATACTGTCGGCAGGAAATTATGGTCAAATTTACACTAAAGTTTTTTTTATTCAATTCAAACAAGGCACCTTAATTTATGAACATCGCGACATTGAATGCTTATCAGAACCATAAAATGCAACAAATTGCATCGGTGCGGTTAGTTAGGTTTTAGTTACTTTTCTGCTTTAATTTAAACATCTTCACATTAGTAAATTTAAAACTACAGTCAGGCAAAGGTATGAAAAAGAATAAGGAAATCTTTTAAAATTATGCTCATCGAAATCACAAAAGAATCAGTGAAATCCATTTGCACATACCTAATGTTTGAAGAATGCAATTTAAAACGAAATTATGGATGAACTGGTACACACAAAACAACTGTGGCACAGCATTAAAGAAACTAGGCTTTGTTAAACGCAAAATAGGAAGGTCCTCGGATGAAAAAGTGAAAGAGAGATGCTACGTCGCTCTGGTTAGGCCACACCACGAATACGCCGTGAGTATTTAGGACTCTGGTCATAAAGATTTAACATAATAACTAATAAAATTCAAAGGAATGCAGCGCGCTCCGTTAAAAACTGCTACGAGCGTACATATAGTGTCTCACCAATTTTTAGAGGGATTAAGGTGGGATCCCCTAGGGACTCGGAGGCTAAACGCTAGGTTAAGGTTGCTTGAGAAATTTCGAACTGATATTTTTCAGAGCGACACACAGAATATTATCATGACTCCTCACTACATCTCTAGGTCTGAGAGATGCGATAAAATAAGAGATTCACTGCCGAACAGATAGGTAAAAAAACTCGTTCTTTCCGCGAACAATAAGCGACCACGTTAAATTGAGCTCCACTTAATACACAACTATAATGCATGTCACATTTTCATCTCCCAAAAACTTGCATCTTTTTCACGGCTGATGACCTGACACCCTCTTCCACACTCCCATACGGCGGCTCGCAGGGTAATTCTCGCAGATAATTTCGATCATGTACATGTACTAAGGTGTCTACATCTACATATTACTATACGAGCCACAGCATGGGCGGGTAGCAGGAAGTGTTAGGACACCAGCCGTGTAAAGATGTAAGGGATAATGTTTTGGGAGGTGCAATGGTGACGTGTATTATGGGAATTGAGTGGGGCTCATTTTTTATTGTGGTCGCTTATTCTGCGCGGATAGGATGAATTTTGTGCCTCTGTGTTCGGCAATGTGTCCTATTACTTTATCACTTCCGTCAGACCTAGAGATGTAGTGAGGCGTCATGATAATATTTTCTGTGTCGCTCTGAAACACACCAGTTCTCAATTTCTCAATCAACCGAAGCCTTGCCTGAAGTCTCCGAGTCTCTATGGGCTCCAATCTTAATCCCTATAACAGTTTTTAAACACTATATATTCGCTCGTAGCTGTTTTTAACGAAGCGTGCTGCTTTTATTTTTATTTTATTAACATTTTGGGTTGAATCTTTCAGTCCAGGTTCCGTCTCTTTTACTTTTTCATACGAGAACCTTCCAATTATACGCTTAACAAAATCCTTCTTGGTTGACACCCTTGGTGGGTTATTTTTGAGCCGATCGAGATAATTTCGATCACGTAACTAAGGAGTCACGCGGTACAATCACGAAAGGTTCGAGATTTTGGTCCATTCAAAACACTCGGAAAAATCTCAAGCAACCTTCCCGATCGAGATTTTCTCGTGGGATTATTATTGACAAATACGAATATCGCGATTAGAGAAGCAATGAACAATGCATCACACATTTAACTTATCTATCTGAGAGGTAAAAATACGCTGGATTATCGAACTGTTAGTTGTTGTACCACGTGACTCCTTAGTTACGCGATAGGGATTATCACGAACGATTCGAACATTGTAACCACTGGAAAAACAAATTTAGACATCTACAAAACTTAGAAAACCATTTTTTTAAACTATTTCGTTAAAATTTTTGAAAAACACTACAACCAGACGGATCACGATACATTGTAGTTCTTCTTGACATAATCTTCAAAATATTCAATCGTTTGAACACAATCCACCCGGGGCAGGAATTCCATATTAGCTAACTCTTAGATGTGTGATTCGCTCGCATAAAAAGAGAATAATTTACAATAGACATTTGCCTGGGAAAATTCGATTATTTCTTGACGGCAATGAAAACTTGCTAAATCAATACACAGTCGTAGCAGCCGAGGGACACGTAAAACGATGTAAAGTTTGAAAGAACTGAGTTTTTCCCACACTACTCGTTCAGGGTAAACATGGGAGAACCGCTAGGGCAGACGAGTGCCGCCCTAGTTACAGGTAAAAGCTTCCGTGCGCGTAGATGGCGCACGCACCAACGGACACGACGGGATAGGCTGGCAGTGAACTTCGGAATACGCCCATGATAACGAACGTGAGAGACAAGAGAGAGGGAGAGGGAAGGATGGGAATTGTGAGGGCGCTAGAATCGTCTCTCGTTCGTCTCTACGCCAAAACAGAAGGAGGGGGGAGGGGGGAAAAACACACATTTTTCCCTACAACGTTCCATTCGCCACTCGAGTAAGAGATCATGCGTTGTGACGTCACGCAAGCGAACGCTCAGGGACCTCTCCACTCATACCGAACACTCGAAAAAAAAAAAACGTCGAGTGGAATGCGAAATCCAACCCCTCATCTCGTAGGTCCTCTCCAAACCCATCCCCCCTCAAGCCCGCAAACTTTTTTCTCCTCTCTACGATCCAAACCTCCACACGGAGGCAGGCATAGACGGAAGCACGAGGTATTCAATGGGGAGAGTTGATCATAAAAAAAAAACGAACCCACCTTTTTGATTCCACGGGTGGGGCAGGAAAAATTGCATCGGATTCTTTCCCTGGATCGAGTGGGTAGACGGGGAATACAAACGCGGAGTTAATGCGAGTGCATAAATAGTGCAAGTGAACAAAGCACCACTGATTATGACGTATCCCAAACCTAGAGAAGTATCTTTCCATCCAATCAGAATATTGACGACCGTTTAAAATTCCCTGGTTGTTGTTTTGGAGGCTCTTCTGCATTCAATATCAATTTCGCAAAGAGGAGGAAGTGTAAATTTTACGACAAGCGAGAGAAGAATAGAGCAGGTAAGAAGGTATAGATATATGGAGAGCATACTGACGGATGATTGGAAAAGTGAGGTAGAGATTACGTCATATCACTCACTTTCGTCAGTCTCACTCGGTGGTATTCCATCATTAAAAATTTTAAGATGTCAACTTTTGCCTAGAACCACTCGATTTATTAAACAACGACCCAGGTTTCGATGTGCGTTCACATCATCTTCGGGGTTTTTAGAGATTACGACAAGAACAGCTATAGGAAAAGAGGTTTTTACTCGTAATAATAGCAGAAATAGACGAAAGCGTGAGGTATTTCGGGGGAGAGTTGATCATATAAAAACGAACCCACCTTTTTGATTCCACGGGTGGGGCAGGAAAAACTACATCGGATTCTTCCCCTGAATCAAGGAGGTAGTCGGGGAATACAAACGCGGAGTTAATGCGAGTTCGGTGCAAGAGAATAAAGCACCACTGATTTAGAAATATCCCAAAGCTAGAGAATATCTTTCCATCCAATCAGAATGTTGACGGCCGTTGAAAATTTCTTGGTTGTTGTCTTGGAGGCTTTTCCGCACTCAATATCAATTTTGCAAAAAGGAGGAAATCTGAAATTTATGACAAATGAGGGAATAATACAACAGGTTAGAAGGTATATCTGGGGAGCATGCTGACGGGAGATTGGAAGAGTGAGGTAGAGATTAAATCAAGAATGGCTATGGGAAAAAAGCTTTTAAGAATAAGAGATATGTGTTACGCAGCGGTATGCACCTAGAACTGAGGAAGAGACTGGTGATGTGCTATGCGCGGAGTGTTATGTTGCAAGGATGCGAAACGTGGACCTAGAGAAGAAGAGAGGAGGATAGGATCAATGCTTTTGAGATGTGGCGTGGAGGAGGCTGGAGAGAGTGAAACGGGTGGATAGAGTAATAAATGAGGAGGTGCTGGGAAGAGTTTGGGGGCGAAAGTACACTACTGAAAACAATACAGAAGAGAAATGGAAACTGGATCGGACATATTTTAAGAGGAGAGGGGATTTTAAATACAGCAATAAGAATATACATGTCTTGAATGGTTCAGAAAAAAAAATTATATACCGTCTGTGATGACTAGAGAAATTTCATGCTCTAACTGCTTTAAGGAAGGAAAAATTGCGATTTAAACGAGAGCTCTCACCCCCCTGAATTTCCCTCCCTTATTATATCCCTTCCAAGCTTCAATCTTTCTTCAGTTTCAAAACGCGGATATCTTGGTCTCGCAAAGGGAGCTGGGATGGAAGGAGAGAAAACCCTTCATCCAAATTCATTTTCATCGCAAAAGCATTTCCCGTTTCTCTGCGGACGAGAGCGAAAGAGGGTATCTTCACGGCCGGGAGCACACGCCGTTTGCTTGGATTCGCTAAGTATGTATAAGCGAAGGGAAGCATGTAAAAAGAAAACAATGAATGCTTTGAAAGAAGCCGCATAAAAAAAATGCCTTCATCCACGCGCTTACGCCAAGGCATTACTCCGGGTTCCCGTAAGATTAATTGGAGTACATGATTGTTTCCTCCTTGTCAATGAATAATTTTTGCGTCCTATGCATATCTTCCACGTGTTCGCACGCCGTGTACCTTGTCATTAAGTACAATGTCTGAGAAATAACAACGCGGGAAAGTATCCCACGTGAATTTCCAAGCGTCTATTTTATATTCGAAAGCGAAGTTCTTTAATGAGATGAGTCATATTCAAATAAATAGATAACTGTTATCGAAGATCGTTATTCATGAGCCCCATGGAAAATGGCTTGCGTATTCAAATCATTTCACCTTTAAATGGAGGAATATCAAAAAAACAAAAAGTTTCTTCGGGATGCCTGCATAAAATCGAAACTCATAGGGCCAAATGGGCATAAAGAGTTTGAAATGCATCCACATAGAGATGAAAGAAAAAAAGACGTCATCAAATTGTAAAATGCTACCTTAATGTACTTTAAACTTGCCTCGTGAAAAATTTGAGTCAAGTTGAAGATTAATTTAGATATTTTTATTTAATTACTTAAAAATGCAGTCACCAGAAATTAAAGTAAGACATACTGAGCGAGATGCCAGGTCATTATGGAGATCAAATTCGAATGATAATTTTTCACTTCAGCAGCTATAAGAAGCATGAATTAAATATCACCGAATTGATTGCGAATTACCGGGAGGAAAATTCCTGACATTCAACGAAACCTATCTCAACCGGTAGAATATTAATATAATTTAATTTTTAGTGACTCCATTTTTAAGTAATTAAATAAAAATATCTAAATTAGTCTTTAACTTGACTCAATTTTTTCACGAGGTAAGTTTAAAACTCCACCACAATAGAAATTGTGAAACTAAATACACTAAAGGATTACTTAAAAAACAGTTCATAAAACATAAAAACTACACACTGCCAATTTTTTTACGAGATCTAGTTACAAGAAATTCCTAATTTTTTAAAAATAAATCTCTCTGGAGTCCATAAACGTACCATTTACCGTGTAAAAGGGTTGGCATTTTTCGCCAAAAAACTCTGAAATTAGTTTAGTAAGGGGCTGATATTTTGATATCTTTAGAAGGGTGAGATATATTTCTGTAAAATGACACCAAATGTTTGATTTCTAGATAAAATGATATTTAGCTCAAACTACCTAAAAATGTTATACGTAAGACATACTGAACCCGTAGAGACTTAAAACTTGAGCTGATTACGGCAGATCTTAGCCTTCATCTGGAGCCAAATTATCCACACTGCATACTCCAAGATCACAGATGCTTAAGTGGATTTTTTTCACCGATCATAGAAACTGATTGAGATTGGGAATAGATTAGGCAAGAAATAGACGAGATAAGGGAGAACAGACCTTAAGATGTTCAATTCAGCAACATCGATCCGATCAATTTTCCAAATTCAACCGTGAGATTTGCACTAGACAGGGTCAAATATTCCAAGTTTGCTCACCTGTAAAAAAAGAGAGAGAAATACAGTTAGTTTTTTTGGGAACCAGACTGGGATCAATCACCTGATGACATTGCAATCTGATAATAAATTACATTTCCTAACCGACATTCCCAAGTCAATATTTCAATAAAATCGGCCAGAAATCAGTGGCTAAATACTCAAGATTTACAATATACCTGGATAACACTACTCAAGGATATAACCACGTCAAAACATACCTTTTGGTAAACATGAATTTTTTAAATGTACATACATAGAGGTAGCAGTACATTATGCACTTAAGATACGATTTATACTTCTGACATCGAAATGAATGTGCCAAAAAGCCCATATTTCACACAGTAAATGAGACGCAACTGAAGTTTTTTTTGCAAAACCAAAGTTTCTTTGTTAAATTAAAAAATCATACGGAAAAAATCATAAGGAATACCATATTCCTGCAGAGTTTTGAGGCTTCCTACATTTTTTTTACACCTGATAACACATTTCTATGCTTATTCATTAAGGTAACATTATCTGCTTCACCTTAATGATTGTGTTTTTTATTATCGTTATTCATTATTTTCAAGTTTCTGCTCGCGATACCAGCGCTACCACTGTTAAGTGAACGCCTTAGGAACTACGGATTACCATAGTACGGACTACGGAGTAGGATATCCTACTCCGTGGTACGGACATGAATTCTAAAAATGGGGAAACCCGTTTATTTTTGGGAAATCGTGCACTTTGGTCCGGTCCTTATTGGTACCCGTTACTTTTAATCGTTCACTGTTCCGTTTTATTAGTGGCTATGTATTTCTGACATGCTCTTGACGTTTAAAGAAAATAAAGAAATCTAGATATACTTATTATATCGTAACGACGGCGTTAAAGATTGTTGGATGAAATAAAAGATGGGAGGTAATATTACCAACTTTTTGCATGGTTTATTGAATAAGCTTAATATATAAAAGGAAAAAAAGTATTGCTAATTACACCGCTAGCATCAGCGGATGAACTTTTGAGGTGTTATGAAGAACATCCGTTAAATATCTCTTAAGGATAGGAGCTAAAGGAACCAATGACCGAAAAGAACGTGGGATCGACTGACCGAGTGACCAAAAGGAGCGAAGGACCGAAAAGAACGAGGGACCGACTGACCGAAAGGACCGACTCACCAAAAGGAACGAAGGACCGACTGGCCGAAAGGAACGGAAGACCGAAAGGAACGGTCGTTCCATCGAAATCGGTCCTCGGTCCTGCCGTTCAATCCATGGTCCCGATCATTCGGACCCGTTCGTTCGCGAACAACCCACCTCCCGTGCATTCACATTAAAAATGCAGCCTACCGTTATACAGACCATCGCACGTATGATAATAGTGTGAACGAGGCACTACCCTGTCTCCCCGTGATCTCATTCAAAGGTTTCCTTTCCTCACCCACCATACCAAGCACAGAAAAGCACAACGTTTTTTTGTCTTGTTGTTATTGGCAATATCGATCCTCAGGTCTTGGGGATATTAACGCTGTTCAATAGTTTCTCAAAGATTTGGATAGCCTAATGTCAGGTTTACACTGCAAACCCTAATCAATAGACTCGCGACCTTTCCTATTTTATTTTTCAAATCATCATGTCCTTTGTCCTGGTTTTCTTGGGTACGCCCTACCTCGAAAAGAAACCATAAGGCACCTCCTCCTCCTCCTCGACCACCACCACCACGACCTCAAGCCATTCGCCATTTCATCCCCGTTCCCACAATGCACAGCGACTCTTTTGAGTCGAAAAGTATGTCGCCTCACCCGATGAGCAAAGCGATCTCTCTCAATTTTTTTTTTCATTTCAACCTCCCCTTCTTTAGCGTTCGATATCGCTTCATGTCCTCGAGGGGTCTTTTTACCAAGAGAAGCAATCCCCGATTCTGACACACATTCAAAAAAGCTCTAACTTCCAGGGAAATGACGTTTGGAGGGCGTGAATCGCCATTTTTCCCCATGGAAATGTGGGTGTGCTTCGTTCGATCTCTGCCTCCGTCGACCCAAATATCGCCTCGCCTTAATCCGCCATCGCATTGCTTTTTTTCTTTTGGATAGCGAATAGAGCAGGGTTCGCCAGCCATGGGTCCTCGCACCCCTCAAGGGCTGCGAGAATGCATTCAAGGGGGTGAAAGATAACATTACAGTTTTTTGTTTATATTGAGATCAGATTTTTTTAGGTTCAAGCAAGTTTAAATTTGCTGAAATGTTAATTTTACTTTTCCGCGAGTTTTATCTATATTCATACATAATTATAAATTGACTTATCAAGTAAGTATAACCGTGTCTGGCCAAAACTTGGTGGAAGTTGTCGATATTCATGATGAGAAAAATAATTTGCAATCCTCCACGAAGTGATATTTCAATAAATCATGAATAGCACATTTTGCAATCTTCCACAGATTTACAATAATAAATTTTGAGTAGACTATAAAGTGTCATTGTTACATATAATGCATCTGTGGAAGATTACAAAGTGAACGTTTATCATGAATTGATCACTCAAATTTCTTTGGCAACCTTCACTTTTATTCTAATGATAATAACTTATTCGTGGGGTGCAATATATTATCTTAAGGGATGCGAGAATACTTTAAAATATTTAAGGTTTTTTTTGTAAGTATTTTACCGAAATGGTAGGTTTTGTTGAAAGTCAGAGAAACTGCTCCCGTTTCTCTATACTTTCACGGGCCTATCTCTAGCATTTCCTTTTCCGCATCTGCATACGATCTGCCCTTCTTCATCCCGTTCATAGAACCTATTCTCTTTCCTTCCCTTACCCGCTTGTCCAATATCCTTCCCTCTATCACACTCTTGAGCAACCCATCGCCCCTTATCACTTTCTTCAGCCACCTACACTGCCTATCCCGGGTTTCACTCGGAAGTTTCCTTTCCTCGCCCACCATCTCAAGCACTCTCATCTCATCACATCTCAAGCATTTTGCACTCTGCCACAGATTTACAATAATAAATTTTAGGTACATTATAAAGTGTTACGCATATTATGCATCTGTGAAAGATTACAAAGTGATCATTTATCATGAATTGGTAATTCGAATTTCTTCGGCAACCTTCACTTTAATTCTAATGATGATAACTTATTTGTGGGGTGTAATATATTACATAAGGTGATGCGAGAACTTTAAGAGATATTTTGGGTTTTTTTTCGTAAAGTATTTTACCGAAAAGGTAGTTTTTTTTTAAAGTCAGAGAATCTTTCCCGTTTTTCTACACTTTCAGGGGCCTATCTCTAGCATTTCTTTTCCGCATCTGCATACGATCTACCCTTCTTCAACCCATCCATGAAACCTGTTCCCTTTCTTCCCCTTCCCTGTTTGCCCAACATCCTTTCCTATATCACTCTCTTGAGCAACCCATCCTACTATTATTACCGCCCCTTAATACTACCTTCAGCCACCTTCACTGCCTATCCCGGATTTCATACAGAAGTTTCCTTTCCTCGGCCATCACACTAAGCACTTCCTCGTCCGTCTTTCTTTTCCGTCCACCTCACCTTCTCCACACCCACATCTCCAACACCAGTAGTCTATTCTCGTCCTCCTTTCTGAGGGTCTACGTTTCTGTCCCATACGTTACCGTCCACATCAAACTTTTCACCAGCCTCTTCTTCACATCATTAACCCCCCCCCTCCACCGTCATTACCATCCCTTTGTTACTAAACGCCTCCACAGCTAACGCAATTCGAGAAGTCTACATTAACCGGATGGTTGCTAAATTAAATGAAATAAAAAAAGCCTACCGTAATTCTGTTCACCTGACACAGAAGTTGTGATTTCGGCTTGTCAAATGGCGACGCTATGGGAGAAAAAATCGTCTCAGACCGAGATGATGCAAAATTCGGTTCGGTGGCGAGGAAAGTGCTCCGATTTCGCTTGAGTGGTTACGTGCATCACGGCGACAAAGAGATACGGACGACCCAGTTTTTCTGAGAGGCGAACAATGCATCAATTGCCATCAGTCACGAGCGCATCGGGGGGACGAACGGAGGATGGGCCTTATTCCCAGAGCAATGCCTAATCCTCCCTCAACGTGCCCCCTTGAAAGCAAAGCAGGGATGGAACACACACCACCACGTGGTACGGGGGCCCCAGGGGACTTCGTTCCAGATGGATTGATTTTCTGACGATTTCCTCATCTTTTTGTTCCCCAGACACGTTAAAATCAGGACTCGTCCCTTCTTCTTGTTCCCCGGACACGTTAAAACCAGGACTCGTCCCTTGAGAATTGACGGGCGAATGCCTCAGTCACGACCTTATTGATGAAATCGAATCTACATCTGCATACTACCTAACAAGCCACCGCAGGGGGCGTGAGGCAGTAACTTTCAGGATACCAGCCGTATAAACATAGATTAGGATATAAATGTATAGGGGGATCGGATTGGTGTAGTGGCTAGAGTACTGGCTAACCATACGGACGGCCAGGGTTCAAATCCCTGATTGGTGTAGTGGCTAGAGTACTGGATAACCACACGGACGGCCACGGTTCAAATCCCTGAAGAGTCAGACGTTTTTCAGACACCCGATCCCTACTTCAATGTCTTCAAGTACAGTACTCCGTCTGCCGGATGAGACGCCGTGGTGCCCTTGGCGCCTATCGTTAAGAGCAGGCTAATGCCGACGCCGGGTTTCAATCCACCCTTCCTCCCTTACCCATCCCCCTACGGCTCAAATGACCTTAGATGTCGGTCGCCTCCCCAAATATCCAATTCAAATCCACAAATGTATTATTCAAAGATAGAATGTCCCATGGAGCATGCAGTTTACACAGAAAAAGAAGCTGTAAGGTATTGAAAAATTTACAGGTCACCTTACTTAAAAAACATGACATAAAAAAACCATTCCAGATATTACTGCAGCACAAAAATTATCTGAAACAAATAGAATGGTAGATTTGACAAAGAAAATTTAAATAAAATTTAAAATAAAAAAGGAAGAGAAAAGGAAAGAAGGATTGGAAGATGGACCAGGCTAAAGTGAAATGCGCGTAATCGCTGTGTAATAGTCTCAAATTTCCGAGTACGAGTGTTGCGCGGTAAAAATAATAATGTTCAGCTCGGCTCGGCTCTTTGTTTATCGATGCATTCAGCAATAGAGATACAAATAGGATTAGATTTGGAGTACTCTATCAATTAAGGTAAGTTTAACAAGAAGAGCAAAATTTCTAGATTACAGAATGTGGGTTGGCTGCTCCAGTAATGGACACACATAAAAGGAAGAAACATCTGAAGCTTTCCCGGCGTATTATGATGTTAAAGGTTACTCGGGTTTTCCGCCCGGTCAAACTCTCCCCCTTGGCCGTCGTTTCAAACAGCCTTCTTTCGTCCACACTTCTCACGAAACAAGTTTTCATGAAAGAAAGATATTGCCTTTAATTAGAACGAGAGAATATTGCCTTTAATTAGAACGTACGCACCGAATGCGCGTGAGGTTTTCTCGGATTTCACGCAAAGTTAGGTAATTGACCACTGCCGACGTTTCGACGAGTAAAAATTTAACCCGGTGTGAATCCCGAGTAAATCTAACAGAGAAGAGACATCTCTGTCCTTAATATTAAGTATAGCTATAAAGAATACTGTTTAGTAATGTTTTTAATGTTTTTCATGGTTCATCCACGACACACACTACACGACTCAGGACTACAGGACAATGAATCATTACTTTTTATTCCACGCATTCGTCGTTCGGAGTCGGTGTCATGAAAATAGCGCTGAAGGCGAGGCAACGGAAATTCTTATACGCGTATCTAATAATTGTTTAGAATCTCACCCAGCGAGTGATATTTGCGAGAAGTCGGAAGGCTTTAAAACTTTTTTTTAAAGATAAATATTTCTTTTATTCAATGGTACAATTTGTCGCGACTGGACTGGACAATAGATCAGTTGGCGTGGCTGATATCCGACATGTTTTTTTTTTCGGGAGTGTCTCGATTTATTTGAGCGCGTCTTGTCGTTTCTCGAGCACTAAAAGCGTAGGGAATGACGGCGACTGGTTCTGTCGGGTGACCTCCGGTAAACCGGAGCATCTGCCCACGTCCGACCCGTCGCGTTTCTTCCCATCTTAAAAACACTCCCAGCGAAAATCTCTCCTCACGCCTACTCGCCGAGATCATGTCTTACGTTCTCCACGGTTCTACTTGTGTGGGCGAATCTTTTCATTCCCTTCGCCAAGGCTCGGTGCAAGTTTTGAATTTAATTCCCCGTTTCCATTGCAAGCTAGGCGTAGGCCTGTTCGTCTCATTCAGGCATATGCCGGCTAGAGTCGGCCTCAGCAGAGGCGGCTGTCTCCTCAGCAGCCAACATTTGCGTGACGTCGGGTACGGTGAGGTTTCCGATATCAGTGGACTAAGGTTGTTAGAGCGAGACAGTTCCGCAGTCATAATGGAGACCATATTATACACATCTTAATTTCAGCAGCTATAGGAAGCACGAATTAAATATTTCATCATTAATGGTGCAAGAGTATAGTTTTATATGACAGAAAATGTAAGTAATTAAATTAAAATATCTCCATAAGGCTTTCATTTTACTCATTTTTCACGTAGTACGGTTAAAACTCCTTCACAACCGAAGGTTTTTTGTCTTGAAAATATTACTGCGGTGGCAATGTTATTTATTTTGAAAAATTGTTAAGAAAACGTACAAAATACACACTTTTTATTTGTTAACAAGATCTAGGGGTTGAATATTCCTAATTTTTTTACATAAGGTCTCTCTGGGGTGTATACACGTACCATTTCCCACGTAAAATGGCAGTAATTTTTCGTCAAAAATCTTGGAAAGCAGTGAGATAAGGAACTGATATTGTTTATCCTTGCAAGGGTGAAATACTTTTCTTTGAAATGACACCAAATTCATTGACTTCACGGTGATATGATATTTCGCTCAAACTACCTTAAAGTCGAGTCTTTCCGTCGGCTCGCCAAGCATGGCCCGGATTGTGAGCAACGCCAGAGAGTTTTATTAGCTTTGCTCATGGGATGAACTCAGGAAAATATGCTGAAGATCGTTCAAGGTTTACAATTCGCTCTTTATCCGCGAAAGACAAGTGGCCAGAGGAGCTATATATAAGACTTTGTATTAGCTTATTCAACCGGTGGTATGGCTTATTACCGTGTTTGCTATCTTAATACTTCAGTATTATTACATGCTACGTAGTACACTAATCACTAATACTTCCTCCTTCACTTATGTGACGATGAGAACTTAGGTAATTGAAAAATTCATTAAAGGTCATATTTTCTAGATCGCTTGAGCACGAAGGTGAAACTTAGCCCCTCACCACATTTTTGAAAGGACTTATGAATTTATGCACCCCTTGGCTCGCATAAAATTAATAACATTTAGTGTACCTACTGATTGCAGGCGGATTTTCACCACGTGCCTCACACCCATTGACTGGTATTCAGGGGGTTATGTGTTGAGTATTAGCAACCCAAACATTTAACAAATGCTACGTTACGTTAATTAATATGTTACCTTAGGTACTGTTGTTTACTGTTCTGTAGACAAAACTGTGAAATTGAGAATGAAGAGAATCTGTTATGATTAAGAGTTAATGGGAAAAATAACTGATAATAATATAATAGAAATTTCATATTAATGACAAGAAGTGGTTTAATTTAAACATGCTTCCACCACAGTTTTCATCACTATGAAGAGGCTGAAATTTGCGTTACCCAGCACGATAGAATTTAAGCGCAAATTACAGATAAATATCAAACGAAAAGTTTTGTTAAGGTATATCACTATGCAATTAGCAACTGGCTAACAAGGTTCCGATATATAGGATTCTATTATATTGAAATTGATGGAAATGGCTAATAACGGGGCGGATTGCGTGAAGTTTGTATACTAAAATATATATATTGCATCGTCGTTTTCGACCAACCTCTATTTCTTCACTAAAGGGATCCGAAAAAAATAATCGTTAAACCATTTCACACACCCCTTCATTGGCACTGATCGACGAATATGAGCCTTCAATGCGCAATAAAGCCCATGCGAACTTCACGGACGTAGGACTGGCTTCATGGAGAATGCAAAGACACTCCACAGAGTGAATGCGCTGCACCTGTGTATGAGAATTGTTTTGTGGGCCCAGAGCCAATAATTGTGAAATAATTCCAGATAATATTTGCGTCATTGGCGTGAATGAGTCCTGTGACAGCTTGAAATACCCGAAACAATCTTTTTTCATTTATAGGCATTACTCTGGTGAAGCAATTTTAAAAAGCTGTTCAACGACGCACTATTTAAATGCTAACAGAAAGGAAATAATTGCGGTTCTTAATTGGCGCATAAATTTGGCATCATAATGTTGAGAATAATTCTTTTCCCTGGGACAACTGAGCAAGAATCATTTCAGCAAGAAAATATTGAAATTAAACCAAAGCTTTCCATGCTATTCCACCTTGATCTTTATAAACCTTTCATATATGGGTCCCTAACAATAATCGAACCTCTTACCGTGACTGACATCACACGGAATGAAGATTAACTCTCTCCAGGCGTCTCTAGACTACATAATGCAATCGAAGGTCTGCCCGTTCTCCAAACAAAAGACTCGCGTTTGCGTCATCGGTTTCCAAGGTGACCGCGGGATGGAGAAGAAATTGTCTCAAATGGTCGCGCGGACATAACCGCATGCGTTACGCACGGCGGTCTTGACGTAATGCTCAATAGCGCCTTCGCGGCGGACTCTCAACGTCGGCAACACTGCACACAGGTTGGACATCGCCGAGACAATATGATCGAGATGACTAGTAATCTTTCGTGTCTCTCGTGAAAAGAGGTGCATTACTGATAAGGAACTACACTGATAAGGACTTCGGATGTCGGCACGCCTTCTCTGCTTCTCAGACATTAGCCCCGGAATAGGACATTGGCCATAAGCTGTTAGATTAACTTGATTTAAACGGTGTGGTATTGCCTGAGCAGTAGAAGAACCAAAAAATCTCGGTCCGGTGCTATGTTAAGGGATGAAAATCGCTCTTCAGGGCGTAAATGAAAGAACTGCCTTTGCCTCCAGAGTAAATTTGAGGCAAGTTACCTCACAGAAGACGGAGAAAACATAGATCGCTACTGCGGTAGGCTAGTCACATGCATAAAATGAGACGCGCGTATTGAACAACAAACAACTTCAAAGATTCATCTTTTCCGCGGGCGATACGTGTCAACAATAGCTCAATTATCATGAATTCCATCAATAATGTTAGGGCGATAAGGGTCAACAACAGCTCTCTTATAATCCATCAATAATTTTAATGGTAAAAGTGGGTAGAGAGATTTTAATGCTGTAATGCTGCTTTTGTTATTTGTTTAGGAATTTTTTTCAAACTTAAATTCCAGTATGGGATGCAATTTAGTTTTGTTTTATGAATTCCTTCTCTCATAAAATTAATTTGCATGATAGCAGGACTGGAGTCTAACTCACGGTTCTCGCAGTGAATAGGCACGGAGTCTATCCCCGGGAGTATACTGATGATTAGTACATTATTATATATATATATATATATATATATATATATATATATATATATATATATATATATATATATAGCTACAATTAATATATATAAAGCTACAAAACTGAATGACTGACTCATCAAAACTCCTGGGCATTTCTAACCGAGTTACGTGGGTGATTTTCAGGGTAGAGTTAGAATCATGTGTCGAGTTGAGAAGAAATCGAAAAATTAAAAAAGTAGATCAGGCTTCGAGTTATTGCAATCGATAGCTTTACATATATGAGTTAGGTACACCAAGTGCATGTTAGCATGTTATTTAGTCTTCTTTATACCAATTTTTGCGCTGCTAACTGCGGCGCATAATATCTTCAACTTTTTCCTAACCTCTACCATAGCTTTGATGGCCAATTTCAACTAATCAATCTTCATGATATTGTAGTGTTCATTAAAATAACATGCAGTCCATGTAGAAGATTGAAAGAGAAAAATTGAATATGAAAAGTAGTACATTAAAAATCTCCATTCCGTTCGAATTTATATAGTAAAATTCTTCATGTGAGCTCTTATTATGTATGCTGTACTGAAATGAAATATCTAACGTAGAAGAGCGTCTTATATGCCGTCAAATGAGGTTATGATGATCTTCCAGTGGTTCCACGTTCGTTTCGGTATACTGATTATAATATTTTGAAAAGTCGTAAATAACCGGATGACATACGATATAAGTTTGTACTAGAAACTGTCTGGTATCCATACCTCATGGGGCGAGTATTTCATTTTTCGAGAATTATACTTTTCTTTGCTTGCATGTAGCACGCAGACTTGAGAGCTTTCATTGTTTTTTTTCCTTATTTAAGAGTATCATAATATTACACTTTCCCCCCCCCCCCTGCTTGCAAATTTCAAGCACCCATTTACTCGTTAATTAATAAAACTAGAGGTACATTTAGCAACATAGTCAAAAGAGGAATGACAGTGCACCATGACGACAAAATAAACATTATAAACTCCTCACTTTTCATGAGCAAACCTATAACAAGACTGTTTTTCTACGTTCTCGAATTGTTATCAAGAGGATTGAATATTCCCCTGAGTCGAGCACATATTTATCCTTATTCTGATCTAAAAAAAGGCGGATGGGAAAGGAGAAACAGTGGTCGGAGTGAGAGACAAAGGCGGTGAAAATAAGGGCATGTTTAAGAGGCAGAGGATTCTACATCTACAAAATACCCTGCGAGCCGCCGCATGGGCGTTTAGCAGGGAGCGTTAGGACACCAGCCGTGTAAAGATGTAAGGAATAAGGTTTTGGGAGGTGAAATGGTGACGCGTATTATGGTAGTGTATTTAGTGGAGGTCATTTTTTATTGTGGGTGCTTATTAAGAGCGGAAAGAACGAATTTTTTTGTACCTATCTTTCCGGCAATGTATCTCTTTTATTTTATCGCTTCCGTCTTACCTAGAGATGTAGTTAGGTGCCACGATAGTAATCTCTGTGTCGCTCTAAAACACAACAGTTCTGAATTTCTCGAGCACGGATTAACACGGAATAGAGGCCACATAAACTAAATGTTGGTCTGGGATGGGGAAATAGTACGTAATATACAGTTGAGTGATATCATTTATGATCATCTTTTATGACATCATTTACGAAGTGACTGACCCGGATGGAGACCCGAGAAATCTACCTCCATAGCATTCACCGGGAAAGCCTGAAATCTTTCATTTACGAAGTCATTTAACAATTTGGTTCGTACAAGCTTGGCATGAGATATAATTTTCTAATTTACTAACATTCCAGCTTTCCACCTTTTACAGTAACAAGTACAGTCCAGCAATTTAGCAACAAAGTTAACATGTCCGGCAGTCGAGAACATCTAGTCCCGTTAAGGCCACAAAAATCCACTCGGGAAGAGGACGCCGGTGACTCCGTAAAAGTGGAACTCCGTGGCTAGTCCCGGATAGCTTGAAATTTGTCAAACAACTACAACCTTAAAAATCAAAATGAGGTTTGCACAAAAAAAATGACTAGAAAAATGTGACATTTTGTTAATTTCAGTATCACATTTAAATTACTTCACAAATGTATTTTGATAATTAAATGAGAAGTGTGAGATTTACACTGTTCATTTAATGCACAATGTCCAGTAATCAGCTAAACTATTCAAGTATGTCAGTGTGATTATTATAGGTGCATGAGTATTGATCATTAGTGCATGCCTGGAGCGGAATCATCCATTGCCAAACATTACTGAGGTGGCTAGCCGTGTATCGCGTGGACATACATCGCGTGGAAAAAACTAAGTGGTTTCATTTTTAACGGAACAAAAGAAATGTCTCTAAAAATATATATGTTCATACAACCAAATGTCACAAAAACGTAAACAGCTTAAAAGTCTCTTCCTACATATTCCATATCTTTCACTTGTATGGCCAAATCGTTCCAAGGAAAGAGAACTTCCAAGGGGTTGAGTCGCTCAATTCAGCGCTCGCATTCATTCATTTCGCCCTCAATTCTAATCACCTGATTGCATCACGCAGGAAATGATGTTTCTTGTCTCTCTTGTTTCTTTTCCTGCGCTAAATGGTGGGTGTTTCGCCAGATGTCCTTCTGCCCTTCAAACGTCTCCGCTGTTCACCAACGAGAGATGGGAGGTCCCTCTTCCCAAGGCCAACAGTGCCTCCGTATTATTCCTCTAATCTTCGCCCTCCTCCATTTCCTTCAGTTTTAAATTTCTTTCATCACATACGTTCATTTGCTTTCACTCTCGACCGCATCGCATTCCGATTAATTCCTCCCTGGCCAGCCGTTTAAGCCGCTGAGAAGCCGATGCCCTCCAGCAGCGTCACCGCCTCCCGCGGAGAAACTTAAGATTACCGAATCCATGCTGAATAAATAACACTCGTTAATCTTCCATAGATTTATTAACTGGCACGACGCGGTTCTCCACACAGTGGCACAATCATGAGCGACGTTACCAAGTGTTTTATATTCAGCACATGAATTCAGACAACTTCCATCGAGTCCAACCTGTTGCAGTTAAATTTATTATATTACGAAATTTTCACCGCGACTTATTTCTACCTATTTGTTGATATGGATTAAACAATACCGCTCGTAATATATGATGGACGACCCAGGGTGTGGACAATTTTTTAGAAATGAAGATGACGTCGGAGGGCAGGGAGAGGTGAAGGGCTGTCGCCGACCAATCTCGATGGTTTTACAGCAGGAGAAGAAAAGAGAGGCAATATATTAGTTGGAGCTCAGTTGGACCACGAGAGGGAGCAACATGCAGGAATAAGTGAGGACTAAAGTTGAAAAATGCTCGGCAGAGAAAACTGAGTACTTGGTCGGCCCCGGTGGCGGCGGGATAAAGTCCTCGCCTGCTAACACGAGGGTCGCGGGTTCGAACCCTGCCTGAGTAGATTATCCACTGCCCAGGACATGGATGATTGTACGTGTTAAATGAATTAATTGTAAGAGAGGTATGCATAGTCCTAAATTCGCTCATAATAAAGACAAATCATTATTATTATTATTATTATTACTGTTATATTACCATACAGAGCGATCTCGGATTTCCATCAAGTAGTAGGGAATGCTCACAAGAATACTCGCATCAGTTACAGTTTGTGACTATTTATTCTGTGTATCTGTGTTTAGATTCGCGGTGACGTTCTGATTTATTTTACCATGATCCAGCTTCGGCAACACTTCATATCCCCTCATCACCCTATCACTGCTCGAAACGTGAAAACGTTTACAATTGTCAATCATAGTAAAAGATACTTGGTTTTATTCCACACCATTCAATACAACTCGACCATGGTTTCCTCAGGTAAATCGTTTGGGTCGCGTTCCCCTCAGCAAACACACACAAAGTATGGAGGGGGGGCGGAGGGAGAAGGGAGGGGGTGCGAATTGTTAACGGTCACATTTGAAGTTTAAAGTGGCAAGGACAGAGGGCTCATCTGTGACGCCGTGGAGACGGTGGCTGGATTCGGAGGAGGGGTGAGGGAGAGAGGAACATTTGGTCATTACATAAGGTATCAGGGCTATTTACGATTTCAGTTTATCGAATTATTAAAATTATGTGGAATCAAACCAAGTATCTTTTATTATGAGTTATCTTATCCTTTGAAAGGAAAGTACTAAGAAAAATTTTAGGACCCATTCAGTAAAACAATATCTGGAGAATCAGATTCAACCATGAGTTATATGGTATTTTTAGAGAACCCCCTCTGTCAAAATACATCCGACTACAGCGATTGCAGTGGGCCGGGCATGTGGCTAGAATGGACGACAAAAGGATACCAAAGAGAACGTTAGACAGCCGAATGTACGGTAAAAGACCAGTAGGAAGACCACGTAAACGCTGGGAAGATGAAGTTCAGGCTGACACACGGAATCTCCTAGGACAACGACTCTGGAGGAGAGCGGCAACTGACAGAAAAGCATGGAGGCAGAAGTTGAAGGAGGCCAGCGCCCAAACTGGGGCTGTAGCGCCATTGGAGAGAGAGGAGAGAGATCTTTTATTATGAGTGACGACATAAATTTCCACCATGTGAGGCCGAAAACTATGTCTTTTACACGTTAACAATTGTGTTGGCTATCTTCTTACGTGGAAAACTACAGGAAAAGTAGGCTGGCCGCCTAAAAAAATTCAACATTTACCCATGAATAATAAATTCGTACACACAGGTATTCGTTTCACTCATATTCAAAGATAAAATTCATGCGAAGGTTTGGTTCCTGTATCTCAAGAAAAGCGCTTTTTTCTCATTGTAATACGTAGTTGCGAGTCTCGCATTCCTCCTCGAATCTTTAAAATAACATTCAAATAGTTCTAAAACACAAAAGTACATGAATAGTTTCCTCGCAATTGGCAGCATAACTGTAGAGTAGTTCATGTAAGTGAAGTTCCACCTGCTGACAGGTATTAATTGATGCAATAATAGTCGTTTCATCAGATTCAATGGCGCAGCGCATGTAGGAGAGAAAACTCATCCCTAGGCACAAAATACTTGAGATGGCTTTCAGGATATAATGAAGACACAGATGTATAAATTTGCAGTGTCCTAATCTCGCATTCATCTCTGGATGAAATTGAATCTTATCCAGAGTTGCTATGGTTTCATCAAATGCCTAAAAGTGTCTGGCAGCCAACAAAGAAGGTCTTTCTGTCGGACGGTGACCTTTTCCCGCCAGTTAAGCACCTCTTTTGGTGCGCTGGATAAAAAAAATCTTTAAAAAATGAGTATAAGAACAGGTCTCCCTATTCACTTAACCCCGATGTAGGCGGTACGATATGGAATTTATTCCATCAGAGCCTTTGAATTTTCACTCTGCAGTCTTTCCTTGTGAATATATATATATTTTCCATCCCCCGTCGGTAATGAGGTGATTTCAACGCATGGATTCGCCCTGCTGCTCGGTCGGTTATTCTTCGATTCCCAGCTGTGTTTCGAGCCTGAAACTGGTTCAAATGGAAACGGCAAGTCTCGAGCAAAAGAGTCGGGAATTCTTCCGCTCTGCAAGCGTCAAACTCATGATTTCATGCCGACATTTCCCACTATCCAGCCCCCGCGCAGTCAATGAAATAAATCTCCTGAAGAAGTGACGACGACCCCAATACACTTGCCCGCTTCCTATCCCGTGGCAGTGGGCATTGTCTCTGCTCATCCAAGGCAGTCGTGATGTATTTTTTTCTCATCTTCCTTCCTATTAATCTGGGTTGTGGTGTCACCATTTCAACCGGTTAACTGGTCCACGAAACAAAGAGTATTCTTTTTTTGCAGGCTAAGCCGAAGGGAACGTTTGGAAAATAATATTGAGAATCACTTGGAATGAAAAAAACAGGGGAGCTGTGTTGCATCATGTACGGGTTTATAAAAGTCATTTTTTTCGGAAGCGATCAAGGAACAATGTAGCTATTTTCATTGCCTCCAATAGTGTAAATGATTATAAAGGGGCGGCGTTTTTGATGCTCTTTTTTAATTTTGTTTTTTTAGTTTTAAATTTCTGCATGGCATGAAAATAAAATTTATTTGTAACTAATCATGTTGAAATATTCACACGATTTTATTTTAGTATGCCACCTGTGAAGGTAGGCTTTGATGAAAGTCAGAGAATCTGCCTCCGGTTTTAAACATTTTCAGGGGCTTAACTGAAGTTTTGAGGTTTGGGCCTTTCAGGCGCCTAAGTGAGGGTACTAAATGAGGTTTTCTTCCACTGTACTCTGTCCTCAAGGGGCGGCAAGTTACCCGTTAACATCGGATTCTTTTTTCAAACAATCAATTTGGGAAAGCAATGCAATAAAATTATTCGATGGAATGGGCCAAACGCTTCGGCGAGAATTTTTAAAAATATACAGAGATCTTGGTTCTAACTCTGTATTAAGTTAATTTTAATAACTTATCAATTTCGTCAATTTTAAACGAGGAATGTTCGCTGTCATTTTATGATCGTACTGGCCGTTCAAGGTTGAGGAAAATGCCATGGATCATTCTTAATTTGAGCGAATTTGGGATCACGCAGTCGTCATAAAACTTACTCATCACTAACGCCCACGGCCAGGATGGTGAAAAGCACAACTAGGCGGGAATCGAACCCATGACCCCATCATGTGCAGACGAGGGCTTCACTCCGCCACCACCGAGGCTGGCTGGCGGGCAGGGAAATGGGATGCAGAATTTTCTAAGACTTCTAAGGATTTTTTCCGAAGAGTAGGGAGTTTATTAAGGGAGGAATGCAGAGAGACATGCAGAGAAGATAGGAAAAAACTCCATTACGGTGCCTGGCTCCATTTATGACCATAGCAGAAGGTATCCCAGTGGTAATCACATGTCAATTCACACCAATTTCCTAGAAGCTTCCGCACAGAACTATCACGAGAATCTTTCCCTTGTCTTCCACTCAATATGACTCATACGAATAGACAAGCTCACGCAAAAGGATAGGTAAAACTAGGGACGATGAAAAAACAAAAGTAGTGAAGAGAGAGATGCAACTAGAGGAAGTGAATAGAAAAAAATCTTTTACGCGCGTAAATGCCGACGGACATAGCAATGAATAACAATGAAAGTAAATGACACCAAAGGAGAGCTCTGTTTTATTAACACACCAACTTAATGGGCATGAGAATATTATCCAATAAAATATTGAAAATTTTCCACATTATGAAAACTAAAATACGCTAGTTTCACGAGATAAAAAAATATAACTTTTAACGATAACTTTTCTCCACAAATACAAACAATCAAGTCTAAAGCAATGTCCCTCGTAGGCCTCCTCTATCGTTTTACCGAAATTAATGAGCCCCGAGAACCTTTTTCTCTTCCATTATTCTTCCAATTCTTACCTATTCCTGCCCCATCTGGTCTACCTCTTCTCAAACTAATCTTTCATCGCTGGACTGTGTCTGCAACTTCTTTGCTAAAATAGTTAAGAATAGATTACCACAGTGTCGTAATATGTTCACCAAGGCTATTCTATCCTATCTCTCCATCCCTAATCTCCCCACTCATAGACTCATAGCAGTCTTAATATTTATTTATAATATTCTTAATTCCACCATCGACTGCCCTGAATTGCTCTCTTTTGTCAATTTCAAAGTTCCATCCCGCCCCACCCGTTCTCACCCTTTACTCCACATGCTTCCCATTCCTCTACTTTCGATCACTAAACGTTCTCTTTTCTTCCGCCTCTCCTCTCTATTGAATTCCCTCCCTTCCCACATTGATCCTTTTGCACTTTCATCTAAATCCTTTATAAGCCTTTCTCTTTTGCATCTTTCACCTAAGTAATTATTGCCCCAAACTTCTTTCTTTTTAAAAATATACTTCCATAATTTCTGCTTGCAACCAGTTGTTAAGTTTGCTTGTATGTGTCCTTAAGTGTGTGTATTGATACATGGCCACTATAAAATGGCAACATAGCTGTATGTGGTTTTATTACTTTAAATAAACAAATAAATAACGGAAAAAGGTAGTGCTAGGAAACGGAGACGAGCCGTTGAGGAGGTTTCAAATCCAGAAATGAGGCCAGAATGGGTTTCCGATATACAACGAAGGATAGGACTCCCAACACACCAAGGACAAAGGAAATTATGAGAGAGCAAGGTAGGAAAATGGAGTATTGGGAGAAGATCAAGGTCGGAGAAAGCCGATTCGAATCGTGGCCCGCCGTTGGCCGAAACGAATGACAAGGAATTACGGTACGGAAATCTCACTCCACTGAAAAATCACCTCCATCTGCCGCGACTCGAATATACGCAGCCTATGGTATCGTACTATAGGACTGTGACGTCGGGATCTCTCAAATGATAACAAATTCCCTTGGAATATTAATTTGGCATTGCCCCACTTTAATACACGTCTCTCCACTTCAACGCTATTTTTTTAACAATCCTCCCTTCTTTTAATCAACAACAACATAGCAACCTTTTACACAAACAATAAACAATATAAAACATCAACATAGATAAACATGCATTACCATATAAATTAATTCCAGCAAAACCAAAATAACGAACGAAAATTAAATAAATAAAATAAAAATAAATAAAAATGGAATTAAACAAAGGCAGGCGCGACGTTACAAGGACGTACCTATAGTTTGATTAAGACTTAAAATTTTAAGTAAAGTATATTAAGTTAATTTTAGGGAGCGTAGTGGAGTGAAAGAATATGCAGTGTCGAGGATTGAGATAGGTATGTTGGGATGGTTTGGACATATAAAGAGGATGAACGAAAGAACATGGACGAAAATAGAATAGAAGACGAGTACGGATGGGTAAGTTGGAAGGGGTCGACCACAGCGAACGTATCTCAATCAGACTGAGGACGTTATTAGCAAATGCCAGCTTGAGGGGACCCTCATTCAGTTAATTACAAGGCACCTACCTATATAGTTTAAGCAATGAAGCTCAAAAGATTTTGTACTGTCTACTAATTTTATTTCCACCTCTTGCTACACGTGTTTCGACTGACTAGCAGTCATCATCAGGCAAGACTGATGACGTCTGACTGATGAGTCTTGCCTGATGATGACTGCTAGTCAGTCGAAACACGTGTAGCAAGAGGTGGAAATAAAATTTGTAGACAGTACGAAATCTTTTGAGCTTCATTACTCATTATGCTGTTCTACGATATCTCGCCTGAGAAAGAAGAGTTTATATAGTTTAAGTTTAAAAAATCTGGCTCTCAAAAGAAATTCCAGCCGTTGCACCGTTGATATTTGGCTCTGTTGACTGAGTTTGCCAACCACTGACTTAAGCTAACACAAGCCTCAAAAATTAAAGTTGACGTGTGAGATCAACATTTACGGGAATCGAAGGGGATGGATAAAAGAAAATCAAAAGGACGCCTTAGCCTACGCGGTAGCCGACCAGAGGTACGCTGAGCAGAGATTCCATGGCACGCATGCACCATACTTCAAGCCAAACGAAATTTCTGCGCAAAATCAAGTTACATACGCGGAAGAGATTTCACATGCAATACGGCCGCGGAACATAACTATACTCTTGCGCTATAGAAATTACTAAATTATTAGCTATTAACTAAACTATTATGCATCACTAAAACCATTTCTTTAGAGTTAAGTCACACTAAAGTAAACTTCTGAATGAAATCCGGGATAGGCAGTGTAGATGGATGGAAGATGTAATAAATGGTGACTGGTTGCTCAGGAGTATGATCGAAGGAAGGATGTTGGGAAAGCGGGGAAGAGGAAGAAAGAGAATACGTTTCATGGACGGAACGAAGAAGGGTAGATCGTATGAAGAGAAGTACTAGAGCGAGATAGACCCCTGAAAGGGTAGAAAACCGGGAGGAGATTCTCTGACTTTCAACAAAACCTACCTTCACCGGTATGTACTTGGAAAATAATCGTGTGAATTTTTCAACATGATTAGTCAAAAGTAAAGTTTATTATCTTATCAGACAGAATTCTTAAACAAAAAAATTTTTTTTTTAAATCACCAAAAAAACGCTGCCGTTTTATCGTCATTTACACCATTGGAGACATAGCTACATTGGTCCTCGATCGCTTCCGGAAATAAATGGCATTTATGAACCGGTACATAATGCGACACCCCTCCCCACCGTTTTTTTTCATCCAGGCGATTCTGACGAAGGGAGGAGGAGGAGACACTCTCGAAGAGTGACGTCGAAGATGGGAAGCTCAAGTGCGCAAGAAACTGTGAGGAGGAGGACAAAGAAAGAAGCAAAAGAAGCGAGAAATGGAAGACAGGCCGAGAGAGGAGGAGGTAGGTTGGTTTGGGGGGCGGAGGAGAGGAGACGACAGACGGTCGTTAACCTTGTTTCCGCGTAGGCAGTGTTGTGGTCGTCGTGCGATAGGGCCGGCGGGGGGAAGAGGGGGCGGCATGTGTTCTCGCGTGCTGGTTGCGTGGGAACAAGAGTCGCCGTCCGCCAACAATCCCCTCTTAAACCGTGGGAGGAAGGTGAAGGAAGATCACATATGTGCGTATGCACTACATAAAGAATACGTATATATATACATCCACACACGCCAGGTATTTATACATAAAAAGGGGTCACTTAACTCACACCATAAAGGAAGAGGAGGCAGATACGAAGATGGAAAGGCAATGAGCTGAGCGGCGAGATAAAAAAATATAGCATTGGCAGGAGAGAAAGATGTTGAGGAGGAAACGGAAGGGGGGCTGGTTGAATAACGCCAATCGGCGGTGTATCTCTGCATCCCTACTTGATGATATGCTACATCCAAATGCCCGTAGTTATTATTTTTTTTAGTACTCTACCGGAAAAGGTGTAGGAAGATAGGATTCTTGCTCACGAAAAAATCTAGAGGCTTTCTAATCACCACCATTCAAGTCTACCTTATTTTTAAATACTCTACCAGTAAAGGTACGTTTTGTTGAAAGTCAGGCAATCTGCTCGCGGTTTTATACACTTTCAGGGGCCTATTTCGCTCAAGTATTTCCTTTCCCACCTCAGCATATGATCTACCCTTCTTCATCCCATCAATGAAACCTTTTCTCATTCTTCCCCATCCCTGCTTGGCCAATAGCCATCCCTCTATCACACTCTTCAGCAACCCATCGCCCTTTATTACATCCTCCAGCCACCTATCTTACCTATCCCGGATTTCATACAGAAGTTTCCTTTCTTCGCCTACCATCTCATGCACTTCCTCGTAAGTCTTCCTCTTCGTCCACCTCAACTTCTCCATTCTTCTTCACACCCTTCTTCACTTCACATCTCAAATGCCTGCAGATTATTCCCGTCCTCCTCTCCGAGGGTCCACGTTTCTGCTCAATACAACGATACGCTTCATATCAAGCTCTTCATCTACCTTGTATCTACTACCTTTTATCTTTACCCAATTTCTCCATTACCAGTTCACATCAGTTACTAAACGCCTCTTAAGTTAACACTACTCTCCTCCTTATTTCTTAGTCATTATGCTTATTTTCTTCCTGCTTACAGAATAAGTATTTAAAATGCTCTACTTGCTCGAGTTTACGCCTTCCAATTTTAATAACCAGCCTCGCTTTCTTTGTCCTACAGAGTCTCACTACTCATGGTAATATTTAGTGGGTTCCATTACGGAAATAAAAAGTACTAACAAATTCATTTCATCAGTATTAGCAATAGCTCTGATATCCCCTATTATTTAATCATTTTATGCTGAAGCACGTTTTTTATCGATGAAAAGTATGTTATAACTTATTTATGAAGCAAAAATCAAAGTCGACCCCGGTGGCGGCGGGGTAAAGTCCTCGCCTGCCAACACGAGGGTTGCGGGTTCGAGTCTCGTCGGGTTAAAATATTTTCTGCCCAGGACATGGGTGTTTGTGTCTCCTCTGTTGTTACTGTTATGCACCCAACGAAAATTGGCACATTGTGCTGTATTCGGGGTAGTGGAGATAAATAAATAAATAAAGCATTGCAAAAGCGTGATGATACCATCCTAATCAACTATAAGAGGCAAATCAAATAACCACAACGCCTAACAATATCATTTTAGAATCCTGATACCCTCTCCGTAGAACTTGGATGACAGTTCTACGAGAAAGGGTCAATCAGAGACCAGCGAGTCCGCGGGATACCCAACATATTCATTTGAGTATTCTACCCACTGATTAGTAAGTTTTGGGACAGTACTTATTCCTACGTCCCAATTTCTGGCATATTCTTCAGTTTTCACTCGTATGGGTGACCCGCTAATAGATCCTTCTTAAAATTCCTCTAATCGTCTATCCTTCCTCTTCTTCCTATTTCGTCTAGAATTTCTACCCTCTTCCTCCTCGTCCACGCTTCCCTTGTCTTCTCCCGTCTATTACTCTTTCCAGCATTCCCTCTCTTTTTAATGCATCCTCTATCAATCATTTACTAAAGGCGGCCAAAACTTTAATGCGAAACCTTCCACCTGGAGACGATGTTATGCGAAACAGTCGTGCCTACCACTGTCTTCTTAAGTCTAATGTATTCATACGTATTAAGTTAATGCCTTTGAGAATTCAGTAGTAGAAACAATTTTTTGCGTCGCGAACGGCAATTTTTCATCAAAAAAGCCAGCAGCCATATTCCTCCCCGTCTACCCACCATCAGACGCACTTTCACGGACTTCTGCAACTTTTCGCTCCGCGTTACTTGTTCTTGTTTCAACTAGTTCCAGCAACCTGATTCACCTTCTTATATTCCCCGCCAACACTCATCTGACTCAACGCGGGTTTCCCAGGGCTATTCCCAACGGGATTTTTAACGTAACTCGATGACCTTACGTATACCTCATCCTTACACCAGCCTTAACCATTTGAGTGCGGCATGACGTTATAGCACGTCACTGTTGTCTTAACGCTGGTGCTGATGACGTGATATCACGTCAAGGGTACCGTGAGATATCAAGCTTTCACTTGGAAACTTTACTAGGCCCCCTTAGTGAAAGCTGGAACACTCACGGTACCAATGACGTGATATAACGTCATCAGCACCGGCATAAAGACAAACATGACGTTAAATCACGTCATGCCGCACTCAAAGGGTTAAATGAGTTTCCATTCCAGGAGCAATTTCTACTGCTCCCTCACGTAATAAAGAAACTATAAGAGTGAATTATGAATAGAATTTCTTTTTTATGCCAATAAGCTATGCATCTTTCACTCCTTAATGGGGACTAAAAATCGTTTCGGCTTTCTCTGCGTGGAGATTCGGCACAATCTACTCAAGTCACTCGCACGAAAACCAGCCCGAGAATCACCGGACGGAGTTCATGAACTTTTTGCAAAGAAAATACATTTTTTTTTTAAAGTAATGTGTACGCAACCGCCGAATTGCACTCGAAGTTACATTAGCTTTGTATTGCTGCCAATGCGAGATTTACGAGCAATGTGCAAATCGGTACGCATTCCCACAAAGAGTTTCGCATCTCTTTGTTGAGACGGAAATCCCCTTTTTGAGATCCATTTTCAAAACAGAAATTCCCATACTAAGCCTCGCCATCCCTAATGGTAGCATCATCGTAGCAACGATATGCAACGACAATCGATTTATCGTGCACTTTACTTGCCTACCTAAAATACACGCGTTCACCTTCTTCTTTTGCTTATAATTGTTTTTTTTTCTGCAGGAATTTTGCTTCTTCAGTGTAGCTCATGAAAAATGTATGCAGGGCCGCCAACTTGGGCTTGCGGGGCCTTGTACAACGTCTAGAAGGGCCCCAGGCAACTGTGCCCAATAGGACCCCAGGAATCTACGATTTTTGCGGCTCTGAACAACTGTGGTTTACGGTCCCTAAAAATTCATTTATTAGAGCCCCATATATTGTAAGATCGATTTTTAGCTTGCATTCTAAAAAGCACATAAATTTCCGTACATAGATACCAAACGCGACGATCACTTTTGTATATGGGCCCTAAGGCATTCAATTTTTTGCTTGAAAATACAAAAAATGAGAGAAAGTTCTAAAAAAAAGTCTTCATTTAGGGAAATCATGGCTATTTACCCCGTACAATACTGAAACTCTGTTTGACACAGAAGTATAAACTTAGCATTGAATTATGTATTTAGTTGTATATACACATGTTTCCGTTAATAAGAACAGTACGACAATTGTTGGAGATTGCTTGTGTAGCTTTTATATTTTTTGCATAACCAATTGTTGAGTTTATTCAACCTGCGCAATATGATACTCGACATTCGAGCATAGAGGTGGGCATTTATATAGTCTTAGGCTCCTTATTCTCCATTTTTTCATAAATGTATGTTTTGTTTCGTCAGTCCGCATAGCTTCGGATAATCTAAACTGCATTGCATACGCCGCATCTGCATCATTGCATCTGTTGGCCACGCATGTCTATGTTAATTGAAGGTAGCCTTCATACAGGTATTACCTTTAAGACTACCTAGAGCTTCCATTTTTTATGTTTAAGAGAAGAGTACAATTTTTTTCATTCCTTGTTTAAAATGATAAACATCAGTCATCAATTATTAAGTGCACTTAGACCAATATCGGATACGTTTGCGCGGCGGTCACCAGGTTTTTAACGTTCTAATATCCAATCGGCGACTTAATTCTTCCTCCGTGCAAGGCCGTCGGAGGCGCAGGACCCTGGGGGTCATTTATACTATAACACAAGCCTTAAACACCCTTTTTTTCGACCTGCGCAATATGAAACTCGACATTCGAGCATAGAGGTGGGCATTTATATAGTCTTAGGCTCCTTTGTCCTCATTTTTTCGTTAATATATGTTTAGTTTCGTCAGTCCGCATAGCTTCGGATAATCTAAACTGCATTGCATGCGCCGCTTAATATTGGCACCATTGCTGTAAGTTAGAGATGGACAAACCCGTTCATTTTTGGGAACTCGTTCACTCCGGACCGGTTCTTTTTGGGACCCGTTCTATTTCAATCGTTCACCACTCCTTTTTTATTGGTGGTCATGTATTTTTATTTTTAACATGTTTTATTGGAGTTAAAAGAATTTTTAAAAACCTAGAAATCCTTAGTTTACCGCAATGAAGGCGTTTAAGAATGTCGGATGAAACAAAAGCTGGAAGGTATTACCAACTTTTTTGATGGTTTCGTGAATTGGCTTAACTTACATACAGAAAAATTATGGCTACTTGCAGCGCTGGCATCAGCAGATTAATTTTTCGGGTGTCATAAAGAACATCCTACATCTTAAAAATGAAAACACTTATTTTTTTCCACCAATATATTTAAAACACAAATCAACTGGTTCCGGCCTTTTTAGGCCATTATCAAGATTACTCTGCAATCTTGATAATGGCCTGAAAAGGCCGAAGCCGGTCGATTTGTGTTTTAAATATATTGGTGGAAAAAACTAAGTGTTTTCATTTTTAAGATGAATCATAATTTCCACAAAGTGAATTCGCCAGCCATTGATTTTATAAGAACATCCTATCTTTAAAAGATTGAACGAGGGCCGTAAGGACAGACGGATTGAACGGAACGACGGACCGAAAGGACCAACTCACCGAAAGGAACGAAGGACCGAAATATACGGTCGTTTCATAAAAGCCGTTCCTCCCGATCAATCAATGGACCCGTTCGTTCGCGAACGACCCACCTCTATTGTAAGTTGACGCCAAATCTATATATATATATATATATAAAAACGAATGTATGTCTGTCCTGTATGCATTACTACACTGTTGATCGCCAAGAAACTTTAAGAAGTTGTTGAGTACACTCTTGCGAAGGTTTCGAAGGTTTTAGCTATAAAAAGTTTTTAAATTTCGCCCCCCCCCCCCCAAGGTCCTCTTAATCTTTCGAATACTTTTCGCGCAACAACGCACGACGGGTAAGTGCATGACTACAGTTTTAATCCTGTCGTGCTGAACTTTGGCCGAGTAATAGCTCAAGGCAGGAGGAAAGTTGTAGCCTACTTTAAAATGATCTCAGGGCCCATCAAGGTCCCAAAAAGGGGCTCTTAGGTGGTTCGCGTTACATATCGGGTTATTTGCAGTGGTTTCATTTTTTACTATTTTAAATCATTTCCGCTCAAGATAGAGAGTTGGAATTTTTTTATTGTGTCTGAAAGAATGAAGATTTTAATTCTTTCAATTCATTATCCTTTTCACTTCGTAATTGACCGAAAATTGCGTTTTTAGCTGCAGAAACACATTTTTCTGTGAAATCAACAATACCATATTCGCTTGACAACCAGATTTCGGTCATTGCTGTTGGAATTCATATTGCTTAGTTGAGCCGATTAGGAATACTAAGCATTGGGATTTGTGCAGCGGTTAATTATTTCGCTTTTAAAAACAACTTTAACTAAAGATAGAGAGTTGAAATACATTTTATCACATACCCGAAAGCATGATACTACTAAGATTAGTGGTATAATGCCCGAAAGAATGAAGTTTCTCTCTTTTTCAATCGACTTTCTTTTACGCATTTTCCTTGACAACCAAATGAACAAACAAAAATAAACATTAAATCAAATCTTAATTAACGAAAATGAAATCCTAAATAGCTACTCAACAAGTAAATACTCGAATTATGTACTTAACTATAATGTTCTTTTAGCCTGGCTGTGCAGGTAGTATGATTACAGTAAAGGGTCTCAAAAAATTGTCTCTCTACTGTATATTAAACAAGTTTTACAGATTTCATTGTTTTTATTTTACCATGTTATTTTTTATCATTCTGTCAATTTTTCAGTCATTTGACTTATAATTATTATTGTTCATGGGATATATTGTCACATTGTTTACCTACTATTGTCTCACAATTGTATAGATGCTCTGCAGAAGAAAATAATAATTTAATAAAACAATTACTTGAAATGTAGTCTGTTATCACAACTACTTACTAACTCCTCACCTCTTATAAAGAGTTTTGAAGGAAGTATGATCCCGAGCAACGCCGGGTAATTCAGCTAGTATACTATAAAAATGAGATTTCTTCGTTCGAAAGTTGAGGGGCCTAAAAACGATCCCTGCACCATTACTCGAGAGTATAAAATAAAAAAAATAAATAAACTATACGGGCCCTAAGGCAATACTGAAACTCTGTTGGACACAAAAGCATACATTTAGCATTGTATTATGTATTTAATTATATATAAAAAAATTTTCCATCTACGCGAAATTAACTACAAAAAAATCGGATTTCTCTGTTCGAAAGTTGTGGGGCAAAACGATCCCTGCACCATTAATCGTCGGATATATTTAGCGTTAAAGTACTGCCACGAATGACAAATGCCATACTGAAATAGGGTCCCCAACTGCTTCCAAACCAATCCGCTCTCCATCACGTAGCTTTTGAGGTGGTTTGTAAAAACTATGCCACCGACATGACCGAAAACTGAGAGCCTATTTGTTTCTGAAATTCCTCCCAAAGCCAATTAAAAGCTTCCTATTCATGCTGCGCTCATCGACATGTGCATTTCTTCGTTTTTTTTTCGAACGGCAGCCTAGCTTTTAAAGAGCCTTTATCAATGCGAGTATTCGGAACAATTTTCAAAGGGATGAGTCATGCACAGAGATCGGAGCAATTACGATACTCAGGGGAACATTTGGTCACAGAGTCTAAAAAAATAAAGCGATGAGCCCAGACGAGAAATAGGCATAAACGCTCAATGGAGCTCGTAAGCTCGCAAATGAAATGAAATGAGAAGAATGCACCTTGCCGTCAGCGGCAAAATATTATACGCCGACCACCATATGCATCCACAATGGGATCACGGATCATTTTTTAGCGGTGGTTTGAGCGCCATCCGGTGGAGAGGCTTTCATATCAGAGGATATTTTTTTTGGCAACTCGGAAAAAATTACTGCAGTTAGTATTGAATTATCTTTAAAAGCACTTTATGATTAATTCTAACTTCACAATGTTAAATTTACCGACAAGATCCATACGTTAGAAATTCCTAAGTTTACAAATATAGTCTCAACGGAGTTCACACTCGTGCCTCTACAATTTTCCATAGAATATGGTTAAGATTCTTCAGCAAAAAACTCAAAAGGTAGAAACCTAAATAGCTTATTTTGTCATCAATTGAAAGATGAAACATTTTTCTTCCATATGGGGCCTAAATTCAGTAAATTTAATGGGAAACGATACATTGCTCAAACTGCCTCAATAGCCACTCGTAGAAGCGGGGTTGGGTCATTACACGTATAATATTATTTTTCTACATACACGTAGAGAAGAATGTAGATAATGTAGATTATGCAGAATATTGCACAGATTGTGTAAAATATTATGTGTAGAATATAATTATTTTTTGTCAGTAAAATAATGTTTTATGTTTAATAAAATGTAGAAAATTACAATTTAAAAAAATTAAATATTACACTGATTTCATGGTTACAAAATTACATTACCTTGAACAAATAATGTTAGTCTTCCTAAATCATTGTTTTATTGCAGTTTTAATAACTATTATTCCCTTATTTCATTAACACTATTATTTAATTTTAGTATTTACATATAATTAGTTGCGACGTGCACTGATGGAGGAACCCAGAGTGATTACAAAATGTTGATTTCGCATACAATTCTTTCACTTCAATTAAAATACCAGTTAATATAATCCTTAATCTAGCCTACTGCATGTATAACTAATTGCAAGAACTTGCCATAGAAAATTTAAAAAATGACATGAAGTGGCCACAAATTTTCTATATATAACCAAACAAAAGAAAAATACAAATCTAGAAAATATTGCTTTGACTCATGGATAATTTTGCATTCAGTCTTGGATAGTTATTGAATTTTTGGCAGGCCTAGCAATGGTAGGCTTGTGATAGGCTATTTAAGTTGAAAATGCACTAAACATAGGTTTAATTATTAAAATGTATGCGTATATTGTTAAAATAAAATTTTCCAATAATCGTAATCACTTCTTTAGCGGTATATGTAAAATTAATTTTCTACACGTAGAATACGTAACTATTAGCAATATTCTACATTACACATTCTACGGTAGAATATACACGTAGATTACGCATTTCCTACACAGAATTTTCTACTGACCCAACCCTGCGTAGAAGTCAAGCATATTCTTAAAATTGCGCAACCTATATTAAGTCGACAAAGAAAGATGTATTATTAAAACATTTCTTTTCATATGATATTCGCTCTCTGCAGCGTTAAAACATCTGCGTTATCGAGAGATACGTATCACGACTTTAGGTATCGGTATTGCTGACAAGTAAAGTGATGCGGCAGCAGGTGATTTCCAGATGGTCCAATCTTATTGGGCGAAAATACTATTTTATTCTCCGTTAGGTTACAAATTCTCACAGAAATGAGCTTTGCAATTCAATAGGTCGAAAATGTCTTGATCGGGAGCGAAATCAGGTTTTGACTTCGTAAATTAAACCCCCCAGAAGTCAATTCTTTGGCAAAAATTCCACCTTTTCTTCTTCTTTATCCAATTCAAGTTAAGCCAGATCGCTAGCACTCCTTCCCGGCATAAAAAATTTGTTCGAATTTCCAGATCATTCTCAGGGCTTGAACGAGCGCTGGTACCAACAGAAAGGATGCCAGATGCCGGGCATTGACAAGGTATGATGATGCGGCCTTATTAATTTAATTCTATATTTATATTCAACGAAGCATTAAGAATGGGGCACGACAAAACAATTCTCATATATTGGTTTGACGGAAATTGGCTCACGCTGTGGGAATCCGCGTAATCAACCGACCTGGAAACCCAAGAGCGATGCGGCGATAACAGAATCCCATGCATTATGCAGGAACACCACATAATGAGGCTAACTGTATCCATCCACTCCAAAAGCTCCTGAGTCGAAGAGGAATTTTTCTTCACCACGGAACGATGTTTTAAACCCCCTACCTTCCGCCACAATGGCACCATACCAGTAAATTACATTTACTGAAATGGTAATCATATTACGGCATTTTATTTATTAAGTATTCTACCGGTAAAGGTAGGTTTAAGTTGAAAGCCAGAGTAACCCCGACCGGTTTTTTTTTCACTTTCAAGCCCTATCTATCTCAAGAATTTCATTTTTTTCGTCGCTGAGTATGATATACCCATCTTCACCCTGTCCATAAAGCCTATTCTCTTTCTTCCTCTTCCCCGCTTGCCCAGCAAGCTTCCCTCTATCACACTCTTAAGAGGACGCATCATACCCTTCGGTACGGAATAGTTCTGCCGAAAATCCACAAGATGGCGTCACTCGCATCCCATCGAGGCGTTTTGGTGTCAGGAGTCTCTTACTACAGCATAACTCTCGCACAAGGCAACAATCGTCGATACTTTGTAGCCAAGTATCCGGCGCGTAAGTACAGGAAGCGCTAACATAAGATCTTTGAGAGAAGACTGAACTATTTGCGTCACCGTCCGAGCACATCATGGCCGAAAACCATTCAGGTAGCTTGTCGAAAGATACCAATTACATATTTCGTCCTACAGGCGTGAGGGCTGTTACTTAGCATTTTGACGGAAGAAGGATTCATACATCTCCATTAGTTAAAGATATTTCAATAATAATAATAATAATAGTTTTTGTTAAAATATACCCTACATATTGCCGTTTTCCCGATGATTTAATTATGCTACCGGATAAATTTTTCATGTTTCAGATACGAGCCTCCCTTAGCAAAGGTCTATTCTTTATGCTATAAAAATTTCAAGTTGATGACGCAAGACTTGAACAAAAACTCTTGGGTCGGAAATCATCACAAATTCGAACGTTCGAGCGGGTGTGATGCGTCGCCTTAAGGTAGTTCGAGCGAAATATCATTTTATACATAAATCAATGAATTTGGTCTCGTTTTTAGAGAAAAACATCCCACCTATCCAATGACACCAAAAATTCTATCCCTTACAACATTACTGTTGGAGATATTTTCCAAAAAATATCAGCTATTTTACATGGGAAATGGTACGTGTATGCACTCCAGAGAGACCTTATTTACAAAGTGAGGCATTTCTAACACTTGTCGGTAAAAAACTAACAGCGTGTAGTTTGTATGTTTTCTCAAATGTTTTTGAATATTAATTATATTGTCACCGCAGTAGGTTCTTGGGTATCACAAAAAACCTTCTATTTTGAAGGAGTTTCAAACGCACCGCGCGAAAAAAATGAGTCAAGTTAAAGACTTATTTAGATATTTTCATTTAATTACCTACATTTTCTGTCACATAAAACTATATTTTTTCCCCATTAATAATGCAACATTTTATTGATGTGTCCTACAGCTGGTGAAATTAAAACGTATAATTCGAATACTATTATGACTAGGGAATTATCTCGCTTGGACTACCTTAAGCAACCCATCGAACCTGATTACTTCCTTTCATCTATCTACAAGGCCTATCCCGGATTTCATTCATAAGTTTCCTTTCCACGCCCACCATCTCAAGCACTTCCTCGTTAGTCCTCCTCTCCGTCCACCTCACCTTTTCCATCCTTCTCCACACCCACATCTCAAATGCCTGCAGCCCATTCTCGTCCTCCTTTCTGAGGGTCCAAGTTTCTGCCCAATACAACGCTACGCTCCATATCAAGCTCTTCAGCAGCCTCATTTTCATATACTCACCCAAGGTCCCCGTCATCAGGTCCCTTCTATTACTAATCGCCTCATTAGCTAATGATATTCTCCTTCTTATATCTTTGCCACTGTGCCCATTATCTAAAGGCGTATTACCAAAGTAATTAAAATGTGGGCACCTTTCATCAGATAAAGGTGTACCATATGATACCGATCAGTATTTTATGCGTGAGAGGCAAAAGGGCTAAGGAAGGCTTCGACAAAGTCGGAAGTTCAGCGTAAGACACTGAAAACGACGACACATGCAATCCGAAGGTCGTACAAAAAAAGTTTGACCAGCTATTTCCAACGTATTCTCGCGAAAGACCCTCTGCCATGTGCCAGATACCAACAACCCACGAAGTTCCCTTTTCTTCATCCGTTCATTGAATGGGAAGGCGACTGACGTCCCACACAGGAAGCCGAAGCTATGGGTTACCGACCTTACATCTAGAGAACGGCGTGGGGATTGTAGGATTTAAAAAAAAATAAAAAAGTAATTCGGTCGGTAGGAAACTGTCTGTACGACATGAGTCAAAAGAGCGGCCGAGTTGGAGAGCAAATAAACACAGTGGCGAGAGAAAAACAGTAAAAATGCAACGAAACTGGTTTCCCATGCGAGCATGAGCGAGACGAACAAGTAAGAAAAAGAGGTTTTCTTTTTATCGAGTGAATGTCACAGAATTCCGACCCGCACTTGACTCCTCTCTGATGTGAGCGCATTCTGACATTTCTGGTTCTCTCGCGTTATTACCCCCCAGTTTACCGCCTCAACAACCCCTCCCCCCCACCCCCAATAGCCAATCGAAACTCCCTTCAACAACCCTCACATACTGTACTCATAAAGGGGTAGGGAAGCTTGATGGCACTGGCAAAGAAGACTCTTTTCAGAGGAGAAGTCAGGCCCACCAATTCACTCCGCACGGGGAAGTACAGATCACTAATCAAAAAGGTCATAAAAATGAGTTTACATTCTTTTAAAAAAAACTCGAGGAATGGCTGCTTGCTCTTGAAAGTTTAGACTTTGTTTTTGGGTAAAAGAAAAATAAATATATTTTTTTGCTTTTTTGTCTTCAATTTTATAAAGAGGGTTATATCTTATTTTTTAATTTTTTAGGCTTTTCATTCTTTAATTCTCAAACTTCATTTCATTCTTTGTAATTCATCTAAAACTGACAATTAGATGTATGTACTTTATATCATTTATACTCGTAATGTGCATTGTCTTGCATTAGGGCCCTCATATCATGATGGCAGCCTCACACAGGAAGTCCTGGAAGCTACCGAAAGCTCACTGTTTTCATTTAATCCATAGTTGTAAACCTAAAATTGAGCAATCAAACATACATCTATCTATCTTTAGCAGTCCCCGCAATTCACAAACCAACCTTCCCATTATTAAAGCAGTCACAGGTTTAACTATTTGAAAATTTTTCGTTTTGATTCGAGTATCCTACCAGGTGATTGGTAGGTTTTTGTACAATACTTATCCTAATCCGTTTTCACTCCTATGGACAGTCCGTCATTACATCCCTCTAGAATTCCTCACATCGTCTCTCTCTCTCTCCTCATTTTGTCCACAATTCCTATCCTCTTCCTTCCTCTACTGCACCTCCCCATTGCTCTCCCCTCTATTACCCTCTTAAGCATTCCTCTCCTTTCAATGCGTCCTCCATCCACCTCTTCTGCCTCCTCCGAACCTCCGCCACTAGCTTCCTCTCCTCTTCAACAACATCCAATTACTTCTCGTTAGTCCTTCTCGGCACGCAGCTAACCTTCTCCATCCTTCTGCATCTACCTATCTTCATCCCGTCCATAAAACCTTCTGTCTTTCTTCCCCTATATTATAGGACCTAGGGCGCCCTTCATCAGGTAAAGGTGTTCATCATTAGACATCGATCAGTATTCCATACGTGCGAGGCAGAGAGGATGCGAAAGGCTTCGACAGAGTCGGAAATTAACGTAGTCCTATCGAAATATAATTTGACTTAGAAATCAATGAATTTGGTCTCATTTTAAAGAAAAATATTTCACCTATCTAATGACGCCAAAAATTCTACCCCTTACAACATTACTTTCGGAGATATTTGCCAAAAAAATACCGGCCGTTTTTACATGGGAAATGGTACGTGTATGCACTCCTGAGAGACAACATTTACAAAATGTGGTATTTCTAACACTTAGATATCGTAAAAGACCTAACAGCGTGTACTTTGTATGTTTTTTCAACTATATTTGAAAATTAAAAATATTGTCACCGCAGTAGGTTCTTAGGTATCGCAATAAACCTTCCGTTTTGAAGGAGTTTCAAACGTACCGCGCGAAAAGTCAAGTTAAGCACTTATTTAGATATATTTTCATTTAATTGCTTACCATTTCTGTCATATAAAAGTATATTATTGCACCATTAATAATGCAATATTTAATTCATCAGTCATACAGCTGGTGAATTTAAAACGTATAATTCGAATATGGTCTCAAATCTCTAGGGAACTATCTCGCTCTGACTACCTTAAGCGTAAGATACCGTGCAAACGACGTTATAGGTTCTTTGTCTAACGCCTTAAGTCTACGTACATCCTCCCTTCGCAATCCCACGTCTCCAATCATACAGCGCCATGCTCCATATTAGGGTTTTCAACAGCCTTTTCTTTACGTCTCCACACAGACCCCCCTCATCAAGTCCCTCCTCTTAAAAATGACTCTTTAGCCATGGCAATTCAATGACTAAAGTCCCTACCACTGAACCCATTATCCTCCAGAATACTACCCGGATACGTAAACTACTTGACTTGCTCTATTTTGTGTCCTCCCACCCTTATGTTAAGCCCCGCCTTCATGCTTCATGAGAGTCTCAAAACTTACGTCTTTTTTATGGTTTATCTTCATCCCGTACCTCTCGCACTGCACCTTCAACGCATTCATAAATGACTGAAAACTATTGGCTGCCCAATACACCAATGCTAGATCACGACCTCTGTCTACCCTTTGTAAGAAAAACATCCTTCCCTTTATCATTTTGCCTTCAGCCTCTTATTACCTCTCACAAAACCAGCTACGTTCGACCAAAATCATAAATTTAAATTTCTCCAGAAGCTTCCGTTCTCGACCCACCATATTAAGCAATCTTTAGCAATCTCAGTCTTTAGCAATGATTAACTCGAAGTAATAACTTACCTAGTTCGAAAATATCTGTAGCGGTACTTAAGCATCTTGTTTTATGCAATGAAACCAACGCTACAGCCGTCAAACTTTAGCACATATATGCCTATAGGTAATAATAATGAGATATACAGGGTGTCCCATAAATGTCACGCCACAGTGACACTGGAGCTAGGGCAGCCTAAGAGGGACCGAACCAGCCTAATATGACCTCAGTAAAAGTTGCAAGGTTTTCGAGATATTGCCAAATTAAAGCTTTTTCAAAAATTTCACATTTTTTACATTTCTAGTCCCAGAATTCAATCGGATAATTTAACGTTCTCATTAGGGCCGCTCTTTTAATCTTCCAACTGTGACTCATGTGCCGACTTCTACCTGGAACAGAGGCCCTATTTCAAATTTTCCTGGTGAATCGTATTGACCCTTTGAGTGCGGCAAGACGTGATATCACGTCATGGCTGGTACTAATGACGTGATATCACGTCATGGGTACCGTGAGTGTTCCAGCTTTCCCTAGGGAACTTTCACTAGGCCCCCTTTCACTAGGCCCCCTTTCACTAGGCCCCCTTTCACTAGGCCCTTCACGGTACCCAGGACGTGATATCACGTCATCAGTACCAGCGTGAAGACAACCATGACGTGATATGACGTCATGCCGCACTCAAGGGGCTAATGAGGTTCTCTCGGGCTCCACACCAGGTTAAACAGTGTTTAACTGCCAACGTTTCTGTGGCTGAGTCCCCCACCGTCTTCAGGGCACAAACTGGTATTTTAAAAATGTCAGTTTGTGCCCTGAAGACGGCGGCGGACTCAGCCACAGAAACGTTGGCAGTTAAACACAGTTTAACCTGATGTGGAGCCCGAGAGAACTTCATTAATAATGAGATAGTTTACTGCATGAATAGGTAACAATACACCCTTTACCATGCACTCATCAGGTGGCATGCAGATGTTGATTAACAGAACAATCTATCTCGACTTATGGACAGGTTGTTTCACACGAAAAAAGAAAATTAAATACGTTTATCTTTCGCCTCCATTTTTTCCAACCAAGTTCCCTGACCTCAAAAAAATGCGAATGCATTTATGTTTAATAAACCCAACTGTCCTCCCTTCACGCGAACTCTTTCCGAATATCTCCCCCCCCCCCTACCCCACGCCTTTCATTTCTAAGCCGGATTTTAATTCCCTTACCCCAGATCCTTTGCACTTCATTGACATCTCTCTTCGCACCCTCTTCTCCTCCCCCCCTTCCTTCACATGAACCCCGTCATTGTTTCAGCAAATATTTTTTTTTCCAGGGCAGGGCGAGCATTCGTGGGATTTTGCTCTGGAATTGTCTCCCGGCTGCACACGCTCGCGAAAGAAGCGTACGAGTTTGAGGGGAAGAGAGAAGAGAAAAAGACACGCCACAGGGCACCCTCTAGCGAGTAGTTTTCGAAGCAAAATCCGCGAGAGAGAGAGAGAAAGAAATAGAATTAGCGACATGACCAAGACGAGGTTCGGTCACGTCATTGTTTCTGAAGCTGCTCTGCGGAACTCCTACTTCTTTTGTTTTTTACGCGAAATTTTGAAAAAAAAAGCATAGCGTCTTCGTATGATTCGGTAGGGATTCCGACGGCTTCCGACGGCGAAGCAACGAAATTATTGATTCCAAAACATCACTTTATAGCTTGGAAAGTTAAAGGAAAGGTCATTCGCCATTAGAGAAAAATTAAGTTAGCAAAAGTAAAACGGATCTTGGAATTGATGACGTCTCCGTACAGAGCAAGTCCGGTGCAAAGTATGTGAACAACATATCGTGTCGACGTACCGTAAAAGCATTGTTGTGATTTTACGGAAAAACGTGCGGATAATTTGCGAGCGGGTTCACTTGAAATAATAAATTGACGGCTCTACGAGATAAAACCACAAAACAAACAGGACTCACCAGAGTCTGACCAAAAATCATGAAATTGAGGCAGTAAAACGTCAAAAAATTGTGCTACACGAGAGAGAGAGAATGCACAAAAATATCCAAAATAAGGGTATAGATACATATAAAGAAATAATATGGGGTGGAAGATTAAGAATTTTGAAATCTATGACGGCCAGAATAATCCTAGAAACCTTAAAAATATTACTGGAGCACCATAAACTCAGAAACGGCGGCCAACTCGTTGAAAACGATTGGGGTGTGCAATCAATGGATTATTAGACAATAACACAATTTTATTTCGTTTCATCTAACGTATTCATTTCAAATCAATCTTGTTACCACCTGACATGAAGACATTTTCCGCAGCAATGAACACCTCTATGGTGGGCTTGTCCTATCTTCGAGGTAAACAATAATTTTTCCGCGCGCACACTCTAAGTTTTCACCAAGAATTTGAATTAACTTGCCATATCGTATAAGCGAGTTCCACTTTATTCCATTTAAGCATTCTACCAGCTGATTGGAGAGTTTGTGGACAGTACGAATCTTAATCTGTTTTCACTCCTATGGCTGCCCCCCCCCAATAGATCACTCTATAGAATTCCTCATATCGACGCGCTATTCTTATTTCGTCCAGAATTCCTACCCTCTTCCTCGCTGCTGCAGTGTTCTCCCCTCTACTACTTTTACTTACTACTTTGCTGACTGATGAATGACTGAGCGTATGACATGGAATAGAGAGGGAAAGAGCCATCAGATTGACAACTACACGATGTTACCGCGCGGGGCGAGGATCGTTTACAACCTTTGATAGAACAGTGGTGTCCGACTGAAATTTTAAATGAAAGCATGCCCTAGGGTCCTGATTGTTGTTCATTATGTATTCAAATTATCATAGGAGCATATATAAATCTCCGTTAAAATCTGCTACGAACGTACATATAGTGTCTCACAACTTTTAGTGGGATTAAAGTGGGAGCCCTTAGAGACTCGGAAGCCACTCGCTAGGCTTAGGTTGCTTAAGAAATTTAGAACTTATATTTTTCAGAGCGACACAGAGAATATTATCATTACTCCTCAACACATCTCTATGTCTGACAGATGCGATAAAATAAGAGATTCACTGCCGAACAGACAGGTACAAAAACTCGTTATTTCCACGCACAGTAAGCGAGCAAAATAATAACTGAGATCCACTAAATACACTCCTATAATACAAGACACCACATTTCATCTCCCAAAAACTTACATCTTTACACGGCTGGTGACCTAACACCCCCCGCCACACGCCAATGCGGCGGCTCGCAGGGTTATATGTAGATGTAGATTACCCTCCTCAACATTCCCTCTCTTTTCAAAATGTCCTCAATCCATCCCTTCTGTCTCCATGTTTAAAGAAATCAACGCTTTGGTTTAGAAACCTGTGACTTCTGCTTTGGATCACGAAATATGCATCGTTCAACGACCACGGCCACGATGCCTTTGCATAACCGTGTTATCTGAAGAAAATATTATTTTATTGATATAACAATCACAATACGTCTCCAATGCAAGGAAGTATATTCCTACAGAAAGAGGTTTACAGGATGAAAGAGATCATCAAAATTATACCCTTAAGAAGCCAAGAATGTAATCCAGAGACTCGGCAGAATATTTCGACATTTCATCCCGAAGTCACTAATGAAGCCGTTTAAAGCGAAGAAGAACACGCGCTGTCTTTTGTACAATGCATGGATGTACATTGTGGATTGCTTCGCGTGAAGGTGTGAATTGCAAGAATACGTGCGCAAATGCATGCACTCGCGATATCTACACGTCAAATTCTGCATTTCGGTGCCTCATGTGTAAAAGGCCTCCAGACGTTTCACGCAAAATACGCCAACAGTACCGTGGTGGCGTAACATGATGTCAGTTGCGCCCACTGTCCTTCTCATCTGAGGAGTCCATTCGCACTGGGATTTAAGGTAGCCTCTTCCTTTGAATATCTCTGTTCACAGGATCGCAAACCTAGTCAACAGCAAAATAGTCGATGTGTCATTGGCATCAACTTTAGAGCCCTAAAATGCTCTAACTCCATAAGTTTTTCATGGCTTCTTCAATCATTCACGAGCAATAAACTTTAATTCTAATAAATTATCATTTGGATTGTAAACAACGTCCCGCCTTTTCTTTCCTGACCCGCCGAAACATCTCTCTTCAAACAGGCGACGGACATGTTATGCAATATGTTCGCGCCGAATAACTGTGTGTGATTTTGTCTTTTCCATTACCATCAATCCCTTAAATCAGTAGTGAACTCGAACGACACCGTCTCGCCCCAGCGAACGTCTTTTTTAAACCTCGCAATCCCATTAAATCGTACATTTTTTTCACCACTGCGATCTCATTAAATGAAAAAAACTAAGAAAATATTAGGCAGAAAAAAATAACACCGTCCCTCTGAAGGTAACATAGGAAAAAATTCGTCCAATCCAATTAAACACGTTCTGAAAGGGGGATTTACTTCCATATACGGTTCGGTCGATGGGAATCGCAGAATTTCGATATCTTAATCGAATAAGCGAAGGGAAGGATTACGAATTTCAGATGCGAGGGTCAGAGAGAAAGAGAGAAGACCCTGACGATAATAGCTGGAAGGGGCCCGTATTATTTTATTCATAAGGAGAAGAACTTTATGGGACTAATGGACGAGATGAAGAGGGGAATGTGAAGTAGATGAAGAAAGAGACCTTTTTAGCAGTTAAAGGCCCACGCCCACGATAATATCTATTTGTTTTTACTCTTCTCCATTCAAATCGACCATTAACTCATTGATATTTCTAATGATGAATACGAAATTCATTAATTTGTAACTTTAAATTAATGAATAACTTAAATTCTTCCTCCATGCATGCATTTCAAAGCGACACAGAGAATATTATCATGACTCCTCACTACATCTCTAGGTCTGACAGAAGCGGTAAAATAAGAGAGATACGCTACCGAACAGAGAGGTACAAAAACTCGCTCATTCCGCACACAATAAACGATCACAATGAGCTCCACTAAGGCCGTTTTCGAACTTGGCAAATCAAGCAATCTTGCCTTGAAACCTAGTACGCATCGAAAGCTATGACGTCATGGACGCGTCATCACCATGCGCTTGTTCACTAGCTATCGAGGAAAGACACCAAGTCAATGAAAAAGGAGACTTGTTATGCTTGCTAGGTTTTAAGTTAGAACTTGGGGTGTGATAATATGGGCTTGTATGGAAAATAGAAGTGAAGAAACTTTCAAATGGATACTATTTTATCATTACTACGTATATTTGTGTGATATATATTATCTTTTTTTCGGAAAAATTGATGAATTCGCTATATTTAAAGGCTTTTCAAATGTGAATATACTGATAAAAGATTTGGTACCTAATAGTTGTGCGAATAATTACATACATTGTAGATGTTCCGTCCTTGTTTACTTCATTCTACCTGCAAATTCTGTTTTCCTTGCTCTGGAAGGAAAGAAATTATCCCTTTGAAAAAATTATGGTCCGATGGAAAGTACTCTCAGGTAGTCATAATTTCATTGGCAGAATTATTTTTAGTTAATGAACATCATAATTGTTAATAACGTTGAGCATTGGAGAGATTTTCACTGCATTCATCAAAGAAGGGGGACAATAAACCATTAGAGTAAATATTATTTGTTTCAGCTTAATTATGTTAGCTACAAAGCGCGTATTTATGTCAACAGTCGAAGATCATAGGTAGTTATTTCGGAGTGTAATGCATTAATATATTGTTACGTGTTTTTTCATATAGGCAAAAAATATTATAATGCCTTTTTTTGGCATAAACACGTTGACTGTGGTGAAATACAGTGAGCGATATGTCGTCCACTTTAGCAGCCCCAAGTAATCGAAGCATAATAGTTTATCACCATATTATGGTATATGAGACTTATTTAATTCATAAGCAATAAGATTTTAAAAATAATATTCTCTTTTAATTTGTCGTATAAGGTTGGGAAGCATTTTAAAGAAGTAATACACTTCAATCACCCACAATAATGATGGACACGGATGGCGCTTTTCGTATGTTTTACGAGATGGAGGCCGCATGGGGTCTCTTCCATCGTAAAAGGGCTTACGAAAGTGTCAAGTAAGGATTTCACTTTGCTTGCCGAGGAATCAAGATATCTTGATATCAAGTTAACTAGGCGTTTGCCAAGTTCGAAAACGGCCTAAATACACTCCTATAATACATGACACCATTTCTCCTCCCAACCTTACATCTTTACACGGCTGGTGACCTTACACACCCATGCGGCGGCTCGCAGGGTATTATGTAGATGTAGATAACGAATTTCTGCATCCAAACTTTCTAGGAAATAATACACGGTTACCAAGTCATTAGATCGAACGGTGGTGCTATCGTTTTTTTTCGACACGAAAATCCGTGATTAGAATTGGAAGGGCCATGAAAACATGAAACCTGAATTTATAAAATGTCTGCGTCCATCATGAAACGAAGAAACAAATAACTTTAATATGCAATCTATCTCGTTGCAATAAGATAATTAGCTGAGGAGACCAGACGTCTTAAACACCTATCTAAACTTTTTGGGTATCTTAACTTTTTGGGAAGGGTAGAGAAGGTGAGGTGGACGGAGTGGAAGACTTAACGAGGAAGTGCTTGAGATGGTGGGCGAGGAAAGGAAACTTTTGAATGAAATTCGAGATCGGCAGGGTAGGTGGCTGAAGAAAGTGATAAGGGACGATGGATTGCTAAAAAATATGATAAAGGAAGGATGCTGGGCAAACGGGAGGAGGAAGAAAGAGAATAGTTTCCATGGACAGGATGAAGAAGTGTTGATCGTACGCTGAGGCGAAAAAGGTTTTACTAGAGTGAGATAGGCCCCTGAAAAAGTATAAAAGTGAAGGAGATTCTCTGACGTTCAGCAAAACCTACCTTAACAGGTAGAATACTAAAAAATAAAATTTTGGAACGACAGTAGTACGCATATACCTCATAGGTTTGTGTATGGAACTAAGGAAGCCTTTGAAAAACCCGTTGTGGAAGGAAAGAGATCACCGTATAAGGTAGGTGAGCATATACTGCGTGTGGGCGAACGCGGAAGGAAGACTCAAAGGTTTTTCAACGCGAGAAGGGGGGGATGTTCACTCAAACACGCACAACGTGAAGGGGACTGGGTAGGTTCATTTTCAACTGAACCCACAAGTCGTGCGTTGCCCGATTGGTCAAGTTCCGGATCGCATTAGTGTCAGGTTATTCCACCACGGGCCGCGTTGTTGGAAGGGATGGCGAAGGGCTCATAAGAGTGAGAGGAAGTCGGTCTCCTTCAGAGGATATCGTCTCAACGTATAATCCGGTTTATCGTTTCGTGTTACGTAACTTGCGTCCCCTCACCCCCGTGCTCTTCCAACCCTCTATCATGCCTTTACAGCAACTAAATTTAAGTTGGTTGGAGCAGTTCACAACTCAACCCTCCTCTCAGCCAATTTTCCTGTTTCAACATAACTACCTATTCACTTCCATCTACTTCAAAATGATGCTACCATGTTGTCGTAACCTTTTGGTACAAATCTACACTGCTAAAATACAGTCGTTGAGTGCACATTTTAATTTTATTAATTATAATTATATTTTTTATTATTATTTATTTTTTTATTTTTTATTTTATTATTATAAATTATATTTATTAATAATTATATTTTTAGAGAGTCGAAAAAATTTAAGTGAAATCTAAATTCAACTAAATTTAAGGTGGCTGGAGCACCTCACAACTCAACCCTCCTCTCAGCCAGTTTCCTTGTTTCGACATGACTATTCACTTCCATCTACTTCAAAATGATGCTACAATCTCGTCGGGACTTTTTGGTACAACGCTACACTGTTTAAATACAGTCGTTTAGTGCACAATTTAATAACATTTTTAGGGAGACGAAAAAGATTTATGTTCCGCACTCCACTAAAGTACAATAATTTATAGAATGGAAATAATCATACACGTTGTAATATAAATGGCATGGCATAATTATATTTTTATCATTTTAATCTGAATAAAATCATTGTTATTATGACTTGGGTTTACGCTGAGGATTTCGAAATGTACGAGAAAACCAGATATTTTAAAAAAAATTAAAATTATCCCAGTGAAAAAAAGAACAGTCAAAAGAAAGGCTTGAAATCAAACACTTAGGATTTTAACTGAGAATTTCAGTCAAATAAAACAATAATTTTGAGCCACTATTATTTTTTTAAAAAAAAGTTACATCATGCTTCTCGCAGCTGCTGAATTAGGAAATAATGAAATTCATACGGTCTTAACTATAACAAGGGAAAGGTTCCGCTCAAAGCACCTTAACTGTTATTGAATTCATATGCTACCCTACTCACAGAAGAACTTGTCTCGTGTTTGATTAGATCTGCATTCGCACATTTTCCGCACTTTTGTCGCAAATCCAACGAGAGATCACGCGGTGGAATGCGCGAGAATGGATGAAACATGAGCATTTTTTACCACTCTACCGAACATTTATGAAAGCGATTTTCCGATAGACTGTTCGTAAGAAGTAATTACTCCAGTAGAATTGAATTATAGTGAAATTTACGCACCAATCCATCTTATCTTTTTGAGAAAAAAAGCAAATGACTTACAAAACGGAAGTCATAAACTAGGCGCTACTGTAGGAACACTTGGTAAAAGAAAGCGTTCATCAAAAATATATGAGCGCTTAAACACAACTGCCAAGTTTTCTCGATCCTGATGTGTCTCCAAGGGAGAAGAAACCCGTTGCAAGAGCTTGTCTGCCTTATGTTTCAACCGTCGCCGGGAAAATCTCTAGGATTCTCGCCAAACGGAATATAGAAACCATCCACAAACCACCGAAAAAACTGCCTGGGGATTTAGTGCATGTGAAGGACGAATTGGGACTCAGAACACTTGGAGTTTACCGTATCCCATGTCAATGCGGGAAAGTATATATTGAAGAGACCGGACGCACGATAGAGACCCGAATAAAAGAGCACAGGAGGTGTATTAGGCTTTTCCACCCAGAGAAATCTGCCCTGGCTGAGCATAGCTTATCAGAAGATCATATCATCTCCTTTGATGAAGCTCAAGTGGTCTCTAAGACCCATATGTATTGGGATCGTCTCCTTAAAGAGGCCATTGAGATCAGGCTGGAGAAGAACAACTTAAATCGCGACTCTGGGTACATACTAAGCAGGGAATGGAGACCGTTATTTCAAAAAATAACGGAAAGAAGGAGACAACAATGCCCCCCAGATTAAGCGGCTATATAAACGCAGGAAGGAAGGCCTGCATCTCATTACTGCTCTGAGGACGATGGAAGTGTTATCCATCGAAACGTCAGCCACAAAAATTCTTACTCGGCTAGAAGCCCGAGAATTTTTTATTCATATAATTCACCGAGAAAGGACAAGATCGTACACAACTGCAAAGCTGTAAGGACGGTAGAGGACCTTATGGTCTAGTATATCTGATACTGGGTAAGAAAGGGGAAAAGGAAGAATTAGAGAACATAGCAGGCCATACCAAGTCGAAAACAGAGAAGGATCGTCCAATAACATGTAAATTTGAACATCAATCTTGTTTCCTAATACATAAAGACAGGAAATAGTTAAAGAAATATGTTTAAATATCTTTCTCGGGCTCTTTAAATAACTTTCTCGCACCGGGTAATATTTTCTGATTGCGCCGACGTTTCGGAAAACGACTTGTTTTCCATTCTCGAGGCATGTGTTATTTCCGTCGTGTCCGATATAACACTGATTTTGAACTGGCCGTTGATGCCCAACAATGGAGGTAACGAACCGTCTGATTGGCTGACGTGTCCCGCGGGCTGTTGAATTATTTTCCCATATTTTTAACACGTTTGATTACAGGCCTCCAGGTCTTACTTGGTTGGACTCCGGTGTCTCTATTAAATTATTCGGATGTAATCGTATCTCGATGGCCTCTTTGATAATGCGGTCCCGATAGCGATGTGCGCGGCACAGGATTTTTGCATCGCCCCATATAATCGGATGGTCTCCGTTGATGCTGTGTTCCGCCACTGCCGACTTCTCTGGTTGCGCCAATCTAAAGTGCCTACGATGCTCTATACCGAAACGTCGGCGCAAATAGAAAATATTACCCGGTGCGAAGCCCGAGAAAGATATTCAAACATATTACACCGGGAAAAGCTTAAATCTTTAATTAGCGAAAGAAATACTTTTTTCAAACAGTTCAAGAGAATAGGTGAAATTACGTATCTGTTTAGAGTCACCAAGTCGCGCCATAACTACTCGATACTATCCAAGTCGTATCGGCGGCAAGGCTGGTTGTTGATAACTTAAATTCTTCTATAAAATGTGGTAGGCTTATGGTCAACCTCTGCCTTCATTTCAACACATCGAGGACATTCACGATCGGTTCACGAACTAAGGCATGATTGCGTGACGATGCACAACAGAAGGCGTTTGACCTGAGTTTAAGCCGAGTTGAGTTTTGTCAAAATTCCACAAGCCATTGCGGATGAAATTATCCCTAAAATCCTCATCCATCAAACTGATTCAACACGGAACATCCTGCGACATACATTAAGAGGTCAGCTTCAGTAATTTATAACTTCTAGTGCTCTTTACCGGGGTTCCCAGGGTATAACTGTTTTTAAAAATCTATTGAACATCGCAAGAACCCTCGAACTCCAGATTTCTACCAAAAGAAAATCGTTACCCGGGACAATTAAAGCTTGATTGCTGGGGATGAGTCCCAGTGATGAGTCCCTTTCGAGGTAATTTATTAGGACATCAGATAGCACAGCGAATGCCGTGCCACTAATTGCTCGAGAAAACGTGTCACTGGGGCAGACTTAATCAGACCCGATTGAGATAGGTCAGTCACGTCTATGTGATGTCCCCTTAGAGATATCACGGCCTTTTCAATCTCCCTGCCTTCCCACCACGTCCGCAAAAGACTTAGAAATGAATAAAGGCCCGCGTCCGATTAGTAACGATTGATTCAGGAATTTCAAGTTTACACGGAAGACCTCACACACGAGGTCTTATTGTTAAATCCTTCAGATGACCTCAGGCTCAGACCTCAACCACCTAAAATGAGTCCTTACCGGGGTCCTTGGTTAAGGATAGGAAGAAGAGGCTGGTGAAGAGTTCGATGTGGAGCGTAGCGTAGTATGGCGCAGAAACGTGGACCTTAAGGAAGGAGGATGTGAACAGGCCGAAGTCGTTTGAGATTTGGGGTACGGAGGATTGAGAGGGTGCGGTGGACGGAAAAGAGGACAAACGAGGAAGTTCTTGGTGCGGTGCGTCAGGAAAGACAACCCCTGAACGAAATCCGGGACGGACAGGATAGGTAGCGTGAGGAAGTAATGAGGTGTGATGTATGACTCAAGACTACAAGAGGGGGCAAGATATCCGGCAAGCGTGGAAGGGGATGAAAGGTCCATAAGTCTATTCTCTTTCTTTCCCCTCGCCGCTTAGGGGTCGTGCAAATACTGCGTTACCGTTTTCTGTGATTTTTTTACGCCCTCCCCCTTCGATGAAAACTGTAGTACTTTTCCCAACTTCTCCACCCCAACATGTAACTTAGTCTCTACTAATGGAACTGTCAATTCAAAAATAATTGCTCAGTTTTATATATAATATATATAATATATAAAGTGAGTTTATTTTTAGGGATATGTTGTAATAAGGCAAATAAAGGCTGAAATAAGACTCGCTCTTCCTCATGTTAAACTCTGTAGTATTGTCGACGCAATGTTGACGAGTAAGAAACGTAAACGGGTGCATTGTAACAGCAAGGTACGTAATTTTGAGTGAACTCCACCCCCTACGCCTCGTTATCCGCCGTAGGTTTTTAGGCGACCCCTTCTCCCCCTAAGTTAGTAACGAAGTTTATGCACGACCCCTAACCCAAAATTTTCAACTTTAAAGTTCAGCCTTCACTATCCATTTATCCCTCACTATTCGTTACAACCATCCAATTCGCCTCGTCTTAATCTCATCCAAATGTTTTATATCTTCACTCACCATGCATAAAACTTCTTTGTCTTTCTTCCCGACTACCAAGTAAACCTTCTTGAAGTGTCGACGGCAAGCCCCTAGTAAGTAGGCGGCCTTAGAATAACATTCATTTGTACAGCGGCCAAAATGAAATTCGGTAACAATAGTAGGTACTTCGCTTATCGAAAGGATACATCGATGTGTTGCATATTGCTTCGGTGTAATGATGGATATCATGCCCATACGGTAAATATATACACTGCTAATGGGACCGTTTTTCTACGTTCAGATTAAACCAATTAAACACTATTATTTCGTCACATCACATTTCGCACCGATAAATTTCATGTAATATACCAATATTCCAATGTATTAATTGCCGAAAGAATTACATTGACGTATAGAATATCAAACCAATATGTCGCACGTAGTAACTATAACAAACGTTCATTTGTGAAGCCGCATAAATGTATGCCGGTAATAATGAGTACATCGTCCATTGAGACGATTCATCGATGAATCACAATCGCTTTGATATCTATCGTGCCCATACGGTAAATCGATACATCGCATATAGGACCGTTTTGTTATCTGTTGTTATTAATCCTAAGGTAACTTTCGTGTAGCTCTCCACCCTCCCTCATTTCAGTCCACAACTCCATTTTTGGATAATTCTTCTCTTAGGCGTTCTTCTCTCACAATTTTTTCTCTCAAATAGTATCTTTTTGACGCCACACTACATTTCTAGGTCCGACAGAAGAAATACAATTAGAGAGGTACATTGCCCAACAGATAGGTGCCAAAATAACAGAACAGATAGGTACACATAGTGTCTCACAACTTTTAGAGGGATTAAGGTGGGAGCCCCAAGATACTCAGAGAATACACGCTAAGTTTAGGTTGCTTGAGAAATTCAGAACTGATATTATTCAGCGCGAAATAGAGAATATTATCATGACGCTTCACTACATCTCTCGGTCGGACAGATGCGATAAAATAAGAGAGATAGACTGTCGTACACATAGGTACAAAAACTCGTTCTTTCCGCGAACAATAAGCGACCACGATAAAAATTGAGCTCCACTAAATACACTCCTATAATACATGTCACCATTTCATCTCCAAAAAACTTGCACCTTTACACGGCTGGTGACCTAACACCCCCTGCCACACGCCCATGCGGCGGCTCGCGGTGTATTATGTGGATGTAGATGAAATTTGTTCCTTCCACGCGCAATATGTGACCATTATAACGACTGAGATCGTTAAACTATTCCTTAGTTTCTTGTTCACCCATTTCCTCAACGGTTTCGGTGTATTAAATCTAGTTCGCGATTTTCAGTGTTTTTAAAATAAAAATTTTTTTTATTATTAAAAAATAACTGAATGTTTCCTGACTTATGACGTGCGCATCCATTTGTCGCATCTGAATGAAAGTGGAAGTAAATTAGCTGGGACAAAGTATTTGACCCTCGAGGCGTTGGTCCTCTTCCTCTGGAGGAATTGTAAAATTACTTCTTTCTCCGCATTAGCGAGGCTGTTTGTTGCGGTAAGGTGCAAATCAGAATTAGCTCTTATACCTCGCCTAGAGATTTAAATTCATTTAATCCTGTTCCACTCACTTTGGATTGGAAATCGCTTGATATTAATTTTTTAATCAAAGTGAATCATGCGGGATTAAGATTTAAGATAGAGTAGGAGAGAAAAGGAGACGCGAGGTGGATGCTGAAGACGAGGAAAATTAGACTACAAACCCTTTGCTGTAGAAACATACTCCAAAGGGACGGAGACTTCCGCGGTGATTTGTCGAGTTCAGTTGATTCGGTTTTTTTTCGCGTCGATTCATATTAAAGGACAACAGTTTCGCTAACGTTACAGCTAGCATCGTCAGGTCCAGAATGAGCTGCAGATATTCTTGTTCCTTCACATGTACCTAACGCTTGAGCTAGTCAGGCGCAAGTTGATTGACCGGCTGGACCTTTGAATTTGATTGTTGGAAAAGACGTTTGAACGTTGAGTGTCGCAAGAGTTCTCGCCAAGCACGTGTCTTGACGAGATTCAAAAGTGATCAGTAGACCACTGACCCCCTTCGAACCGAAAAAGATCGACACCCGTCTGACATTTACGAAGGAATGTACGAAGTGACGTGTAGCAGCGGAAAAATCATACCTCGACCAAGCATCGAGATCCCTGAAATGTGGGATACAGGAACACCAAAGGGCGACCTAAATTTCGCCATTCCGCGGTGGCGGAGCACGCCTGGTCGGAACGCGGCCACGTCATAAACTTTGAAAATTTTAAGATCATCGCCAGAGAAAATAAATATTTCCCTCGGCTGACACGAGGGGCATTTGAACTAGCCAAAAACACATAAAAATTTCAACAGGGAATACGATAATCCCTCTCCTCAATGTTCAAACGTCTTTTCCATCAATTAAATTCAAAGTTCCAGCCGGCCAATCAACGAGCGCCTAACTAGCTCAAGCGTTAGGTTTATATAAAGGAACAAGAATCCCTGCAGCTCATTCGGGACCTGACGACGCTAGCTGTAACGTTAGCGAAACTGTTGTCTGTAAAGATGAATGAACGCGGGAAAAGCCTCAAAACCCCAAAGGTATTGTGCCGGAAAATTACCGAAATCCTGGCTGAATGCATTATTTGGGAGTCTCTCCTGCCTGATTCAATTTGGAATGAGGACGCTGGGGAGAAAACAAACGAATATCAGGTTACTGATTGCAAATATTGGTGAAAATTTATTCAACTCAAATTAGATAACGCGCCACCAATTTAACTTTCCTTGCATGATTCGTCATTGCGTAAAAAATATCCTGTATCACTTGTAAGAAAAAGAATTAGTGTTGGGGATTGGGTTGATTTGGTGGCTAGAGTACTCGCCTGCCACCCGGGCGGCCAGGGTTCTAATCCCTGCAGTGGCGGATGTTTTTCAAAGGAAACCCGATCCCTGCTTGAGTATCTTGTGGAGGGCATTTCGAGTACGGTACTCCGTCGGTCGGATGAGACGTTAAACCGTGGTCCCCTTGGCGCCTTTCGTTAAGAGCAGGCTAATGCTGACGCCGGGTTTCTATCCACCCTTCCTCCCTTACCTGTCCCCTATGGCGCAAATGACCTTAGCTGTCGGTCGTCTCCACAAATATCCAATCCAATCCAGAATTATTGTTACATTCATAAGTGAAATATTAAATAAATATCTTTTATCTCGAATAATTCAATGGCGCGTGGGCAAGAAAGACGGAAGGAGGAATAATACAACATCCCGTAGCTCAAGGCTAAAATCAACATTCATGGAATTCTAACCAATCTTTTTATCAGGGAGGATTTGCTGGATTTTCAAAATCCCTCCCTCAGACCTCGCGCCCTTTTTGTTTTTTGCCGTTGGAGGTGATATGGGTTGAGAGAACTCGGACGCGGAGTGTGGAGGGAACGTGTGTGAAAGCGGAATTTCGCTCTGAATCTGAAGGGCAAGAGTTGGGTAAACTCGTGAATAGTGCATGCGAACGATCCCTGCCCGAAACGGAATCGCACGGTCGCTTATTGTGGTTCTCTCCGCCGCCGCACCCACACCCGGGAGGCGCGGGAAAGCCTTCAAACATTCTGCCAGCACGCTATGTGTGTGAGTGAGCGATGGGGTCTTTGCCGGGGATGGAAGTTGTTCGCAAAGCACGCGAGTGTTGTGGTTTTATGGGTTTACGGGGAGTGAGACAGAGGGAATAAGCTAATCCTCGCCCCTCTCCTGATGTGCGTTCGCGAGAGAGCAGGGAAACGCGAGATCGGCAGGAATAACCCGCAGAGCGTCGGTCTTCTTCACCGCCACCGCGAGGTTACGGGGATCAACGTCCGGCTTAGCCTCAGATTATTCGGTCGCCGCATTCACTGAGTTTTCACTTCGACCCTGCGTCAACCTCTTCGCCACCTCTATAGCCTTCACAGTCAGTTTTCCATCCCGCGCATTTCTCTCGAAATGTATCGAAATATCGTTTCTCCGTGCGACATATCGGGTTGATGTTCGATGTGTCGGCGTCGTTGTTCGATGATCGATAGCTTTAGAGTATCGGTCTACATAATATTTATCGGTTTGAAATTGACGGTCCTACAATGATCGTCATCGATTCCTGTATTCGATCTCCTACGTGCGTATCGAAATATCGTTGCTCCGTGCGACATATCGGGTTGATGTTCGATGTGTCGACGTCGTTGTTCGATAATCGATAGCTTGGAGTATCGGTCTACATAATATTTATCGGTTTTAAATTGACGGTCCCACATTGATCGTCATCGATTCCTGCATTCGATCTCCTACGTGCGAATTGAAACTAGCCAATCGAAGCCACACAAATCCAAGAATTACAAAAAAAAATGAGATGAATAAAGCCACGAGCCCTTAAAGAGACCTTCCGCTTGAATTACGACAAATTTCAACGTCGGCTCTCAACATTTACTTCACACTGACTGCCCATTAAAGTGCTGAAATAACGGAAATATCAGCACAATAGTAAAACGCAGCGGTGGTGCCCATAGAGTTCATTAGTTGGTCCATCGAGTAAGACGGACACATCGGAGTTGAAACATCGAATGAATACTCGATAATCCATTTCCATTTAGTTACGGCACAATTGATATCCATAGCATTGTATTTTTTTTAAAACTGGAGGTGAAAATTCAAGGAAATAAAAAAGCCAGGTTTTAAAAAGACAGGCCTTGTGAGCATCGCATCGCATTTGAAGCGATGAATGCCTCAAATAATAATTTCGTGGTCGGTATAAACACAAATGACGTCAGACTTCTCTCACGATTAATTTGTATCGCTTGATCCCCATTATTAATTTCAATCCAACCATTCTTGAACGAGAATCTCTCCAAGTATACAATATGAAAATAAATTGGACGACGACTAAAAATTATGGTATGCGGAAGAGAAGCTGAATGTAGAAGTCACCCCTGAGAGGCGATAGATAAGCAAGTGGATTCCTTCACATATCTCGAAAGTACCATCACGTGGGACGGAAGAAGTACAACTGAGATCAAGCGGAGAATAGCCCAATCTAAGAAGGCGTTCATGGGAAAAAGACAATTGCTGAGCTCAAAGAAGATAGGATTACAAACCAGGAAACAGTATGCGAAAACATTCGGGTGAGGCGTAGTACTCAATGGATCGGAAACATGCACCATTGGAAAAGCTGGCCAGAAAAGAATAGCAGTCTTAAAAACCTGGAGCTAGAGGAGGATACTGACGATAAAACAGACAAAATAAGAAATGATGAGGTGCACAAAAGTGTAGAAGAGGAAAGGACAATGTGGAACACCATAGAGAAAAGAATGTATGTGACTGGACTATGATGTATTGGACACACCCTGAGACACAATGGGTTGGTGAAGAAAATAATCGAAGGCAAAGATAGAGGGAACACTCCCCAGAGGCAGCAATTAACAGCTGCCTTAGATTTGTATTCGATCTTCGCAGAGATGACCATGTTTCTGATTACTTTGCTGCCTTGAAGTGGCTGCCTCTTGGCTCCCGAAGGAACTACTTCCTGGGGTGTTTTCGGTTCTCCCTCTTTCATACTCATATGCCTGAATACCTCTACAACCTATTTACCCTCAGAACTACTGTTTCCGTCAGAAGAACTCGGGCAGACCTAAACCTTCTCCACATACCCCAAGCCCGTACCAACCAATACCTAAATTCCTTCCCGATTATAGCATCCAAGTTTTGGAATTCATTACCCTCCTCAATAAAATGCTCCTCCATTCCGGAATCTTTTAAGAGGAAATTGTACGAATATTTAAAACAGTAGCACTGTTGTTTTGAAATGTAAGAATCTTTGTGTTGATTAATTTCATTTTTGTTAGAACCTTCGTTTTCAATTGCTCTTGTGTTTATGCTATGCTTATTTCATAACTATTGTATTTTGAGCAGAATGTTTTCTGTACTTATGTTTTTCTCTTTTTTGCTTTTTTTTGCTCTTATGGGTTTCCCAGAGCATCAATAAACCATTCATTCATTCATTCAGAGGAAGACCCAGGAATAATTTCATGGACCAAGTAAAGAGGAAAAAGCAGAGGAAGAAATACTGGGAGGCAAGGGAACTAGCATCAGAAAGGGAGGGCTGCAGTCAAACAATCTTAGGATTAAACGAACAATGAATGAATTGTTGACGGACTAAAAAAACTCGCCAAACCAAAGTCAAGGAGGTTCAGTAGGATTCATTTTTGCATTCGTTGAGCTTGTGATCGCATTATTTTCCGGAAGTATTGAGAAGTGAATAATTAAACAAACCTATACAAATGGCCAAATAAAAATAGCATCATTCAAAGCCACAAAACCGACCTCCGAGAATTCTAACATATTATTTCGTTCGGCCTCATACCTAAAAATGTTCCCGCGAATACAAATGCTCTAATCGCACACTAAAATAAAAGAGGGCGCAATGAATGCTGATACGATTTCCAGAAAACAAATTTTGCGTACGATATTTTTTTTCCACTTTCACAATGTTCCTGCGCGCTTAAAAAAGAAATAATTGAATAAATATTCCGCTTGCATCGAGGGAAAGAGGTGCATCGGGGAGGTGCACGAGGAAGTTGAGCTTTAGAGAGAGAAAAAATGCTATTCGTTGTGTATCTCGGGGAAAAGATCGATAAAGAGGTTAAACCCCACGGAGTTCTTCGCTTCGAGAGGTCTCGCGAAAAAAAACACGTTTGGCAAGTCGCAATCGATAATCATGAGAGAGGGAACGAGGATAAAAGGAAGGAGAGAACGATAAAGAAACTGAGCAAGGATGCCACATCGACTAAGAAACATCGAGTAGTCGATTTTTCGATGTTTATAAAAGTACCTACCATTAACTCAATTTTCATCGGATTATTTTACCACTCGATATTTTCGATGTCTCGGCCAAGAAACATCGGGTAGTTCGATAAATCGATGTTGAAGTGGCATCCCAAAAACGGATTAAATGGAGGAGCTATGGGATCCAAATTTATTTGACAGCGCGGGTCTCAAGGGAACACTGTTGCCCAACTTCGGCTGCCTATGGTAACCTCAAATTGACTTGCGTACCCATTTCCAAGATAGGGTGAAACGTTATCATTAAGCATTCTACCGGTAAATGGCAAGATTTGTTGAAAGTGAAAGAGAATCTCCACCCACTTTTCGACACTTTCAGGGAACCATCTACCTCTAGTATTTCCTTTTTTGCCTCACCTTACGATCAACCCTCCTTCATCCCATCCATATAACCTATTTTCCTTTTGCCTCTTCCCCAACATCCTTTCCTCAATCACACTCTTGAGCAACCCGTCCCCCCCTTATTAAATCCTCCAGCCACCTACTCTGCCAATCCTGGGTTTCTTTCAGAAGTTTCCTTTCCTCGCCCACCATCTCAAGAACTTCATCGTTCGTCTTGCTTCTTGTCCAGCGCAACTTTTACATCCTTCTCCGCGCCCACATCTCAAATGCCTACAGCCAATTCTCGTTCTCGTTTCTGAGGGTCCAAGTGTCCACACAATGCAAAGCTCCATATCATGCTCCTTACCGGCTCCTTCTTAACAGCCTTGGCTAAGGTTCCAATCATCAGCTTCCCTCTATTACTGAACGCTTCCTTGGCTAAGGCTAATCTTCTCCTTATGTCTTTGTTACTGTTTCCATTTTCTTCTAGCGCATTGCCCATATAATTATAATAAGTTGTTTTTTGGGTTTACACCATTTTGTGTTTTACCTGTGTTTCAAGTGCAAAATCATTTCACTATTTCCTAAGCGTCGAAATGTCAATTAATGCGCCCATAGGTCTTCTCATAGGCCCATAGGTCATGAAAATATCAGTCGGTGATATTACTTCGCACAGTTTAGCAGTCAGACATTCAATCAGCAGTTTACCACCACTATTTAGGTTTTCAAGCCAATCGAGCAGAATAGTCCACAACCTCGGAAAATTGAAAGATTTCCTGGAGGCTTTTCACAGTTATATTCATGTGGAATCAAACTATTAGTCATCAGCTCTAACTCAAAATATCGGCCATAGATGGCACCGTGCCTTTCCCGACCGGATGTTACATACAATACGTATACCGATCGATCTCAGATCGATCTGACCGGATCAGCTCGTTATGGAAAACACATCGGGCTATTCGGATCGATCTGAGAATCGGGCCGACTCGGCCCGCTTGCTCAGCCAGTCTGAGATTTCAAATCGATCTGAAACATGCGGGTATGAGGCGCTTCTTGTTCTTCATTCGGTTATCAGTGGGAAACAAAATATTACCGTTATTATTCAAGGCGTGCGTTGTAACCAGTTGTAACAAGAGTGCAGTAATGGCAAGTGAAGTGACGTTGATATATCGTAGCACATTGCAATTATACCTACAATTGATCAATTTTGTTCACTCGGAATGAGACGATGATGAAGAGATGAAAATTTCCAACTCCACTTGTTTACACACCGTGCTTCAACTGATTGATTCGATTGTTCACTAACGACATTTTCAGTCCGTGTTGGTAAATCAAGCGGTCTGAGTTGGTTCGCTTGGAATTTTTTCAGATCGGTCTGAGTTCGATTGGCAAACATAGTGATAATTGTTCGCGAACGCTCGTTGCATATTTTTCTGGATTCTTACATTTCTGGCAATTATGTCTGGAACTATGAAATATACCGCTCATTTTCAGACATTTGAACCCATGACTTTCGCGGTCCACCCCTTCCTCTTACAGCAATCACCTCTCTGACATGAATCTGGTCTCGAATGCATGGCAACAACCCGTAAAAAATCGTCGGAAAATCGTTGCGCGGGTGTTTACTGGACCTTTTAATTTTGACCGCAGATAGAACAAATCAAACATCATCCCACTATTCCCTGGAACGAAATTAATTTAGAAAATGGATCAATTTTGCACTATACATGTGCCCAAAACTATCCGCTGGCAAATAGAGCACCGCATTGCGGTGAGCCATTTTCTAGATTATATCAATTTAAAACGTAAACTCTATTGCATTTTAGGGGGATTATTTGTTTGAGCAGAGCTCCCGTTGAACTAGAAAGCAATGCAACCGTGAATGCTTCAAATGGCACGGGTTTGTGCATCGCGTTTTTTTTCATAATGCCGTAAGTGCTAAAAATGTACGAGACGGGATGGATTGCTCACCGCTTTTGGAAAGCTGGATGCTGATTTACGACCCTAGGTCTTCATGCACCATTTAGCATCCTATTTTCTGAGAGAAACGCAGCCATTACGAATGATCTGTATTACGCTTGTCTGGAATTTTCTTCTTTTTTTGGTTGATGCTTCATATCTCTTTAGGAGACGGTAACCAACAACCGATGAGAGTCAGGATGGTCCACAAAATATCCATCATTTAAATTTGATTTGGTTCAGCGCAGAATTATCATTAGGGTTAGCTACCAGCAAGAGTACATCTACATACTACCCTGCGAGCCTCCGCATGGGCGCGTGGCAGGGGGTGCTTGGACACAATCCGTGTAAAGATGTAAGGATGTAAGGTGGAGGTGAAAAGGTGACGTTTATTATGGGAGTGTGTTTAGTAGAGCTCAGTTCTTATTGTGGTCGCTTATTGTATGCGGTAAAAACGAGTTCTCGTACATATCTGTTCGGCAATTTATCTCTTTTTTTATGGCTTCTGTCAGACCTAGAGATGTAGTGAGGCGTCATGATAATATTCTCTGTGCCTCTCTGAAACACACCAGTTCTGAGTTTCTCAAGCAAGCTAAGCCTAGGAAGTAGCCTCCGAGTCTCTAGGGGCTCCCACCTCAATCCCTATAGAAGTTGTTAAACGCTATATGTTAGCACGGAGCAGTTTTTAACGAAGCGTACAGCTTTTCTTGGTATTTTTATTATTTTTTTGGTTAAATATTTATGACCAGGGTCCCCAATGCTCGCGGCGTATTCGGGGTGTGGCCTAACCAGTGCGAAGTAGCACCTCTCTTTGACTTCTTCATCCGAGGAACTTCCTATTACACGCTTAACAAAACCTAGTTTCTTTAATGCTGTTCTGTAGGTGTAATGGCAGAAATTAAATATCTTCGAAACAATTAGGGTTAGACGTAAGCACCAATCCCACACATTATCTCTGTCTTCATCTAAACGTAAGTCCAATCCATTTTCGTCACTTCTATAAGGTTAATTCTCTTTCTTCCCCTCTTCGAATATTTAACATTTATCCCCTCTATCACCCGGCCTTCATTATATCCTCCGCCGTCCATTAGCCCTCCCAGCCACGTGCTTTGCCTCCTCCCAAACTTTTCTAGAAGTTTCCTCTCCTGGCATGACCATCCAAGCACTTCCTCGTTCGTCTTACTTTAACCTCCCCTACGCCTTCTCCATTCTCCACATCCACATCTCAAGATCCTACATCCTCTTCCAGTCCACTTTTCTAGAAAGATTTCGGAGGCGCGATTCTGTTTCTCCATCAGGGTCGTTCGATTCGACACATCAGTCGCCTTATCGACATGGATCATCCCAACCATTTCCACCACGTGGCCGCCATTAATGTGCTATTTGAGTATTTATTGCCCTAATACACGCGCGGAAACCTGCGAATATGCGGCACAAGTTGTCCTTTTATAATAAAAATCCACTGCTAAATCAGAAAAACGCCCAACAACTTACAACATGACTATGGAGAATACAGAAAAATTATTACACATTAATGACGGATTTATATATACGTCGCTAAGACCTTTATCGAAAGAAGAATGCAACCAATATTGAACGACCTCATTTCTTCATAACGCATTAGTGCCGGGCCATACCATGAAAGTGACAAGCTTCGCGACAATGCAATTCTGCTTTTCGAATTTCGCGCCATTTAAGCGTAACCAACGCTTATTTATCGTATTGTCACAATGGTCGTAACGTCAGAAGAAAGAGAATCGCGCGTGTCACTTCACGAGCATTAGCAAATGCTATCATACCACCGCGTTATAATACCGTAGGTAGAAACGGAAAACCCCCCCAGGTCTCTAAACCAATTCAATAGTTATTTCTTCCGCACTCTACTCGGAGAACTGGAACTAAATTTCACTACAAAGCCAGCACGGACGAGATCGAAACGTTTTCGAGAGAAAAGCGGCTTCTTTAACTCCCCGGTGAAACGAAAATCCAGCCTTCCGGAAAAAAGGAAAACGAAGCCATTCGGGAGAGGAAAGAGAATAAAAAATGGCGATCGCCGTCATTGCTGGGAAGTTGAAGAAAGAAATCTGAAACACGGCGACAGGTCGGGTAGGTCGTGATGGGAAAAAAGGGGCTGGGGATTTGAAGTCCCCGACACGAAAGAGTGGGGGAAAATGGGTAAATGAACGAGACCGAGGATGCTTAGTTTTTATTAGTGGTAAATGAAGTGATTCCTGGGCGAAGAAGAAGGGGATATGACGGAAAAGTGGAACGTGAAATCGCCAAGGAAAATCGACGCGCGTCTACTAAGGAAAAGAAATAAAAAGTAGGCGTCGAAACATGGACGAAATAGAATATTTAAAAGAACTTTAATGCTTGAGATGGTGGGCGAGGAGAGGAAACTTTAGAATGTAATTCGGGATAGGCAGGGTAGATGGCTGAAGGATGTAATAAGGGGCGATGGGTTGCTCAAGAGTGCGATAGAGGGAAGGATGTTGGGCCAGCGGGGAAGGGGAAGAAAGAGAATAGGTTCCATGGACGGGATGAAGAAGGATAGATCTTATGCAGAGGCAAAAAAGGATATACTAGAGGGGGGATAGGCCCCTGAATGTGTATAAGACCGGGGGGAGATTCTCTGACGTTCAATATAACCTACCTTTACCGGTAGAATACATTATAAAAAAAATAATAATCATCTAAACCTCCGTCCAATTGGCATAAATCATTTAAAATATTCTGCAACATCACAATAAACGTGTATACCCACTATCTCATAAACTTATTTTCAGAAACAATAAGTAGTGTAACAAAATTGGATACGTAGAGGCAATCCCAAGAAAAATCGTTAAAGAATTCCGGTGATCCTCGCCAATTTTCATTTATTTCTCATAAAAATAGGTCTTCGAAAAATGTGTACCAACTTGTGCATATAACTGCGCATTTCTTCGCATTTTTCATTTCGAATAAACTGGAAAACCTGACAAAGACCGAAAAGTTACTAGCGTCTCGAATTCAACGGAGATTTGGCCATGAAATAATAGTTATTTCACGCTGACGGGGAAATTCATTTCCGATCCTGTCATAATGATTCGTGCGCATGTTTACACACATCTTTCCTGAAAAGGATGAGAGCATGGTATACTTAAAAGATATAAATAACTCATAATACAAACGATGGACAATTCCACTATGATTAATTCCTGTCTACCGGTTGCGATGTCAATAGCGTCATTTTGACGACAAGCTGAAGGAAAATTTCAATCAATTTCAATTTTATCTATTGATTTGAGAATATATAACTTAAGCGTAGAGTCGACGTGTAAACATCCTGATGGACTGCCCACCTTATAAGCCGAAGTTAGAACTAAGTTTCTATGAGATACATTTATTTTATCGTCACAAGATGTCACCAGTTTCTATGAGTTAATTAATTTTATTATCACAAGATGACATCAAATTCTCTTTTTTTGTACATGGTGATGACTTGGCTCTCGGACGCAAGAATTTGTAAAAATGAAAAGAAAACAAATCGCACCACCGAATAGACCTGAACTTTGAATGAAAATCGTGATTAGGCGCCTTTGTAGTTACGTTCATCGGTTAGCACTGGTCTTCAGTCCCATTTAAGCCCAGCAATAAGTAAAGGAGGAAGAAAGTGACAGTTTTAAGACGCAGGAAACTGGACTTAATTGACAATTAGCGGGAGGTAGGAGTTTCCCCGTGTTCCCGGCGAGGGGGCGGGGAGGGTAAACGGGCTGAGAGGGGATACGGGTAAAGCAATAACTCCCTACTCGGTACTTGGAAGTGCGCGATTGTGTGCGCCGACGAGGGCGGGAAACAAGACGGGGAAGAGCGGAATTCATCGTGCGGAGCGCGGAATTAAGGCGATAGAGATTAGCGGAACCGAGATGGAAAGGCATGAAAGTTTGTCCTCTCGGGAGTTAAGGGAGGGGCCAGAACTTAAGGGGAAGTTTCTGAAAGTTGGCCGGTTCAGCGTGGCGAGCAACATGCCCTGGGGTATACAAACCGGGGATGGACTGGAAGCGATCACTCTTGCTTCACCAACGTAACTTCCTCGCTTCAATATTAAGGTAGTGTGATCGAAATGTCATTTCAACTAGAAATCGATGTATTTGGTCTCATTTGAAAAAAAAATATATCACCCTAACACTGACACCAAAAATTCAACCCCTTACAATATTACTTTCTGAGATATTTGCCATGAAAAGACCTGCCCTTTTATATGGGAAATGGTACGAGCATGCACTCCAGAGAGACCTTATATTAAAAATGAGGCATTTCCTACTCTTAGATCTCGTCAAAATATCCAGCGAGTAGTTCGTGTGTTTTCTCAGCTATTTTTGAAAGTTAATCATATTGTCACCACAGTAAAATATTCGGGATCACAATAAACCTTCCGCTTTGATGGAGTTTCAAACGTACCGCGTGAAAAAAATGAGTCAAGTTAAAGACTTATTTAGATATTTTCATCTGATTACTAACTATTTCTGTCATGTAAAACTATTTTATTGCACCATCAATAATGCAGTATTTAATTCGTATGTCTTACAGTTAGTGAAATTAAAACATATATGTATATAGTGAACATAGGTCTCTATTATGATTAGGGAACTATCTCGCTCGCACTACCTTAAGGTAGTTTGAGCGCAATATCATTCCACCAAGAAATCAATGAATTCAGCCTCATTTTAATGTGAAATGTCTCACCCTCCTAAAGATGCCAAAATTACAGCCCCTTACCACAATACTTTCCGATATATTTGCCAAAATATACGAACCATATTACATGGGAAATGGTACGAGTATTCACTTCAGAGAGACATTACTTAAAATATAGGGAATTTCTAACACCTATATCTCGTCAAAAAACTAACAGCGGGCAGTTTGTAGGCTCTCTCAACCATTTTGAAAAATAAATCATGTTGTCACCGCCGTATTTTTTTCGGAATCACCAAAAAAAAACCTTCCGTTGTTATGGAGTTTTAAACGTTCCGCACGATAAAAATTAGTCAAGTTAAAGACTTATTGAGATACTTTTACATAATTGGTTAGAATTTCAGTCATGTAAAAGTATAATATTGCAGCAATCATGATTCAATATTCGTGTATCGACAACTGCTGAAATTAAAACGTATAATTCGAATATGGTGTCCATTATGACAAGGGAGTAATCTAGATCAAACCACCTTAAGCACCGAAGTGTCTCAACCATTCGCATCAAATCGGACTGTGAATTTACAAGGTATAGAAAGCTCGTTATAGCGGCTGATATTACATGCAAGTGATATAACAAGAGTAAAACAACGGTTCTAGTACGTTTACATGAAGGAGGGTACGAACACTCCAGACGTCTATAGGCGCAGACCCTCATCTCCTTTCGCAATATCTTGCATTGCTTGTAATTGAATGGCCAAAAGCCATTTCCTAAGCTGCAAATGGCTACAGTTTGAAAAGTACCATACGGAAAACTTACACAATCCGAAAAAATAAACCACACATAAAACTTTCACGGACTAGATGAACCTTTTCATTTTTGACTACTAGCAAATCCGAGAAATTTCTACTGTTGTGCAAGTCGGAGGTAAGTTTGGAAGCATTTACTCTGCAAATGGCAACTATGCCATGAATCCTTAACGAATCTACACTTTGGAAGACGAGCAGAGGACTAATTAGCTATTCTCAACAGAAGCAACGACAGACGATTCCATGTCGACCTCCGAAAATACAAGTATTGCCTCGGGACTTCTTCAGTATCTTGAAGTTCAAACAAGATGCACCTACGTCACTCTCAATGTGCCCCGTCTTTGCAATTTCATTTCCAACAGCTAAAAGAAAACACAGAGGCGTATGCAAACGCTTCGTAGGACTCCAAGCTGCAGATCACCTTCATCCACATTCAAGGTTATTCATTTGACTCGAGTACATTCGCAGTCTCGGGTGGAATCCGTTTCTAACTCTCGGGCTAGCCAAATTTTCGCTACGGGAATAACTTCACCTGGTTCCAATAAAAGTTCTGATAGGTTCAAGTCCAGATACTTAATTGCAAATCCGCGGCCCTATAAGGCATTTTTACAAACGTTCAGACGAATTTTGTGCCCCAAAATTTTGTGTACATCTTACACTCTCCCCTCTTTTTCCATCATCCCTTCGCAAGGGGACCACGCCGAACTCGAGAAATCCTCCCCTACCCAAAGTAAACCACCTCTCCCAAACCCCACGTTCTCAACACCATCATCATCTTCGGGATCCCTCCAGTACCACACAACCCCGAGAAGGAAAAAAAAAGGAATTCTCCTCACCTGGTTCCTATAAAAGTTCTGATAGGCTCAAGTCCAGATACTTGTTTGCAAATCCGCGGCCCTATAAGGCATTTTTACAAACGTTCGCACGAATTTTGTGCCCCAAAATTTTGATTTGGTACCCATAGAATCACCTTCTGTGACAAACAAACAATTTCTTTAAAAAATTTAAAGAAATGGATTCTACAGCAATACCTAGTGAATTATTTTTTTTCAAATAGGAAACTTAAATGCTTTAAATAATGAAATGATGAAAACAAGAGGTAGGTATTCGTTTCACTTTATGTTCTTTTCTTTTTTATGAAAAATAATATTTTATTTATTTTTTATAATATGATAGTACGGAGTGCTCTCCTTAAGATTAACTTTTTTCGATTTTGAAGTAGTTTCCAGTTACCTCAACACAACATGTTATTGTTCATAAGTTATAGTAAATTACATCACATTACATATCCAAATTCTGTTCCACTCAACGTGGCTCTAGGTGTTCACTAAGCCTCGCCACTGCCCTCTATCGTTCCATAGCTCTTGTCAGACAACTTCATCCCAATGGTACCCTCTTGCCTCCACGTCCCTACTCACTTCGTCAATCCAACGTCTCCTCGGCCTTCCTCGCGGTCTTTTGCCTTCCTCTATTGTGCTTAGAATAACTTTTGGCATTCTTGTTTCTTCCATTCATTTAACATGTCCCAACCATATAATCCTATTGTCTACTATTTTTTTCTAATATGTACTTTTTACATTCAATTGCTCCCTTACGTTGGTATTTCTCACTCTGTCTAGTTTGGGTTTTCCCAGCATTTATCTCAAAAAATTCATCTCTCCTGATGATACCCAACCCTACTGTCTTTCAGTCATTGTCCAAGTTTCAGCTCCATATAACACTATTGTTAGATAGTACGTCTTGAACATGATCATTTTTGCCTGTTGTGGTATCTTCCTATCTCACACTAGAAGCTTAGTGCTCTGATAAAATCTACCTCCTTTACTTTGAAGTCTATTTGAAATTTCATGCTCTACCCTACCATCTATACCACCTATAGTAAAGTCATGTAATGTTCTATTTCCATTTATTGTATTATTTCCGCCATAGTGTACTTATTGTATTTGTAAATCATCGAATTACTTTTTTTATTATTATATTCAATACACGCTTGCCCTTTCCGTCGGTTAAAGGGCACACTGGTTTTAATGGAAGTCGATGAATGCGTGGGGGAGATAATTTAGATTCAGAAAGCCACGGTGAATCAGACGCTTAAGTAAGCATTTTAAGCGTTGTCCTCGCAACAAGAAAGGTATTAGACGTGACGTGAAAGAATTTCGCCATTAAGAATACAGCATAGCAACTTTCCTTAGCGCATTTGATACATTTCCACCTATGCTCCGATGCAGTATTCCTGAAAATGAGGTAAATGATGACGCAGAACTAACAATGAAACCTAGGTCGAAATTATATATTTCACTGAGTAAATATCCATTCCTATATTCAATACGTACTCCAGGCGTGTAATTCATCGACTAACAGTATAAGATATGTTATAGATATTACATTCCAATATAACAAACATGAAAAGAAACATCAGTCAAAGCTCGACGCATTAATTGTCTGTATCTAGTTAGTTTTTCCTCCTTAAAAATTGGCGCACTCGTAATGTGTGAATTCAAACTCTTTCCTGGAACATCTCGTGAAATACTTCGCCATCTCTCACCCGGAAAATTTCATGAAATATTCCGTAAATTGTGACGGGTACATTTTTCGAAAAATGATTTTAAAAACCTCTTTTGGAAAATTCCTGCATAAGTATGAGCTATTTGACCTAAACAAGGGTCGGTTTCAGATTCTTGACGCATTTTTATTATCGTGGTACGATATCTATAAACCTCCATACATGGTTTGTCAACTCTTGAACCAGAGAGATGGTGTCATGCAACCTATGTAACCATACATAACGATGATGGCGGACTTTGGAAGGAGTAAACGCGTAATTGAAGGCTTTCTAAGTGACGATCAATGAGTCTATTCCTGCAGGCTGCTTATGATGAGCATGAGGAGCACGACACATTGACGTCAGCCAAGCCAGTGTCCCCAGTGCGGATGTTGCCATCGAAACGTCGGCCAATTAATAAATACCCAACCTGTATTCTTACCACCTCTTCTTCCCGGATTCGGCCGCGTCGTTTATCACGCTACGTTTCTCCTCCTATCCTGGAGGCGCCTTCAGGTCGTCTTTCTCGACCTGAAGACTCCTCCAGGATAGGAAAAACGTCAGAAAAACAACGACGCGGCCAAATCCCGGATGAAGAAATGGAACGAATACATAACCTGGGGGAAATCCCGCGAAGACTGCATTAATATTATACGCCGGGAAAGAAGCATATTATTCTTCAGCGATCCCTAGCTAAATGCTTGGGCAACCAGTAATAAGAAAATTCGAAAAAGACCGCGCCAGATTTCTTAGACCGCCCCGAAAGAATGCGATCGATGGACGTTCCTTCCCCATTCATTCCATCTCACGTTCTCTTCCGACGTTTCCCACTTCTGTTCTTTCGATTCCAATCCCCGTCACATCTCACCCCCACACCCCACCCATCATCCCCCGTCCAACCCCTCCGCTTATCTCACCTTACCCTCTCCCCTCTTTTTCCATCATCCCTTCGCAAGGGGGGGGGCCACGCCGAACTCGAGAAATCCTCCCCTACCCAAAATAAACCACCTCTCCCAAACCCCACGTTCTCAACACCCTCATCATCTTCGAGATCCCTCCCGTACCACACAACCCCGAGAAGGAAAAAAAAGGAATTCTCCCTTTCTAAGACGCTTCCTTCTTTATTCCGCTTTTAGCCTACCTTAAGACAAATCTTCTTCTTTTCCTTTATTCCACTGGTAAAAATACATGCAATACCCTATTTTACTGCGTACTGTACGGAATATCACACAGAAAAGAAGAACGAGATGGATTGGACAAACCCAGAGACACAATGAGTCAGGGCCGTATTACAGAACGTCACTCAATCCGAGCGGGCATTCACTCTCGGTGGAGTAAGCACACTCATATTGGGAGTGAATGTTGATTCGTATCACAGAAACACACTCACACTCGGCTCATTTGAGTGATAGTAACGAATCTAGTAACTAGTGTTTACTAACGTTATTCCTGTTCCATTGACGTATTCACGTGAAACGAATGACGAACGATTTCATTTAGCCGCGCAAGTAAATAATTTTTGCAGTAAAAACGAGATTACGAAGTGAATTCATTACGAAAAATTTCCATAATTTCTAATTCATTCATTGAAAATCATAGTACAACCGCACATTAAACACTAAATTTTCCTAAACATAAACTAGAATTGCAAGTGAAGAGATGTAAATGGCGGCGAATTGCAAGGCTTTTTTGACGCGGGCATTGTGAAAACTTCTAATTGACAATCATTTATCAGGTATTGGTCAACGTCAAAATCGAATTAATCCACATTATCGACTCTAAGTTTTTAATTGGCACATATTCACCTTAGTCCAGCCAAAATCCTCATTATTCAGAATAAAAATATCTGTTCAAACTTTTGAATCACTCATTAGAAAAGCTTTCTTATCTTGTAAAAACGTGTTCACTTTGGTAAAAAAATAGCAATTGAAGGGATCGCTTTTCAAACGGAAGACGTAATCGATGATTTCCTTTATTTTACTAAACGTTCAAGAGAAATAGTGGAATCCACCTCCTATATGCAAAATAAAACACATTTGTTCATACGCAGGTAGCAGTATTGTGGCAGTATTTTTAATCATAGCCACACCCTGAGACACAATGGGCTTGTGTAGAGCATAATTGAAGGCAAAATAGAGGGAGAAGTCCCCAGAGAAAGGCCCAGGAATAAGTTTATGGAGCAAATAAAGAGGGAAGTATGTACATAGGAAGAGATACCAAGAGGTAAAGGAACTTGCATTAGATAGGGAAGGGTGGAGGGCTGCAGTCAACCGATCTTAGGAATGAACGACCAATGATGATTTTACTGCGCAAGCGAAGAATTTCAAACCAAACGGAATACAACTAGAGATACCCAAGACCAACGTAAGACTAACGAAAACCTGAAGCTGTGACTCCGGCATGAAGACGCCAGCCGTATCCCCGGAAAACCTATTGTCACAAATGATAAATCGACGCGGGACTGAAAACCATTGTGTGTAAATTTATTGACCACAAAAAATAAACGCAAAACAATTATAACAGTAGGGCGAGCCAATTAACACTAGGACGCCCGGACTTTTCAACATCATTCAACGCCCAAAGCGGGTCATTTTGACCCACTGTAATTAATGAAATTAATCCTCACTTTGCGCTATTAAGTTTACATTTTTACAGTTTTTACTACAAACTGTCACTCTTTCTCTTTACATTCATGGATTATTTCACTTTATAACTTTCATAACTTTGACAATATCGATGATTTATTGATATATAAACTTACGACATTTGTGTCAATTTATCGTTTTTTCCATTTTATTTCATTTTTCTTGCTTATTGTGTCATAGCTCAATATACTACGAAGACTTTCCACATTATTTAATACATATCTATTATTTTTCCAAGTTTGGTTGCAATAACTAAGTTCAAAATATTATTTTTCGGTCGAAGTAGGAATTTTCCCGAAAATCTACCTAGTAACTAACTTTGGGATTCTTATTATTGCAGTGATGCACATATATAAATCTGATAATCTGATAATAGTCCATATGTCAGTAAAGAGCAATATTGTATTATCTGCACTCTAAAATAGTAATAAGGTTCACTGTGCACTGCCAACAAATTAATTACTAAATATGCCATGAATCCACCGGACGAAAAACGAGAAGGGTGGAGATACGAAGTGGAAGGAAGGAATATGAGAATATTTTTGAAAGGTGATCCAGGCATGGAAGGTAACCGAATGAGGAAGATAGGACAAAGTGGGACGGACTACACGTGCAGCAGAATAACTAATAAACACTAATAAAAAAGAAGTTTTGGTGGTGATACAAAGTGCAAGTACATAACTGGGTCAAAATGACCCGTATGGGCGTTCTAGGTAAATTCTAAAAAAACTAATGTACGGATTACTCCAGGAAGCTGAAAATTTTTGGACATAAAGCCATGTTAAAATGAATAAAAGTCACGAGAGGAAATCCTGCTCTCGTTGAAAATGAAATAAAAAAATTAATTTAAAATCACGTTTGGGTCAAAATGACCGCCTGGGCGTTCTAGTGTTAACGCATGCACTACATAAACTAATAGACACAATCACAGTTTTCTACGAATATCTCCACTTATCGATGTAAAAAATTTGATTCAACTTTCGACATGTAATAAATATCAATATTTACGAAAAATTGACCCTACTTCTACTTAATGATCAGTAATTTTCCTGCCTGTTACATGCATGATTTGGATAAAACGATAATCTGTCTCCCAAATGAACACTAGAAACAAAAACTGAACTTATTCAGGTAAAACCGGCGTTTGCTACTGTCAAAAATATCGTGTAGGTATAGCAAAGATCTCACGTTTCTTCCGAGTTCCTATCTTCGAAAGTCTAACCCATTCAATAATAGTTCATAAGCTGTATTAGCTGCAATTAATAAGCATTTTTTGAAAAAAGTGCAAATATCCAACGAATCCATTTCCGAGATTTTTTAATTAATTTTTTTTTGAGATTGCGTCCACACTATTGATTCATATTCTTATTTCGTTAAAACATTATAAATGATATAAAATATTCGTTAAGAAGCACGATGGTACGGTCGGATTCAAATGTATTGCAAAGAATCGAGCGGCGCCACTTACGCTTCTCAAGGAAATTGAGTTTCACTCACGGCGCTGTTATTCTTTGCTACGCAACGCTATCTATTCATTTGTTTATTTGCACGTATTCAAATGGTAATAGTTAAGCAATTGTTGTTGTTGAGACACAAGTTGAGGAAGCAGAACCTACACTGTGCTGATTAGTTATTACACTTTCGTTTTGGTTTGGATTTACGATTTGAGCATGGATAATTATTATTTATTAATCACAACTGTTACTCTAAATGATACATTACGTAGTATTTGCCGTAGGTATATTGTATGCCAGGAACGATCTGTGTTTAATAATAAAGTTTGGTATTTCAATTAATCAATGCGTCGCAGCATGTCATTGTTATTAGAGCTGATCATATAATGTAATAACAAGTTAGCACAAAATAGGCAATTGCTCAACTATTACCATTTAAATACGTGCAAATAAACAGCTGAATAGATAGCGTTGCGTAGCAAAGAATAACAGCGCCGTAAGTGAAACTCGATTTCCTTGAGAAGCGTAAGTGGCGCCGCTCGATTCTTGGCAATACATTTGAATCCGACTGTACATACGGGTAAATACTTTTCAAAAGCCACATCACTAAACCGAAATTCCTTTATTTTCAAAGAAAGAAGGTTCGCAGCCGTAACCAAATTTGGTTACCCTGACATCCGTTACGTCATAACCGTAGGATTGATTGACAAAATTTTGACCAGGAGTGAGATGCCACGCTCTGGTCGTCATTCGAAGATAATGAGAATTCAAGCCAGTCGATATAAAATAATTATCGCTGGGGGTCCATGGAGATAAGATACAGAAACTGTGAGAAGAAAAATAAAGAACTATGTTATAGATTCCCATTAAGTTTCAGGGTTAAGGAGGATGAAAAAATACGCTAAAAATTACCAACCATAAACAGATAACCCGCTATTTATTTATCGAGTCGTTGACTACATGCAAGAGATCACCAGCATCACATCTATAGACAGAAAAATTAGTCTTTGACAGAATGGGCCAGTTAATCTTTCCTAGTTGTAGTCTTGAATGATGCACTGGAAGGAAGAATTCTTAAATATCTCTTTTCGGTAGTGAATGTTTAAAATTTTTTCGCTTGTATCTGTTTTACACACGCAGCGAGAGGGTGAAATTGTATCCTTCGATCAAACCCCTTAATTCCTTCTCGAAGTACAAATCTTTCCATTCCTAGCACCCGGATGAATAAAGAGAAAACCTTTATCCTCAAAAAAAACGTGCCCTTTCCAATCCTCCGCATCCTTCCACCCTTATTTTTCCTCCAGAGCGTTTCATCGCCTTGTAAGTCATTCGCACCCTGGGCACACGATCCACGCTCCCGCCCCCCCCCCCCCGCATTCCTGCTCCTACCTTTCTCAAGATGGTTTGAAAAAAAATAAGGAACCCCTTGGTTTCTCCCCGCCCCTCAATTTACTCGCACCTTCTTCCCGTCCCCCTAGTCGCGGTTCTCGCATCCTCACCACCGCCTGTCAGGGTCTTCCTCTCAACTCCCCGACGCCATAATCCTCTCTCTCTTCACATCCTTATAAGCCGACTCCCTCACGAGGGAAGTATTTTTCCACAACGTTATCCCATGCGAGATGCTCTAGTGCGGTGGCTTCTTTCAAAACTTTGTGCGTGCCGCGAACTGAGTCAGGGTTATCTCATCCCTTCAACGCATTATAAGCGCTTTCTCGTGCTCAAAAAAGTGAAAGTATAAGCACCGCTTCCCTCCCCAGTTTCCCGATGATTCGAAATAAAGATAAGCCTCGCTTGCTCCTAGTAGGTACTTACTATTTGCGATCGGTATCGATAAAAAGGGTGGATCGAGTTGAGCGCGTTGGCTAACCATACGGGCGGCCAGGGTCCAAATCCCTGCAGAGGAGGATATTTTTCAGAGGAAACACCTTCCCTACTTGAGTGTCTTGCACTCTTGACGGAGTACTGTACTTGAAAAGGTAGGGGTTGACGAGGACTACTGAGAGGTGGGATGTACTCACACTTTGACCTGAATTGGTCCGAATTGACCCTCCATGGGTCCGGTGATCCCCGCCTTGAGGACGTACTCCGGCATACCACACGGCGTCAACCCGTAATGTGAGCCAGAGAGACACCCCATCCCAAATATTTGGGCAACGGGCTCCCTCGGTTCGCAGAGATGTGTGGCAGGTTTTTCGCGAAAGCGAAGCCGACGGTAACTCGTCTCTGTTGTTCGGGGTAACCAAACTAACACGAGCACTTCGGGGAGGCGGAGGCCCAATTGAGGTCCTTTTGACCTCAATCCGCCTCATTGGTGTCGGCCTCGAAGGGGCTGCGGTTCCGCTAACCTTCCCTACCCGTCCCTTCCTTCCACCTCTTCCAAGTCCCTGGGTATAAGCGCAAAGCTTGCAGACCGGGGACGGAAGTTGTAATCCTGCGGCGAGAGCCGAAACGCCTGTACTTGAAAAGGTATACACTAGGGTATAAGCGAAGGCTTGCAGACCTGGTGGGGGTTTTTTTTCCGACCTCGTGGGGAGACCCGGAACACCTGTACTTGAAGGGCACTTCAAGTACAGTACTCCGTCCGTTGGATGCGACGTTGAACCGTGGTCCCCTTAGCGCCTTTCGTTAAGATAAGTTGTAATGCCGACGCCGGGTTTCCATCCACCCTTACCTGTCCCCCATGCCATGACGCTGACTCCCTTACCTGGCACCTTTGGCGCAACTGAACTTAGCTGCACAAAGTAATGATATAATGTATCTATTATTTTCGTGCGACAAAAACGGGCCTCTGTTTTGAAACTGGTGGGAATTAACAAACATGATCGTAGAAAGAGAATAATTTACCCTTATATCAAATCATCACGAATAACTTCCTCCAATTAACGCCACAAAAAACTGCATGCATCTCACAATTGTGTGAAATTCTAAGTGGAAAAATCATCCGCTTGGACTGGGAATCGAATCCAGATCCCTCGATTTCGCGCCGTATGCTCTAGCCTTTTAAGCTACCCAAGCATCCTCTCCCACTGTGAATCTCACGGGGGCTTTACGGAGCAAGTTGTCCTCACAGGCACCGCGCATATGATGCCAGAGGTACCCGTATGCGAGCGTTAAGCGCCACAGTTCACGGGGTAAAGCCCAACTTTAAACACAGGGGTTTACTTCGGACATTTTCAAAAAACTACGGAATTAGTTCCGTAGTTCTCTGAAAATGCATACATCTCAGCTTCCGGTCAAGAAATATATTAGTTTCCACTACTGAATGGAGGTAATAAACATGATATTTGAACGAGCAAAATTTATCTTTCTTTTAATTCATCAAGACTAAGTTTCGCCAATTACCGCCTCAAACAACTGGATGTCTCACAGCTCCCGGTCAAGAAAGGCAGTAGTATCCCCTTTAGTGGAATGGAGAAGGATGGCTCTTGGGCTGGGTGTGCGACAAGGAAACATGGGAATGGAGGATGGGTATCGTCGAAACAAAATGCGCAAACATACCTCGATATAAGGCGCCTTCCAAGGGCGACATGAGTTATCTATTAAATCATAGAAGGGAGCTGATGACTGGGACTTTGGGTAAGGATGTAAAGAAGAGGCTGGTGAAGAGCTCGATATTGAGCGTAGCGCTATATGGGGCAGAAACGTGGACCCTCAGAAAGGAGGACGTGATTAGGCTGCAGGCGTTTGATAAGTGATCTTCTGCATATAATCCAAGAGGTGTGGCGGTAAAATAGAGGAAATATGTTTGATTTTAAGATGAGAGGATGTTTTTTTGTCTCGAAATGATAATTTTTAAAATTCACGACTCAAACCAGAAATTCACGAATAATCCACGAACATTCCCCGGTGCCAGGGTTGCCAGGTTTTCTAACTGAAAATAAGGGAGACTGAAATTTGCTACCACATTATACGATGCAGGATGTAACCCTAAACTGTCAGATGTTTTCTATAGTATTTCAAATTTTAGCTTTGATGAGTACAATGGGATTTTAATCCTCATACACTTAAAATACAAAACACACTCGACTGCACAAACATGGATACAAATATTTACAATTGGATTTACATTCTGAGAGAAACTTAGCATCATCTTAACGAAAATATTGCACTAGAACCACAAAGTATTATATTAGAATGAATTACGGGAGAAATGTTCTTTAAAAAATTCTTCTCGGGTTTCCGTCCGGGTGAGATGTTCCATCTGCTTCACTGCCGACGTTTCGATGGAAGACTTTTCGATGAGACGACGATGGAAAAATCTTCCATCGAATCGCCGGCAGCGGAGCAGATCAATCTCACCCGGACGGAAACCCGAGAAGAATTTTTTGCAGTCATTCGCCGGGAAAAAAGTTAAACCCTACATGTTCTTAAATACGTGAGACGGGAGACTGAAAAAAAAAAGGTCGAAATACGTGAAAAACCGGGAAATACGGGAGACCTGGCAAACCCTACCTGGTGCCGAAAATTCACGAATGATTTTCCCGGTTAAGTGGACACCCTGCTAACCTTACTTTGACTCTCGCAAGAGAGGAACAAATCCGCCCATTCTTTTTTCTCCGCCGTTTCCCTCCTCCATAGTCGGACGGCATAGCCCCCCGTCGCCGCTCCTTCGCGATTGGACGCCCGATAATTTCGGGGACGAGAAGCAGACGCGGACGGTGAAACCACCGCCTCATTACCGAAGTGGTGCAGGCGATAGAGTGCGTGGGAGAGACACTCCCTGCCCCGGGAATCCGACTCTCCCTTCCCCCTTAGTGCGAGTCAGCCTTGCACTTTCGGCCTGCAGGTCGATGATTCGCCGCGACGCGAAAAAAAAACTAATGCGCGGCCGGAAAAGAGAGGATGCGAATGCAAATGCACCAAATTTAAAAAGTGTAGAAAACCGGAAGGAGATTCAGCAAAGCCTACCTTGACCGGTAAAATACCTTTAGAAATAATAAAAGTGTATAGTAAATAAAAGTATAATTCGAATATGATCTCCTGTAAAATTTTAATTCCACCATAGCATAAAATATCAGAAACTACAGGGCATTCCTAAAACGACTCGCCAAAATTTGTAAGTGGCAGCTAAGCAACGCGCGACAATTTGTTAATGGCAGCTAAGCAACGCATAACAGAGGGCAGAGAAAGGGTATTTAAGGACGCACGCTGAAGGGCGCGGGGGCAGTCTAACAATACAATAATCAAGAACTCTTGTGGAACTGAGCAGACGTGAGCAGTCACCAAAGAACTACGTAAGGCAGAGCAGATGAAATTATTTCATTTTTGTGCATCAACGGGGACAAGCTGCTAGAGGAGCAACCGTATTTCAACGCAAGTTTATTCCGGGGGGCAACGCGAATATCACTAGAGGAGGTGCCGTATTTCAACGCAGGGTGTATCCGGGAATTTCGCTGGCAAGGAACACAGCATCCACCTGTGCGGATATCGATAGGGATATTGTATGCATGATTTCCATTTTTTTATATGTTCTGTGATGTGAAGAAGAAGAAACGTGAAGTGGTTCAAGTGAGAAGAAGAGCATGGCCTATTCAATTTTATGAGCCTGAAGAGAAGTGATACAGTGAAGGGCAAAATATATGTTGTGTATTTTAATGGTATAACATATTTATGGTGGTGGGTAATAATTTGTGTAAAGGGATATTCATTTTCTTTCTCGTAATATTTTGCGAATAAAATTCATTGTTCAAACTGAGAAGGAGAGTCCGGGCAATTTATTAGTTAAGAGAGGATATCTGGAGAGTTCAGAAGGAAAAGACCAAATCACAGTCGCGCACACGTGAGAATGAAATTTTTATTTTGTTACACTCCATGATGACTAGGAAATTATCTCGCTCAAACTGTCTACCACAATGGCTACAGTAAACCATGGCTACAGTAAACCAGTCTCTGTATTGTTGGCTATCAGTTAGGAAAATGTACCGCAAAATAGAAGAAGATACCCTAACATATCTGATCGGAAAAAATCGCCAATATTCCGGTCGCTTCTCTTTGCAATCCGCCCAGTCCAAGAACATGAAGCCCACACCACCATGCTCATTCTTTGACAAATATCTGACAAATTTTTGACAGTTACCCAGTACGGGCTTTATATTTGAGGGCTTCCATCTCGTCGGGCACTCGTAAAACATTACAGTTTTACAACTTAAGCCATTTTTAAACACAAAATTCAATTCACAACCATTTATGGCTTCTTTCTTACAGGCACTACTAAGATTTCCCATAATTTCCCTTGGGTTGAGCCGACGTTAACGCTCATCACTCCTGCCCCCAACATTTTTCTCTTATTGATTTTTTTTTAAAGGTGGTGTTCCTGCTTGGGGATTTTCGTGGATGAAAACGTACAGCGTACCACAATCAGGGTCACAAATGACGAAAAGTAAAACTGTCTTACACAGCCGTGTCTGAATTTGGTTGAAAATATTATAAATATTGGAAATTCTGATATGTGATTGATATATTTTACAACTGTTCATTCAGACACGAGTAAATCATGAATCACACGATACTTGACCTTGTACAAGTACGAGGATGCTAACGTGTACTGGATTTCTAGTACGAAACCTAGCATGCTTGAAACCGTCCTAGGAGCTATCACATGATACTTTAACTGGCACAAGGTCTGTTTGGTAGATCTTTGATCTAGCACAGTCGCGGAAGGAGTTTGACGAGGGAAATGGATGATTTTGAACGAAGATGACGGATTTTATCCCTGCCGTAATAGTAGGAGTAGGGGCAAGAATGCTTCAAAAACGTGAAAGAACCCATTGCGTATTGTTGCGAGGTTTGAGTGGTTTATTTTATCGAGGGATATCGTAATTGTCACGAGGGACTATGGAGGCGCTCACATCTAAAATCGACGACCGCATTGCAACGAGCAAAGGTGATTGGTCGGCGGCTACCAGGTCATACTAGGAGCAAGTATCAAACTAGTACCGCACCAATTACGGAAACAAGGATACCAGCTAGTATGCTAGCGATCACACAGGATTTCCAGTATGCTTGGTCTGTATCGCACGATACTTGACCATTCAAAAGTCCTAGTATGCTAGCTAGTATCCTCGGGCTTGTACAATGTCAAGAATCGTGTGATTCAAGCTTAAGGAATAAGCGACTAATCCTTGAGAACGATTGTTTAAAGCCTTGAGAAGGTCTGCATACTTGAATTTCAAAAAGTTCTCCCCCAGTTCACCTTGTTCAGCCCTTTTTATAACTTTCACAGAATATTACACATAATTATCATTTTGCAGATGCAAGGTTTCGACTGTTGCGAAAGACGAAATTTTCATTATACAGTAGAAAAAGACAAAGCAATATAAAACCCTGGGTCAATATGACCAAAATTAAAGAGGTGTTATTTTAATAGTTACTTATATTCAGTTTCATCAATTCATTCCAATCCAATATCACAGCATCAGGTTCCAATTCCCCATTACCTCCAGTCATTCAATTAACAACTGTTACGTATACGTCATATATTCATATTCTTCCTGCCAATATCTACATACCTACTCTGCGAGCCGCCGCATGGGCATGGGTTTGTTACGACACCGGACGTGTAAATATGTAAGGGATAAAGTTTTGGGTGGTGAAATGATGACGTGTATTACGGGAGTGTATTTAGTGGAGCTCTGTTCTCCTTGTGGTCGCTTATTGCACGCGGAAAGAACACTTTTTTTACCTGTCTGTTCGGCAATGAACAGTCGGATTCAAATGTATTGCAAAGAATCGAGTGGCGCCACTCACGCTTCTCGAGGAAATCGAATTTCACTTACGGCGCTGTGATTCTTTGCTATGCAACGCTTTCAATTCAGCTGTTTATTTGCACGAATTTAAATTGTAACAGTTGATCGATTGCTTGTTTTATGCTAACTTGTTATTACATAATATGATCAGCTCGATTAACAATGACATGCTGCGACGTATTGATTAATTGAAATACCAAACTTTATTATTAAACACAGATCGTTCCTGGCATACAATATACCTACGGCAAATACTACGTAATGTATCATTTAGAGTAACAGTTGTTATTAATAAATAATAATTATCCATGCTCAAATCGTATATCCAAACCAAAACGAAAGTGTAATAACAAATTAGCAAAATATAGGCAATTGGTCAACTATTACCATTTGAATACGAGCAAATAAACAGATGAATAGATAGCGTTGCGTAGCAAAGAATAACAGCGCCGTAAATGAAACTCAATTTCCTTGAGAAGCGTGAGTGGCGCCGCTCGATTCTTTGCAATACATTTGAATCCGACCGTACCCGACTTATTTTATCGCTTCTGTCAGACCTAGAGATGTAGTGAGGCGTCTTGACAATACTCTCTGTGTCGCTCTGAAACACACCAGTTCTGGATTTCTCAAGTAACGTAAGCCTAACGTGCAGCTTCCGAGTCTTTCGGGGCTTCCACCTTAATCCCTCTAAAATCTGAGATACACTACGCGTAACATACGCGAACTTGACGAAGTCCGTTCATGTAGGTACGTATTACCTAGTTTAAGGTATGAACTACCTAGTTTACCTGTTCGGCAATATATCTCTCTTATTTTGTCGCTTCTGTCAGACCTAGAAGGGAAAGAGATGATTACGGGATTTTCAAACGGTTTTGGAGGATGCTTACTTGAGGATACTCGCCCCTAGAGTACACACCCCTGATCGCTGAGTGAGCAGGCTAGCTGCCTGCTAATCAAAATATTATTTGAGTATGGTCTCTTTTAGGAATAAGAGTTTTTAAAAAGTTTCCCTCGAACTACCATAAAAGACGCAGAACAGACGAATCTCAGAGTCAAGTTCGGTACGGCACATGCCAAATGCTCGAGGAAGATGTTGACTGGCTCGCTCCCCATCCTCATTCACCCCTTTCGCAACGCCCTTAACAAATAACACGGCACTCCTCTCACCCTTTCCTTTCCCCCCCGACTCTCCATCCTCTAACAAATCATTTCCACCCCTTGCCTCTATCCACTCCCTCCCAACACACCCTTTCATCCGACAACCCCTTCCTGGACACCCTGGAAGTCTACTCCCGACAACATGGGCAAACCCTCTGCGATCCGTCCAACCGGAAGTACAAGCCCCAGCACGTTCTTAACAGTCCACGCGCCAACTCCCATGCAACTCTATAAACACTCAGGCTAAATTCGACTCCACCACTTCTCCTTCCAAACTCCCCCAACGCCCAAGAACTAACGGCGCGACGAAATTGAAAAAAAAGAAGACAAAATGAAATTTAAGTCTTCGTCACGCAAATGAACCACCCGAAAAGCATTGAGGTAATTTGGGCTATTTTTACGCACGTGCAGATTTACGTGAAACCGAGGGGTACGCAACTTCAAAAACAAAAGTACACCGCGTTTCCATTTCATCCATTTCTATGCATTTCTAACCAATTCCATCAATTTCCGACCATTTGTATCCATTTATATCCATTCCTATCCATTTCTAGCCATTTCTAACGATTTTTGTCCATTTCTATTCATTTCTGTCCATTTCTAACCATTTCTGACAAATTCTAACCATTTCTATCAATTTCTAACTATTTCTATCCATTTCTATCCATTTCTATCCATTTCTAACCATTTCTGTCAATTTCTATTCATTTCTATCAATTTCTAACTATTTCTGTCCATTTCTGTCCATTTCTATCCATTTCTGTCCATTTCTAACCATTTCTGTCAATTTCTATTCATTTCTGTCCATTTCTATTCATTTCTAACCATTTCTGACAAATTCTAACCATTTCTATCAATTTCTAACCATTTCTGTCCATTTCTATCCATTTCTATCCATTTCTGTCCATTTCTATCCATTTCTGTCTATTTCTATCCATTTCTGTCCATATCTATCCATTTCTGTCCATTTCTAACCATTTCTGTCAATTTCTATCCATTTCTATCCATTTCTGTCCATTTCTATCCATTTCTGTCTATTTCTATCCATTTCTGTCCATATCTATCCATTTCTGTCCATTTCTAACCATTTCTGTCAATTTCTATCCATTTCTGTCCATTTCTATCCATTTCTGTCTATTTCTATCCATTTCTGTCCATATCTATCCATTTCTGTCCATTTCTAACCATTTCTGTCAATTTCTATCCATTTCACGACCATTTCTCAAGAAGCGTACACCATGTCTCAGAGTTGCATACCCCTCGCGTGAAACTTAGCACACGCGTTCTTAGTGCGCAGTAACGTCTATGGAAAAAAGAGAACTAAGTCACATCATACTGATTACGTTTTTTTGGCAACTCGAGGCTGATTTATCACGTAGCGATACGACACATGGCGTTCATTTGCATTTGAGATTTCTACCAGTTGATTGGTAAATATTTAGATAGTACTTATTCTAACTTCCTCATTTCCTCTTGCCACAAAATACACTCCTATAATACATGTCATCATTTCATCTCCAAAAAATATTACACCTTTACACTACTGGTGTCCTAACACCCCCTGCAACACGCCCATGCGGCGGCTCGCAGGGTATTATGTAGATGTAGATTTCTGGCATTTACTTCCGTTTTCCATTCTTTACGAAATCCGCCATTAGATGCTTCTTAAATTCCACATATCGTCCTCCTCTCTTTATTTCGTCCAGAATTTCTTCCTCTTTCATACTCGCCTAGTGTTCTCCCCTCCGTTATCCTCTTTATTATTCCCTCTCCTTTCAATGCGTCCTCCATCATCTCTTCTGCCTCCTACGAGCCTCCCCTACAGGCTTCCTCACCTCTCTTACCATATCCAATACCTCCTCAGTCGTCCTTCTCGCCACCCAGCTCACCCTCTCCATCCTTCTCCACACCCACATCTCAAACGCCTCGAGTCTATGCACATCCTCCCTTCGCCAAGACTAAGTCTCAGTGACTCATACAGCTCCACACTCCACATTAGAGTTTTCACCAGCCTTCTCTTTAGGTCTTTACTCAGACCTGCCCGAATTAATTCCCTCCAGCTTGAAAATTTCCTTTAGCTATGGCAATTCTACATCTTATGTCCCTACCACGAAACCCATTCTCCTCCAAAATAATACCCAGATGGGTAATCTGCTCGACTTGCTCTATAGGTATAGAGTTATAGGTACAAATGATGGTATAGAGTCTATACCATAATTTGTACGTGTCCTTTTAATTCGATATCAAATGAACTGATTTGCCTGTTAAATCGCAATAATACATAGGCACGGTGTATTAAAAATAGTAACTAACAAATAACAAGGACTGTCTAGTATCGGGATATTACTTCCTGAAACATAATTTTTCTCTAAATTTTGATTCCCGCGCAGAAAAAAACTAACCTGCCTTATATAAGGAAAAAATTAAATATATACTTCTTGCATTTCTTCGATCACTGCTAGTGAGGTGTGCTGACATATAACAACGAAGTTACCGTCAAAAATTTTGCACTTAAAAACGGAAGCATGTATATTTTAAGTGTAAGTAACGTCCATCAGATAATAGACTTCTAATACTGATATAACCGCCAAAAAAAAACATTTACAAGTAAAACCTCTACCGTTAACATTTGCACGATTACCGGCAAGTTCGAAATAATCTCTGATTTAATTCTATACTCACTAATTATAAAAGGAGGGACTAAGAAAATTAAACCTTGCTTTCAACAGCATGTAGATTCAAGTTCGTCTGCAAAAAATATAGCGCTTAAGTGTACGTTTTTTTACGCACACTTCAAGATTAGGGCTGATTTCTTTTGGAGGTCAAAATATGAATGTATATATGTCGCAAAAATATGACAGTCGAAAAAACTACAAGGAGGCTATGAGGGGCAAGGAGGCAACCTCGAACTAATCTCTAATTTAATTCAATGCTCACTATTCATAGAAGTCGGGGCTAGAAAATAAGACCTTGCTTTCAACAGCATGAACCTTCAAGTCCGACCTCCAAAAAAAGTTGGGCCCGAGTGTATGCTTTTTTTCGATACCTACTTCAATAAGAGAGCGAGTTATGTTGTAGGCCAGAATACCTACAACTACCAACTATCCTCCGAGCTGCAGCATGGGCGTGTGGCAGGGTGTGTTAGGACTCCAGCCGTGTAAAGATGTCAGGAAAAAGGTTTTGGGAAGTGAAATTGTGACGAGTATTATGGGAGTGTATTTTAGTGGAGCTCAATTTTTAATGTAGTCGCTTATTGTGCGTGAAAAGAACGAGCTCATGTACCCATCTGTTCGGCACTGTTATTCTATCGCTTCTGTCAGACTTAGAGATATGGTGAGGCGTCATTCGCCTCTGTCGCTCTGTCGACATATGTGTCGCTCTGAAAAATACCAGTTCTGAAAATGAATATACATACGTCGCAAGAATATGGCAATCGGACCAACTTCAAGGAGGCTATTAGGGGTGGGGGGAATCAATGTGACGATAGCTTTTAAGGGCATTTTAGAGTAAAGGGGAGAAAGCGTTCGTTAATGAAAAACGAAAAAAAAGGAGCACTCACTCTCCGTAAGCGTGCCTACATATGCGAGGGGGCAAAAAAAAAATGGAGAAAACGCAACGCAATTTTAAACGCCCACTTTCAATCTGGCTGGCTCGCGCGGGCGGGGAAGAAGAAATTAATCGTCATTAATCACCCGAGAGCGGTCGCAGCGCCGAAAAGGGTTTCAGGGCGTGCAAAAACTGAACTGCGACGATCGCATTTCCACGTGCGTCAAAGTGAATGTTTTTAAATGGGGGGGGAAAGAAAATGGTTAAGCACGTAGTTTTCACCGAAGATTGAATTGAATACATACACTCGCGATTAAACTTCTACATTTCCGTCTGCATCTACATACTACTCTGCGAGCCGCCGCAAGGACGAGTGGCAGAGGGTGTTAGGACACCACCCGTGTAAAGATGTAACGGATCGGGTTTAGGGAGGTGAAATGGCGACGTGCATTATGGGAGGGTATAAAGTGGAGCTCGGTTTTTAATGCGGTCGTATATTGCGCGCGGAAAAAAACGTGGTTTTGCCCCTATCTGCTCGGCAATGTACCTCTAATATTTTATCGCTTCTTATGATTTGGAAGCTATCTCGCTCGTACTACCTTAACCCTTTGAGTGCGGCATGGCGTGATATCACGTCAAGGTTGTCTTTACACTGGTGCTGATGACGTGATCTCACGTCAAGGATACCGTGAGTGTTCCATAATTCACTAGGGAACTTTCACTAGGCCCCCTAAGCAAAGCTGGACACTCACGGTACCCATGACGTGATATCACGTTATCAGTACCAGCGTAAAGACAACCATGACGTTAAATGACGTCATGCCGCACTCAAAGGGTTAAGGTAATCCCAAGATAATTAACTTCATGCACGTCACTGCCCCGAAAATTTTCAAATTTTAAACGGCAAATTTCGATATTAACTAGGCTGTTACGTCACTATTGCGTCATTATCGAGGGTCTACAATTGGCCAGGATCTGGTGTCCTATTCAGGATGGCCTGGCCATAGGACACCATTGATTGGTAAATTGAGAATGCGCTTCAACCATTACCTGATGTGAACCTATACTAAGTAATACACGACAATACTGTAACCGTAAAAATATGCAATCTTCCATCTAGAATGGATCAGCTGTGTGGTTATAATACTCCGAAAACTTAAGTACTACTAGCAGCCATGTCATGGCACAGAAATCATTTTTATTTAAAAAGAGCACAATGAAAAACTATTAAGAAAGAACAATGCATTATTGAAAACTAAATTCGCGCGATGTCCATTCTAGGTGGTATTTTTTTTTTGCGCGAAAAACAAATGATGCCTAGATTTCGTCAAGACGTTGTTTAAACATGCTCTCCTTTAAAGGATGGTTTGCACTTACCAGTCCATAGAACGTCACGCTCCTTCGCTCCTCCCAACGAAATCACCGTTTAGAAAATGTCCCAAATATTAATACTTCATAGTCCATCGTACTTTGAGACCATTGCTTACCTGAAATGACCGAAAGAATGATATAAAATTAATAACACGTTTATCGCAATCGATCAAGTTAATACCACACTCACAAAGTAACAAATACATGCTGCTTACAAACATCAAACCACTTACATTAAAATCTTCAAATGTGAAATAGGATAAGTATTTAATCACACAATTCAGGCCGATATTATACTCTAGCGCATAAAGACATGGACTCGAGGAGTAAAGCGTTGGAATTGTCTCGGAAATCTTTAAGTCGAAAAAATTTAATAAAATTATGTAAATAAGTTACTTTTTGGGCATATTTGGCTGTCCGGTAATCCTTAAAAAAATCCTAGTTCCACCGGATAATAACTGGCAATTTTGTCGACAAATCCATAGTCATCGGCGGGCAGTCACACTCATACCGTTGGGATCAAGAAGGGTGAATGCCAAAAAAATTACTTTTTTATAAATTAAGAGTTGAAGTAAAATAAATGAGAAATCAAGACGTCATTTCTATCAACCTATCAATCTATTAAACAAACCCTGAAGATAGACTCACACCAACCTCGCAAAAAACAGGATGGAGGTATAGGAGCTATCAAACTGATGTAAAAAATTTAATTATAACACTTTTGCTCTCAACTGCTCATTTATAAGTGGGATGATTCGGTAATCAGAAAAATCAAATATGATGCAGGGGCTACATTCCATGTTTCATGGACGAAAGTAGTTGATATACATGCACCATTTTAAGCACGATCTCGGATCTAACTAAATGGATTTTCGCCATCATTAGAGGGAAACGGGGGTTTGTGGAAGTATGACTCAGATTCGAGGAATTCGAAAATCTTCTCTTCGTCACCAAATGAATCAATAGTGTAAATTTTTTTTCCACGCGGCTTACACTGCCTCTACCTCACAGAAAGAGAATGTATCCCTTACTATTTCACCAATTTCACAATTAATAGAACATAACTTCTGGAACATCGATATCATTCGTTGATAACCAAACCATAGTGAGTCACGGGTGATATTTTTGTCTCGCATTTACGGAGAAATAAACTTTTCTCGTCAACTGTTAACGGCAAGTGGAGTGTCAAATATTTTCTCCGCATACGTATCTAAAGCCTATTTTTATTGTATTCAGCCCATAACCGACCCACAAAAAACTCAGGAATATTCGCACGTTATCATTTCTCCCATGCGAAGTTTCGATCTGCAGAAAATATTCTATTCTATTCTATTCTATTGTAATATATACCGATTCCATCATGCAATGCCAGAAAACCACTAAATAACTCGTTGAAAAAAATTAGGTCATAATAAACATACGTAACAATTTTGCTCCACTGCGATTTCGATAAAACAATTGCAGCGACAGGCGAGGTCCGAAGAGTAAACGAAAATATGAAGGGATGAATTTCATAACAAGCTTGGAGACGGTTTGCGGGGCCAGTTAGCGAATTAATTTATGAGCCAGATGCGGCGACCAACGTGAAATTTAATGACTGAGACACTCGGCGCTCATCACATCGTCAACGTTATTAGGCGCGAGCTTTTTTTTTTAAGGAGGCTTCAATTGCTGGCCAGTGAATGCTTCAGGGAAGAATTTTTATATTATCCGTTGGAAATAAGATAAGACTTTTTGAGATAGGTCAACTAAAATTTGAACAGATCATCTACATGAATTGAGGCTAGCTGTCGAGTTTATTTTTTTCAAATGCACTGATTCCAGAGACAGAGAGGCAAAAAGTAACTAGATATATCACTTTGTGGAAACGTTAGAAGTTTATGATGGACAATTATTACACGAGTACTATTTTTACACTTGTTTTTTTTACCACGTAAATAATAGATGCATCAAAATAATAAAACGTTAAAGAGATTCCATCATGTACGTAATGCAATGAGCATAAGTATATCAAAAGCAATGGAAGAGCATTTTTAAGAATATTTCCCCAGCCAATCTCAAGAGAGAGATAATAACAATTGAAGCAGTAAACATAAGGTTTCCAAGCAATTTGTCACCGCCGTTACCTGCCCAATGAACTAGCTTAGAATAGGGTGGATGAGTGCAACAATAAATACACAATAAGCATTCACAGGAACCAATTGGGCCTCCTTCTTCGCTTGGTGTGACAGCAATGGACCTCTAGGCATCTTTTGATGCCGAATTCGCGTTTAATGCATTGAATCGTCTTTAGTGTAAGTTTAATAGTTTCATAATCATGAGATTTTTAAAAAGTATTCTAGCGGTTAAGGTAGGTATTGGTGAATGTCAGAGAATCTCCTCTCATTTTCTGTTCTTTCAGGAGCCAATCTCGCTGTAGTATATCCTTTTTCGCCTCAGCATACGATGTAATCTTCTTCATCCTGTCCATGAAACCAATTCTCTTTCTTCCCCTTTCCCGCTTGCCCAACATCCTTTCCTCTACCACATTCCCGAGCAACTCATCACCCTTTCTTACATCCTTCAGCCAACTACTCTGCCGATCTCGAATTTCATTAAGAAGTTTCCTTTCCTCGCCCACCATCTTAAGCACTTCCTCTTTAGTCTTCTCCATCCTTCTCCACATCAACATCCCAGATGTCTGCTGCCTATCCTTGTCCTCCTTTCCCGAGGATCCACGTTTCTGCCCCATACAACGCTACCCTTAATATCGGGCTCTTCACCAACCTCTTCTTCACATCCTTGCCCTATGCTCCCGTCATCAGCTCCCTTCTATTACTAAATGCCTCCTCATCAAACGCTATTCTCTTCTGCATTTTTTTGCTGCTATGTCCGTTTTCTTCTAGCGTACTGCCTTAGTCATTAAAATGCTCTACTTGCTCGAGTTTGTGTCCTCCAACATTAATGACCAGCCTCGCTTTCCCAGCCCCAGAGAATCTCATTACTTTTATTTTTTATGGTTTATCTTTATTCCGAATATCTCGCACTGCATAGCACGAGGAAATAACACGAGACAATAATCGATCCCAAAGTACCATTATGACTGCTCCGGAGGGGCTAGAAACCAATAAGACCCCAAGATTTGTCAAGAGTGTTAGAATTTCGAAGAAAGCTGAGTGAAGACTATGCCTAATTCTATGTAAAGGTTTGAGTAATGAGAGAATGTTTATGGTGAAATGATAAGTATTTACATCTATATACTACCCTGCGAGACGCCGCATGTACGTGTGGAAGGGGGCGTTAGGACACCAGCCCTGTTAGCATGTAAGGTTTTGGGAGGTGAAATGGTGACGTGTATTATGGGAGTGTATTTAGTGGAGCTCAGTTTTTATTGTGGTCGCTTATTGCGTGCGGAAAGAACGATTTTTCGTACCTATCTGTTCGGCAATGTATCTCTCTTATTTGATCGCCTCTGTCGGACATATAGTTGTAGTGAGACGTCATGATAATATTCTCCGTGTCGCTCTGAAACACACCGGTTCGGAATTTCCCAAGCCTTCCAAGCCTAGCGTGTAGCCTCCTAGTCTCTAAGTGCTCCCCTCCTGCACATATATTTACACGCAGAAGATTGGAGGTTCAGTTCTGCCATCCGTGCCGAGTGTGATACCAAAATAAGATCGGGTGGCCAGCATGTCAATCCGTTTGGGTTAGCCGCAGTTGCCCACTCGCGTCACCCGGTTTTAAACCCGCAATTAGCCCAACACACAACTCCCACGGGCTAACGTGCCGACTCAGCATTCCTTACATATAAAAAAGGGCATTATTTCCTCCGCATATTAATCATGCTCCCCTCTCCAGAGTTTAAGTCTGGCATGAACACTGATGTATTCCACGATAGCATTTCCTATTATCCAAGGCAGCTCCAAAGGCACGCACATGTTGATCAACTTAAGACTCAACATAAGAGAGGAGATTAAATAAGGGTTCAAGTTTGGGTTCAAGTTAGGGCCGCAATGCCCAAAAGAAGACGTAAGGAAGAAGCAGTTGCAATTGGGAAGAAACAAAATTAATCGCAATTTAGCTTCGTAGGATGAAAAGTTGAGAAGACGGTGCTTAAAGTACACGGAGTACGTGAGACGAAAGATTAATTTATGCATAACCGTCATTTCCCTTCCCTCGTAGTCCTAAGTTTTCCCGTGAAAATATTATGACCAGAAAATCACTAAAAGCCACACAATTCATGAACAAGTCTGTACAAATAAAGGGAGGTCCTACCTACGCATAACTTGACAAAACGCATCTCTAACAGTAGACTCAACTTCTACAATACCACAGTTAACAATAGGAATATGCTAGGCACTTCAAAAGAAACCTGCTCAGCATCTAAGAGGATTAGATTTTACGGTATTTTCATCTCATTGGCATAAGGTATCGAGTCGTTACTCACGAGATTATAGCAACACAAACAAACATTTCCTCCAGGCACTTAGATTGGTCATGCGAACGCTGAATACTGGTGACCTTTAGTGGTCCCATCTTTAAATAAGACACCAGGAGTGTAAGTCATTTCATTTCAGTGTTCTATCAGCTGATTGGTAGGTTTATGGGCAGTACTTGTACTAACGTCTTAATATCGGACAAACCCATCCGTTTTCCCTCTTTCGCATTAATCAGGTTAGATTCCCCTTAAAATCCTCTTATCGTCTTCCTCTTCTTATATAGTCCAGGATTCCTATTCTCTTCCTTTCTCTCCTTGTTTCCCAAATGTTCTCTCCTCTATTAATCTCTTCAACGCTTCCTCTCTCTTAAAAACGCCCTCTATCCATCTCTTCTAAAGCCTAAGTGACAACATGAAGAGAGAGCTCAGTAACACAAGCTCAGAGGTTAGGAAGCACTTTGATGAAACCATTCATTCGGAGAATTGTGTCATATAGCATAGGCGTACGAGCATCAACAGCTGCAGATTTATAGAAATTGTAAGCTAAGAAGAGGCGTTGTTACCTAAGAATGTCGAGTACCAAGTGGGCGAAGAGAACCACCAACGAAGATATCCTATGAAGAGTCGGAGAGTAAATGAGTTTAAAAAATATGTATTCTACCGGTAAAAGGTAGTGATGAAAGTTATATATCTCCTCCCAGTTTTCTACACTTCCGAGGTCTTATCGATCAATAGTATTACTTATTTTAACTCTGCATACGATCTACCCTTCTTCATCCCATCAATAAAACCTCTTCTCTTTTTTCCTCGCTTGCCCAACGTCCTTCCCTCTATCACGCTCTTGAGCAACCCATCACCCCTTAACACTTCCTCCAGCCGCCTACAGAGCACATCCTGGATTTCATTCTGAAGTTTCCTTTGCTCGCCGACTATACTAAGAACCTCCTCGTTCGTCTTCCCTTCCGTTCCTTTTCCATCCTTCTCCACACCCGAATCTCAAACGCCTGCAGCCTATTCTCGTCCTCATTTCCCGAGGTCCACGTTTCGGGCCCATACAACCCCACGCTCCACATTAAGCTCTTCACCTATCTCTTCATCACATCCTTACCCAAGTTGCCCACCATTAGCTCCCTTCTATTACTAAACGCTTAACCCATAGTGAAAACTATTCGAAGAAAGTGGTAGTAACTTCTTGGACACATTTTTCGTCGAAATTATATAATTTCAACAAAGTGAAAACATTTATCGAAGGAGTTATGAACGAGAATAATTACGTCGGAAGACATAATTGTTAATGAAGGTCGTCAGCTGGAAGAATCAAGAAGGTATGAAGCGGTTGGCTGGCTGATACGCGGAGTAAAGAGCTGAAGCAAACTGCAAAGCAGCTTCGGATTGATGGTTGATAACCAGGCGGGACTCGCACCCGCGACCTCAGGAGATGCGCGATTATGAATTTTTGAGCTGAGAGGAAATGCGCGATTATGAATTTTTGGAAAAAGAATGGCTTTCCCCGGAATAATTATTGCATCAAAGAAAACAAAATATGTAACGTAGAATCTATTAAATACTTAGGCGTCATCATCACTGAAGACATGTCATGGGGGAAACACATCAGGGAAATAACTAGTGTAGCAAACCGTAGATTAGGATTCGTAAAAAGGGTTCTAGGCAAATGCGATGAGCGAGTACGAGAAAGAAGCTATTTTACACTTGTCAGGCCTCATTTAGAATATGCCGCTAGTATATGGGATCCGTACGAGGAAGGTATGATTAAAGAATTAGAGCGCGTGCAAAGGAGATCTGCTAGGTTTGTTAAAGGCCGTTATGATAATTGTATAAGTGTTACGAGCTTAATAGAAGAACTAGGATGGGAATTACTATCAGAACGCAGGTTAAAATTTAGGTTAAACCTTTTAAGTAAATTCGAAACAGAGTTGTTCACAGATGACGTTAGATATATATTGAGAACCCCTGCGTATTATGCTAGGTTTTATCATATTAACAAGATTGGAGAGATAGATTATCGTATCGATAGATTTAAAATGTCATTTTTCCCTCGTACTATAAGATAGAACAATAGGCACCGTAGCAAAGGGATAGGTAGGTGAAACATAGTTAGAGCAGTCTGTAGTGCATGATGCATGTAATAACAACCAATAATCCCATTCTTATTATGTAGATACTAACCATCTAGCTCCATGTGACCCTAATATCTAGCATATCTCCCTTAAATATCCTAGTCGCAAGTCAATAGTGCATGTTTGGTGATCTTCACCCCCTGTCACACACCCTCGTGGTGGCTCGCAGGGTATCACGTAGATGTAGATGTAGGGTTAGCAATACCCAGCCGCCAGCGAGACCTGTCGGTTATAGGAAATGGGGAGAAAGCGAGGTAACAAGAACGCTTCATGCGAAAAAATGGGTCGTAAAAAATATAAAACGTAGACATAAAGGGCAAATGAAGGAGACTGAGAAGGAGAAAAGGGAAAGAGAGAATGAGATAAGCTGAAAGAACTAAAGTGTGTGCTCCCTCGAACAGTGAGTGAGACTGTTTAGGAAGAAATAGAGACCTGAAAAGGGTACCAATTAGATGTAAGCGCGCGAGGAGAAATTGGAAGAATACTGTAGAGCGACAATAATACTTCATTGGATGGGATGATATGAGAAGAATGAGCACATATATATATATTATATATATATATATATAGAGAGAGAGAACAGACGAGAAAGGAGACAAAGAAGGGAGAAAAGGAGAGAGCGTGAATAAAGAGGGTGAGATTAAGGGTGTTTTTATCGTACGGGGAGTTTTTTTTTTTACTTGCCTGAAAGGCGCCAAATGTTTGTACGTGTGTGAGGCAGACAGACGGTGTTCCATCTATTCATTCGGTCCGTGCGATAACATAGGGAAAACACATGCGACGAGGGTAGGGGAGGTGGAATAGGATGGCTGGGCATTGTAGGGGAGGGGGGGAGGTGAACAGAAAGAGGGAGAAGGGTTTGAGGGAGGACGAAAAACCCAGACACGCATTTCCCACAGTACAAAAACGCGTGCGAGCTCCAAAGTGTGCACTCCGGAGCGACCGGCGAACAAAGCCGAGCCACTCTTCAAACTTTGAAGGAGCGAAAGGGTTGCGTAGAGAGATGGAGGGTTGGGAGAAGATCCAGGGGAAAAAAGGCAGGAGAGAAAGTCAGCGGAAAAGGATGAGATTGACTGATAGCAGCGCTCCGACCAAGGGTAAGGGCTCCTCCTGAAAGAATGGCCGAAATATATCGCGCTTCCACGAGATCTTAGAACCCGCGCCAAAGAAATTCTCACGAATCCGATGAGAAGGAACGAAATTAAAAGCACGAGGCACTTATTTTTAAATTCATCCTCATTGGTCGTTAAATCCTAAGATTGGTTGACTGACCCCCTCCACCATTATCTCTATCTCTATCTAACGCTGGGTTCCTTACTTCCTGTTAGCACTACTGTACTTTCCTCTTTATGTGGTCCATGAACTTATTCCTGGGTCTTCCTCAGGGGACTTTTCCTTCTATTTTGCCTTCAATCATGTTCTTAACTAACCACTTGTGCTCAGAGTGTCCAATCTATATGATTTTTAATTACCACCCCGATATTGAATTGTCGTCCAATCCTAAGATTGGTTGACTGCACCCCTCCACACTTCCATATCTAATGATAGCTCCCTTACCTCCAGGTATATCTTCTTATGTACTTTCCTCCTTATTTGGTCCATGAACTTATTCCTGGTTCTTCCCATTATGGACTTTCCCCCTTATTTTACCTTCAATTATGTTCTTCATAAACCAACTGTGCCAGGGGTGCCGAGGGGTTCCATAGAGATAACCTTGGCAGAATACTTTGGGATAATGAAAGGGCTAAGGAATATCGATTCAGAGAGCGCAGAATAACACACAGAATACCAAAGAAAATTTTAGAACCAGTATTTTTTTGTTGTTTGGTACTTTTCGGTTTTTTTTTGCCTTTGGTATCGAGAACTGGTACCTTTTTGTGAACTGGTATTTTTATAAAGTTTGGGAGACACGATATATTTGATCATCAGAATAAAGTCAGGGGAAAATATCAGAAATGACAGCTTAAAAATATCTATTTTCTCACGAGATATTTAGTTGTTCAAATCAAAGGCGAGGACTTGAATGACAGAGGATATATTTGTCTATAAGCATCCACGATTCCGACCAACCACGTACGAACCCAAGGAGTGAGAAGGAGGCACGAGAAAGAAGATTCCCGGGGAGGATGGAGGGGTTTGTATATATGTATGGATGCGGAAATTGTCTCGGCGTGAGACTTAATAGGGAGTATCCTGAGAGTCCCTTACTGCGACGACCAGAGAGAGTGCGGAGGTTGCTTGACGGAATTGAGCAGAAAGGCAAGCACAAAGGCAGGGGAGGGTTTGGAGAAGGGTGGGCGTGGAGAGATGGTGATAGAGAGGGCTAACAAGGGGTAGCGAGTTGTCGGGACAACGGGCAGCAAAAACGGACGGCACAAGGGAGAAGATTGTCGGAGACAGTTTAGTGCTTAGGAAAGAAAGATTGCGAAAGGGTTGATGAAGCAAACACAGGCGACAATTGTACTAAGTTATTGGAGCAAATATCATTGTCACCATCACTGGCTTTCCAACGGCTAGGATAGAATCTAAGACGTCATTTCTATTGTTTACCCATTCAAACCCATGAGTCGTCTCTCGTGAGGTAAATTCCTTTTGTATTCCACCAGTAAAATGTAAATTTCTACATCTACATACTACCCTAAGAGCCGCCGCATACGCATGTAGCAGGGGGTGTTAGGACACTAGCCGAGTAGAGATGTAAGGTTTTGGGAGGTGAAATGATGACGTGTATTATGGGAACGTATTTAGTGGAGTTAAGCTATTATTATGGTCGCTTATTGTGCGCGGAAATAACGAGTTTTTGTATCTATTACTACGGCAATGTATCTCTCATATTTTATCGCCTCTGTCAGACCTAGAGATTTAGTGAAGCGTCATGATAATTTTCTCTGTGTCGCTCTGAAACACACTAGTTCTGAATTTCTCAAGCAAGTTAAGCCTAGCGTGTAGCCTCCGAGTCTCTAGGGGCTCCCACCTTAATCCCTGAAAAAGTTGGGAAAATTTTTGTTTTTCGTTTCGTTGAAAGTCAGAGAAAATCCTCCCGGTTTCCTACACTTTCGAGGTCCTATCTATCTCTAGTATTTCTTTTTTCGCCTCTGCATACGATCTACGCTTCTTAATCCCGTCAATGAGACCTATTCTCTTTCTTCCCCTTCCCTGCTTCCCCAACATCCTTCCCTCCATCACATAATTTAGTAACCCCTTGTTACTTCCTCCATCCGTCTACTCTGCCTATCCAGGATTTCATTCAGAATCTTCCTATCTTCGTCCACCATCTCAAGCACTTCCTCGTTAGTCCTCTTCCCCGTCCACCTCACCTTCTCAATCCTTCTCCACGCCCACATCGCAAATGCCTGAAGCCTATTATCGTCCTCCTTTCTGAAGGTCCACGTTTCTGCAACATACAATGCTACGCTCCATATCACGCTCTTCACCAGCCTCTTCTTCACATCCTTACGCAAGGTCCCCGTCATAAGTTCCTTCTAATGCTAAACGCCTCTTTAGTTATCGCTATTCTCTTCCGCATGTCTTAGCTAGTACGTCCAATTTCTCCTAGCGTACTTCCAGAGTAATTCAAATTCTCTACTTGCTCGAGTTTGTGCACTCCAATTTAATCACCAGTCTCGCTTTCTTTGTCCTAGAGAACGTCATAAATATAAGTCAAAGATAGAGGCCTATTTTTGACTATGAGCAAGAATTTTAGACGACATGTCTGTTTATAAATATTCAGAATACGAATACAATAACGTGTATGTCATTTTAAGCCGGAGCCATATTTATAGAAAATTGTCCGCATACCGCATACGACATCTTCATTTCGGTTGCGGGCCGCAAACAACGCAGATACGCTCCCCCGGTCCACCCCTCCATCACACGCCGTGCACGAACGCATGACGCGAAATTCGCCAGCGCGATAGAGGAAGTGACAGAGGGAGCAAAGGGGCGGGGGTGGGAAGGATCGTTTTAAGCTGGGGGAAGGGTTAAGGGTGCGCGGAGGAGGAGACGGTTGTTATGGGAACAGGAGGAGGCGGTTGTTATGGGAACACGCGTCCGCTTGTCGCGCCCCCTTTTGGTATTAATAATAATCATCATCATCATCATCTCGGTCCGTGATTCGGTGTTGAGTCACACCACTCACGGCTGGGGCAGGCGGCGGTCTGAGACGCGCGCGGTCGGGGGAAGAGAGAAATATGTATATACATAAGTGCAGGAGGAGTTGAGTGGTTCGGGAGGATGGGGAGGGGGGATATAATACGACGAAGGGGGCGGGGCCTTCACAACAAGATACGATGGGAGGAAATAGGGTCGGACCATATGAGCACTCACGCACAAATATTAATGCGCATCTTCGCCCCTCTACTAATGCGGGAAGGGTTTTATTTTTTTTGTGTTTTGTTCTCTCACGAACACCACAGCAAACTCTGACATAGATCCCCCTCGTCTCCCTCGAAAATATCATGGGCGTCGTCTGAAAGAAATTAGCCCCAAAAGGGGGGAAGCCTTTGTTTTCCAAAAAAAAATTAAAACAGTCTTACTACTAAAAGTTTTCCATAATCTTTTTCTCTCCTCTCGCCATTTAATTCTTTCGGAAGTGATGCATCCTTACGTCCATGCATTTTAACACACACGTGGATGATTCATTTTATATAGTCATATCCAGGGTGAGGAATGTTCAAGCGAACTGACGTTACGAGAGAGATTAAATGATACGTCTCAACATATACTGGAAGGAAAAAAAACAGTCTCGTGAAAAAAATATTGCCTTCGGAACTACCGATTCAGTTCTGAGAGAATTGATGAAGAACTGAAACCTCAGAACATAAAAAACATTTTAAACAACGTTCTTTAATACCTGTTGTGATAGGAAAACGCGGTTTCCAAGGGTTAGTCAAGCTTTGCTGAGTGTGGTTTGTTTCAGGACTCTCGCAGGCGAGAGAATAATTTTTCAGGGAAAAATCGGCGATAATTCCCCGAAGATGTGGTAAAAATCACATGTAGCGGTCAGAAGCAAAATTTTTTACACTAATCCAGTAACAAAATAATTACAAACAATGTAAGGTGTCGAAGAAGCTCTCTTTAGAAACCGAGACGGGCACCTTTAGAACTGTTATGACTTCGGAGGTAACGTAACATGCTGGTAGTCGCCTCCGCGAAACGTGTTATCAACTAGGGAAAGGTTCTTGTGTAAGGGTTCGAATGAGGTACAGAGGGGGGAGAACAGCACATTGTATAGGTATAGCAAAACATGGTGGTACTCGTTAGCGGAGAGTTGGAGGTCACCGATGATGTATGAATAGTGTATGAGCTGGTAAAGGTACTTAACCAAAGCATCTAACAGTGACTTCTGGAGGAAGACTCGGACGCTTAATCCCACATCACTAGTGTGCTTTCCATAGAGTAATGCCTCTCACAAGCAAGCACCACTATGTTTCACTACATCGATAAACAACGCTGCCAGCATAGCTGTATTTAACTTTAGAGAACAAGAAAGTTCCGGCATTGCGTTTCAAGACACTGTTAACGGTTCAAATAAAGGAGCAGCAGAATTCGCTCAATTGGCATCCAACTCATAAGAGAAGTCCATCTAAACGATGGGAATATGAGTCGCAGAGAGTTTAGACACACTTGAGATCGGTCGTTCGTGAACGAACGGGTCCATGGATTGAACGGAGGACCGAAGACCGAACTCTATGGAACGACCGTTCCTTTCGGTCCTTCGTTCCTTTCGGTCAGTCGGTCCTTTGGGTTCATCGTTCTTTTCGGTCCATCGTTCCTTTCGGTCCCTCATTACTTTCGCTCCTATCTTTAAGAGACACGATGTTCTTTATAATGCTCCATAAATTCATCTGCTGATACTAGCGATGTAATTAGCCGTACTTTTTCTCTTCATTTAAATTAAACCTATTTACGAAACCATGTAAATAGTTGGTAATATCACCTTTCGTCTTTTATTTCATCCAACATTCTTAAACGCCGACATTACGCTATACTTAGTATTTCTAAGTTGTCTTTTACATTATTTAAACAACAAGAAGATGTTAACAATAAAAATACATGACCACCAATACAAAAGGAACGGTGAATGAGTGAAAAGTAACGGATCCCTAAAAGGACCCGTTCAGAGTGAACTATTTCCCAAAAATGAACGAGTTTGCCCATCTCTATTAGACACAAAGATTAATGGATCTTAATATTTTAACCTTGCCTTCCATTTATATCCACTCATCTATTCTATATGTAAAGAGTAATCATTCTGCCCTAATTCTGCACTAATAATTCTATATCATTCTGCACTAGGTTTAAAGGTAAACATTGATGCATATACATAGTTGTGACGCCAGACAGGATAATGATTTTAAGACTCATTACACATAATAAAAAAAACATTTACTCAAAAAGACCGGTGTACTCAGGTATGTTGTTTTTTAACTCTTAGCCTATGGATATAAAAGTAATTAAATCTCTTCCATGCTTTAAAACTCAGCTTCGGAAATACATATTTAATTGACAAGTCATATTATTCAGTCTCTGAATACTTAAGCAATTTATGTTATTATTTAAATAAATCGGGACAATCATAAATTATTGATATTCTATTGTATACATTTAATGGTTTTAATATGTTTTATATTTTATTTTTTTATATGAGTCCATTACTGTTTAATTATAAAGATTTTCTTGACTTGTCCCATACATGTATATAACTTGTCTTGAGATGAATAAATGTACTTACTTACTCGCTTACACACGATGTGAATAGCAGATTTAGCATTTGAGAGTAGATAATGTAGGTTTTGATCTTGGGAAACATGGTGGTCAAACATAGGAAATACCCTGCTCCGTCGAGTGGAGATAGTTCGAAAAATACGCAATCGTTCACTGAAAGGGATCGTTTCCACGCAGATGCCGATTACTCCATGTATCCTACCCCGCAAACAAACAAATACAAATGAAGCGACCTTAGTTGATGTGACTCGCCAACCGACGACCGGTGGGCATCCCATTAGTCCCAAGGACCTTGACCGGTTCACCTGATTCGAGTACGACGCGTACATTACAGGCTTCTATTATCATACCCAACGATTTACAGGTACTCGACGGCCGGCTCAACGAGCGTGACCCAGACCAGCAACAGAACCAGTTACAGTATGCAACGCACGTTGAACATCAGATGAACGCGAGCTGAATTCGTTACGTGAGTTTTTGTAAATGGAAAGCGAGACAGATTACGCTCCGCCATAGAATTCCTTCGCGATGATGCGATATGAGTGTGCACCGGTATGGAAACTTCCCAGGGAAAATGCGACCGCTAGTATATATTTGTCAACTCGGAGAATATGAAACTTTTGAGATTATGACAGGGCAGAACATTGAGGCAGACAGAGAGGGCGTTTGCCATTGTGGCCAAATCAAAGGTACCTTATACCCGATGGTGTCATTTATACAAAACAACAATAACTTTTTGCATATATCCATTTCGGCTACATATTTTGGAAGGAAACTGGCACAGATATCGTAAATTCTCTCAAATACTTAATACGATTTCCCCTATTCGCCAAGTTCGGGAGTATATTTTTCCCGTTTTTTTAAGTCTTCTACCAGTTAAGGTAGGTTTTATTGAATGTCAGAGATTATCCTCCCATTTTCTACGCACTCTACTCAAGGGTCTATCTCGCTCTAGTATGTCCTTTATCGCCTCAGCAAACGATCTACACTTTGTCCATTAACCACACTTAAAGAACACAATTTTCTACTTTTCCACAGAATTTTGTTTTGGATGGTACGACGCGTTCCACCGACTTGCGGCATCTTCAGGTACCAAATTCAGGCAATATCGGAACAGATATAACAACTCACGCTTATAATAACAAAGAATGGAGCTCTTGCGGATTGTATACAATAATAAGGGTGAAACTCCAATAGCCGTTAACAATAAAAGCCTTTTTTTGTTTACGGGTATTGGACCTTATTATTACACGCTTATTTACGATTAAGCACAATGTCAGTGATTCATAGACATACCCAAATAATTGCCGAGTGCCAACATACACTGAGGAAGGTTACCCCAAAAATACGAGGTGAGAAATGGCTCTTGTTTCGTCGCTAGAAATATTTAATGTAATCGTAGACCGAAGTATACCTCGTATTCCTTACCTAATCCTTTCATTATTGAAAGTTAAAAATCAATTTCATGTTAATAAGAGCATTTGTCAAATTGGACAAGGCTAAACACAGTGACAGTGCTACGGAACGTGGAGCCCGATCCAAAATGGAGAAATCACAGTGCATTATGGGATCATGTATACCTGGATATTGAGTCACATATGCTATAGAATTCCAGCCAGCTGTAATGAAATATTTATATGGTTTCACAACAGTTATATTTTTCAAAAAGAACTTTCACATTCTCCGAGTCGCTCACGATAAAAAATTTCTCAGGAAAGAGTGTCAATGACAAAAAAAATAGCACATATGCGCGAGAGGCATCACCTTCACGTCATACTAGCGCGACGGATCTGTGGCAGTGCCAACGATCTAAATAAAAAAATGACCAACACTTAGAAGAGCGGTTTCCTCAATGATACAAGTCCATGCACAGGACTTTCAAATTCTGCAAACAGAATTCAATCTAGAGAAAAGGAATTTCAAAAATCTTGAGCTATCCCAATCCAGTAAATGTTACATAAGACGTAATCAATTATGTATATTCCGTATCGCGCAGTACACTGATTGCGAGCAGAAATAATAAAACGACTTTTACCGTCCGGACGCGCGCGTAACAGCCAAAAAGTGGCACCATTATTTGACTCAATGAAATTGATAATGGAATTTAAGTGGTAGTGAAACATATATAGTGGCAATTTCTCAGGAGGTCCTTTGGAGTGGAAGAGTCCGTTCCCCATAAACAGGCTCCGCACGAGGGAATACGATAGTTCCACGACCAAACGTCAGTGTTCTCAAGGCCGCAACTTAAAAAAAACGCACAATATATCATTCACATCAGCTTTCTGGAGCTCTAATTGGCTCTTAATCCAGTTGTTTACATAGGCTTCTCACATAGATTACAAAAATTAGGCATAGTATAATGCGATACTGTTTAGATCGAGAGAATTCTCATTTAACGCCTCGAAGATACTTAACGTTTTTTCCAGTTGAATACCATCACGTTGTTTGCGTTGTTCAGCCTGCCCTGTCCGTAATCCTCCGCTCCACAGACGAGACTTTCCCCTTCTATAAGTTATGCCCCCGGAAGGCAACTGCAACCAGGTTTCGCTACCACTATACCATTAATTTATTTATATGTACATCAATTATGAAAATCGGCTACGTTAACTACTTATTCGGGACCAAAGAGCCTAATCAACCTCTGGTCCAACCAGCGGCGGAATCATGTTTCACGTCACATCGCCTGACGCACTAACGAATGCTCCAGAGGCGGATCGTTCGCGAACGAACGGGTCCGAAGGAACGGGTCCATGGATTGAACGGAAGGACCGAGTACAAATTCCCGCGGAACGACCGTTCCTTTAGGAGTCCTTCCGATCCTTCGTTCCCTTCGGTCATTCGGTCCTTTCGGTCCGTCGGTCCTTTCGGTCATTCGCTCTTTCGGTCCATCGTTCCGTCCGTCATAACTGTCGCTCCTTCGCTCCTATCTTTAAGTGATAGGATTTCCTACATGACACCCCAAAATTCATCAGCTGATGCAATCGATCAAATTAGCTGTTTTTTCCAGTTTTTTTTGCATACATAAAACCTTTATTACGAAACCATGTAAAAAGTTAGTAATATTACTTTCTATTTCATTTCCTTCCAACATTCTTAAACGCCGCCATTTCGGTAGACAAAGTATTTTTTTACATTCTGTAAACATCAGGAACAAATTAAAGATACATGTCCACCAATAAAAATAAGGAACGGTGAAAAAGTGAAAAGAAACGGTGAAAAAGTGAAAAGGAACGGTGAAAAAGTGAAAAGGAACGGTGAAAGAGTAAAAAGGAACGGTGAACGAGAAAAAAGGAACGGTGAACGAATGAAAAGGAATTGGTCCCAAAAATGACCGGTCCAGAAGGAACGAGTTCCCAAAAATGAACGGATCTGCCCATCCCTAGAATGTTCCAGAGAGCCAGCCAGCATTTCTTTTCGATCGCCATCACGCGTACCACACAGACGTTTACAATGCGATTATTAAAAGCTGCAACAATTGCGCACTCATTCGAATGTGATTCACCTTCCCCTTTTTTCTACGTTTGTGATTCGAATGCGTTTGATTTCATTGACGCGTAAAAGCCATATTTTCCGACACGATGGCAGACGAGACTCCGCAAGCGATTCTGTTTTTTTTTTTAATTCTCACGATCATCGCGTTAGGTGCGTACGGGACCGTTATGAACGAAATGGAAATGGTAGTGAATGGCATGCAATTCAGCCCCAAAAAAAATTTTTTCCCACCGGCCTCGCTCATTGCAACTGAGAGTGGTAGAAAGGATTTTCATTTATGAGCATATTCAGGATAAACTATGCTAATGTGTTCTCATCGGAGAAATCGATAGGAGAAAGTTAAGGAAGTTGCATTAAAACGCTTTGGTGTATTGGTTTTGGTAATAATTCGATTGAATATGAATACATCATTTCTTCTACATCCACTTGCTACCCTGCGAGCCGCCGCGTGGGTGTTTGGCAGGGGGTGTTAGGATACCAGCCGTGTATTGATGTCGAGGATAAGGTTTTGGTAGGTGAAATGGTGACATGTATTATGGAAGTGTATATAGAGGAGCTCAGTTTTTAATTGGGGTCGCTTATTGAGCGCGGAAAGAACAAGTTCTCTACCAGAGAACGAGTTTCTGAGCGTGAAAGAGTACATTTATCGGAATTATGATTGTAACTACAAATAGCAAGTTATCGCGCCACGTCAACTACTCGAAAAAAAACTTTCAATATAATATTTTTTATCTGGAATACTACGCCGAAAAACAAAATTTTTGAATAAGACACAAAACTTAAAATATAAGTCTCCTATCATTTGCATCACTTCCTCTATGGTGCGTCACTACGCATTAAACAAATGCGCGTGAGTGAAAAATGGTCATGAATTATTTACTTCCTTAAAAAAATGATAAAAATGAACGCTAAATGATCCTAAATCTCTTCTACAAGTATCCTCAGCGTACACGCAGCTGTCTTACATCTTGCAGCTACCGAATGGTTTATAAAAAATGTTTTAACAAAAATTTCCATTGCCGAAAACGACAGATTTTCATCTAAAGCGGGGTTAAGAGGGTTTTTTACCCTTTTTTTAGAAAGGTACCATGCGGGATTTCAAATACATGAACTCTTTGCGTCGTTCCCTTCTGTGGTAGGCACAGTCACGTAAGTGTTATTTCCAGTCATATACCAGGTAAGTTGCTTCAGCATCAATAATTTCCTTCCATCTGTCCTATCCCTACATATCTATTTTTCTTCAATTATCCTCATCCATCGCTTCATACACGGCAATCCTCTGTTCTTATGTCGACTAATGTAAATTCTCTATATAGTACCTTCGACCAAATTCGCCAATGACCGTCTCGGTCTACCTTGACTAGTTAGTAAGTGATCCAAAAGGTGAAAATGCCATTATTAGGAATAATGAGCTGCAAATAAATTTCTCAGGCACGGCTTGGTTATAACCGCGAAAGTTTAAGGGCATTTTAACTCCAAGCATTCTCGTCGATGATCCAATTAATTTTACAAGAAAATACCACGAGAGATCGCCGGAAACAATATAGATACGGGGAAATACCTTAGGATAGAACTGGGCAGTCTCAAACCCACTTACAAATACAATAGCGTAATAATAAAGTTTAATGTATCAGGTGACAATTTTACGAAATGTGTGATTGATAAAATTATCACCAAAAAAAAATACTTCTTCGGAACTTGCTATTGGCAATCTTTGCCGAGACCAACGCCGGTAAAAGAATTGGTGCGTAAATATGCAAACTTATATTTGAGATAATAACACAGCAAAATTAACATTATAATATAAAAATCACTATATATTCCAGACACCTAGGCACAAGAAAAAAGGAATAATGTGAAGATTAGGCATGTGAGCGGCGCACAATAAAAATATTACCCACCAAAAATGTGGCCGGAATTGCCGACGTGTAGGGGCGATGGAAATGCAGCCATTTGAAATTTTGTCACATTCCATGATCAACATTTCTTGGAACTCCAGATACCGCGGTAATTAATATTCAAAATCAGTTAGGAGAACTTCAACGAAAAATTACTTTGATCCGAGGAGACGAGTTGATCAGTGGTGGGCCCGATTGACTCAATTCTAGCAGGGAAGAATGCGGATGAATTTCAAGGAGGCCAGTTAGAGACTTTAATGGGGGGATGAAGGGGCAAAGAAGAAAGAGATGAAAGAAAAAACTTCGGAATGGCAGTTGGAGAATAGTTCGGAGAGAAAAATAAGGGAAGTAAAGGATGGAGACCCCTAAAAAGCTTAAGGGTAACCCTCTTCTCGTTCCAAGACCTTTGAAAAAAAAATAATTCAGGATTCCTAGTAAAAATGTTTAAGGTCGTACTGATAGGAAGTGAAGCCAAAGCAAAAGAAATACGGCGAAAATTATCGTATGGAGTATGCCTCGATATTTGCACGAGCGTGAGCTAATCGTTTACGAAATTCTTGAGCATGACACCATCAAAATGACAAAAATACGCGTATCCATCAGCCACTCTTAAACGAATTATGGGTACGAGGCCAGAATCTGTAAGGGACGCCAAATCTTGAGGTCTTAAGGCACCAACCTCCTCGACTATTTCTACACAGAGGGGATTCGGTGCACAGACAAATAATTGTGCAATTGAAATTCTGATGCCCCATAGCATTAAAATCAAAAACTTTGTTCTAATTAGGTACATAAAATATGAATGTATACCTTTTGAGTTAGGGGAAAATTGGCAAATCTGGTTTTATTTTTCCAGGCAAAGTCAAGTTAAGTCAAGCGAAATGGCACAGCTCTACTAACTACGCTATAAAAACCAAGTATTTACCTGGTAAATTCCTCGAAACGTTGAGGGGTAGTCTTATTCTTAATGGGGTAATCTACCGGTTTAAGAATTTTCACATGGAAGAGTGTTACAAACATCAAGATTTTTTTCAGGCCGCATCCATATATCTACCTATGCAATTTCTTTTTCAATATCTCAGCGTTCGTCCTACATCTCCTCAGCCAGTGTCGTAAAAGCCTCTTTCTTCCCACTACCTGCTGAAGGTAGTGCGAGGGAGATAGTTCCGTAATCATAATAGACCATATTCGAATTATGCGTTTTAATTTCACCAACTGGAAGACACATCATTTAAATATTGCATCACAAATGGTGCAATGATATAGTTTTACATGACAGAAATTGTAAGTAATTACACAAAAATATCGAAATAAGTCTTTAACTCGACTTTTTCTCGCGGTACGTTTGAAACTCCATCAAAACGGAAGGTTTATTGTGATCTCGAAGACTTTACTGCGGTGACAATGTGATTAATTTTCAAAAATAGTTGATAAAACATACAAACTGCACGCTGTTAGTTTTATTACGGCAATTTAAGTGTTAAAAATTCCTCATTTAACTCCTCCAAAAATTCCTCATACACGTATCATTTCCCATGTAAAAAGGCTGGTATTTTTTGGCAGATATCTCCGAAAGTAATTGAATAAGGGGTTGAATTTTTGATGTCAATGGAAGGGTGAGATATTGCGACGAACGTCGCGGAAAAACGAATGGACACAGTGGGAAAGGAGTAAAAAATGACCAATACGGAATGATTTCCAACAGTCACACTATATTTAATATACCAAATTACAATTATGATTACACGACAATGAGGCCCGCAGGCTAGCTGCCCGAAACTTGACGAACGATGCCTGCTGACGAGGTACACACTTCGGTGGCTGGCAGAGGAGAGGGCTACAGCGATGAAACGTCCGGTCGGCGCAGTCAAAAGGAAGGGAGGTAGCTCTGGATCAGTGGAGGAGGGGGAAGTAGGGGAACGGTTCGTCCAGCCATTGGTTGAGACGGCGGCGTAGAGGAGCACCATTGCCACAAAGTTCCGAAAAGAGGCCGCCATATGCGATTTCACTATAAAAGTAGAGGACCTTGTTCTTGTCGCGCAATATCGCCGACAACGCGCAATATCGCCGACAGTGCGCACTTTGAAATCTCCCTACGGCACAAAGAACATCTCGCGTTATGTCCGGCTGGCGACGATGTCCGCGAGCGAAGATGTCCGCGGCGAAATTATGGCCAAATTTGTGCCGAAAATTCGGCGCAATATTTTTCTTTAAATTGAGACCAAATTCATTGATTTCTGGGAAAAATGACATTCCGCTCAAACTACTACCTTAATCAACATCCTTCTCTCGATCGAGGTCTTAAGCAACCCCTCGCCTCTTCCACCCACCTAACTTGCCTCCTCCTAATCTTCTTCAGAAATTTCCTCTCCTCATCCAAAACAAAAACCTTATATAAACAAATAAAGAACTATAAGGTAGTGACCAAATACCATGTGAAAAAACCCAAGCAAGATTATCTGATACAGTGGTCGTTAAACAAAATACAAAAACTATTTTTTTTAAATGTCAGTTTGTGCCCTGAAGACGGGGGCGGAGTCGGCTACAGTAACGTTGGCAGTTAAACACTGTATCACCTGGTGTGAAGCCCGAGAGAACTATATTAAAATTATTCCCTCCCTTTCCTTCCCTCAGTATCTTTAAGGGGCTAATATTTTCGTATCGTCAACATAAAAACGAGATTTTTTTCTATCGAACGAGGTCGAAATTGGTTGAATTTTATGCGCAGTGATATCTCACTCGACCGAGGGGTACGTAACTTTAAAAACGAGTGCACGCCGCATTTCCATTTCAGCCATTTCTATCCATTTCTAACGATTTCCATTCATTTCTTTCCGTTTCCGACCATTTCTATCCATTTCTGTCCACTATTGCCCATTTCTGTCCATTTCTATCAATTTCTCTCCATTACCAACCATTTCTGTCCATTCCTAACCATTTCTGTCCATTTCTAACAATTTCTGTCCATTTCTAACCATTTCTGTCCATTTCTATCGATTTCTGTCCATTTTTATCGATTTCTGTCCATTTCCCGACCATCTCTCCACAAGCGTACAACATTTCTCAGGGTTGCATACCCCTCGCACTCGACTAACTTTAAAAAAAAAACTTTCATTCACTTGGATAAACTAATCAGCGGTCGCTTCCACGGGGCCATTTTTCGCCGGTGGATGCAAGGCGGGGGAGGGAGGTGGGGACAGAGGAAAAGTAACTGTAAGGAAGATGACTGTTGGAGAGAAGTTTGAGGAGAAAGATTGGAAGGATAGTTAAAGAGGAGGGAAGGGGTTTGCGAGAATACCGAATGCAAATTCCCTTCTCTTTCCGCATGCTACTGTCGCTCCCTTTTCGGAGGAAGCACTTTAGGGACTAGAAAAGGGTGAATTGGGACTGGCGAGGGGGTAGAGAAAGAGAGAGGGAGAGACGGGACGGAATAAGATTGGATCTCAGGGTAAAACCCTGGGAAAAATGCTTCCTGGAAGGGGAAAAAATGGGTTCGCGGAAGACGGCATCGGAATATTATATAAGAGATTTGGACCTCGGGAGGGGTTTTTTCCTCCGAAATAATAATAATAATAGTAATAAAAAAAATATGCTTGCGGAGATGGCTGATTGTGAATGGAAGGCGCAGGGAGAGGAATGCATTCCTTTTCCCAAAAAAAAAAACGACCCAGAAAAAGAAAATATGCATGAGGAAGAGATAATGGCTACGCAGCGAAAATTCGATTCCGCTAGGGGAAAGTTCGACACTCCTTAGATAACCTCGTGAGTGGCACAAAGAGGAGGAATCCTAATCCGCCAGTGCAGAAAAAAGTAACGGACGCGATCTACATAATACCCTGCGAGCCGCCGCATTGGCGTGTGGCAGGGGTGTTAGGTCAACAGCCATATAAAGATGTACGTTTTTGGGAGATGAAATGGTGACATGTATTATAGGAATGTATTCAAAGGATCCCAATTTTTATCGTGGTCACTTATTGTGCGCGGTAAGAACGAGTTTATGTACCTATATGTTTGGCAGTTCTCTTACTTTTTTTATTGTTTATCTTTTATTTTATGAAGAAGGGTGCACAGTTCTCCAGAATTCAGAAGTGATAAAATCGCAAGGGCTCGTAAATTTGCAGACTCCGTCTACATTGCCACGAATCGACGCTCAGACACCATATTTCTGCTAAGCTATTTCATTCGCTATTTCTGCTACATACAGGTGAGGAAGGAAGGGTGGATAGAAACCCGGCGACGGCATTAGCCTGCTCTTAACGAAAGGCGCCAAGGGGACGACGGTTTAACGTCTCATCCGACAGACGGAGTACTTTACTTTAAGTGCCCTCCACAAGATACTCAAGTAGGGATCGGGTTTCCTCTGAAAAACATCCGCCACTGCAGGGAATTGAACCCTGGCCGCCCGGGTGGTAGGCGAGTACTCTAGCTACCACACCAACCCGATCCCCACGAAATTTTAGACATAAAAATCTAGCATCAATTATGTTACAGCATATATAGTTATTTCCATCGTATAAATACAAACATACATACATACCAATCACGCCGTTCCCTTCCGGGGTAGGTATAGTCACAAAGTTTGACTCATAAATGCATATTTGTACACCTAACTCTGCTTCAATAATTTCCTCGCCTCATTTACCCCCATACACTGCTTCATACACGCCCTCCTACTTTTAAGACTCCTAGCATTCCTCCTCCTAAGAATTTACTCAACCACATCCAACCACAACTTTCTCGGCCTACTTCTCCCTCTCACACCATTCATTTCACTCCTATATATCTTTTTCGTTATTCGACTCTCATCCATTCTCTCAACATGGCCAAACCAACGAAGCACACTCATTTCATACAAGTCCATTACTGGAGCATTCAAATCACATTCATTCATGACCCACCCATTCCTGACTCTATCCATCCTACTGTTGCCTCCCAACGTATAAATTGATGTAATAATTCGATTCCATAATGACAATTGTTATTGTATTTCTCCACAGTTATTTGTTGTAATCGCACAGCACGTTTCGCAGCTTGCCGTGTCTTCAGGTACAATTGTTTATCCTATATTTATTGATTGTTACGATAGCAATCTAACGCTAAGAAGGGGGAGGGGGTTTACGGGAACAAAGTCATTTTTGGGTGGTATAGCAGGGGAACATAGGTGGGAATTTTTTTGGAAAGGAGAGGGGAGGGGTGCGGAAAAATCAGTTCGTTGCAGTTGGAAATTTTCAGACAGTCAAGCAACCTTGGCATATAGTTGGCACAATCTTGGCTACAAATAACATTCGCGGAAATGACCACGTCCGTTCTTGTTGGTATAAATTACCTTGTATAAGAAGACAGAAAAAAAACATTCTCATCCAAGCATACCTGAAATAGTTTATTTCTAGACATTATGATCGAAAACAACGATTTTCTCCTATTTTCAGATTCGCTGTCGACGCAGCCAGGCATTTGACGGCCACTTTCCTTGCTTGATCATAAGTTAAATGAGAATCAATGCAAACCGTCATTAAAATCGAAACATACATTATTCAGAGGGATATTTAGAGTGATACCCCTATCCATGTTAATGCGAGCAATAAAATTAGTACATTAAAACGGGACGAGGGCATCCACATCCATTAGGCAGCGGCAATTAATTGGGAAAATATGGAATTATGCCATCGTTTTCACGATTGATTTTTTTATGAAAGCGAAGACCACGCTCATGATTCGCATTAATCTTTTAACATCACCTGCTTAAATGAATACGCAATTGATTTTAAAGATACTAAGGAATTATTTTGAATAAGATATCCCATTTAAATACTCATCCATTAAACACGTGCAGGCAATTTTTATTCTCGGATTTGACACGTGACTACTGTGCAGCATTTTTTTTAAAAAGGTTTTCTATCGGTTACGGTAGGTTTTTGTTGAATTTCAGAGAATCTACTCCCGGTTTTCTACACTTTCAGGGGGCTATCTCCCTCTAGTATTTCCTTTTTGCCTCAGCTTACGATCTGCCCTTCTACATCCTGTCCATAAAACCTATTCTCTTTCTTCGTCTTCCCCGCTTACCCAACGTCCTTCCCTCTATCACATTCTAGAGCAACCCATCGCCCCTTATTACTTCCTCCAGCCACATACTTTACTATCCTGGATTTCAACCAGATGTTTCTTTTCCTCACCCACCGTACCAAGCATTTCCTCGTTCGTCTTCCTTTCCGTCAACCTAATCTTCTCCATCCTTCTCCACACCCACATCTCAAATGCCTGCAGCCTATGCTCGTCCGCCTTTCTGAGGGTCCACGTTTCTGTCCCATCCGCCACCATCAGCCACCCTCACCTGCGCCCTTTAGCCTCCTGTCTCGCCAGCCTATTCCCAGTTTCTCGAGTATTTCGCCCCTTATTACACCCTCCAGCCACCTACTCTCCCGATATCGAATTTCACTCAGAAGTTTCCTTTCCCCACCAACCGTCTTCAGCACTTCCTCGTTTGTCTTCCTTCTCCCTCCACCTCACCTTCTCCACACCCACAAAAGATATCCCATTTAAATACCCATCCATTAAACGCGTGCAAGTGCAACGCAATTTTTATGCTCGGATTTGACACGTGACTACTGTGCTGCGTAAACGCACATAAAAAAAGTCAAGAATTCATAATTTCCATTCAATAGTTGAGAACAATAATTTAAATGATGAAAAATCCTTCCGTTCCGGTGCCAAAATCGCTCACACCAAATCTGCCACGAGCTTTTGCGTGTGCCACAGCTTAAATGAATGAACAGATTGTGCCTTGACGCACGAAAGCGAATCTTATTTTTAAGAAAAACTGTTATTTAAGGAATATGTTTAAGAAAAACGTCATAAGCATTTATGAAGAATTGGACGAACAAAGTAGAACGGCTTTGGAAATAATTTCCATTTTGCACGGTACTAGATAAATCATTACAAAGTGAAACTGTAACAAGAAAAACATCGGCCTGATCAGGAAATTAAACCGCGGGCTCTAGGAAATTAAACCGACGTACCTTGGCAATTTCCACGTTCTTCATCCCCGTATTTTCGGTAGGTATGATCATCTTAAAATCATTAAATAACCGCGACATATCCGCAACTAATATCAATATCTTCGGCCAATAATAACTTTGCCCGCAGATCCATTCAACATGGCCCATTGCGCATTTTAATGGCTTTGATATTCCCCGGTTCTCTCGCATCATTCTGAGCATTGTTTTCATTAAACATGTGACGCAGACAGTAAGGAAAGACTTCATCCGTCGCCATATCGCGTTTCTCGAATGCAAGCACATAACAAGACCTCTCCGCGGCGAGAGAATGCGGTTTTATCCGCCAGAGATGAGAGCGTGCGAGGAAAAACAAAAAAACAAATGAAGAAATAAATACGTGAAGCGATATCTCCGCGCTCGCTTCGCATTCCTCTCGCGGCGAAAAGGACTTTCTGAACTCCGCTCCTCTTCAACAAAACACCATCGCCATCAAGGCCGTTGGGACAGCGAGGTCGCATTTATATTCCTTTTATGGTGGTTCTAACGTAAAATGACTTGAATGCCATTAAATTTATGATTTTTTTTCCAAAAACAGGGAAACGGGTCCCTTGACCTGATCGACGAAACATTACCCTTCCACGATTTTTTTATTCCTAAACTGAACTTGAAATAACAGCTGAAGTATTTTACCTTTCAACATACGTACATAGTTACATACATACATAACGTACGTACATAGTTACATAGTAACCTGCTTACCATTTATAAAATCCCTCCTTAATTTCAGTGTTTAGCAATTGTCTGTTTATTTGGTTAATAGTTTCCAAGAAATGTATTCTTGCATTTTTGCCATTCTTGTCTTAGGAAAAAGAAAGCTTCTTCTACTTCGAATAATAAGTTGGTCAATTTGTTTAAAAGGAAGAAACTAGTTGTGTCTTATTAAAAATACCACGACAATCAGATGGTATGAAACGTAAGAATGAGTGAAACATGGATGAAATGTAATTCCTACATCGAATATGGACATAGTTTTCGCGAAAAATCATTTGGAAAAACGATAATTCTTCAGTAATAGATGTAAAGCAAAATACTCACATATCGAATACGCCGCGAATATTTGGGACCGTGGTCATATAGATTCAACCACAAAATTAATAAAATACAAAGGAAAACAGCACGCTTCGTTAAAAACTGCTACTGGCGAACATACAATGTATCACAACTTTTAGAGGGATTAAGGCGGGAGCCCTTAGAGACTCGGAGGATACTCGATAGGCTTAGGCTGCTTGAGAAATTCAGAACTGGCGTGTTTCAGGGCGACACAGAGAATACCATCATGACTCCTCACTGCATCTCAAAGTCCGACAGAAGCGATAAAATAAGAGAGATACATACATTGCCGAACAGATAGGGACAAAACGTCGTTCTTTCCGCGCACAATAACCGATCACAATAAAAATTGAGTTCCACTAAATACACTCCTTACATCTTTACACGGCTGGTGTCCTAACAGTCCCTGCCACACGTCCATGTGGCAGCTCGCAAGGTGGAATGTAGATGTAATCTCCCGACAAAAATGTCGAATTTAATAAGCGTTTTCTACAATAGCGACACGGAGTAAACACCTTAATGACGAAACCTTGGACCAAAACGTTCCACACTTCCATTATCTCAGCTGAACGGAAATGTAAATCTTTGTATTTGTTTCGACTAAAACATTCGCGATGGGATAATAGTAACATTTATTAATGTTCTGTGGCAAGCCACGCAAGAATATTTACATTAGGTTACAATAAAAGAAAAGAAAACCCAGTCGGCACAAAAAAAAACACAAGGCTAATGTATGAATTCCATAAATCATACGTAAGTATATACAATTTTGTAACAATCATTTAGAACAAGACTTTCTACAGCGAGTTAAAATGATATTTATTAAATAAACAAATTATAATAGGTATGTTACAAACAAGTTGCTATAATAGCTCATTGTGAACAATGACAAACTATTATTTTTGATCAGATCATTTGGCATATTATTCCACAACTTTATGGAAGAAACTTTAAGTGACTGTTCGTGCAACTTGCTCTTGAAGATGGGAGCGTAATATACCTGACTCTGACACCTAATTTTTGTTGTACATCCATTGGGTTGTCTTTCAGTAAAATTATCCAATAATATGTTGGTGGCTAGTTTTGGAACATACCAAATAAAAAAACACCCAGAAATGATTTTTTTCTAGAGATAGTCTGCGAGCCAAGCAAGTTCATGATGCTGAGGGTAGATTAGATTAGATACGTCGGTGGAGTTACTGCTAATGACTCCCTGAGGCAGTTAGACCAGTTTGGTCCATTGTGCCAACCCAACCCCATCAGTGGTCACCCTTGTGCTTCCAAGTGCTTTGCTGAAGGCAAGCAGGTCCCCTACAGGAATTACCCCTACTTCGTTGGGTTCCAAAAAAGGTGGGCCCAGATGCCTATTCCGAGTTCTAAGTATGGCTGGACATTCGTAGAGAATATAGGAAGTCGTTTCGTCAACCTCCTCGCACCACCTGCATGTAGGAGGATCTGAAATCTTCAAGAGATGATGAAGTCTCATCACTTGATAGTGTCCCGAGAGTAGTCCGACTACCGTTCGAATTTGACTCCCATTTGATAAAAGGAGCCTCCTTGAAAAGCTAGGCCTTGGTCCCTCTATATTTAAGTTTGGCCTGCCGTAGCTTAGAAGCAGTTCGCCAAATCTCAGAGTGTTGAGCCAGACCCCACATTCTGATCTCAATCCTACCAACTGATGGCACAATGGATATGATTGGTTCAGGGCCAATCGAATTGCTGTTGGATCCTACGAAGGTGAGGACTAACATCATCATATTTTCTTCGATCAATAATAAATCCCACACATGTGCGTTCAATAATCTCTGGAGTTTTCCATTAAGTTCCTCAGTAATATCATTATAAGTGTAATCCTCAGTAAGTAAGTAAGAGTTCCTCAGTAATATCATTTAAGTGAAAGGGAGGTGCTATTTCGCACTCGTCCGGCCACACCTTGAATATGCAGCGAGCATATGGGATCCGGCGGAGAAAGACCTAGTCCATGAACTTAATAAAATACAAAGGAAAGCTGCGCGATTCGTCAAAAACTGCTAAGGCCGTACAGAAAGCGTTACGCAGATTTTGAACGATTTAGGGTGGGAGCCGCTAGAGACTCGGAGGCTACGCGCTAGGCTTAGATTGCTTGAACAATTGAGAATGAATATCTTTCAGAGCGACACGGAGAACATCATATTAGAACCACATTATATTTCCAGGTCCGACAGAATCGATAAATTAAGAGAGATATTTTGCCGAACGAATAGGTTTGGGAATTCGTTTTTCCCCCGAGCAATTAAGGACTTCAATAAATTCTAGGCGGAACTTTTATTTTATTTTATTTTTTTTGTTGACGGCTGGTGTCCTAACACCCCCCGCCACACGCCTTTTGAGGCGGCTTGCGGGGTATTATGTAGATGTAGATGTATAAACCAAACAGCAGTAGTCCAAATGGGGAATATCCTCCATGATGAATAAAACCTTAAGTCCAAAGTCTAGTCACTCCTTCAGTATCTTTGTTTCAGTCCGCAAAAAAAAACAAAGGACTCGTGTGCGACTCAAAATCTCAGTTCGTCCTTGAGATGCGAGGGAGTCAGGCTGGGACCACGTCATCGGCAGCAAAGCACGCATGGAGCGTGTTTTTGCGCCCTAGTGTTTAAAAGCCGACGACGACGGCTCTATTAATAGGAAGAAACCGCTGAGGGAGATTAAAAAAGCGTGACTCACCCGCTCAGCAAGAAGATATCACTGGTTTGCCCTCTCTCTCGGCTGTGTTTATTGATGGTTATCTCGGCGCGTGATTCTTGCGCGTTCGCTTGTTTCCGCGATTCTCCGCTCCCCCCCTAGTTGGCGCTGCGCACGCCCCCTAATCCGCTCCGCCATCCCCTCCCCTTCACATACCACATAGTTTTGAAGATGAGTTTGCGGGGCGGTTAGGCGTGAGAAGACATAAGCTTTAATTGCAATTTTACGTCTACTTTCTACCCTGAAAGCCACCACGTGGGCATGTGGCAGGGGGTGCGATAGTTTATCGTAGCAGGGTCTCTGAAGGAAGTTTGAGCAAGATAGTTCCCTAGTCCTCATAGACACCATATTCGAATGATACGTTTTAATTTCACCAGCCGTAGGACACATGAATTAAATATTGCTTTATTAATGGTGCAATAATATCGTTTTATATGACATAAATTGTAAGTAATTAAATGAAAATATCTTAAAGTAAATATCTAAAGTCTTCAACTTGACTCATTGTTTTCGCGCGTTACGTTTGAAATTGCTTCCAAACTGAAGGTTTTTCTGTGATCCTGAAGAATTTACTGCGGTGATAATATGATTAATTTTCAAAAAAGTTTAGAAAACATACAAAATACACACTGCTAATTTTTTTACGAGATCTAGGCGTTAGAAATGCCTCATTTGTTAAAAAAAAGGTTATATATTCGGTTCGATTCACGAACAACCGGGTGGTGGCTACCCAATTTTTTACGGATTTTTAGGCCATTGTAGACGCATTAGAAAATCAATTCACGAAATACTGAATGAAGTTTAATTACAGGATGACTAAAGGATGACGTCCTTCCGGTCGAAGGGAAAAATATAGACTAAACCTTTTACGAAAGTTTGATGTGCACTATCATTTGCCGGACATTGAACATATTTTACTAGAGCCAAACTATTATAGTAGAATCGATCACAGGAATAAGATTAAGGAAATACATTGCCGAATCGATAGATTTTAAATGTCATTTTTTCCACGTACAGTAAGGGACCACAATAGTTGCGATAGATCAGTTCTAGGATACTTTGACTCTGACTAGGTAACATTGGTATTTGCGCTTGTGCTAAATATCTTCACATCATTATTGGTGACTAACCTCGCATGAAATATCCGGCATGATATACTCTTGTATGATTTGGTGCCTTGTAGTGCTATTTATCTGCCGCATTAATAATACTGACCAGTAATTGTATCTTAAGTATTATACTACACGGCAGCATGTTCTTGTACGTTTGTTTACTTTGCACTCTCCTAGTTTCTGGTCTGACTGCGCACTGTCATCCTGACTGCCCGGCATCCAGGGAAACGTGCGCCGTTCTGATGTCACTTAGGATGATGGCTTCATGCCTAGTGTGGAATCACTCCGTGCCACACACCCAATGGGTGGCTTGCACGATATTCCGTAGATGTAGATGTTAGGTCAATTTCACGAAGATCATTTCTCTGACGACGTGAAAAAACATACTGTTAACCCCCTCGTACTACGGCGGATTAGATCGCGCCAATAAAATTAGAGAGCTAGATTGTAGAACCGATAGGTATAAAATGTCATTTTTCCCGCGTACCGTTCGGGACCATAACAGCTGTGATCGTCGTCATGAATAGTTCGAATTATGACAATAGGCAGACAGTAAATCTTTCTCTTTATATTCTCTACGTTCTTATTTAAGCATGATGTAAATATTGATGTTTTATTTATGCATGATATTTTGAATCTGTAGTAGTATTCTTTGTATCCCTTGCATGTTGGAACGATTGACGATAGAATGTTTCTTGGTTATTAGATTTTTAATTGGCGCTTTGCATGTGTGGTACGCGGGTTTCAATGTAATTTCGGTGTTCCACCGTATCATTCATGCGTGCCTGGTGTGGAAGCACCCCCTGCCACACACCCTTTGGGTGGCTTGCAGGGTATGACGTAGATGTACTGACCAGTAATTGTATCTTAAGTATTATACTACATGGCAGCATGTTCTTGTACGTTTGTTTACTATGCAATCTCCCAGTTTCTGGTCTGACTGCGCACTGTTTTCCTGACTGCCTTCGGCCTGCGCCCGGCATCCAGGGGAACGTGCGCCGTTCTGATGTCACTTAGGATGATGGCTTCATGCCTAGTGTGGAATCACTCCGTGCCACACACCCAATTGGTGGCTTGTACGATATTTCGTAGATGTAGATGTTAGGTCCTTGGGGAGATTTTTATAAGACCACGAAAATGAGCTGACCACAAAATAGGAGAACACAGACTGGAGCAAGTAGAACAATTCTGTGACTTGGGTAATGGGCGTATCAGCAAAAACAAAGAAGAATTTCTATGGCAACAGGAGCGTTTGGCAATAGGAGGGAGATGGCGGGGATCTTGTATAAGAATGCGCAGAAACTATTTCAGCAATATTTTCACCGTCGGACAATAGCTCCATCTCCGACAAAGAGGGTGAATCATGCACACCTCGAAGTCAAAATAAAATCTTCACTGAGCGAGAATTCTTGCGTCACCGCGCTCCAGTCAACTGAGTAGGATACACAGTCCGTTGCTTCCATGCGTTTCTTTATTCCAGTGACGCAGACTAAGTAATGGAGCGATGGCCATTGCGTTCGCTAAATATCTCGCCGCCGACGCCTAATGGTCTCCACTGAACTGCCTCAGCAAAAGGAATGACTAACGGCGGCCTCGTTGAGGGACGGACGAGCTTTATCGAACAAGGACAGCGCAAGCCATTCAGAGACCATTGTTTGAAGATTGACGGTGTATTTGGCCCATTGAGGTGTCTGGAGAGGGAATTAGGTCATCAAACTGTAGCCTGGCAACCAAAATAACAACCATATTGGATATCCCTGCTCTTTCCTTACTTTCCTTCGTATAGCACGAAGGAATGGACGAATTATCGGATGTAAAGCCAGGATGAAAATCTCAGCATTTTTGCCGAGATTTCTTCCGCGTAGTTGTTTTCGGGACGACAGTTTCAACGACAACGGCAAAAATGCTTCACGACACTTCGACCTGAAGCCGCTGGAGGGGGGCCAGCGAAACTGTGGTCCCAAAAGTAACTTACGCGGAAGAAATTCCGGAAAAAATTAGCTTTAGCGTATCCGGCGACATTTTGCGGAAATGCACTACAGATATCATGATCTCAAAGTGAAAAGGTTTTTGTTCACTTTCCACAGAAATAATTTTATTTTCCCACCTGGTTTCGACATTAGCTAGCATTTCGACCCTGAAAATGACATAGCTAATGTCGAAACGAGGTCGGAAAATAAAATTATTTCTGTGGAAAGTGAACAAAAACCTTTTCACTTTGAGCTCATGACAACCGGAAAAAATGCTGAGATCATCATTTCAGCTCCGCTGAAACCTGAGAACCAACGTAAAGCAAAAATATCCACCATCTGTCTGAAGTAAAAGGCAAGTAACCCTTGAAATATATATTGAATACTTAGTGCTATGAGACCACTTCATTTTACCATATGGTTTTCACCCGGAATGTGGATTATTATTAATTCAAATAAGAAAAGATGGACAAAGGTTAGGTGGACGGAAAGGAAGACTAACGAGGAAATTCTTGGGATGGTGGGAAAGGAAAGGAAATTTATGAACGAAATCCGGGATACGCATGCGATTTTGTGGCTGGCGAATGTAATAAGTGGCGATTGGTTGCTCCAGAGTATGACAGAGGGAAGAATGTTGGGCAAGCGGGGAAGGGAGAGAAAGAGAATAGGTTTTATGGACGGGATGAAGAAAGGCAAATCGTATGGTGAGGTGAAAAAGGATATACTAGAGCAAGATAGAATTGCTCTGACATTCAATAAAACCTACCTTTGCCGGTAGAATTCTTTTTAAAAAAATAAGAAAAATTGTATGAAAGGAGAAAGCATGTTAAAAAATTCATGCATGCTGATTTTTACAAAAAGTTATCGATGATAAACAACGTATAGATAATGGATAGATTAGTGCTTCAGCTCTAAAGCGCTAGAGGTAAATCTGGGTTAACACATTTGGCGGATAGGACACGCCCACGTAATAAGTTTTCTGCATCGGCCACCATAGGAAGCGCCCTCTCCATCTACCTCAATGGTTACGCCGAACGACTGGTACAAACACCTAAATGTATTGGCAAATCGTGAGACCCATTCAGAACTGGGTCATCTCGCTTAAGCCCGAGTACAGAGCATGTCACGCTTGTGAGGATTTTTCTCTGGTTTCGCAAAATCGCGGATATTCTTTGGTGGAAGCAAATCAATACGTACAGTTAGTTTTGCTCCCAGTAGCGCACCGAATTCAATGGAAATTTCGCTCAGCAAATAGCCAAAGGAATCCCATGAGAGAGGAGAGCATATTCCACGCGGAAAGGCAGAGAAGCAGCTTTGATATCGATTGGTGATTACTCTTTCCAAGAGAATGTAAATTTAGGGCATGTAATCAGTATTACTTCCACTGGGATTTTATAACGGTTGGTACTTAATCACCGGGTACTTATGGTGATGCAATAAAAACCGTGCGATTTCCAACAGAATAAATTAACTTTCTACTTTACTTTATACGTTAATACATCACCCGACACCTGACTTTGATGCATCAATATTCAAACCCAGATCGAAGGTATTTTTCTATTGTGGAAACTTGTACGGATCTTATTCCATCACATTTAAATTCGACCCATTCAGCCTGAACCTACGGAATGCTAGGCACGGTCTTTAAACCAGTTAACATTAATTTGCCATTGATCGATGGCAGCAAACCACCGACTTCATTTATTCCATGATAGACTTAGCCTTGGAACTCGCATGATGTGGATGATCATGTGAATGTAATCTTAGCCAAATGTGTAGCCTCTGAGACTACAGTGATCCCCATTCAAGCCTATCCACTAACTGCGTCACGCTATCTGTTCGCCCGTAACAGTCTCAACAAAGCGTGCAGCATCCAGTGTGCTAGGTCAATACGAGGAAGGTATGATAAAAGAATTAGAGCGTATGCAAAGGAGACCCGCTAGGTTTGTTAGAGGCCGTTACCATAATTGTATAAGTGTTACGAGTTTAATAGAAGAACTAGGATGGGAATTACTATCAAAATGCAGGTTAAAATTTAGGTTAAACCTTTTTAGTAAATTCGAAACCGATTTGTTCACAGATGACGTCAGATTTATGTGTAGAACCCCTGCGTTTTATGCTAGGTTTGATCAGATTAAATAGATTAGAGAGATAGATTGTCGTACCGATAGATTTAAAATGTCATTTTTCCCGCGTACCATAAGAGAGAACAATAGGCAGCGTAGCAAAGGGATAGGTAGGTGAAATATAGTTAGAGTAGTCTGTAGTGCATGATGCATGTAATAGCAACCAATAATCCCTTTCTTATTATGTACATACTAACCATCTAGCTGCATGTGACCATATTATCTAGCATGTCTCCATTAAATATCCTAGCTGCATGTCCATAGTGCATGTTTGGTGATATTCACCCCCTGCCAAACACCCTCGTGATGGCTCGCAGGGTATTACGTAGACGTAACGTGAATTGAATTTTCCTACACAAGGATTCGAATGCCAGCAGTGTGCTCGAAATGTGCTCTAACTTAGAGAATTAGAGCATCTATATTTTTTTTTTCTTCCGCGGTCCCTCCTAAATCTTTAGACAAATCACCCTCTCCTTAATCAAGCGCCGACACCATGTATCATATTACCAACACAGTACTAGTCTACCACATAAAGTTCTGAAGAAAACCATCAAAATGCTTTCGGTTTACTCGAAATGTGGCCTAACTTGAGATCACTTCAGGTCAGAGAGATAATAAACATCACCATTTCATTTTTTCTTAGGCGGACCTTCTATTCGTTCTATTTCCTTCACAAATCAGTCTCCTAAATCAAGCGCCGACACCACGTCATGCTGCTACAGTATTCGCCCGCGAAGTTCAGAACAGAAGTAAACCATCTCACTCCCAAGTCAAAGTCCAAAAAGGGATTCGTGAAAGATCTCATCCACAAATGGTTTTATATTACTCCAAAGTTCACCACTTTTGTCATAAACGAGGGCACTCGGGACCTAATTCAAGCGTACGCGAGGACTTATGGCCGTTTTCAACGAGTCACTCGTGCACACGTTATACAATCTTTTAAACATTGCTTAAAAATTTCATCGTTTAACGCGGTGAGGTAGATTAAATGCGCAAATGCATGGACGAGCTATGGAAAAATAGTCCCTCCTCTAATTCCGATCATGATTCTCTCGCATTGTGAAAAACAGATGCAACTTTAAGTTGTGAATTTGAATGACTCGTGCGAAATCGCCTTCATGCCTTATATTCCCGCATGTGGTTTGGATTTAGACGCACCACGAATGATTACGAAAGAATTTTTACTTAAACTCATCCGCATCAGCATGACTCCTCCAATTAAAGTGTTCGTTCAGCAAATTTTCTCTTAACACACGTGAGACGGCAGTCTTACGTAACGAGATCACACTATACCAAATGAGAGAGAAAACTGATGAGCAATATTTAATAACATCGCAAAAGTAAATTTTCAAAAGATTACGAATAGAAGAGTCACACCATCGAGGTAATGGAACTTAAGACTCTTATTCCAAAATCACTTTATTTCAAGTAAGCGGGGGAAATTGTATAACACTGTCCAGTGGTTAAGTAACACAGCGCGATAACTAGCTGCGATGCGGCTAATCACATTCCGAATCTAAAATGCTGACTGCCATTACGATCACGTACAAGAAATGTTATAGACGTCAAGAACTGTATCACGAATGTAATACATGATTTAGTACATTAGAAATTCCCATCGTGTGAATCTGAAATAAAAATAAAGACTTCTAGCGGCAAATAGGAACTTAACGCTCCCTCAACAAAACTCTAAGCACAAATAAAACAAGATCACTCGTCACTAGGTTGCATGTCATATGTATCAATGAAAAATGTATTAATTTTACAATACCACAAATATATTTATACATATATATAATATTTGTGGTATTGTAAAAGTTATAAATTTTTCATTGATAAAACTCTAAGCTACAGAAGTCTCTATTAGTAAATTCTACACTTAAAACTTTTATTACCGACCTAGGTTCCGATTGCCTTGCAATAATTTTCAAAGGTCATCAATCATTTGCAAGGCAATCATTTGTGGCAATGCTATGTATGGAATTTACTGAGAGATTTTTCTTTTTCGTCATGTCTGCGATAACCTTCCAAAAAGTTACGCCTTCAACCATTAAGTTTACTACAGAAGTCTCTCGAAGAAACTCAAGCTGAAACTATATAAAAGAATGATATTACCAATGGTTCTGTACGGATCTCAAACATGGAATACGAGAAAGAAAGAAGTCAAGACTAGTACATTAGGAACTCCCATTTTTAGAGGAAAAAAATTTTCCAAGACATAAGCACACCTCCGGTAAAAAAAAACATCACTTTCTGCGCATTCTCCTTCTCCATCTCCCAAAGAAAAAAGGATGTACATATGAGATTCAGGCGCATTCAATTTCGGTACTGCACGGGGACTGCAAAAATTCCCCGTGGCATCCACCACGATTTTGCTCACCATTTCATCATCGTCGCCATGGTGAGGTCGCAGCCAGAGAGTGAGTCAAGAGGGACTCGACTGGAAAATGAAAAGAGAGAGAGGGGAGAAAAAATAGAGAGAGATGGCCAGAGTGGAGGACGATTACGGTCTAACTTGACGTCATCCCCCACTTTCGCCCTGCTTCGTGAAGAGCACTGACTCTCCGCCCCCACCCCCCCCCCCTTCATTTCCACCACGCTCTCGACCGAATTTCGGGTGTCATTTGTTTCGTCGCAGGCGCGTGACTCCGCATGACCAAAGATACAAAATCCACTCGCATCACCTCCTCCCCCCTTCCCGGCTTCTGCCACCATTTACGCTGGATTTTGTACGGAGGGGAACGACGCGGAAAGCGGAAGACGGAAAAGCGTCTAGCCAATCACAAGTTAGCGGAAAGCGAAGGGGCGGAGTTCGCGGATAGCGGAAAGCCGGAAGATCAGGCGGAAATAATTCTGAAATATTTCCTGCGAGCGGAATGTGACGTCAAAAACAACAGCACAACAACACCCGCCGCTGCTGCGAGAATAAAAATATAAATTTGGGAGTCAAGAATCTTAAATATATATACAAAATCTTTGCTTCTCATACGCACTTCTAATTATGTAATTTATCAAATATTTTACCATAAACAAACAAACATTCTTTATTTATCGCCACTCACTTCTAATCACCAATCATCATGAGCCCAGCAAATAAATAAACTACGGCGTTGGTCAATAAATAATTCAAAATTTGGCGTTACAAAACGTTCACCATATCACTTATCAATAATCCCAGGCAAATCGTTAAATTTAAGTATTGAGCAATATGCAATCCCTCCCCACGGAACTCGGAACATACTCCCAACGGAAAAGCATAGGTTTTTAATGAAAGTGTGTTTCTATACGTGCATGAATTGACTAAAATTTAACTGCCGTGTTTTCTCTAATCCTAACTTTCATCTATCAGCATAGCTTGCCAACCATGCCTTGAATATGAGTTTTAAGCCTCATTGAAAATTCCCACAATATGTGGTTAATTTAGATTTCATTCTTAATATGTACATAACACCTCTTGCGCACTTTAACCCTTTGAGTGCGGCATGGCGTGATATCACGTCATGTTTTTTTTACGCTGGGGCTGATGACGTGAAATCACGTCAAGGGTGCCTCGAGTGTTCCAGCTTTCCCTAGGGAGCCTAGTGAAAGTTCTCCAGTGAAAGCTGGAACACTTCAGGCACCCTTGACGTGATATCACGTCATGTTTTTTTCACGCTGGGGCTGATGACGTGAAATCGCGTCAAGGGTGCCTCGAGTGTTCCAGCTTTCCCTAGGGAGCATGGTGAAAGTTCCCCAGTGAAAGCTGGAACACTTCAGGCACCCTTGACGTGATATCACGTCATGTTTTTTTCACGCTGGGGCTGATGACGTGAAATCGCGTCAAGGGTGCCTCGAGTGTTCCAGCTTTCCCTAGGGAGCATGGTGAAAGTTCCCCAGTGAAAGCTGGAACACTTCAGGCACCCTTGACGTGATATCACGTCATCAGCACCGGCGTAAAGACAACCATGACGTGATATCACGTCAGGCCGCACTCAAAGGGTTAAAGATGCTCTATTCAAGTTTTCAGAAAATCTGGAATAAGTTACCATGAGGTCAGAGCCACCTTAAACACATCGACAACATTTTCATTAAATTTTTCACACATGGTTACCGTCATTCACCCTCTCCTATTCGAGATCCCCTCTTTAGGTAACACTATTGTACCTCTTCTGACGTAACTTATCCTCCCGTTTTCTTCCGACGTTTTACCCAGGTAATAAAATTATTCTACCTGCTCAAGTTAGTGCCCTTTCACCTTTAAAGCCACACCCTCTGTCTTTCACACGGAAAATCTCATAGCTTATTTTATGCTTAATATTCATTCAGTGTTTCCCGCGCTGATTTATACCAAAGCATGCCCCAGTTCACGCAATTCTCTGTATGAAAGAAGCAACACCCCGTCGTTAGGAAAACACAGCTGATCTACCGTCTCTAATTGAAGCCCTTCCCTCTTCTCTTCCCAAAAGATTATTACTGTCGTGCTCATAAAGTGACTGTACCACGGGAAAAATGATAGCTATAATACATAAACTTCAGTGCTGCGTGGTTAATGAAAGAATATGAGTTGGATGCTCCAGTAATGGAGAATTATTAAAGAACAGAGCTTCGCTGGCTTGACTATATCAAGAGAACAGTGGTGTCGAACTACGAAACAGATATACAAGAGTAGAGTGAAAGGTTTGAGAGGAAGAGGTAGGTCACGAAATTCACGCGGTAGAGGAGACTAATAATTTCATTTAAGTATTCTACCAGCTGACTGGTAGGCTTTTGGGCAGTACTTATCCCAACCCGTTTTCACTACAACAGATTAAGAGGAGAAACACTAGGATTCTTAAGAATACGAGAGCGAGTATGAAGCAATGCATGCGTGTTGGAAAAGCGACATTAGTGTCACGGATAGGCCGTTATGGAGGAATATCATAAAATCAGTAAGTTTATGTAAGGGAGTCAGTTTTCTTTGGTCCAACGGAAAAAACTACATTCTATGTCTCTGTCCAACCCGGAAGGGAAAAGCGTTAAGGATGTTTGATTTAATGCAGAGAATGTTCCTACCAAACGTAGAAATGACATACAGATCTCCTCATGGGCCTATCATTTGTTTCATATGATACTATGATGATTACTTACTTACTCTTACTCCTAGGGCCATTTATATGCAAGTAGATATTTAGTCGCACAAAGGTATCCCCTCCATCTCCTTCGGTCCATTTCATACTCCTCCGCAGCTCCAACCCTCTCAGAAAATATCTTTACTCGATTCCACTATCTCTGTCGCGGTCTTCCCCGGTGTCGTCTTCCTTCAGGATTTCCTCTCATAACCTCCTTCATCAATCACACACCCCCTTTTCATAATAAGTGCTCTTCCCATCTCATTATTCTGCATTTAATCTCACTTATGGCGTCGACATTCCTGTAAAGGTCCCTTATTTCCTCAATGTACTTCCTTCTCCACCTTCCTCGTTCATTTTTAGGCCCGTAGATCTTTCGTAGCACCTTGTTTTCAAGTACAATCAATTTTTCTCCTCTTTCTTCTTCAGTTTCCATGTTTCAGATCCGTAGAACAATATTGGGCAGGTCATTGTTTAGTACACATCTAATTTTTGTTATAAAAGACAGGGATTTATAAGATAGGAGTCAGTGGGGTGCATGTAAGCATATATTGTCTAGCTTTTACCTGTTTTGTTTCTCCGATTCTTCTCTGTTTTCATTTGATGCTAAGTATTTAAAATACTCTAATGATGACAATGACGTTTAAGAACGTCCGCTTTGGGAGAATTTTAGAGGTATTTATCTACTCCGCCGTTGCCCTACTTCCAGATCCCCTCGCGCTCAGGAATTTTCAATTCCGCGCCTCATTCGGCCAACACTCACCCTTCCTCCTCTAACGCGCACATGACCACGTCCCACTACCATGCCTCTCAAACCTTCCACAGTCATTTCAACACGTCGCCAGCGCGTATATCCCAGTTATATCCACTGTCCGGCGACGCAGGGACACTCGGGCATAGAAAATTTATGAAAAAATATTATGTTCCACTCACCAGGCAGTGAAATTTCGAGGGAGTTTTGCACACGCTTGCGGAGCCAAGGCAATTTTTGCCCAGATGGAACGAAACGGAGTTGAAAAGGGAGTAACTCTCGCGATTTTGGCAACACATGGCATGCCTATAGGAGTCGTACATTCAGTTTTCAGCTCGTTGGATTCTTTTTTTTACGGTTTTTCGTTGATTTGTTCCCAGCGAACCAACGGGTTGGGCTGACCGCAATTTCAAGACACGAAGAAATTGGAGTCTACTCTCATTTTTAACCCTTTAAAAATATTACACGCTTAATGGATGGGATGTGGAACGCATGCTGAGATGAAGACAGAAATCGCCGAAGGGAGATAGGGACCTACTCCATCAAAAGTCAAGAGGGTTTTTACTCTAATCCATTTAAACAGTACCTTCATCGCTTGACGACCCAATTTACAATAATGTAGGTAGTTGATGGATGGTTTTTTTAAAGAATTCTACCGGTGAAGGTAGGTTTTGTTGAATGTCAGAGGGTCTCCTCCCAGATATCTACACTTTCAGGGACCTAACTATCTCTAGTATTTTCTTTTTCGCCTCAACATGCGATCTACCCTTCTTCATCCCGTCCATGAATCCTATTCTCTTTCTTCCCCTTCCCCGCTTGCTCAACATCCTTCCCTCTATCACATTCTAGAGCAACCCATCGCCCCTTATCACTTCCTCCAGCCACATACTTTAATATCCTGCATTTCAATCAGATATTTCTTTTCCTCACCCACCATGCCAAGCATTTCCCCGTTAGTCTTCCTTTCCGTCCACCTAATCTTCTCCATCCTTCTCCACACCCACATCTCAAATGCCTGCAGCCTATGCTCGTCCTCCTTTCAACATATAACGTTTTCTTCACAAGTACTTGAGAAAAAAATAATACGGTTCTCTACTCCGGAGTTTCTTTAGCCCTTATCATGAAATTCAACTTAGGTATGACTGAGATAAATTGGCAGAAGTGACTGACGGAGGAAGTTTTACAAGGAGAAGTAATGTTGACAAGATTAATAGAGGGGAGAACAATTAAGAAGAGGAAGAATGAGGATATTTATGAACAAAATTAGGTGAGGGAGACGATATGAGGAACTCACGAGGGATCTAAAGGCCGCTTTACACGGTACAGTTTATAGTACAAACGAATGCAAGAACTCTTTCATGAGGAGAATTGTAAACCGTGGAAAGCGGAAACTGTATGAAGTATGGAGAGAGCAGGGTTAAACAATATGGTTGTTATTTCGCCTGTCAGGCTTCAGTTTGATGACGTATTACCCTTTACATATACCTCAATAGTAGTCAACATGCGAAAACAATGATTTTAATGAACAGGCACGGTTTGAAAAACGCTCGTCGCATTTTTCACAATCATTAAGGAAGCGAAAATCGCCGTGTACAAAAGTGTACTTCTCCCGACTTTGTTGCATGGTAGTGAAACACGGGTATGTCAGGATAGACATAAGAGAAAACAAAACGCCGTGGGTATGAGTTATCTGTGGAGTGTTTGCGGCAACAGTAGGATGGATAGGGTCAGGAATGAGTGGGCAATAAATGAATGTGGGTTAGATGCTCCAGTAATGGACGTGTATGAAAGGAGTGTGCTTCGTTGGTTGGGCCATGTTGAGAGAATGGATGAGAGTCGAATAACGAAAGAGATACTTATATAAGAGTGAAATCAATGGTGCGAGAGGTAGAGGTAGGCCGAGAAAGTTGTGGTTGAGGAAATTCTTAGGAGGAGGAATAATAATAATAATAATAAACTCGTTTATTGTTCTAGGAGTGAACTCCTTTGGAACATAGAAATGAAATACAGTGGTGTGCAAGACAATTAATATGTGAATAAGCCAATCAGGAAACAAAAAAGGGAAGTTATCATATAAATTGCTAACAATAGACATATACAACATTATCATTTAGCAATGTAGAAAAAGAACTGAATTTCAAAACGAACATTAAACATATGAATAAACAAATAACACAACTTTTAAAAAGAAAATTTAGCTTAACAAATGAAAAGAAAAAAAGGAACTGAATTGCTTCTTCTTACGCAACAGTGGACATTGATCACAACAATGAACTGATAAATGAGTTACATGGTCAGCATTCCAGAAAGTAAGTGTGTGATAATCTTTCTCTAAAATATTACCAGTGATGCACTGTCTTTTACCAGTTTAGGCAAGTCATTCCACAGCTTTGAGGCAACAACTGTAAACGATTTCTGGACTGTAGCTGTCCGGAACTGGGGGGGGATACAAAAAAACAGGGGTCTTGTCTAGTAACAACATTAGTGTATTTACTAATTGGGAGAAAAAGATCCATTATGTACTGAGGGCTCCCATATTTGAGGAGGTTGAACATGAAGCAGGCCATGTTATATTTTCTTCTTGATTTAAGATCGAGCCAGGAGAGCCTTTTAAAATAAGGGGTAATGTGTTCATCTCTCCATAGATTAAAGATGAATCTCACACAGGAGTTCAACAAACGCTGTAGCTTAATATTCAACTCCCCAGTTAAGTCATTGTACACGAGACTACAGTAGTCTAGGTGAGGAAGAATGAGTGAGGTAACTAATTTCTTTTTTAACTGAAGTGGCAGTAGATTTCTATGGATTTTAAATTGATGTAAAATTGCATTTATTTTGTTTATTATGAATATTAGGAGTCTTAAAAATAGGAGAGTGTGTATGAAACAGTGTATGGGGGTAAATGAGGCAAAAGAGGTTCGCAAGGACAGGTCATTATGAAGGAAATTATTGAAGCAGAGTTAGGTGTACAAATATGTATTTGTGAGTGAAACTTAGTGACTCTGCCTACCCCGGAGGGGGTTGGCGTAGTCACAAACTAACAGCGTGATTGGTATGCATGCATGTAGTGGTAACAAAATGACGATAACGGGAGTGCACTCGCCATAAAGATTCACACTCACGACTCAGGTATCTTTAAACACCTCAAGCAGTCGAATCCCCAACTAATGTATCACTGAAACCGCAGGAACTCTTACGACACGACCCAGAACATTCCGCCTACTCGGTGAAGTGCCCAATTCAGAAAAAAAGAAAACATCTCTCTCCCTGGTTCCTCTCCAACATTTTATCCTCGGGGTGTCACCGCTAGTGACCCTAATAAAGGGCGACTCGCGAGGTCGATGGGTCAATGGACCTCATCTCGCAACGAGAGGAAGACTCGCATCCCACCTCTCGCCCATTTCATCTCTCTCAACTCCGCCCCTCGACCTCCCTCTCTCCCTCTCTCTCTCCGCAGAATCCAATGGACCACAGCGGGTAATCAAAAAAATGAATAAAAGCGGAGAAAAAGTGACATTTTTTTCCATCTCTTCTCGTCGGCGCTCCGCAAACATCATCCACCTTTCCGCACTTCTACTCCCCGGAAAACATCCTTCAGGACGCCAAAAATGGAGAATTCAAAATTAGGAGGCACGCAAAATTACACCAAAGATGTATTTTCGGAGGATTACATCCGGGGTCTCATACATGCAGTAAGGACTCCGACACGTGGAGATGGGGGGGGGGGGTTATTTTGTACGGCCTCGGACTTTCCGAGTCTCGACAGTGACGAAATTTTGACGTCACAACCGAGGTGTACGCAACTTCAAAAACAAGTGTACACCGCATTTCCATTTCAGCCATCTCTATCCATTTCTATCTATTTCTAACTATTTCTGTCCATTTCTACCTATTTCTGTCCATTTCTAACCATTTCTAGCCCATTCCAGACCTTTTGTCCATTTTCGACCATTTCGTTGAATTATTTCCATTTCTGTCCATCTCTGTCCATTTATATCAATTTCTGTCCATTTATATCGATTTATGTCCATTTATACCATTTCCGTCCATTTCTAACCATTTCTATCCATTTCCAACCATTTCTAGTTTATTCCAGACCATTTCTGTCCATTTCCGTCCATTTCTAACAATTTCTATTCATTTATAACCATTTCTAGCCCATTCCAGACCATTTCTGTCCATTTCCGTCCATTCCTAACCATTTCTATCCATTTATAACCATTTCTAGCCCATTCCAGACCATTTCCGTCCATTTCTAACCATTTCTATCCATTTCCAACCATTTCTATCCCATTCCGGACCATTTCTGTCCATTTACGTCCATTTCTAACCATTTCTATCCATTTATAACCATTTCTAGCCCATTCCCGACCATTTCTGTCCATTTCTGTCCACTTCCGTCCATTTCTAACCATTTCTATCCATTTCTAACCATTTCTAGCCCTTTCCAGACCATTTCTGTCCATTTCCGTCCATTCCTAACCATTTCTATCCATTTATAACCATTTCTATCCCATTCCAGACCATTTCTGTCCATTTCCGTCCATTTCTAACCATTTATATCCATTTATAACCATTTCTAGCCCATTCCCGACCATTTCTGTCCATTTCTGTCCATTTCTGTCCACTTCCGTCCATTTCTAACCATTTCTATCCATTTCTAACCATTTCTAGCCCATTCCAGACCTTTTCCGTCCATTTCTAACCATTTCTATCCATTTCCAACCATTTCTATCCCATTCCAGACCATTTCTGTCCATTTCCGTCCATTTCTAACCATTTCTATCCATTTCTAGCCCATTCCCGACCATTTCTGTCCATTTCTGTCCACTTCCGTCCATTTCTAACCATTTCTAACCATTTCTAGCCCTTTCCAGACCATTTCTATCCATTTCTGTCCATTTCGCGACCATTTCTCAACAATCCTACACCATTTCTCAGAGTTGTATACCCCTCGGTCACATCTAGGAAAAAATTTAAATCGGGCTATTTTAAAGTTGAGATTAGTAGATTTCGCGTCGCATACTCGAAACCGCTGCGATTCGACCGAGTCGATTCTCCGCTGAGTAAGGTCGAAGGTAAGTGTCGTCACATCCACGGATCTAGTTTCTACTTGTGACTTACCCCATTGGAAATTTCGGAGTGTATGATGTCAAAATTTCGTCAATGAGGAGTTTCGGGAATTCCGAGGTCACGCGGAATAACCCCCTGAGCAGTTAGAAAAATTCAATGACTTGACTTATATGGGGGAAGAAAATTATCATTATGGCCGTTCAATCCCTAAGATTGGATGACTGCAATCCCATATCTTTCACCAGCTAATCCTACTTTTTTTTACTTACAGGTACTTCTTCTCGTGTACTCGCAAATGAGCAACATTGAATGAATATTTCAGGATAACAATAAACGATACAAAAACAAATATTCATTGACGAAACAACAAAATAACAGCCGCTGGATTAAAAACTAACTATACCATTTGCTAAAAGTTTAAGTTTACCGGTCTCATCACCAAGGATACATTTCCAAATTGTATAGGATGGTAAAATATTATTCTGCAGTGAAAAATATACTTAAGTATATTTGGAATGTATGTTTTTGCAAGGTAGGGGAAAACTGGAGCCGGCGAGCCAAACGTGAAAATTTTTTTTCAACCCCTAGAAATGTGTGTTTTTCATGGAAATTTTTAGTAACGATAGTTCATAGAACCGGTTAGTCTTCAGTTAAGAAAAAAGTGAGTGAACTGCAGAAATACAGTTTTCAGAAGGAATTTCATAAGGGAAGTGACGTGAAAAAGTTGAATAACGTTGATTTTTGAGGTCAAATTTTCGCAAAAGTAATGGAAAACAGGTCGAGAACGTCACATAATAATAAAGCCGAATTTTTCATCTTTAAAACGAGGTATGAAGGACCGCAGTAGGAGGTCAGGAACGGTTGTATTAGCAGTATTAGGTTTTGGCCAGTTGGCTGCAAGTTACCACATGGTAGGAATTTTCGAGAGGACAGAGTAGTACAGCATATTTACGAGAGGAATACAGGAAAAGCGTTTTCCTTAAAGCTCTTTTCGATAGACAGTACCAAATTTGACACTATGCCCTCGATAAATGGGAAAGCAAAAGTCCTCTTTCGGACCCGTGAGTAAGAACCTGCCTCATTACGTATTTCACTTCTATAAATCGCAGTAGGCTAAAACACGTATTAACAGAGCGCCACGGGACTCATAACTTTCATCTCGTTCTATTTTCGGGAATATGAAGGATTTTTGGATGAAGACACTATCCAGAACAGCTCTAAAAGATCAATACAGGATGTTTTTCGGATTTTTATGCCCGACGTTTACGGAGCCAACCATTTTAAATACGCAGACTAGGTTTTTTTATTCTTTTTGAAGTGAAAACTTCTTATGTCGCGTTGAGCACTTTTGTAGATGGGTAAAAGACATTGAACTCGCGTCACCGTCACCGTCACCGCTACTACATATATGTATAATTATGTATATTCTGTATATACACAGTATACTCGCTATATACACAGTACTTGTGGATGGGTACAAACCATTGGACTCGCATCACCGTCACCGTCACCATCACCGCTACTAAATATATGTGTAATTGTATATTCTGTATATACACTTTTGTGGATGGGTAAAAGCCATTGGACTCGCGTCACCGTCACCGTCACTGCTGCTAAATATATGTATAATTATGTATATTCTGTATATACACAGTATACTCGCTATATACACAGTACTTGTGGATGGGTAAAAACCATTGGACTCGCGTCACCGTCACCCATGCCCATATGAGTGACTCGCGTCACTCATATGGGTATTGCCTTCTTCTAATAGGGTATTCCCTACATTCAAAAATGCTCACGTTATTTCAAGTTTTCACTTCTGTCGGCACTCCCGGAGTGCCTCTATTTTTTTTATATCCTAATAAGAGAAGACGAGCCCGGAATTCCTAAATTGAGAATTCGACCTGCCACATGCTGTGCGGGAACTTAATAACCACTCTCGGCGCGGCATGAAGCTAATTGATTTGGAAGTATCCCATCAGCCGAAGAACCAGGAAGTGGAAAAAATGTGACGTCCCCTCTACGGTTGAAAAAACATTACCACTCTTGAATTTCCAAAACAGGTGCTCCCCGCAGAGTATAGAATCGCCCTTAGTGCTAAGAATTCAACACATTCCATATATGTACTCCAAACGAACTCTCTCAATTTCATATGGATTTTTGTCGCTTTCATTTCGAGTATGCTTTGATTAAAACCTTTGACATCATCTGACGGATTTAAGGTAGTCCGAGCGAGATCCCTGTAGTCATAATAGAGTCCATATTGAATTATACGTTTTAATTTCACCAGCTGTAGGACACATGAATTAAATATTACATTATTAATGGTGCGATGATATAGTTTTATATGACAGAAATGGTAAGTAATCAAATGAAAATATCTAAATAAGTCTTTAACTTGACTCATTTTTTTCGTGCGGTGCGTCTGAAACTCATGGGTTCAAAACGATGGGTTTTTTTTGTGATACCCAAGGACTTATTGAGGTGACAATGTGATTTATTTAAAAAAAATAGTTTAGAAAGCATGCAATCTACACGCTGTTGGTTTTTTTTACGACATCTAGGTGTTATAAATTCCTCTTTTTGTAAATAATGTCTATCTGGAGTACATACACGTATTATTTCCCATGCAAGAGGGCTGGCACTTTTTTTGCAAACATATCGGAAAGAAATGTGGTAAGGAGTTGATTTTTTGGTGTCATTAGAAAGGTGATATACTTTTCTTTAAAACGAGACCAAATTCATTGATTTATAGGTAAAATGATATTTCGCTCAAACTACCTTAAATGGCGCCTTCACAGCATCGGAATGTACAATATTCGACGCTGCTTCAAACCATATCTTACGCATCCAGAGAGGTGTCCCTATTTCTATTTTCAAAAGCCAGCTTTCTTAATCTACATACTACCCCGCGAGCAGCCTATATGGACGTATGGCATGGGGTGGTAGGACACCAGCCGCGTAAAGGTTAGCCTAATGTTTTGGGAGGTGAAATGGTCACGTGTATTGAGGGAGTGTACTGAGTGGAGGTCAGTTTGTATAGTGATCGCTTATTGTGCGCGGAAAGAACGAGTTTTTGTACATATCTGTTCGGTAATGTATCTCGAGGCGTCGCCATAATATTCTGAGTCGCTCTTAAACACGCCAGTTCTTAATTTCTCAAGCAACCTAAGCCTAGCCAATTGTCTCGGTGTCTATAAGGGCTCCCATCTAAATACCTTTAAAAGCTGAAAAACACTACATGTTCGCCGAGGCAGGTTTTTAACGGATCGCGCGGCTTTCCCGTGTAATTTATTTATTTTTTTGGTTAATTCTTCCTGTCTAGGATCCCAAATGCTCGGGGTGTATTCGAGGTGTGACCGGACCAGAGCGAAGTAGCACCTCTCTTTTACTTCTTCATCCGAGACCCTTCAATTATGTGCGCGAGAAATCCTAGTTTCTTCAATGTTGCGCGGCATATGCTCTATATTAGGCTCTCGTAACTAACTGGTGTCCCAAGGTCATCATACAGTGCCCTTATTTATTCCTCAAATTATTCCAAACCCAGTGCTAAATGTAACATGTACTACAAGCGATATGACCGTGAACGCCTAAATAAACCTTCAATTTAGTACCGAAAAAGCTGTAGAAATTCCTGTTGGTTACAAGCGACCAAGTCACTTCAGACTTTCTATCAGACTACATTGTAGCATTGAAAACTTGTTATCTTAAGGATCCATGTCAGGTTACCACTGATTACGGACTCAGAATTTGATATGACGGAAGAGTTGCTATGCAAAATAGCAACTATATGTTACATCTCCCACAAATTATGGACTCATTCACATAAACTATCCGAGCATTGCAAGGGAAATTTTCATCGAATTTCCTGCATTTATAAAACAGCTTTTTGTTTACTAACATTTTTTTTATTTTATAACCAAGCAATCTTTTAACGCAGCTCTTTTTGGAGCGATCGCCTTTACATTTCCCGCCCTTTCCCCCAAATCCTCAACAATCAACTTCCAATCAACAACCCCTTAACTCCCTCACGAAAAAATAAACATTCAACAATCAATCAAAATGGTACGAAAATTTTAAATAACGAATATTAAATACAAATACCACCATATCGAAATGTCGCAAAATAAAACACCATCATAAATGAAACAAGAAAGTATTAAACGACGTGCGTGTTTGATGAAGGGAAATGTACCAAACGTTATAGCATAAAAAAAATAATGTGCGCAGCATAAGCATAAAGTATCGCCGGGAATGAGTCGCGAACGATCGAAGCGCAGATGTTATTTTAAACGGGTCACTATTTTTGGATAAAAAAACGGGGAAGCAGGAGGGCCGGGGAAGGCGTCAGCTTCCTGCCTTAATTTATCCTGCCATCGCTAGAACGCCCGAACTGTCCTCACTAACCTTACCATCGATTCATCATCATTTGACACTCGAGTCTTGTCTTACGCATCTCCCAGGAGGCGCTCATAATCCAAAATGGAGAGGGTGGTTCTCAAACCCATGGCCATCTGCCTCAATCTGTCTCCAATATTAACGTTACGTCCCTCTTTAAGAGACACCATAGATGGTGGCGGGGACATCTTGCCTCAGTTTCACTATAAAAAAGCCTCAAGTCTAAGCTGTTAATTCATATAAAATTGTCATGGGAAGCGGAAGAGGCAAAAGATCCCTTCAATGTCCACAATTTTGAGCCTGGGAAAGATTACCTCACACAGAATTGGATAAAACCTATTGGCTTAGTATTTTATGAGTTACTCAAGTGACCTTCCCTTGAATAAGGATTTATTTCATATAAATTTAATAGTTGAAGGCGTAACTTTGTGGGAAATTGTCGCAGACATGACGAAAAAAGTATCTTAATATATTCCACACTTTGAAGTTTATTGCCGACAGGTTTCGACTGCACAGGAACAGCAACCTTGATAATGATTGCTGTGCATTCGAAACCTGGTTCGGCAGTAAACTTAAAAGTGTGGAAAAAGATACTCTTTTTCGTCATGCCTATCTATATAATAAAAATTTCGATTTTTTTCCCAATATAATTTCGATCCAAAAACATGTTTCATACGTCTGATCTCAAAAATATATCTATGCAATAAACGATATATCTCGGCATCACATAAAAAACATTCCCAAGCAATTTTTCAAGACTAATTTTTTTATGCGAATGATCGGAACACGGAGATAACCCAATACGAAACCGGTGAGTAGCCTTCTCTATAGTAGTTTCCCAGGTCTAACGAGCCCTCGAATCCGGCCCTTGGTGCAGATGGGTTAATTTGGCATAAATAAAAATGGAAAGTTCCCAATTTGTAAAAATATCAAAAAAATATCCTATTGCTGCGATGAAGCTCAAGGTACTCGGCGAAAAAGCAGACGTTTTCCACTGAATTTAGCATGGCTCTGTCACGCTAAATTCAGTGTAAACACGCTTTTTAAAAATGGAGGAACTTCGCAGATTTCAGACCTCTTTAGAAATGCGACAGTGCAAAAAGAATGTATGTTTTAGAAAATTGGGTTGGTACGTTACGGGGGATGAGTCCTTCAAAATTTCAAATCCTTGAAAATTTAAGAAAATCCATGCTTATGGAGCACAAAGCCATGGTACAAGAAGGCGGTCAAGGTTAAAAGACAAAGAAGATAGGACTACACACAATAAAACAGTATGTAGAGGCATTCGTGGGTCACTCTATGGATCGGGAACATGAACCATTGCAAAAGCAGACGAAAACAGACTCGAAACCTCCGAAACCTGGAGCTGGAGGAGGATACTGAAGATAAAATGGACGGACGAAATAAGAAATGACGAAGTTTACAGAAGTGAAGGAGAGGAACGGACAAAAAGAAACATTGCACAGAAAAAAGAACAAACTGTATTGTGGACAATGGGTTTGTGAAGGAAATTAGGCGCAATGGGTTTGTGAAGTAAAAATAGATGTCCCCCATAGGAAGACCCAGGAGTAAGTTCATGGACCAAGGTACTTTGAGCGAAATATCATTTTACCTAAAAATCAATGAATCTCGTCCAATTTTAAAGAAAAATATACCACCCTTCCATTGACGCCAAAAAAATTCAACCCCTAACCACATTAATTACCTAGATATTTGCCAGAAAATGCCAGTCCTTTTTAAATGGGAAACGGTACGTGCATGCACTCCATTGAGACCTTACATTAAAAATGAGGCATTCCCTACACAATGTTCTCGCCAAAAAAATCAACAGCGTGTATTTTGTTTTTTTTTCTCAACAATTTTTTAAAATTAATCACATTGTCACCGCAGCAAACTCTTCGGGATCACAAAAAAAAATTCCATTTTGATGGAGTTTCAAACGTACCGCGTGAAATAAACGAGTCAAGTTAAAAGACTTATTTAGATATTTTCATCTGATTACTTACAATTTCCGTCATGTAATACTATTTTAATGCACCATTAATAATGCAGTATTTAATTCGTGTGTCTCGCAGTCGGTGAAATCAAAACGTACGTATCGAATATGGTCTCTATTATGATTAGGGAACTATCTGGCTCGAACTACCTCAATGAGGAAAGTACATATCAACCAATCTTAGAATTGAACGATCAATGAATAAACGAAAAAAAAAATCATAAATCGAACATTAGATGAACCACGGTTACCGCTCCCGCCACTTTCAAACAGGGACATTCGCCCCCACAGGATGAGAACAAGAGAGTTGGAGAAGGATGGAGAGAAAGTGACTGGGATGCTAAAATGTTTGGATTTGGTTGGAAAGATAAAGAGGTTGTCGGTCGAAATGCGAAGGAGAAAGGGGAACGCACAGAGTGCGGGTTAAGGAAGGCATTGTTCGAGAGAGGATATGCTACAGGAAGTGGCGTAGAAACGGAAAAGAATGCTAGAAGAAGAGGAGGAAGGGGATAGGTGAGATAGGCACGCGTGAAAGTAAGGAAACAGCTAGTGGTCGCAATCTCCGCAGTGTTACGCGATTATGCGTTTTGCGAGCGTCGTCTGTTTTTTTGTTGATAAATTACAGCTTCTTGTATTTATAAAGATTACTCGCAACTTAGTGATTCCACACATCTTCATTTGGAACGACACAAGAGTTTTTACCTGAAGATGACGTTAAAACGTTGAAACCCGGGTCGTTCCAAATGAAAATATGCGGATTGTGGATCGAAGGCTTTCGCGGTGCTCTACGTTGACCTCCATTTTTCGGGATCTACTGTCAGTGTTTTCAGGTTAGGTTCGATCTGAAGACGCTGACAGTAGTTTCGGCTAAACTGTTGTCACAATCCAACAAAAGACGCGGTAGATCCCGATAAATGAAGGAGATCAATGAAGATATGTGCAATCACAAAGATACGAGTTTATCATTTTAATGTTAACTAATTCCTCCAAGTTACGCCTGAAACTGCAAATTAATTCATGTGTTTGATTTCTCTATTGTCACCAATGCCACATTAGGGCAGTATTAGCGGAATACCACTTAACCTAAAAATCAATGAATCTGATCCCACTTTAAAGAAAAATATCTCGGAGAATTTAATGATAACATTTACAATATCACAAACTTAAAAAAACACACGACCCGGTTTTCAACACTTAGGCGTCATCTTCAGGTGAAGATGAAGATAATGATACCTGAAGATGACGTTGAAACCCGGGTCGTGTGTTTTTTTTAATTATGTCGCAATGTAAATTTTACCATAAAATTCTCTGAAACATGGAATACCACAAAGTTACAAAGGATCTTGTATCATTAAAAATATCTCACCCTTATAGAAACGCCAAAAAATAGTCCCTTACCGAACCATTTTCCGAGATTTTTAGACGAGAAAAAAAAACCATCCATTTTTCACGGGAAATGGTACCAGTATGCGCTCTAGAGAGACCTTGTTTAAAAAAAAGGCGAATTTAAAACATCTAGATCTCGTGAAAAAAAATAAAAGTGCATACGGAGTACGTGTATTTTCTAGACCATTCTTGAAAATGAATCATACCGTCACCGCAGTGATTTTTTTTACAGAAGCACAAAAAAAACCTTCCGTTGTGAGGGAGTTTTAAACGCACCGTGTAAAAAAATGAGTCAAGTTAAAGATTTTAACACTTGCCCAAGTATGGAGGGCGAGGAATTGCAACTTCTGGATTAAATCCGAGACAGGCAGGGTAGGTGGCTGGAGGAAGTGATAAAAGGGCGACGGGTTATTCAGGACTGTGATAGAGGGAAGTACGTCGAGCAAGCGGGGGAGGGGAAGAGAGAGAATAGGGGTTGTTGATGGGATGAAGAAGGGCGGATCGTATACTGGGGCGAAAAAGGAAATATTAGAGGTATTAGGGCCCTGAAAGTGTAGAAAACCGGAAGGAGTTCCCAATGAGATTCAGTGAAATCTGCCCTTACCGGTAGAAATACTTAATAATAAGATGTACCTCAAATATTGCACGATGATTCAAGAGTGTTAGGGAAGCTGTATAAGTGAAGAAAGATGACAGGTACGTAAAACACACGTTTAAATGGGAGGGAAAGCTTTGGTGTTCGTATTCTCAACTAATAAGACAACTGATATTATGAATTCCGCGCACATTGTGTTTTTTTATACAGCATGATACCGACAGCGGGCTTTTCAATGACCTTGTGCACAATGGTGCCCATCGTAACAGATGGAAACACACGAACTACCATTGAAGTCGATGACCGAAACTGTTCAGAAATGTTTAGAAAATGGCGGCACTATACTGAACTTCTTTACAAAAGCATTTGAACATATCTCCTGAAAGAAATACTTTTCGAAATATTAACATTTTGGAAGTAATTCAATACCTCAGACGCTGAAGTGTTCCCGTTTCTACTTAACATATTTTTCCGCCACCACGTTTCATCTCCCACCGCATATGCTGAAACAAATGAGGCACGGAAAAGAAAGCGTTTGAGCCAGCTTAGCGCAGATGGCGTCACGAACATGATTGGAATGGAGACCCACAAGTCAGAGACTGGAAATCGGCCATGTTTGATGGCCCGATCGAGGCGCTTGATAAAATCAAGTGTTTAATTAAATTAATAATTGAGTTGCATTGAGACTGTTACATCATCAATTTAATAAATTCGTACATTTTATTATTGAATTATTCACACCATTAAATATTTTATATAAAATTACACTGGTATATAAGTCGAGGTCACGTTGTTACAATTGTAACTAAGCAATGTTTACAAATACTTGTGGCGGTCTTCACTTGAAATATGCCATTCTCATTGGTTCTGCCATTTTCCGTGGCCCGCCAATCAAAAAAGAGGAACCGAGGTTTCCACTTTTGGCGCTTTATTAACTCAAATATTTAATTAAATTAATAATTAAGTAACATTATGACTATTAAATTATCAATTTGATCAAGCAAATTTTATTATTAAATAATTCACGCTATCAAATAGTTTATGTTAAATAACACGTATAAAATTTGAGGTAACGTTGTTATGGTTGTAACTAAGCAATGCTTACAAATGTTTGTGCCGCGCATCATTTGAAACGTGCTATTCTCATTGGTTCCGCCATTTTCCAGGGCTTGCCGATCAAAAGTGGAACAGATGTTCCAGTCTCTGACAAAAGAGCCTCTAGATTGGAACACGCTATGCGCTAAACAGATTGCAACAGTTGTTCAACTCAAAAGCGTGACAAAGAAGTACAGCAGTTTGGTAGGTTAATTTAGAATGCCAGCATTTTGGTCAATATTAAGGTAACTCACAGCAAATTCTTCAAATCATGTGCAATAAGATCTCAATACATTTAATAGAGAACGTTACCATCATTATATCAGGTATATTGAACGGGTACGTCCTCCGGTAACATTGATATAAAAGGAGAGAGAGTATACCAACAGCAAACAATCGATAATTTTGACTACGGTAGCCTCAATTTGTCGAAGTTTCGTTTCCATGTGGGATGAGCGATGAAGTATCTTGTCGAAACATTCACCGACAAAGTCCCTGCCGATGCAAATTTCCCTCACGATGCGGATATTCGAAACGCAGGTGCTTAAAGGGGCGCTTCGCCCGTTCAAGGCCATTTACGACCCTGCTAAAATATTAAAAATCGTTCGGCGGACTTAAAAATCAATACGGATTTTAATACGGGGTTGAATGCATGAACTGAGTGAATACAGCTACACCCTGGGAATAAGTACGTAATACACACGCGATCTAAGTGGTCTTATGAGTGCCACAATAACGCCTTTTTGAAGTAAATAGTTAACGCGGTGTCAGCGACCGAAAACAGATAACTTACGCAGTTATGGAGAGGAGTGCAAGGAAAGAATTATTTAAAGGACGAAGGAGAGGTTGAAAGAGCATATAGTCCAAATTAACTCAAGTATCATCTATTTATAAAACAAAAAAAAATTGGATGCATTCCATCCAAGGCGTTGAAGATAACGCAGACCCGAAAGCTTTAGCGCAAACGGACGTCGCTGAGAAGAAGGAAGTTCACAGGCGATAAGTTCAGTATCATTCTAGTGAGGGACATTCTGTAGGTTTACAATAGTCACGACGACAATTACCGCAGTCACAACAAAATTCTTTACGTAGAGTCATCAAATTCGGTCAAATTAATGTCATAGAAGCGGTGAGCTTTTTACCACCGAGTTATTAAAAACAACACAAGCATTTTTTGGCAATTTCCCTAAAAATCAACAAAAAAAACAAACCTGTCTTTTCGACCGGTCGTCTTACCGTCGGGTAAAAAAAGACCCGACGATAGCAGTTAAGGGTTAACCCCGACTTTCCTTTAGCGCTTACGTGCTGACGATTTTGTATTTGTATTTTTTCAATTTTTTACCAAAACAATAACATACTAGAAATTAGCATACACACATTAGAAATGCATTTACCACTGTAGTATTCAGAATACACCTCATACCATATATTGTTTATTTATTTTAACTAATAATAACCCGCATTCCGGGGGAAAACTGGTAAAATCGAGTTGAATCCATAGCACCAAGTAATTCACCATGCAAATACTCGTTTCAATGATTATCAACATTAAATTTCGATCAGATGACGGATATTCTTGCTTTACATCCGATAATTCGTCTAATCTCTCGAGCTATCCAATGGAAAGTAAAGAAAGTGAAGAGTTAAACAATATACATAGTTGTTATTTCGGTTGCTAGGCTTCAGTTTAATGACGTAGTCCCCTCTCCATATAACTCAATATGTTCGTCCATTTCAATACGGTAATACTTTCATCAGTGTAAATAAGTCGTTGCTTAGGTTAATTAAACACGACGTGTAACGTGCATTGAAACTAGGAGGAAAAGTGCCTTTTCCCTCCCGCAAAACAGAAAAACGAACTTTCTAATCGGGTGCGGCAAAAAGAATTACATTTTCGATCGAATTGGATCGCAATACACTAAACATTCGACCAAATAAATTGTGAACTTGCAGAATTCTGCTTAAACGTCCGATAACTGAACATTTCGCCAGCGCACATGGGTCAGTTCACCGATAAGTTCGCGCGTACTTAACTGCTTTGATGTGTTTTAATCTCCAGGGTAACTTCAACATTTTGAATAGATGGCTCCCATAATGAAACGGCACATGCCTCCCACACTTTTCCCATTTCAGCACTCTCCTTCCTAAACACACATATATATATATGTCTCTCTCCATCCTCCTACCGTTTCAGTCAGAAGGAAGGAAGAGAGGGCTTTACCCAATCCCCAAATCTTTGAGAGGCTTGGGGGCTAAACCAACACGAGGAAAGTGGATGAAAACAACGAGCCTCGTCCTTTCAGGACTTCCCCGAAAACGGGTTGCTTCTGCAGAATTGCTGGAGTGTTAGCCTCGCACAACATCAACGGAGACGAAGACGTGTAGGAAAAGGACGAGATGGAAATATTAAGCAGGGTGTACCCCAGTGCGGGGGGGGAAGGGGAGGAGGGGTGATGGAAGGCTCTGAGGGGTTAGAGCAGGGTAAGTCAAGGGAAAGGATTGGAAGGGGTTAAAAAATTAGGGTCGTTTTTAACTTCAATACTCCACTCAGGGTAATGGGAAGGAAGGCAAAAAATCATTCCTAAAATTCAAAATTGGGTACTTAACAATACTCCCAAAGATAAGGGTGTCTATGAATTTAGGCTTTCAATTTTTAGTAAAAAATTATTACCTTTTGAACAGAGACAAGGACCCTGAACACCATTCGATGTCATAATTTAATATATTTATTTTCATGGTAGTTTTTCATCACTAAAACTTGATTTAATCATCCCGACAGTTCAATGGGTACGAAATGATAATAATCCCAAAAAATAAACGTGGCTGGGCATTTACTTATTCAATCTACAGTAAAAAAAGGACATGTTGCAAATATTTGTGGACCCATTTGAAGTGATGACTTAATAAATTCATTTTCATGATACTATTTTTTTTTTATTAATAATAATTTTTTTATCATCCCTACAGTTCAAAGTTGGCAACGTAACAACGCCACGAAAAATAATGGGAACTAGGCATTTAATCTATGGTAAAAAGGATTAAATTTAGAACAGAGAAAAGAACCCTGTACACAATTCGCCGTCACGACTTAATATAGTCATTTTCATGGTACATTTTTTGTTAATAAAAAAAAATTGTAATCATCCCAACAGATCAAAGTTGGGTACGTAATAATACTCCCCAAAAAATAAACGTGGCTGGGCATTTAGTTATTCAATCTATGGTAAAAAAACAAGGACGTTTTGAACAGATACATGGACCCAGTACACTGTTCAATGTCATGATTTCATTTTAATAATTTTTCATGGTCCTATTTTCACATTTATATTCGTCATCATTAATTTTTTTTATTTTTTTTATTTATTAATTTTTTTAAATTTATTAAAAAATTAATTTGAGATGGAGTTTATTATATAATCCCATACATATACTCTCATCAAATTAAATGTTGATGTATTTCCTCCTCCTTCCCTCCTCCCCAGTCGTAATAATTTCTTCTGTGGCCCATTGCTTCCTCAACATCCTCGTTTCCATTGATCCAGTTGGTCCCTGTGCCTCTCTTAATATTCGTCTTTTTACGCTCAGTCAATTTTCATCAACTGTTTCCAATTAATTTCCTTCACCTAGGTATTCCTGCTGGTATTCCCTCCGTTTCATCCATTTTTATACCTCCACGTTCCACGTCTTCATCCTCCTCCGTTGACTCAGCCTCCCGATTCAAATATGAGACTTCATAAGGAGTAAAAAATGATCCCAGTCCGCACCCGGCCACGGAAAGATGCGCGGAATTTCGAAACTTGGTGTATGAGTACCCAGGAGGCGTTCATAAAAACAGCTAGCTGAAGTGGTAGCGAGACCTTATTGTAAGTTGAAATACGGGAGCATATACACAATTTGATGCGTGTCGTTGAAGTGGGGACAAGTCTCTTGAGGAATTGGTCGGCGAAGGAGCGGAAGGTTCGAGGACAGCACGAGGTAGTCAACGCTGTATTCCATAACTGTATTCCAATGCCAGAGGGCGGAAAAGCGTCAGCTATGCGTTTCGCGACAATGTTCACCATCCCAACAAACCTGGATCGAAATACGCCGGCAGCGTTAGCAACACATCGTGAGAGGTCATCTGTACAATAGGATTAAATAACAATGAGAGGTCGGTCGGTCGGACAGAGAGTCGGTGTGAATAACAGATTGAGGCATTTGATGTTGGCATTGAAACTATTTGACCATGAGAGACCTTGTAGTAAAACGTGAAAATTATCATCCACCCTGCGCAGGGGGGGTAGTCTATAGGGAATTCATCCATCTAATGAGACGGGCATTCTCCGATAATGTCACCATGTTTCGCTGCCACTATACGAGTATCCACCTCGTAGAATTAAGGTTTTTACTAACAAGCTAGCTGAGACTCTTGTAATCATTATAATATCATGCATCCTGCAAATTAATTGGAGATCTTATGTCTTAATGTGGGTAAGGGCCTAGCCTCATCGTAACACCAGTTCCCGTAAGATTACTGAAGCTAAGCAATGTTGGGCCCAGACGAGGGTTGGATGGGTGACCATTCATACCTTCACCGTGGCGCTCATGTCCCCTGTCTGCATGTGGCAGGCAGGTTAAACATGGCACAGTGGATCACTCAAGGTCTAAGAGCCCGAGCTCCTGTCGAAGGCTCCCCCAACTAACAATCTAGCTAACAATCTATGTCTTAATGTGACCATTACAGTAGAGACGTAAAGAAAAAGCTGGTAAAAACCCCAATATGGTGTGTGCCGCTGTATGGGTTGGGGTCTGGTCATTGCGAAGAGAGGTAGTACGTAGGATTAAGGCGTTTGAGATGTGGGTGCGGGAGAAGGAAGGAGAGATGGGGTGGCAAATGAGTAGGACCAACGAGAAGGCATAGGCTATGGTCTGGAGAGGAGAGAAAGCAGTAGCGGAGGTTCCAAGGAGGCAGAAGAGATGGATGGAGGACGTACAGACAGGAGAGGGAATGCTGAAGAAGGTAATAGAGGGGAGAACAATCGGGAAGAGGAAGGAAGAGGATACGAATTCTGAACGAAATAGGAAGTGTGAGACGATATGAGGAATTAAAGAGGGATCTGATGGCGGGCCATCCATATGAGTAAAAACGGATTAGGATAAGTACTGTCCAATCACAATTCAATCAGCTGATGGAATACTTGAATGAATGAATGAAGCCTCAATTTAATTTCCACCCCATCAGAATTAATCTTTAATTAGAAAAATAGGGACCTAAGTAGTCAGCAAATGAGACGCGGCAGCCGGCGGGAGCTCGTACAATATCCACGGACGAAGACGATATGGCAGCGGACGGGACGGAAATATTAAACAGGGTATACCCATGTGGTTAGAGGATAGGGGGCTGGGGGGAATGAGAAGAGGGATTGTGGGTAGTGTGTATGCGAAGGGAATAGTTGAAAGGATAGAGCGGGGGGGGCGTGGCTGGGAGGCGTTGGTAAGATGACGGTGGGTTACTTATGAGCCGCGCGGAATAAAGATATATATATATATTTATATATGTATTTTTTTTCCTTCCGTTCCGTTTCGTTCCAAAAACGAAAACGCGAGCTTTCGCGACGGAAACGGGAGGAACTGGGACGCGGTTGATTTCCCCAAGGGTGGCGCGACTTGAGCGCACAGCTCGCGTGTGCCGACCGGAGAAAGACGGGGATCTAGATCAAGAGAGGCTTTAAAAAAATGAATAGTGCGAGAGAAATGAGCCAAGGAGTGTGAAGAAATTTTAAAATTTCAAGTCGAGTCAACGCGCATGCAACGGTACGCTACGAACAGTATACAACTCGAGATCGTCCATTGTTGTCGCAGTTCAGGGAAGAAAATATATGGAACAATAGTACTACGATAACACGAGGTAAAGTCGTTCAATCTCGATTGTATTCTTCCTTCGTTAGAGAGCTTCACAACGAAAACAAGTCCGCCATTAATGTGCTAATCTTAGTGTTTTCTTTTTAAGCATAGAATTGGATGTTCAACGTTTTTGGTGATTTGTCAGTGCATCTGAGTTCGAAATGACGGCTGGAGCCGCATATTCGCAGATTTTCTTGGGTGTGCAATGGTGGTAATTGTTCAGTAAGCACGTTAATGGCGGCCACGTGATGGAAATGGTTGCAAAGACCCATATCGATAGAGCTATGGATATATCGAATCGAACGACCCTGATACGGGTTAGGTCGTTGCGCCACGTCATATTCACGACAACAATTGCAGTACACTTGCAGTTCGGAGCTCAGTGGCGAGCAATTAAAAATAATTTCAGTTAGTAACTAAATGAATTTACCACTATAGTCTTTCCGAGAATCGTAAGAGGTTATCCTTTTTACCTCCATTATGCAAGAGCTGATAGTTTCAGGAGGAGAATATTGCAGTGCTGGGCACTGCACGTCAGTAGGAAAATACTAATAGCTTTGATTAAAAAAATCATTTACAGCAGAATAACTGAATATATAGGTACTCCGATATTACTCTTTTGAAGCAGTGTAGTTTTCGTTCGGCTAAAATGAATAATCTCTGACAGATACCATTTCATGGCATACCTCTATGAGCGGGTTAGTTTTACTTACTGGCGGATAGAGGCGCCAACAGCGACAATGACAACATTAAGGAAAAGCAACAATGGGCCCCACTAATGTATACGTATTACTAGACTGTGTTTGCGCATCGTTTGGATCGAACCATGAGATGTAGAATGGATAAGAGACGGGTCACGGGTTCACGAAGAACGGGTCCATGGATTGAGCGGAAGGACTGAGTACCGACTTCGATGGAACGACCGTTCCTTTCGGTCCATCGTTCTTTTCGGTCCGCCGGTCCTTACGGTCCTTCGTTCCTTTCAGTCCGTCGGTCGGTTTCAGTCCTTTTGGTCCATTTTTCGTTTCGGTCCGACGCGACGGTCCCTTCGGTCCGTTGGTCCTTCGTTTTCTTTCAGTCCGCCTTTCCTTTCGTTCCTTTGACCGCTTCTTCGCTCCTTTCGGTCCGTCTTTCCTTTCGCTCCCATATTTATGAGATAAGATGATCTTTATGAGACCCCAAATATTCATCTGCGGACGATGGCGGTCTAATTAGTGGTACTTTTTTTCCTCGATAGTGGCGCCAAGCCAGTCGGCTCGCTCCACTTGGCCAGGGTCACAGATATGGCCAAAAAAAAACAACTGAAATTCCTTTTCGCGCCCAGCCAGATAAGGTTGTTAGGACCAACTTGGTCAAGATTTCATCCACCACCTCCCCAGCTTCATTATGGCGTTGGTGCTGTGCAGCTTGTGGAGATCTTGCCCGAACTAACCTTCCACCGCCGCGTGGAATGACGCTGGGCAGAAATAACTACAGAGCAGTTGCTGTGCGCATGGAAACGTACACCGGATCGGTTGCTTCTCAACTGTCTGTGTTAATATTGCAGTTTATTCAACTAGGTGCTTAGTAGATTATTTAACATAGCCAAAACCAATATTTTATTTCATACTTTTTCATTTTCTCCAATAAGGAGCTAGATTAAGAAATACTTTCCTCATGGTTCATAAAAAAACCTTTTTGTTCATAACCATAAAAAAAAGTTGATAAATGAAGTTTTATCTCCTACTGAATGAAATTAGAGATAGTCAGAGTAGGTGGCTGGAGGATGTAATGAGTGGCGATAGCTTGCTCAACAATGTGATAGAGGGAAGGATGTTGGGCAGGCGGGGAAGAAGAAGAAAGAGAATAGGTTTAATGGACAGGATGAAGAAGGGTAAATCGTATGCTGAGGCGAAAAAGGATACACCAGAGCGAGATAGACCCCTGAAAGTGTATAAAACCGGGAGGAGATTTTCTGACATCAAACAAAACCTACCTTAACCGGTAAAATATATACATACAAACCAATCACGCCGTTCCCTTCCGGGGAAGGCACATTCACAAAGTTTCGCTCATAAATACATATTTGTACTCCTAACTCTGCTTCAATAATTTCCTTCATACTAAGTTATCCTGGCAAACCTCTTTGGTCTCATTTACCCCCATACACTGCTCTTCATACACTCTGCATACACGCCCTCCTGTTTTTAAGACTCCTAATATTCCTTCTCCTAATAATTAGAAGACCAATGCTTCATTACCATACAACAAAGTGGGGAGAAGTACACTTTTGTACGCGGCGATTTTCGCTTCCTTAGACAGATACTCATTCCTTGATATGCTCCACATGCTACCTACCACTTTCCTTCCAGCATTAGCACGTGTCTTTATCTCCTCATATATCCGTCCATCTTTCGTAAACCTCTTACCTAAGTACACAAAATCATCCACTTGTCCAATTCCTTCACCATTCACCCTCATAGAAGCTCCTAGATAAGTTTTATGATTCAACAGAGAGAATGGAATTGTGGGTAAATGCGTGCAAGACTTGAGTAGTAGTTTTTGATAAGGAGAATGGGGAGAATAACTATAAAATATATAAAAAATAATAATCTTAAATTTCATCCATCATTCTTAAATGACGTCATTACAGTACACCAAACACTTCTGGTTCCTTTAATTATTACATTCTTTAAATACTCAGATACTCAAATAAACATATTGATAGTAAAATGCTCACCACCATCAATAGAACAGGAACGGAGAACGAGTGAAAAGGAACAAGTCCCAAAAATTCAGGGAACGGGTGCAGAGTGAACGAGTTCCCAAAAGTGAACGGGTTTGCCAACCTCAAGTATGGATCACATCAAACGGAAGATAGGTACGGAGTGGACTGTGTATTTGATACTTGCGTGGTATTAAGGTACCTACCGAAGGAATGCAGGGAAATCTGTATAGTAGAAAAGAGAACTTTCTAAGACATCTCATTTATGCATCTTTCCGGGCGATTGAGGGTCTAGGTTTGCCAGAGAAGGCAACTTCAATGCTGGAAACGCAAAGAGTTTCAAATTACACAAGAAAATAATTTTTTGTGCGGGTTTTTTTCCGCTCTGAACGTAAATTTCTTGTTCAAATACACATCAGTAAGTTATGAAACCTTAAAATTTATCGATTGTTTTGAAAACAGTTGTTGATTGGTTGTCATGGCTCATGGGTCCCATAACTGTATTGAATGCACGTGTGACGTTCCTGCAACTGGCCATAAGTCGATTGAGTTCATCAAATTCTCTACGTATGTCGCGGCCAAAATTGTATGGAATTTTATTTAATGAATGTTTTCCAGGATAGTTTACCCTGTTCAGTATTAAATTCTCATTACCAAGTTTGTCTAGACAAAAATTGCTTTTTTCATGGCATTTTCATATTTTTTAAATAATTTATTCTCACATTACACAACTCTGAATTGAATTGTACCACATGTATAGTTATTGTTTGCACCAAGAGGAGTCATTTCTGTATTTCTCTTTCTATGCTGTTAAGCTCCATATATTTTATGATTTGAACGAAATCATTCGTTAATTTGTAAATCAGCTCGCTGCTATTTCATTGTATCGTATGTTGCTCTAATGGAACTGTCCCAGAATATAATAAAGGTTTATTCTATTCTATTCCCATGCATAACGAAACAGGTATATAAGAGTGAAATGAATGGTGCGAGAGGTAGAGGTAGGCCGAGAAAGTTGTGGTTGAATGTGGCTGAGGAAATTCTTAGGAGGAGGAATATTAGGAGTCAAAAACAGGAGGGCGTGTATGAAACAGTCAGTGTATGGGGGTAAATGAGGCAACAGAGGATTGCAAGAATAGGTCAGTATGGAGGAAATTATTGAAGCAGAGTTAGGTGTACGAATATGTATTTACCAGCTGATCCGTGCGAATATTTCGCACAGTATGCAGCTTCTTCCTGTTTCTTCCTTCTTTCTTCCTGTTCTTCTACCTGTTTCTTCCCATGGACAATTATGTTATTTATGTTTGAGTTGAAGATACATAACATAAACGGTAACCGGTCACACTGATTGCATGTAGAACGTAAACAATCTAACTAAACGATGTGTTAATAGATGGCGCCTCCTACAGTATTTTAAGCACGTAACCATAGCCAACATATTAGTTGATTATATTGTCAACAAATGGCACTGTATCATTTTTAACAAAAACTTTGAATGTAATTTTTTTAACAAAAACTTTAATTTTAAACCATTTGTCTATTTTTCGTCAATAGCGGGGAACATAAGCTTTAAAACAATGTTTGAATCATTAATTTTGATGAAGAATTATGGGAGTTATGGCGTTGTGACAAATAAACACCTTTGAGAAATAATATGTGATGATGAGTGAAACTTGGTGGCCTACCCCGGTAGGGAACGGCATGATTGGTATGTGTGTATTCTCATGCGGAATTCAATGAGCCAACGTCGTTTCCAATTAGAGGTGTGTCGTTCATGAATGAATCGTTCAGAATGAACGATTCAATGGCATGAACCGAATGAATTGAATCTACGCTTTCCACTCGAATCGTTCAAAATGAACGATTTGATGGAAGATTCAAATCCGCCGAATCCAAATCGTTCAACATGAACGATTTGTGTGGAAGATTCTGCTAGCAAATCTCCGAATCCGCCAAATCCAAATCGTTCAATAAGAACCCTGTAAATACCCTTGAAACACCTTGTCAAATGTCTTGTGTTTCCGAATTGGAGCATCACACTTCACCTTTTTGTTTGTTATTTCGCACACTAATATTTGAAATGCAGTAAGTCGACAGATTCACATGGATTCGAGATTCAGTGGGATTCGAGATTCAGTTGGATTCGAGATTCACATGGATTCGAGATTCACTAGGATTCGAGATTCACACGGATTCGAGATTCACATGATTCGAGATTCACTCGTGGATTTGGTTCATTCGGTTCGTGATGAACGATTTAAAGAACCGAATCATTGCCACGAATCAAACCCCATGAACCGAATCCACAAAATGAACCGAAATTCCCACCTCTATTTCCAATGTGCTTCCATCTGGTTCTCTATATCGCCGCGGCATCAAAATCACAAACCCCCTGAGCTTCACTTGGCCTGGTGCATGCGTGTGCGGCAAGAGGGCGCATTTTTCGGTTTTCTTTCCCGGGAGAAGGGAGTTGTGGGGCAGCCTTGCTTGGGCATTCGCCCGTTCTTCCTGGAGTTCTCGTCGAGGGAGGCCGAACTTTCATGTCCGCGCGATTCTGTTGACGGGGGTGAAGAACAGCTGTGGGTGAATCGGTAAGGGAGTTTCCTTTCCTATTCTTCTCTCCATATTCGTTTTATTTCCAAACTTACCTCCTTTCATTTACTTTGTTAATTTCATTTGCATTCCCTTACTGATTTTCTTCCCTCATTATTTTACGTAACTACATCGGCGTATGGCCTGTCCCACCCCAGTTCAAATTCCTACCGAGCCGAGTCGCCACAATCCAGGGAGCTTACACTCTTTATTCAATTTCAATGGGATCCGGTTGGTGTAATGGCTTGAGTACTGGCTAACCCTGCGGACGGCCAGGGTTCAAATCCCTGCAGAGGTGGATTTTTTTCAGGGAAAACTCGATCCCTATTCGAGTGTCTTATGGAGGGAACTTCAAGTGCAGTGCTCCGTCTGTCGGATGAGACGCCAAACCGTTGTCCCCCGCCTTTCGTTGAGAGCAGGCTAATTCCAACGCCGGGTTCCTATCCACCCTTCTACATCTACATGATACCCTGCGAGCCGCCGCATGGGTGTGTGGCAGGGGGTATTAGGTCACCAGCCTAGTAAAGGTGTAAGTTTTTCTTGGAGATGAAATGGTGACATGAATTACAGGAGTGTATTTAGTGGAGCTTAATTTTTATTGTGGTCGCTTTATGTCCGCGGAAAGAACGAGTTCGTACACCTATCTGTTCGGCAGTGTATCTCTCCCATATTTTATCGCGTCTGTCAGACCTAGAGATGTAGTGAGGAGTCATGATAATATTCTCTGTGTCGCTCTGAAAAATATCAGTTTTGAATTTTTCAAGCAACCTAAGTCTAGCGTGTAGCCTCCGAGTCTCTAGGGGCTCCCACCTTAATCCCTCTAAAAGTTGTGAGATACAATATGTACGCTCGCAGCAGTTTTTAACGAAGCGCGCTGCTTTCCTTTGCATTATACTAATTGTTTTGATTAAATCTATTTGACCAGGGTCCCAAATGCTCGCGGCGTATTTGAGGTGTGGCCTAACCTGAGCGAAGTAGCATCTCCCTTTGCCTTTTTATCCGAGAACCTTCCTATTATACGTTTAACAAAACCTAGTTTCTTTAATGCTGTGCCACATATGTTTTGCACGTGCAATCCCCATGATATATCAGAAGTTAAGGTAATTCCAAGATATTTTACTGTATCTGAAGATTTTCCTCCCCTACCTGTCCCCTATGGCGCAAATGGCCTTGGCTGTGGGTCGCCTCCCCAAATACCCATCCATCCAATTCGATGCGTGAAATAAACAAATTCACACAGAATAAGAAGCAAACCTCTTAAGACCACTCGGACTCAAAGTTGCAAGAGTATGGGCGCAGGATGGGCCGGACAGTTTGGGGGAGGGGATCGTGAATACAGTGACGCCTGGCGGTCATCCGGGCGTTATTCGCCATTTGAACTGAGGCTACCTCCCTCTGTTCACCTTGAACGCAAGATGACTGTTGAAGCTTTAGAAATTTGCGATTGTCCTCGTTCACTGAAATAGCTGAGCGCAACAAATACGCTGAAAACGTACGCAATAATAGTGGCATTGTTGAGATTCGGAAAAGAATTTTTTTTTCAATTGAAACATGTAGATTCCCAAAATGACAGTTTATTATTCATGTAATTAATCACTAAGTTTCGCGCGATAGCCTTATCATATGGAAAAATTTTTTTGCAAATAGAAAGTCTCAGTAACGTAGATTCATTTATCCTTTAAGCTAAGGTTAGTTTTAACTGTATTACGCTGTACTAGGGGTAAGTTGTCTATGTATATTCATGCTGAATAAAAAACACTTGGTAATCTCCCAAAGGTTTGTTTGCTGGCACGACGCGTGTCCCCACACTGTGGCATAATCAAGTGTCAGTAAAATAAATCTGTAGGAAACTACCAAGTACTTTTTCTTCAGCATGACTCTGGTTTGTACTTACCACCTCTTAGCACTTCACATCTCTTCCAAGGAAAGCATGGATTACGCTTAGTACGTCTCCACGATTCCCAACTTATCACACCAGTCCATCTCACATTCAGTTGATAACTCACCTAGAAGAATAAAAAAATAAACAATGTTAGCAATGAGTTTACATAAAAACATTAAAATCAATGCTGCACTTACTTAACAAAATTGTAACCAATCGGGATTTGCAAATAAAAAAATCGCCAATATGAACTTGATCTATGGTTATCGGGGTACCATTCGAACCGAAGTATGGGAAACGGGCAACTTACGGATGAAGTGGGAATACATCGAAGATGTAGGTATTGGATAACGATGAAGTATGACGGCACCGGTGGATACAGGGGAAAGTCCTCACCTCCTAAACCGAGGGTCGGGGGTTCGAATCCCGCCTGGGTGGAATTATCAACGCTCGGGGCATGGTTACACGTGTTCGTCTGTTTTTGTTGTTATTCACGCGACATAAATTGACCAATTCCACTGTTTCGGGGTAGTATAAATCAAATAAAAAACAAAATATCAGAAGGGTGTACGACATTAATTAGTATCAAATGGTGGGGTTTTAGGTAATATGGATTGGACTTTTATACTTTGAAAAGTTAGCTAACGGCCAAGTTTCAGCGAAACAAACCTAGTTTTTCCATCACCTCCTTCTCCAGTTACCCAAATTCTCAGCCCCTTCCCATACCTGACCTGAGGGTACTCATTTTCTACACTCTTCCGCGCTTATCCAGCATGCTCCCTTGGTGTAACTAGCAGCCCCAACGGAATTGGATGCTTTCCCGAAATTAAAAACGGGAATTCAAAAAAAGGAGCTATGGAGGCGGTGAATGGGAGACAAATTGGGCGGACTGCGTACTCCTGGTGGGACAACGGCCCTGTCTGCGAGCCAAAATGCCGATGAAGGCGTTAGACATTCTCCTCGGTTACCTCACGATTGGAAGACTAACAAGGAAGTGCTTGGTGGGCGAGGAAAGGAAACTTCTTAATGAAATTCGAGATCGCCAGAGTAGGTGGATGTAGGATGTAATAAGGGGCGATTGGTTGCTCAAGAGTGAGATAGAGAGAAGGATACTGATCAAGCGGGGAAGGGGAAGAAAGTGAATAGGTTTCATGGACGGGATGAAGAAGGATAAATCGTATACTGAGGCGAAAAGAGATATACTAGACCAAGATAGGCCCCTGAAAGTGCAGAAAACTGGGAGGAGATTCTCTGACATTCATCAAAGCCTACCTCAACCGCTAGAATACTTCTTAAAAATGTCACGATTACGAAAACTATGAAACTTACACTAAAGACGATTCAATGCATTAAACGCGAATTAGAAATGTATTATACAATCTTTCGTTGTATTTCTCATTACTCCCCATTGCCAGGTACAGCTTCCTGGAAAATGATTGAAAGCGGGAGACGATTTAAGGAATTCAAGAGGGATATAATGGCGGGGCCATTCATAACTGTGGAAACGGATTAGGGTAAGTACGGTCCAAAACCTACCTATCAGTTGGTAGAATACTTCTCATAATACCCAAAAAAAATTTGAGTGCGATTTTGATGAATATTTGGCATTTTACACTTATGATCACCTAAAGTACTCATGCAAAATATTTCGGCGATCGAGAGCTTGAACGACGTAGTGTTGTCAAGTTGATTACGATAAAATTCGCGGTTCCTCCTACAGAGCGTCATACACTCGGCGCGTCAGGGTGAAGCCATATGGCAACGGTGAGTGGAAATGGGTTAAGCAACAAGGCTAGAAACAAGCGCTTCCCCATTACCCCACCTGTTAAGTTCCGAATGTTAAAATGATAAATACAGGTGCATCTAATTTGCTAGCACGCGCCCACAGTGGCGATGAAAAACACAGGGGTCTGAAGATGCCTCTCCGGCGTGGCATAATACCCATGCTTATCTTTCACAGCTGAAGGCCCTTGCCTCCATACGCCATTTCTTTCTCCAGCTCTGCATTTGTCCTCTCTTCAAAAACACTTAAAAAAGCCTACTCTTTTTATTCCCATCTCCGGCTGGCTTAACATCACCACCTAACCCATTGAAACAACTGGAATGGAAATCGCTTTCAGACAGTCGATTGAAAATTAGACCAAATCTTTTAGGTAAATTCAAAACCAAGTTATTTCCCGACGAAGTCATTGATATCTCACGAACTCCAACATACTACGGTAGATCAGATCAAGAGAATAAAATTAGGAAAATAAGATTGCAGAACGGGCATATTATAAAATGTCGTTTTCCCCGCGTTTGATAAGAGGCCATAATGGCTGTATTAAGACTTTGAAGAGCGTTATTTGACAGGTAGTGCACCTGAGTAATTGATATGCTCCCTAATGCAAGTTTCTAAACCTGCCGCGTGAAGCTCACATACCGTTTTGCATGTTCTCGGCATAACTCTTGTATCACGCATACGTAGTTGCTACATAGATCAACTAAATAGTTTCTGTAGCATTGGTGGCATACCTGTAAGGTGGTACATGTTGGCGTAAGTTAAATTTTATCGTACAGTTGCACGTTGCGAGGGTGATTCCACGCATACTCAAACAATGGGTATGCACTCTAGGCTCGACCATCTCCTATTTTCACGATTTTTGGTACATATGAAGAATGCAATGATGAGATACAATGCATAAATGAAAACTTTGCAAGTTTCCACGATATAAATTGTACTACGACCCAGGTTTCGATGTTTTTACATCATCATCAGGTACGAATTAAGTTAGGTGCACATAATGTATAGTCTTGGAGACAGGATGGGTGGGGCGGGTGTCCCACGCCATCAGCCCTCACCCCCCTCGAGGGTGGGACTCATGAACTCCGTCACCAATCTACGTACTTGCCCGCACGACGGACTCATTCCAAGAGGCACTGGGAACGTTCGCAGACCTCCAGTAGAAGCCATACTCCAGGTTCCGGGTGGGGCGGAGTTACGAAGTGCTTTTTCTCATATTTGTACTTCAATTTTACTAGCTGTTGTTCACCCTAACTCCCCCGTGTGCCTCGTTTACCTCCCCCTCCCCTCCCAACGGTCACCTCCCTTCGGTTTTCCCCACCCACTTCCCCCCTTCCCCCACCTCCCTTCTTTCACCACCTTCCTTCTTTTCCCCCCTCCTTTCTCCATGGCTATATATTATGTGCACCTAACTTCATTTGTACCTGGTGATGATGTAAAAACATGGGTCGTAGTAAAATTTATATTGTGGAAAATTGCGAGGTTTTCATTTATGCATCATGCAAAAGTTCCACACAATTTTGCATGAATCTTCGGATTTAATACAATGAGAAATGATGATTTGCCCATTAGTAGTCTTCTATTATCATAGATTTCAATGTTATGACGCTTTAAATATCACTACTCAGCGCCAATTGTCTGGCTCCGAACTCTTTATCTCCAACAAATGGCGACGTAGCGGTCAAATTTAAAATATAATGACATTTTCGTAATTAGAAGACATTAATATGTGTATTCTATTAACAATTGGCTTCCTTTACATACATTCTGAACTTTAATTTTTTCCTATTTTTTTTTAAATTTCCATCCATGTTCAGGGCTTAATATCTCCTAAAATTAAGATTAGATATGGTCAAACTTAATTTTACCAAACAGCAGGGACACAGGACTGTACTTAAAAGAGCATGAATTTTAATTTGTGGCATGAAACCACGGCACAATGGAGATAATGTGCATCCGTTGAGTTTGCGTGGAATCGCCCCCTCTGCCAAACACCCTTGGGGTGGCATGCAGGGTAATATGTAGATGTAGATCACCTCTATGACATCTCTTTTCCGCCACCACATCTCCAATGCCTACAACCCTCAATGCTCAAAATATCTAGAAAACTTGAGCACATTACAGAAAATTCCTTCCCAATTAAGCAACCCCACGGGATGAGTCAGCACTGAGGGTCGACGTTTCGTACCCAAGGCTCGCATCCTCACTGAGAATGACTAAAGCGGTAGATGGGATTTCGAGGTAAACTTTTAACTGATTCGAATTCCACTCAGGCGCTTTCTGCGGTGGAAAGTGTGACATGCACCATCTCGAGGGGGTTCCACAAGGCTCCGTCCCAGCCCCCCTCTCGCTAACTTCCTCCTGGGCGGCTTCCTTTGAGAACCCGAGCCTCGTAACAATGCCTGAACAAGATGGGAATGCTCAAGCACAGGAGGGCGTAGAATACACGTGTATACATGAAAAGAATTCGTCCCTAGATGTGAATGACCATTTGACTGCTCTGTACAAATAGACTTGGGGGCGGTGTAGTAGTTTCATTCTACACCGGGCAAGGGTGTTTCAATATCATGCCTAATTCTTGTATTCTTCATCTTCTATGGGCCAAATTTTGTGCAAGTAGAGTAAGTAGAGGAGTAAATTTTGTACAATTAGAGTACTTTTCCTCAACATCTGACGATAGGAGCTATCAGAAAAACCACAAACACCAAACAACTCAAGAAAACAAACCTACGTGGTATATAAACATTTAAGAATAGAGCGGTAAAGAATAAGTGGCCCATGTGTATACTCCATATAAACCAGGCTTCGAGAATTTTTTTTTCAGGTCCAAAATTTTTATTTTATGAATATTACAAATAATGTCTACATGTTCGCATTCCATAACCAAATTTTAAATTCTTTTAGCAAATATTACAGAGATAGTTAAGCAAATTATCAAAGCTGATTAAAAGCTGTGTGCATTTATCTACATTTCGAGCCTGGTGATACCATCAATAGTGTCTCTTTCACTGTCCTCATGTTTTCATTAGGCATAATGTTTCCCACAACAGAGGAGTGCAACAGCGCGGTCATAGGTCGAATCACATTGTGAATAGCATTGCAGTCAGATCCTCCGTCTTTAGGCGGGTTTACATGAGGAAGTGACTTCCATGACAGTAGCCTTGGAAGTCGCCTTGCAAGCGACACATCGATGTGTCAGCACGCACTTCCATGGCAGTAGGGGTCGATAGTGGTGGTACTCCACCGCGGTTGCTGCCTTGCAAGGAAAGTTGACTGGTTTCTATTTTTCCAGCAAGTAGCATATCGATTCTGCGATATGATCGCATCGCATCCGGTGGAACCTTGGTCACATGACAGCAAACGGAGGTTTAAAATGTAAACAACGAATAACTTTGTTGGGTGGGGACTCATTGTTGTTTATGTAAATTTGTACTTGTACTTGAAAATGTTTTAATTGCACTAAGGTAAGCTTTATGACTTATCTACTATTTGATAATTATAATCACTGTCAAAATTCTCATACTTGATTCGATGGAATAATGCATAATTATTGTGCATGCATACAAACTTATTAAACCAACGAACGCCTATGGAACTCGAAGAGTTCGATATACGATCGCCACTATTGCCGATTTGATCGATTTTCGTAATTACCATATTCATTGTTTACTTCCGTCATCCATTTTTTTGGAAAAAGTAAGTTATGTATAAGCAGAACGATGCTCTGCTAGTGACGATATGATTCGAGATATCGCTACACTCGCTACTTCCATAGAAGTCGACTTCCATGCGTGAGCCAGTCTTTTGGCACGTGTTCACCAACGAAATACAGTAGAAGAATGATCTTCATATCAAGTATCTAGCTCAAACATTGATTAGGCTACGGTATATCACCAACGAAAAAGCACATTTCAAACAACACAAACGAAAAGGGCGGCATTTAGAGTTTATTTTGACTCAAGCAGTCGCGATGGAACACCCCCCCCCTTTAATGATAGTCCCGTGGCCATAAAACGATACGAAATATCCCGAGGCGCCAAATCGACCGATCGCTTTGATGAGTCACGTCGCGCGCTTCGAGTTTTATTGTTGCGTGGGCACCAATCGGTTATTATGGCGGGCGACCGAATAACATGACGTTAAATCGCGGCGGAAGGAAGTAATTTCCTGAAGCGGACGGCAAAGCAAAAGCCAATAGATTCGCGCCGCATCATTCGTTATTGTGACAAACCGTATCGACAGCAGAGGTGGTCTTGGGGTAGCGATTTCAAATTCTCAATCCAAAGTGGTGTAAAAAAGAAAGTCGTTATAATTCTAAAATAAGACTTATTATTGGACTATTTTGTAGTAGCATAAACATTTTATGCAATAATAATATTGTCCGAATTGTCCGCAAAAATACGAGAAGAGCTGACACTTCACGCTGCCAAAAGTCGTTCTACATCGATTGTGTTCTTCCTTCTATACAGGTCTACGCACCGTACATAAATCCGCCATTAGTGCGCTTATTTTTCCGTATTTCCCATAAGCATAGTATAGGTTGTTCGACGTTTTTGTTGATTTGGCAGTGCATTTGTATTCTAAATGGCAACTTGGGCCGCGTATTCGCATATTTCCTTCAGGGTGAGTCATAGCAGTTAATTCTCTAGCAGCACATTAATGGCGGATATGTGGTGGAAGTGATTGCGAAGACCAACATCGAAGGAAGAATACAGTCCATATCGAACGACCTTGGTGCTGCGATGCGGCAACACTGTTTAAATAATCCAGTCTCTCCATAATAAATCGTTGGCGCAGATCAAGAAGATCGTTTTGGTGTCAATTGCCGTTTTGGTACCTGCGGGACAAGTGAAGATCGCGGAAACGGCCGCAGCTGACTGCGCTCACAAATACAAAATAAAATCACATTATCCTCCATATTTTTAATGTAGCCCTGAATTAATATAACTGACTCCATTCTTTCCGGAAAAGTAGCCTTGAGATAAAAATTAGCGTCCCCTAACAGGACGACAACATCGAAAAAGGAATAAAAATTAGTCTGCAGGGATATTTCGCACTTAAAAACAATTGTTGGTTGGCTGCTGCAAATGTGAGGAACTTGATGTGTAGGATAGGTTTCTATCCAATCAGAGGAAGACAGATAGAGAAATATAAAGTCATGCTGAAATAAATTGTGACATAAATTATATATTTACTAAATGAAGAAGGCTAGTCACCAAGTGCGCATGAATCCTCATAAATATTACACATGAAAGAGTGGAAATTTTTCTTTTCCTGATGCACTTCAAAGCCAAATTTGCAGTCAATCGTTAAAATATCGCTAAAAACTGAAAATAAAAACTACTCTAGAGGTTAATACCGGTCGACGTGGCGCTCAAAGTTCGAAATAACGGTGGCTATCATGTACTGCACCTGGCGAAAAATAGAAACCAGGCGAAGTTTTTTTCGGCAAAACTCATAAACTGAAAGGTATCTAACATGGGGATCGAAGTTTTACGCCCCATCTGACGGATGAGGTGTTGAAATGGATTTTCCCTCAATACGGATACCCCAATAAAAAAAATGCACACAAATTCTGGGGCTTGAATCCGGTCCATAGGCTTGGGAAGACAGCGGCTACCCTAGACATCGCATAATCACATGAGAAAAGGGGTTTACCTCAGATATAATAATAAACAATCGAAAAATAAGAATAAAAGATTGCCATCTAAAACCACTACCATTACTTTTATCGAACTAAAGGGTACATAACTGGTAAAGCGGGTGAAAGAAGGAAAAACGGTATGGCAAACTGCAAGAAAGACGAATTTAAAATTTAAAAAAAGATTTCGCAAAGAAAATTTTCAAACATCCACTCAGTGCGCTAGGGAAGTCTGGTGGGAAAACCCCAGCCTAGGGGAACAAAGAGTGATTTCGCATTCGCGAGCTGTGAGAGACACAAGCCCAAACGTAAGCCTCACCGCAAGAAGCATAAGAAAACGAAGTTGAGAGAACTGTACACGATAATTAGAGCTGGCTCATTCTTAATGATTTCACTTGCGTGAATGTTCATTTCCTAAATTTCATTTCATTTCAGTCCGAATTAAAGAGGGCAAAAAAACATTACACAAAGAGGCACTCTTTACTATGCCAATGACCCCTCTGATTCGGGTTCGAAGAACTCTTTAAGACATGAGAGCAACACATATCCCTCACAAAAATTCGAAAATTATTCGAAAGCCTAAAATATCTTTTTATTATAATTATAATATATTTATAAATATATCTTTTTATTATAATTATATTTCTTTGATATATTATACTAGTATTAAAACTAGTGATAATACCACGTTTAATTATTTAATCCTCTATGGACCGATTTTCTTCGTTCACCATGTGCAGTCATTTCACATGTTACCCCACTCGTGGGAGAATCAGAAACTAAAAGTTACGAATGAGAGATGTTTTCGTTGCCAAGCTTCACAATTTATGTCAGAAAGGCATATAGACGTAAAGAAATCTAACCAGAGGCAAAAACAAATCTTCATATGTTACCTGTAGGTCACACAGCGTGATAGAGGGCAAAAGAAGATAAAAATCACCATTGAGGAAATCAAATCCTCGGGATGATTTATAATGAAACAGTGAGGGTCCATTTTTCATTAACAATTTAACGAGGAAGCCAAATACACGTAAGCCGTATAAGGCACGGGAGACGCAGTTTGCCGACTAAGTTCAGCCGTCCTCTGTATGGATTTGAGTTTCTTTAGAAAACAATGAAAAATAAGTCATTTCAATGGAGATTCATCAACCTTTTAACGCGTAGAATACAAATTTTTCAGAAGCTACGAAGTCAGGAAATGTAAAGTCGCAGTATGGTAAAACCATACCGAAAGTATTACTTAAAAATAATGAGAAAAATTTGATCCCCGAGTATCTTACACTCAAGTTTAAATTTGACAGAGCACTTAAGTCAAGATATTGATTCGGACCTGAGCCGACCGTAATCTTTACTCATCCGCCGATGAAATTTAAATTTCACCCCTCACAGCATAATTTCCATGGGCAGGAACCATTTTCAAAGAGAAGGGAATTGATGAGGCAGGGTCAGAGTAGAGACTTACAGGAAGGGCTGGCGAAAACCTTAATATGGAGGGTGGCGCTGTATGGGTCGGAGACCCAGGGGCTGTATCTCAGAGCTACAAGTCTAAAGGCTACAAGTCACGTGACTATTTTCACAAGGCGGATGGGTTACTCAGATATACCTGACCGAATACTTGTAATAGTCCAAAAAAAAATGGCGAGCCTAATCAAAGCCATGCATTACCCGTATTTTGATGATTACGATACATTTTGGGCGTGCGCCTTGCAATATGTCCTATTTTAAAGTTTTGTAATGATATTACGTTGCAATGCCATTAATACTAGTAGTAGTGCAATGAAGATAAAGCCAACTAAACATGACATCTTGAAATGTAAGGTTTATTAATGACTACTATTTAGAGCACACCCTTCAATTAATGCGGCGAAATAATATCAAGGAATGAGTGCCTGTCTAAGGAAGCGGAAATTGCAGTGTACAAAAATGTAATTCTTCCCACTTAGCTACATGGTAGTGAAACATGGGTATGTCAGGATAGACATAAGAGACTAAACGCCGTGGGTATGAGTTATCTGAGGAGTGTTTGCGGCAAAAGTAGGATGGATAGGGTCAGGAATGAGTGGGTCATGAATGAATGTGGGTTAAATGCTCCAGTAATGGACGTGTATGAAAGGAGTGTGCTTCGTTGGTTTGGCCATGTTTGAGGGAATGAATGAGAGTCGAATAACGAAACAGATATATGAGAGTAGAATGAATGGTGTGAGAGGTAGAGGTAGGCCGAGAAAGTTGTGGTTGAATGTGGTGGAGGAAATTCTTAGGAGGAGGAATATTAGGAGTCTTAAAAACAGGAGGGCGTGTATGAAACAGTGTATGGGGGTAAATGAGGCAAAAGAGGTTTGCAAGGATAGGTCAGTATGGAGGAAATTATCGAAGCAGATTTTGGTGTACAATTATGTATCAACGAGTGAAACATTTTGACTGTGCCTATCCCGGAAGGGAACGGCGTGATGGGTATGTATGTATGTAAATAAACGATAATATCATATGATGTTGCGTTTACCCGAAAACTTGTACCAAAACCAACGCACCTTAAAAGATCCCAAGCATTCGCATTCGCTTGGGATCTTTTATGGTACGTTGATACATTAAATTACTTTTCAGCGCATATTCAATCATTTGTAATAACCCAAAAACATTGCAGTAGCTTTTAAATTTGATATATTGCAAGTCGCACGCCCAAAATGTATCGTAGTCATCAAAATACGAGTCACGTATGGTCTTGATTAGGCCCGCCATTTTTTTTGGACTAGTAGAAGTCATTCGGTTAGGTATATCTGAGTAAAACCATCCGCTTAGTGAAAATAGTCACGTGACTTGTAGCCTGTAGACTTGTAGGCCTGAGAAACAGCCCCCTGGCCATTGCGAATGGAGGATGTACGTAGATTCGAGGCGTTTGAGAAATGGGAGCGGAGAAGGATGGAGAGGGTGAGCTGGGTGACGAGAAGGACAAACGAGGAGGCGTTGTACATGGCTGGAGAGGAGAGGGAGCTGGTGGCGGAGGTTCGGAAGGAGGCAGAAGAGATGGATGGAGGACGTATTGAAAGGAGAGGGAATGCTTAAAGAGTATAACAGAGGGGAGAACACTGGGGGAGCGTGGAAGAGGTATGAAGAAGAATAGAGTTATGAAGAAGAATAGGAATTCTGGGCGAAATAATACGAAGGAGACGATACGTGGAATTTAATTGGGATCCAATGGCGGGCCATCCATAGGAGTGAAAACGGATTAGGATAAGTACTATCGAATAATCTACCGATCAGTAGGTACAATACTTAAATAAAAGAGCATACCGCTATTGTTGACAAAACGTTGGCTGAAGTAATAGAATAGAATAGAGAATAGTCTTTATTGTTCTGGGACTTTAAGTCCCCTGGAACATAGAAAAGAAATAAATACATGCCATAACATAAAAGATTACAAAAAACTAAGCAATTTTACATAGGTAATCAGTCATGTTTCTCTTGAACATCGTTGTTCTTGAACAATATGTTGATGGCCAATAACCTATTATGGCGGGAGCGACTATAAACCAGGTCAAATTAATGCTTCGATAACTAGCCAACACACCTGACTGGCAATTGGGAGATCCGGGTTAGAATCCCGGTCATAAATGATTTTTTTCAAGGCAAATTTCAACTCTTGGTGTATGTGTAAGTATTTATGTTAAGAGTGTCACTTATTCCCTTTACTATATGTTCCTTTTTTGTACATTTTCAATGTATGTTCTTGTTTAATGTGCACAAGCATTAAAGTGCTAACTAATTATTGTAACACAGATCAGACCAGTTTATAGAAAAGTTAGTCGGAAACCCGAAAACAAGACTGTAGTCTCAACGAGTGCCCATATTCCGCATTATCTGTATAATTTTTTTCTTTTTGTTATGATATCCATTGTATCTAAAGGAATGAAATCATTCATTATTATATGCAACCTTGCGAGTGACTACGTACCATATCACTCGTACACGCAATTATTGGAAACTAAATCAAATGTCTGTAGCAAGATAAACATTTGAGATTCAAAATGGAGAGGATTAAGCTCAATTTGCGTACCACGTTTCCACTCATTATAGACTCCAGCGGCACAAGTCACTTTCTTCCCGTACTAATTTAACGGTCCGTAGAGCTGCTTCCGCTTCTGAGCCACGAGGCCCGAATGTCTTCTCCTGCATTGTTTGCCGCTTGGAGCGACCGAACGTAACTGACTGCATTGATCACAACTCCTGGAGCTTGCGAAAGATTTTTTTAAATGGATTTTTCAATTTTCAATTACAGTCACTCCATTGAAAGTCGATGAAGTAAACAATTAACTCATTATAGGCTTCTTAATTACTGGTCAAGACAGCAACAACTTATGCAAGCAGCTGTATTTGTTAATCATTTTTCGCATCGCAAGTCTCATGGGAAAAGAATGGCATTATAACACAAAATGATGATTCTTACTGAAAAGGATAGGCTGGAAAATTTTACCGACATCTATACTTGAAACTTCGATCTACAGTCGCTCGGAAAGTTATCGCTATGTTAATCTTAGAAGATCGCTTTTCACGTGATAACTTAAAAGTTCTACACCTCTCACGAGAATACGAAAAATATTGAAGTTTTTAATGATTTAAGCAAATGTAACACCGAACACCTAGCAGCTTCTGGTGCCCACGTTTTATTCATAATACATTAAAATCCATTGACCTAATGACGTTATTCTTCGAAGGTTCGAACTTTTGTTCCAACGAATCAGAGACGGAAATATTTTTTGAACTAACAAAGACGCAATCGTTTTCTGCCCGCTATAAAAATACCTATACTATAAGGGAACGCCCTTAATAGACTTTACGGGCCATATTCCTGGTGTATTAAGCCAGGATTCTAATGCCAAAAAGCCAACTACAAAATACTTCAGTCGTGGCTTGTGCATCAGAACCTCCACTTTTTTTAATAGCCTTTCTATAGAGCGCGCAGCATAACCGCATCGCGTGGAAAATGATTTCATTCAATTTTTAAAAATAAATATATAAGTGAGGCGAAAGGTGAAGGATATCTTAGTATTATCATAAATAAAAGAACACTTCCTTTATAATGAGATGAAATTCATCAAGTGTTGTCCCATTAAGACTGCTGTATTTATTAAATACCTCTAAAGAAAATGCAGCTGCGAGCTCTTCTTCTGCTTACGATTTCGGGCTTTAGGTGATGAATGAGAGGTCTCTCGCCTCGCAGTACATCTACATTAACATACTACCCTGCGAGCCGCCTCATGCGAGCGTGTGGCAGGGGGTGTTAGCACGCCGGCCGTGTAAAGGTTTAATGTACACGGTTCTGGGAGATGAAATGGCGAAGTGTATTATGGGAGTGTTTTTAGTGGGGATCAGTTTCTATAATGATTACTTGTTAGGCGTGGAAATAACGAATTGTCTTACCAATCAGTTCGGCAATGTATCTCTCTTGTTTTATCGCTTCTGACGTACCTAGAAACGTAGTCTGAATTTACTGAAGGGTGAAACTGCTAGGTTTGAAAGATAGGAACACTTCCTTTATAATAAGGATTGGATTTTTGGGGAGGCGACCGACGGCTAAGGTCATTTGCGCCATATGGGATAGGTAAGGGAGGAAGGGTGGATAGAAACCCGGCGTCGGCATTAGCCTGCTCTTAACGAAAGGCGCCAAGGGGACCACGGCTTAACGTCTCATCCGACAGACGGAGTACTCCACTTGAAGTGCCCTCCACAAGACACTCAAGTAGGGACCGGGTTCCTCTGAAAAACATCCGCCACTGCAGGGATTTGAACCCTGGCCGCCCGTGTGGTAGGCGAGTACTCTAACCACCACACCAACCCGAACCCCCTTTATAATAAGATGAAATTCATTTAGTCATATGAACATTTTCAAATAAGCACGGAACTAGCCGCGCGGGTACTTCAACGGAGTCACCCGCTGGTGATCACACAATTGTATGAAATTTACAGTGGAGAAATCATTCGCCTGGACTAAGACTTCACTTTCCCAGACCGGGCGAATGATTTTTCCACAGCGAATTTCACACAATTGTAGTCATATGAAAGTCATTAAACCCTGCCAAACCATGATTTCATTGAATCAGTTCGTATATATTTTTTTCAATGCCACACTTTCCGGAAGATTTAGTACAGGGAAAGATCACCTCATTTTGAAATTGACGCTGAAAACGCTTCCAAGCTCCGTGTCAGTCCTCGGGAAGAACGCACGTCAGACCAACAACCTCCTCAACCCAGGTTTAACCTCGAATCTATGAGTATGGCAGGAAGGATTTAGGGTCACCGCCCTGGATTAAACGGGATATGATTTGGCGGATGACGAGTGTTTCCCACTTCGACCAAGAAACGGCTTGATATCGGCAGAATTGCTGACCTCCCGCTAAGCAGGAACAATAGAGAGGAACTTAACTTTGCGGCACCGACAGCGAGCAATGACCGGAGCGGCGGAGGGAGGAAAGTCACAGCGGGGGTAGTGGATAGGAATAAGCGATGGGTTAAAGAGAAACTGAAAAGGATTTATACAAGCACGCGGGAGCGGAGAGTTGGAAGGATTTACGGAGGCCGGCGACTCCGAATAACCGCAGGCATGGGAACGAGGGGTAGCGTGCAGGGTTGCCAACCTAGCATTCACGATAGCATTCTAGAGTCATCCGTTCCAATGATCATAGGGAAAATCCGGGAGAGCGAGAGGAAATCACTAATTTACCACAAGAATTCAATGTCAGAGCATTTTCTTCGCGGAAGTGGAGCGCAATAAATGGTTCGCCAAGAGGAAAATTTGATATTGCGGTGCCAAAACCTTATGAGCAAAATTTAAAACAGTCTTAACTAGTAACTTTCCCCCGAGCTATTCCGTTCTCCACCTTATGAATAAACAATTCACACCACTGCAGGTATAATTTTTAAGATGCATGAAATCATGGTTATATTTCTGAACGAAACATTGAAAATTTTTCGAAATTGCGTCTCTGAAATTGCTGCTTCAAAGTATTGTTTTTTTTTGTATTTTTACACTTTTTTTGAATCTTTGAAAATGTTTTGTTATTCACATGGACACATCGAAATTGAACGCATGTGAATCGCTGGGACTTGTGTGAATTGGAAAGATGAGAAATGAGAGGACGTTTCTTGAAATATTTGATTTGAAGGATTTGAAATCATGATATTTTTTTAACAAACTGATGGATGGGTGTAGTTATATTCCGGGATAAAAACATTTAAAAATGTACATGAAATGCCTAATTATCATATACATTGTAAAAATAAATTGGGAAAAAAAAGGTAAACAGCAGAAGTTCCCCTTGGCAACCGTGCCATATTCATCACAGTATGTCGCCTGTGTGCTACGACGCAAACCGGAAGCCTGTTATTTAAACCTAAATACTCGTGTTATACTATCGATGACCTAGGCTGAAAAAAAATATGTTAGGTATATCGGTAAATTATGCTACACGAGTTTTCGAACAGTGTTTTTCGGGCGGAAATTTGGGATGAAAAATGTTGGGCAAAGAAATACCATCACACTCCAATTGAGTAAATGTATTTCTATGTTAAAATTCATCACTTTAAAACAAAACAAAACGTTTAAACAAATATATCTTCGTTAAATAACCAATAACCAAGTATAATTTTTACACCACTCAACATTTTTATAACTCTATAAAAATAACGTTACTTACTTATTCTATAGACAAAACTATATAAAAATTACTAACTTTACACAAGCAACTAACTAATACTACTTACTTTATAAAAATACTTACTTTACAAAAGTTACTCTCTGTATAAGAATTATGTTGCTAATATAAAATCGAGATTGGTTGTCGGGCATTCCATAAATAAAGTTTCCTCCTTCAAGTTACCAGCTACAAGCTAGCTTCGCAATACTTTGAAAAATTATTTAACTGTTATTTTTTATATTCCGGGAGTGTTGGCAAACCTAGTTGACCGTCTGTAGAGGATAGAAGTCACGGAGGGAGGAATTGAAAGTTGGGGGTCGTGCATTTGCGGACATACTGCGTTTGTGACAGTGCATCGGCCTTGTTCGTGCGTAGTAGGTATGGCAAGGGGGTCGCGTTCAAGTCCCCCCCCCACCCCCCCCCCACTTCATCCTGTCTCGTCTGGGGCCCTCCCCCACTCTTCCCCACCCCCTCCCCTTACAACGACCGGAAGTGGCAACTGTGGGGGTGAGAAGGAGGGAGAGAATTTGAGATAGGGTAAGAGGGGGGGGGGGGGGGGGGCTGGAGGAAAGAAAAAAAAATGACAGTCAAACATGAGCCACATTGTCGTCTCTTACCCCTTCGAAAAAAATAAGTGGGGGGTAGGAAGGAAAAAAACACGAGTTTCTGTGAGAACGGGAGAGGAATATCCACATGATGGAAGGTACTTGGTTGAGCATAATGAGAAAGAATACAAGTGAATGATCTTTTGGTGAGGAAGGGTGAGAGAAGACCAAATTACGGAAGCACGATAGAGAGTTAATTATGCTTTTTTTCTGTATTCTACCGGTTAAGGTAGGTTTTGTCGAATGACAGGGGAATCTCCTCCCGGTAATCTCCACTTTCAGGGGCCTATTTCGCTAAATCATATCCTTTTTCGCCTCAGCGTACGGTCTGCCCCTCTTCATCCTATCCACGATATTAGCAGAACACATCGAGTAATATAATTCACTTATAGATTATTCGATGGCGCGGGTCTTCGAAGGCACCAGTGAAAAAAATAAAACACACTATTTTACTCCATTAACGCACGAACTCCCAACGCTCGTTTTATTCATAACACTTAACAATCAGAACAACAACTCTTGACAACCATTCCAATTACGTAACGAAAAAAAGAAACATTGGCCGCACACAAACAATTAGGCAACGAAAAAGCATTGGCCGCGCACAAACAAAATTAAACTTAATTTTAACGCACGAAACCTATTCTCTCTCTTCCTCCTCTTCCCCGCTTGCCCGACATCCTTCCCTCTATCACATTCTTGACCATTACACGCGAACAAAAAAATCGGTCACTTATCAATCCTTCCCCCCAGTTGGTTTTCCTGAGCTTCAAAGGAACTAGAAGTTCTAGACGATCGGACGGACACAATTTCACCGAAGCTGTCAATGCGTGCGCTGGGCGCCAACGTCCACGAGGTTGATTGTCCACCATAATGAATGTCGTGTTCTCATAATTCTCCGATCAGCAAGGTGAGCTCAGTTTGAAGTTTTAGCCTCGGGATAAACGCACGAGTTTAAAAAGAACTTTTTCTAACCGTCGATGGTCACATGCATTACCGAAATCCTTGCATAGAACTAATTTTTCTTTGCATTTATTGGGTTGCAATCATGCTTTACCTCATACTCGCCCTCCTGTTCGGAGGAATCCAATATTCCTCCCATCATATGATGCTGTAAAGCCTTGCTGCGTGGTAGCGCAATTTATTAATGTAGCTGGTGCACAATTATCTTGATATAATTTTTTTTCCAGACGGAGGAGAAGAAATTTCAGTACACACACACGTTCGGACTCTTTACGCGTCTCTACCTCTTTTCTTAACAATCAATCTCCACCAAAATGAAAACAAAAAAAAAATCCTTAGCAACATCGAAAAAAATAAATAAAAATCATAAACTCAATAAAATAGTTATAAACAAAGAAACATTTTCTGTTAATGCAGACAACAAATAAATAATATAATGAAACACATAAAATGAACACAAACAATAACCAACGGGAGCAAATTAAACAGGAGCGCGGCGTTACAGTGCGTAAACATAAAAACAATATGAATAAAAAACTGTACTGGGTTCAGTACAAGTTCAGGCGGAGTAATAAAAAATACCAACTAACCAACATTTCCTTACGCATCAAATAATATTAACAATACATAGGTACATAGGCAGAAGAGATGGATGGAGGACGTATTGAAGGAAGAGGGAATGGTGAAGAGGGTAATAGAGGTGAGAACACTGGGGAAACGCGGTAGACGAAGGAAGAGGATAGGAATTATGGACGAAATAAGATGAGGGAGACGATATGAGGAATTATGGAGGGATCTAACGGTTGACCATCGATAGGAGAGAAAATGTATTAAGGCAAGCATTGCCCAAAACCCTATTAATAAGCTGGTGGAATACATTTAAGGCAAATTGACGTTTCGGCTTTCTCTTTCAATTGGACACAGAGAGCAAAGATGAAATTAAGTAATGAAGATCTGGGTAGATGTTAGGCGTGTATATTTATAAAAGTATGTCCACCACATATGAAAAACTTTGTACTTTTTCGCTGTATATGTACCTCTGCGACCGATTTCATCTTGATTGGGCATCATCAGTCAAGTACATGCCTAAAAATAAATGAGCGGCGAGGAGCCAAGATTTATCAAAATATTTTAAAAATGAGGAATTGATAGCACCTAGATCAAGTCCAATAATAATTAGCGTATAGTTTGTATACTATATCAACTATTATTGCATATAAATCATGTTTTCACCGCAGTGATTTTTTCGATATCACAAAAATCTTCCGCGGTGAAGTTGTTTTAAAGGTTCCGCGTGAAAAAAATGAGTCAAGTTAAAGACCTATACAGATATTATCATTTTATTACAGAGAATTTTAGTCGTATAAAAGTATTTAATCGCATTGTTAATAATTGAACTTATATGTTGTTAAATTTTCCATTGAATGAGCGAACAGAGTATCCGATCACTCAATAAGATGCATACTGGCACCTGCTGACAAGCCTACGGCTTAGCAGGACCACAAAATTATAATTCAAAATTACTTTTAACATTCATGCCTTCATTAAGTGTATTTTCCCTTTCTTCATGTTTCAAGTTTCTTTTTTTTCCTTCTTTTGTATAAGTTTCTCATTCTTTGTTCTCGTGTGTTAGTTTAAGGTATACTTTTTTTTCTTGTAATTAAATACAGTAAACTCTTATTGTATTGTATTATATTGTATGATTTTAAAAAATATATAATTAAAACAATAAAAAATAATAAATAAATAAATAAAACAGATACATGCATCTTACAGCTACTGAAACTATAACGTATACTTAGAATAGGGATTTTATTATCACTAGGGAACTATCTAGCTCAAACTACCTAAACCATTGCTATAAACCATGGATGCTAATGAGGGAATGCGGCAATGAAGACATAGCTTCAAAGGGCGAAGGGTGACTGACGCAGAGGACCCAAATACAACCCTGATTAGGCTCAATGGGCCGCGTCAGGTGGCACCCCGAATTCTACCATCCAGGAAGCAACAGTGAGACGCATCACAACGTACTTACTATAATCCCTTAACTACACCACAGACCAATCTGTTCCCGAACCGCTGTTGGCACACACACAGGAGAGAAGCAGGTCACGCCCCGGTTAAACTTCCACCCCTTTCTCCGCACAAGCAGCAGGCCTTAGCAGAGAGGCTGGAGCGAATTAGAACGATTTCCAAATGCGATACTTTGCGTACATGGAGTAATTAGTGACATTAACACTTTTCCTTATGCATTATACCGGTAAAAGACGAATTATTAGCACATTCGACGCAGTGTACTGCATCTTGCTGGAAGTCAAGAGCGTCTGCTTCCGGTTTTCTATACTTTCCGGGGCCTAACTACCTCTAGTTTCTCCATTTTCACCTCTGCATACGATCTACCCTTCTTCATCCTTCCATGAAACCTATTTTCTTTCTACCCCTTCCCCTCTTGTCCAACACCCTTCCCTCTATCACAGTCTCGAGCGACCCATCGCCCCTTAATACATCATCAAGCCACCTGCACTGCCTATCCCGGATTTCATTTAGAAGTCTTCTATTCTCGCCCACAATATCAAGCACTTCCTCCTTAATCATGCTTTCCGTCTATCGCACTTCACGTCTTCTTCACTATCCTCCACACCCACATCTCAAACGCCTGCAGCCTATTCTCGTCCTCCTTACTGAGTGTCCACGTTTCTGCTCCGTACAACGCTATGCTCCATATCAAGCTATTTGCCAGCTTCTCCTTTGTATCCTTACCCGAAAACCACATCATTAGCTCCCTTCTATTACTAAACGCTTCCTTAATTAACGCTATTATCCTCCTTCTGTCTTTGCTACTACTCCACTTTTACTGTAGCGTACTGTCCAAGTGACTAATATACTCTATTTGCTGATACCTATGCATAGAAGTGAAATTTTGCATTTTAACGATTCCTTTTTTTGCAACGCAAGGCTATTTTAATACGTAACATCACGAAATATGACATTTTTTCGTAATAGGACTAAAACATATACAACGATTTTATTTCTGACGCGCCTTAAACAATTCATTAAATGATAATGGTTGCTAACCAATAACAAAGGCCACGCCTACTTATACAGCCTCGTCAGCCATCTTTCGCTATTTGCTCATTCGTGGTGAATTTCCTAAGGTTAATCCTTGCGTTAACACCATGAACTTGGCTTAATTTTATTTTTGTGTTTCCCAAGGGAGCGATCCAGTTATCCGATTTTATTTTATTTTTTTCGACCCACGCCAGTGTTAATTACTTTCTGCCGGTTGGGCATGTTCCTAATGTCACGCCATCACCTGGCGACACAGTATCTCTCCCCCAAAAAAGGCCACCTCTCCCTGAGCTTGTCTGCCATATGTGCATCCCCATCTCTCTCGCTCGTCCGGTTTTTCTGTGTCGTCGTGAGTCGTCCACATGTTTGCCTCTCTCCGTCCGATCTCTGATTCTCCTGCTCTGCAACCCTTTCCCCCCGCCCAAACATGCACCGTATTTTTGTTTTACTTAATTTATTGTGATCTACATTTATTCTATTCGTTTTCATCTAAGGTAGTCCGAGCGAAATATCACTTTACTTAGAAATCAATGAATTTGGTCTCATTTTAAAGAAAAAATATCTCACCTATCCAATGATACCAAAAATTCTACCCCTTACCACATTACTTTCGAAGATATTTGCCAAAAAATACCAACCCTTTTACATGGGAAACGGTATGTGCATGCACACCAGAGACATTATTTACAAAATGAGGTATTTCTAATAATTACATGTAAAAATCCTTCCGTTTTGAAGGAGTTTCAAACGCACCGCGCGAAAAAAATTAGTCAAGTTAAAGACTTATTTAGATATTTTCATTTAATTACTTACAAAGTCTGTCATATACAACGATATAATTGCACCACTAATAATACAGTATTTAATTCATTTGTCCCACAGCTGGTGTAATTAAAACGTACAATTCGAATATGGTCTCTATCATGACTAGGGAACTATCTCGCTCGGACAAACTTTAGTATTCTACCAGCTGATTGGTAGGTTTTTGGACGGTACATACCTATCCTAATCCGTTTCACTTCTACAGATGGCCCACCAATGTATCCCCCTTCAATTCCTCAAATCGTATAACACCTTTACACCTTCAGGGGTCACTTCGTGGAAGTATTTTATATTCGAATCCATATTGAAACAATCCTTACACTTTTTCACAGTTATTTTCAAACAGTAAAACGCACTACGCGTTTCGCAGCTTTCTGCATCTTCAGGTAAAATTTAATTTATTGAGTGTTACGATAGTAACCACCGCTAAGAAGCGTGGGAGGGGGGGGGGGTTTGGAGGACAAACTAATTTTCGGTGGATAGGCGGGGAAACATAGATTAGGGGGGCTTGTGAGAAGGGAAATTTCGTTGGATGGGAGTGGGGAGGGGTGCGGAAATAGTAACTCGTTGCAAAGGTTGTTTGTCACTCTGATAATTGCCATTTGCTCCAATGCATCCATCTTTAAACCTTTTGGTTTTTGTCTGGTTTGGTTTGGGAAATTTTGCATTTCCTACCAAACCTATGTTCCTATTAGCAACCAAACCTATGTTCCACTGCCTTTCCAGAAAAAAATTAGTTTGTCCTCGAAACCTACCTGCTTCTTAGCGGTGGTTACTATTACTGTAACACTCAATAAATAAAGTATTAACAATTGTACCTGAAGATGCATCATGCTGTGAAACGCGTTGTACTTATAACTGGTAATAAATAATTGTGGAAAAGTACAAGGATTGTTTCAATATGGATTCCTCATATCGTCTCTACTACTTTGGTCTTTGAGGCATCTATCATCAAATCTATTCTCCTTGTAGCTCCGTTGACATGAAAACGACGAGATGGACGCCAAATAAAGGATTGCAACGCAATCGCACTTCATTTCCATATAAGTATTCTACGAGCTGATAGGTAGGTTTATGGACAGACCTAATCCTAATCCGTAATCCAAACTATGGATGGCCCGCCATTATAACCCTCTTGAATTCCTCATATCGTCTCCCGCTTTTAAATTAGTTCAGAATTCCTATCCTCTTCCTTTACCGCGCTTCCCCAGCGTTTTCCCCTCTATTAGGTCAATTATTTTTCATGATAAAAGCAACTTAGTTTCAATGCACACATTTTTTTTTATAAGCGACCCGGGTTTCAACAACTTCGTGCCATCATCAGGGCAGACCTGATGACGTCACGAAGTTGCTGAAACCCGGATCGTTTATAATAAAATTGTGGGGATTGAAACTAAGTTGTTTTCATCATGAATATAACTCACTTCCACAAAGTTAAGCCGGAGACGATTACTTATGAAGTATTTTTGTTATGCTTGACGCTGAAAAATTCCACTATAGACCACCAGCTTCCATCCATTTCAACCGTTGGAGGGGGTGGATCGTTCAGCGATGAAAGATAACAGGGAGAGGTCACATTCCTCGACGAAAAAAATAATTTCTCTTCCCTCTGCCATGTACCATCCCCCATTCCCATGGCTCTCGCGCAATACTCCTGACGTCAATTGGTGAAGGGAATACTGGACTCCACCGCACTGTCATCGATTTTCCTCAATTCCAGATAATCCGAAATCAGGTCACCCACCCTCTCTTTACTCGCTCCACTCAAATGGACCGCACAGCTTCCGGTGCGACCCAACTACGGGGAGCAGCGCCGGAAGTCCACACCGAGGATTATACAGGGGCTGTAAAGCGAAGGAACCTGACACTGGTGCCTATTAAACTCCCACCAAGCCATACTGTATTCGCCCACACGATCTGATACGGCAGCAGAAAGTCCAATGCCCCCAGGCGCCAAGTTCTCCCGAGATAATCTTAAACCCGACAGTCGATATTAACGACTAAAAAATCCTGCTTGCGAAATTTACTCAAAAATAAAAGTAATCGACAAAGGTGAACGAAGACGAAAAGAGATAGTAAAAGGACTGGAGCATTTCAATACGCACCAAACCAACAGAAGTTTAATGTTTAAAATATGATTCATTATTACTGAAAACTTCTACCTGTTAAGGCACGTATGAATGGAAGACAACAAAAATTCTCTGGATTTTTTACAAACCAAGGCCCCTTTTTCCCAACAAAATTTCGTTTTTCATTTCAGTATACGTCATACCTTTTGTAACGTTGGATATTCTTCCCTTCATCAAACATAATCCGTTCAGTATTTTCCTGTTTCATTTTTTTATGTTTTATTCAACGATATTAAATTATGGTTGTCATAATCACTTTATTATTTGTTATTTAAAACTTTCTTCCTACTTTAATTGATGGTCAAATATTTATTTTTTGTGAGAGAGTCAAGGTGTCGTTGATTGGCACTGGGTGGATTGTTGAGAATTTGAGAGGGAAGGTCTACATCGACATCTTCATCTACATACTACCCTGCGTGCTGCTAGATGGGCGAGTGGCAGGAATCGATAGGTCACGAGCCGTGTGAAGGTGTAAGGTTTTGGGAGGTGAAATGGTGTCGCGTATTATGGGAGAGTATTTAGCGGCGCTCAGATTTTATTCTCATCGCTAATTGTGCGCGGAAAGAACGAGTTCTTGTATCTGTATCTGTTCGGCAATATATCTCTCTTATTTTATTGCTTCTGTCAGACTTAGAGATGTAGTGAGGCGTCATGATAATATTCTCTGTGTCGCTCTGATAAACGCCAGTTCAGAAGTGTCAGGTCGGAGGTGTAAATTCGATCGCTCCTAAAGAAATAGTCTTACAAAGATTGTATCAGAGAAAGAATAATTTAAAGATTTGAGACCGTCAAAAAAATTCTATAAGCCTTTTCAGATTCTGTAAAATTATCATCATTGGTCGTTCAATCCTTAGATTGGTTGACTGCAGCCCTCCACTCTGCCTTGTCTAATGCCAGTTCTCTCCTTATTTGGTCCATGAACTTATTCCTGGGTGCTCCTCTGGGGACTCTTCCCTCTATTTTACCTTCAATAATGTTATTCACAAACCCATTGTCTCTCTGGATGTGTCCAATCCATCTTGTTCATCTTTCCTCTTCTAATCTTCTGTACACTTCATCATTTCTTATTTTTTGTTCGTCCATTTTATCTCCATCATCATCCTTCAGCACCAGGTTTCGAAGGATTCCAGTTTTTTCTGGTCAGCTTTTCCAATGGTCCATGCTTCTGATCCACAGAGTGCTAAGCTCCACACGAATGTTTTCACATACTGCTTCCTGGTTTGTAGGCCTATCCAATGCAATCTCATAAAGCTTACAATTCATCCGATGATCGACTACCAGACGTCTGGCCGTCTGCAAACCTGACTGACTCCATCAGCTGTCCAACTACTTCACCATAGTAAGTATCAGCTGTCACACAACTTCGCCACAGCAAGAATAATTTAACGAGTTGCGACCGTCGAAAAAAATGTTTTAAGCCTATTCACACTTTTTGAACCATCTTAGGGAAATCCTCGAGAGTTGGAAAACCGCACTTGCAACCCTTTCAAGCGGATACGAAATTTGGAATGAAAACAAAACCACGATATTTTTCATTTATCCACAAGATTTCTCCCAAAATTTCGGGACTCCAAATTTTGGCGAAACGTGATTCTATTTTCAGCTTTCTTCAGCAGTCGCTTGCAGTATAGAGAATGAAGTCCTTCAGCACGTTAATTAGAGTACTCCTCCACTTCCTTCCGAGGGGGTAAAAGGCGGGATGATTCTGACGCAGGGTTTATTTCTGCTCTTCCCTTTATCACAAAACTTTCTCAGAACAATGACGCTCTTATTCCTGGGTGATGCGAATGACTTCATTCCTCTTATAAGAGTCCAGGCGCAGCTCGTCCTCGTCCTGACGCCCACATCCGAGACTGGACCACACGCACGTATGCATGATATTAATTTCTCGATACGTAAAAGGGAATGTGACGCATTACAGGCAAAGAACAATCGGCATTCATGACACACGCGGTCAACAGCTGATACCAAGATTTTTAGGCGGTTAACAGGAAAACCTTTCCTCTTGGAAATGGAACGTATTGCATCTTCACGCAAATTATATAATTTCGTGACAGCAATGCGGAACAGTTTGAAGAAATGCGTGTAGTGTATATTCTTTAAAAATATTCGATAAAATTACGATTTGCTCAGCCAGTACAAACTGACATGCTTGCGATAGTATTCTGTGAAATGATGTATTACTGATGATTGACTAAACTGGCTAAATCTTTTAATTACGAAAATTTGGCAATCAGGTGTTTCAATATGCTGCCCAACTCAGCAAGAATGGCATACAACAAAGTCTTCCGCAAAGCCCTAGAGAAATGGCTTTCATCTAAACCATTGTACTCACTGGAGGAATACTTTGTAATTGACTTCTCCACGATATGTTTCTAACTGCACACTTGTGTTTTGTATTCAGTGTATTGTCTTCTTCCTGTATCCTCACACGAGGTGTATTATGACTGACGACATCCACCGCAACGCTTGTTATGCAACAGATGAATAAAAATAGTATTATTATTATTCAAGGCGAAGGAACGTATTGGATTTTCTCGCAAATTATATAATTTCGTTGTTACATGGCAGCGCTCTTGTGTAAATGCGCGTAGTTATTGTTTAAAAAACTCGATTACGATACGATTCGCTCCGCCAATGCAAACTGACATGCTTGCGAAGGAATTCTATGAAATGATGTACTCAAGTCGAATGTACGCATTGCATTTTCACGCAAATTATATAATTTCGCGAAAGCATTGCGGCGCAGTTAAAAAACACCGTGTATTGATTGTTTTATAAAACAGAAAAAAATACGATTCGCTCCGCCAATACTAACTGACATGCTAGCTAAGGAATTCTATGAAAAGGCATATTCAAGACGAAGAAACGCTAAAAAAAATACACTTTATAAAAGATAGTTATTATAGGATTGCCCGAGTCAGGATTTTTAAAGCCAATGTATCTTCTCCATTGCCAGAGACCTATTATACCGAATGTTGTCTTTGGAATGAAATCCGTCTTTGCACATCAAATTTTATGTATTATCATGGAGGTGGGAGAGGAGAGGTTTAGGAATGGGAGTAGAAATCTATTAAATGTTATTTTTTTTAAAGCACTAACTGGCACTAGCACACTAGCCGCGGCTCACTACACTTCTGTCCTTCTGTCTCTATTATAGTATTTTTTGTGCTTATTGACTTCCAATAACTCCCAAAATACTCTCATCTTTAAGCGTTTATCTCTAGAGCGAGGGTTTTAGAATCTTTCAAATTATTTACGGATGAAATACTTTATTCTGTTTTTCTCTGAGTCCACCTTTCTGTTCCATGCGACGCTATACTCTACTTCATCTACATCTACGTGATACCCTGCGAGCCACCACGAGGGTGTGTGGCAGGGGGTGAAGATCACCAAACATGCACTGTTGGCATGCAACTAGGATATTTAACGGAGACATGCTAGATAATATGGTCACATGCAGCTAGATGGTTAGTATCTACATAATAAGGAAGGGATTATTGGTTGTTATTACATGCATCGTGCACTACAGACTACTCTAACTATATTTCACCTACCTATCCCTTTGCTACGCTGCCTATTGTTCTCTCTTATGGTGCGCGGGAAAAATGACATTTTAAATCTATAGGTACGACAATCTATCTCTCTAATCTTGTTAATATGATCAAACCTAGCAGGGGTTCTCAATATATATCTAACGTCATCTGTGAACAACTCGGTTTCGAATTTACTTAAAATGTTTAACCTAAATTTTAACCTGCGTTCTGATAGTAATTCCCAATCTAGTTCTTCTATTAACCTCGTAACACTAATACAATTATCATAACGGCCTTTAACAAACCTAGCAGATCTCCTTTGCACGCGCTCTAATTCTTTTAACTCGTAATCAACTTTAACTTTTAATTCGTAACTCTAATACTTTTACCGTTGGAAAAACTTTTCTTTATATTCTTAAGCCCTGGTTACACGATACATTAGCCCGTAAAAATTAATGTAAGAATGCATGAACGCGTGAATGAACGCTAAAATCCACCGTGTAACCACGCCAACTTGTACGAATGCATAAACAGGAAAATAGAACCTGCTCTATTAAGTCCATGCATTCCTACATGAACACGTACGGGTTAATGCATCGTGTAACCAGGCCTTTACGCAATGTTCCCGTCATCAACTTCCGGCCATTGCTGAAGGATTAAGCAATTCCTTTTTAATGTACATTCAACAGAGCTAATTTTACTCCAATTCAATCCGGAAGTACTTAAATTTCTCTAACTGCTACAAGACACGACCGAAAAACCATCTCTACGGCTATCATTGCACCATGATAAAGGTCTAGTCGCACTGCATCTGTCATTACAATATTGTCTTTTATTCTGTTGAACCTTGATCACATCATAAAGGAGCTGCCAGCAGCTTTCGCAGAAAAAATAAGAGATGTTTTCATTTTCCTTTCTCGAACAAGTTCTCTAATAATTGCAATCCCACTAGATGACCAGACGCAAGTGACACGACTTCTTGAATACTTGAAGTTGATTTTGTGGAGATTTACACCAGGTGAAATGGTCGAATTAACTCCAAGGGTATCGCGTGCAATACGTATAAGTTGAAGATGCAACTCAGGAGAGAGATTAAATTGATTAAAAGAGTAAAAAGAAAAAAATATGAAAATACACTTTTAGTTTCATGAAGTTTTATAATTCATCCGTTTCATTTATCCGCAACCATCAATCATGAGGGCATGCAGCAGGAGTTAAACCCAAATCCACAAACATTCAATGGGAAAATTCCCACAAGGATACAGGAATTTGAAAATTTCTCACGGAAAACATTTTTATTGGAACGTCCCAAGGTTATCTCTCCAGGTCAATGCTTCAAAGTTCGTTCCTTTTCGGAAAATATCCTCCTATTGTCAGTCCTTAGTAAGTAAACGCGAATGTATTTTTTTTTATGCGAGCTGAACCCAAATCCACGCACTTTCAATAGAAAAATTCCCATAACGAGTAGAACTTGACAAAGTTCTCCTGGCAAATATTATCATTCCCTCGAACCTCAAGGTTATCCACATTCAGGAGGTCAACGCTTCCAAATGCGGTCTCCAAAAAAAAAAAAAAAAGACTTCTCCTACCATTAGAATGAGGAACTTCAGACAAGCCTTATGGCAAGATAGGTACGTATAGGAAGGGGAAAATGTATAAACTGAGGAATCCAACTTAGGGTCTGTTTAAACATTAACCGATCATCTGTTAAGAGTACATAGAGATGACTTGGAGAATAACAATTGAACTTCGCTAGAGTTTAATTCAAATCCACATGGCTTCACAGGAAAAAGTCCCTCACGACAGTACGATGTTGAATTTCCCACTACAAACAGATTCAAGGTTCATCAGTGTCAGCGTTCGTGACATAACATACATACCAAGTCGATTATATCCTGGCATGACGTTGAGAGAAGTGCCGTCAATTTCATAGATACAAGCTTCATCGCATCAACAATCCCACCTTTCTGTGGAATTAATTGTGCACCGTGAATTTGAAATTATACGGAGCAAGAACAAGTGAAACATGGGAAAATACTTTTATCTTAGAGAGCGGTCAATTTTTTCCAAAAAACTGATAAAAAGAAGCTAAATTTTCCAGGGGATTTGATGGTGATAATATTAATGCGCCAATCCATCTAATTTTCAGAGTCATGGGCGATTTACTGCCGGAACTGAAATTAAAACACGTCAATTCTTAAGGATAGGCGCAGGAAACCGCTAATATTGTGAGAGAAAGTTCAATTATACGAAGCATACTGAAATATGCTTTTCGCCAAAATTGCACGTACCACGACGAAATCTAAGTCCTAAGTTAAGGAAAAAAACATAAAATATAAATTCAATAGTTTCAGCCATTACTTTGAAAAACTTTTACATAAGGTTGAGGAATTAACAAAAACTTCGCAAGTTTTTACGAATAATATTTATTGGGCGACCGGTTTCATCGAAGAGTCGACATCTAATGTACAGTTAACTTGACTACTCGACAAAACCGGTCGTCCGATAAATGTTCTTCGTTACGCTTACCAAGTTTTTGTTAAGTCCTGGACATGCACAATATAATTCTTCACCACATTACTTCATGGATGCAGAGCTCCACTACTTAACTAGATGTATGTTCAATCCTAAGATTGGTTGACTTAACCCCTCCACCCTTCCCTATCTATTGCCAGTTCCCTTGCCTCCTGGTATCTCTTCCTGAGTACCAGCCTATATTTATTTCGTCCATGAACATATTCCCGGGTCTTCTCCCTCAACTCTGTCTTCAATTATGTTCTTCACAAACCTATTGAGTCTCAGGGTGTACTCGATCCATTTAGTTATTATTATATATATTGTGTTCCATATGGTCCTTTCCTCTTCTACTCTTCTGTACACTACATCATTCCTTATTTTGTCCGTCCATTTTACCTTCAGCATCCTCCTCCAGCACCAAGTTTCGAAGGCTTCTGGTCTGTTATGGATTTCCAATGGTCCATGATTCCGATCCGTCGAGTGCTACGCTCCACACGAATATTTTCACATACTATTTCCTGGTTTGTAGTCCAATCTTCTTTGAGCGCAGCAGTTGTCTTTTTCCCATGAACGCCTTCTTAGCTTGGGCTATTCTCCGCCTGGTGTCCTCCGCTGTACTTCTTTCGTCCCACGTGACGGTGCTTCCGAGATAGGTGAAGTTTGTTAATGAGCCATCAATAATACAATTTCTAATTCATGCTACCTACAGCTGCTGAAATTAAAACGTGTAATTCGCATAAGGTCTCCATTATGACTAGGGAACGAGGGGTATGCAACTCTGAGAAATGGTGTACGCTTGTTGAGAAATGGTCAAGAAACGGACAGAAATGGCTAGAAATGAACAGAAATGGATAGAAATGGACAGATATGGATAGAGATGGACAGAAATGGCTAGAAATGGACAGAAATGGATAGAAATGGATAGAAATGGACAGAAATGGACAGAAATGGATATAAATTGACAGAAATGGCTAGAAATGGACAGAAATGGATAGAAATTGACAGAAATGGACAGAAATAAATAGAAATTGCAAGAAATTGACAGAAATGCGGTGTACACTTGTTTTAAAAGTTGAGCACCCATCGCTAGGGAACTATCACGCTCAAACTACCTTAAGCGCGGAGGGCAGGGGTGGTCAGGAATGTGTACATACGAACTCTCTCTATTTGGTGATCGAGAGAGGAGGGGAGGGAGACAGTCGGATGGCGACCTTGGCTCTCCGCCGCGGAGTCAGCCCACTCGCCATGCCGTTCGAGAGCGAGCGGTGCACGCGGCTTGCTCCACTCGCTTGGTTCTATCCGAGCGGGAGAGGGGAAAATATAATACGCTCCCGGCCGAAGATTGAGGGGCCGCCCCAAGAGAGGGAGAGGGTTGGAACTTGAAAAGAGGTGGGACGCGAAAGGCTCGGGCACCCAGCGGGTTAGTTGCAAAGGGGGAACCGGTGCAAGGCAGCTGCAACGAAGATCTTCACGATCAAAACGTGGGCGAGTTTATCCAAGTGATGTGGCGCGGGGAAAGGTCCACATTCAGGCCGCAACAAAGACGGCATTTTCATTCTTTCTCAGCTATAACTGATGTGATAGTGTCATTCCTCCCGCGCACCATAAGGTACAATGATAGATCAGTTCTTGGATAATTGCGATAGATGTGATAGTTGTGATGGATAGTTTTAGGGTACTGACTGGGTTAAATAGGTTTTTGCAGTAGTGCTCAGTATCTTAACATGAATTGTAGATACTAACTTCGCATTCAATCTCCGGCATGATATACTCCTGCATGTCCTAGTACCTTGTAGTGCTATGTACATGTCGCATTAATAATACTAACCAGTATTTATATCTTGAGTAGTGTGCTGTATGGTAGCATGTTCTTCTACGTATCACTCTCCTGGTTTGTGGTCTGACTGCGTACCGGTGCCCTGCCTGCTTTTGGCCTGCGCCATGCATTCGGGGGAACGTGCGCGGTTCTGGTATGAACTGGGATGAGTGTTGCATGCCTGGTGTGGAATCACCCCGTGCCACACACCCTAGAGGTGGCTTAAACAGTATTTCGTAGATGTAGATGATGATCGCACACGCAATGATACGCATTATAATTATGTTTTTCGATAGGGAGCCATTCAAGTATTACGTAAGACGTTTTCGGGGTTGAGGGGGGGGGGGGGTTGGCATCATGTTACTTTGTCTTATGGCGAGGGGGGGCAGGGGGTCTGGAACCAATTTACGTAAGATTTTTATCCGTCTTGAAACAACGTCTCGTTTCCAAATATCGTGTGATTGTTCCTCATCAGCTGTGGTATTGTTTCGCTCTTGATGTTAATTAATGAGGTACTCCAACACTGCAATAAATATACAATATCCAGTACTCAAAGCTGTACGGTGGCTTCTCTGGAAAGATGAAACTGCAGAAATCGAGCATTTCATGAAGAAAAAATACAAATTTCTAACGTCTTACGTATGACCGAGAGGGAGGGGGGGGGGATCTTACATTGTCCTACATTGGGGAAGGGGGGGAGGTCGAAAATGGCATGAATCGTCTTACGTTATGCTTGAACTAGGGAGTACCATGGAATACTAGGGAGTGAAGTTACTTGATTTACGCTCGACTGCCTTCGTATGAATTTCATTCGTAACACAAAATAGAATTTTTTTTAAATAACCACGGAACTAGCCGCGCAGTTACTTCCACGGAGTCACCCGCTAGTGATCACACAATTGTGCGAAATTCACAGTGGAAAAATCATTCGCCGGTGGAAGAGGACGCATGGGTAGTTTGATTGGTTAGAGCACTCGGCGCGAAATCGAGGGATCTGGGTTCGATTCCCAGTCCAGGCGAATGATTTTTCCACAGTGAATTTCACACAAAATAGCACGTCACGCATGCTAACTGCTAGCCTCACGCATACCTGCGCATGACCGTATTCGCAAAATATATTAATACTCAGTTTCAATAGCTACGGTAGCTTTTTTTTTAAGTATTCTACCGGTTATGGTAGGTTTTGTTGGATGTCAGACAATCACACATGGTGCTTTATTTAATATTTTTATGTTATATCACGAACGGATTACGCTGCACTGCGTTAATCTTTTGTTAACTTCAAAAATAATATTGTTAAAAACATCAGGGGGCCTATCTTGCTCTAGTATTTCTTTCTTCGCCTCAGCATACGATGTGCCCTTCATCATCCCGTCCATGAAACCTATTCTCTTTCTTCCTCTTCCCCGCTAGCCCAACATCCTTCCCTCTATCTTATTCTTGGGCTACCCATCGCCCCTGATTACATCCTCCAGCCACCTACTCTTGGTAGCATATTGATGAGAGCATTTCAGAGAAATATCACCTTCGGTTAGATAGGTATTTACATAGATAGATCTCTAGAAAGATAGATGATGAACGTATCTCTGTACATGCATGTATGTACTTGCAAAGCTCAGTTCAATAGTATCGGTAACAAAGTCTGACTTACTGGGAAGAGTATTTATTTCTTGGGTTCGTTCGCTGAGCATCGAAATATTTAAGCATTAACGCGAATATAATATAAATTTTACCACAAATTTTACAATATTTTTACAACTAAAGCAGAGAGACACCCTATGTAAGCCTGCATTTTAAGTATATAGGAACGCAAAAACGGTTGGCCGGGATTGTATACGCACCTTTTGGCTTTGATAAGTTTCACTAAGCCTGAATTAAAAAACACCACCTGGGAGATATTCTCGTGAGAGGACTACTTCTCCTTACAAAGGATATATCCTACTCGGAGGAAAACTGTGGCCGCCGAACCAGCATTTGTTTATGCTCAACCGCCATAAAAATCACACGGGGCAAATAAAAAACGTAGAAAGCTATAAAATATCAATGATTAGGAAAGAGGCAAGGAAGGGCGTTCATAAAAGTCACCGATTCGATTCCTAACCTATTAATCAATTTAAATGTATATGCGTAAAAAAAATAACTGTTTGAGCCCAGCAATACGCCCATTTACTCATCAATTTATTTAGTATTCGTGCAGTTAAGATGAAAAATTAAGATGCCAACAAAACAAAACTTAATCCAAAAAGTAATCAAACAATTTCTTTACCTTCCAGGAATTTCGCAGAAGAGGTTCAAACAAATTTTGTTATTTTTTTTACAATTAATAATTATAAATGCATTAGCTTAGTAATACTCCCTTGCTTTCACGCCGAATACAACCAAGAAAATTAAATTTTGGCTAATAATAATATTAAACAATACATTTACTTCTCCACAAATGTATGTACAAAAAAATTTTCAATTCTTCTGGAGCTTTAGGCAACCTCAAACGGTCGTTTGCTAAATAAAAAAAAAACTTGAATAGCATACATATCTTACAGAATAATCTCAATTCTCGCTGCAAATATTAACTCTCAATTATCTCAATTGCGCTGCAAAATAAAACGATAACAAACCAATTACAATTTTTTCTCATCGAGCTTACATTGCAATTACGTACAGCGAAATAATACAATAATACTGTAATGCACCGTAAGATAGCATGGCTGCGGATTTATTATGAGACAACAATATTTGAATACCAGATATAAATATTTTCGTGGGACAAGTCCATGTTTTTGAGATAAATATTTTGAAGTAAATATTCATGCATATAATTGAGGCTCGAAGATAATGGTCAAGAGAGCGAAAAAATGATCGCCATTCTTAAAAAGTAAATCGGATGTTATTGAATACTTAAAAAAGCTTCGAATAAGCTTCGTGAACTATGATTTACATAGGTAATAGATAAAAATATTAATTGGTGTGCTCGCCAGGGAATCGTACAAGACACTAAAATTAGTAGCCTAATTAGACTTGGGCAGAAGAACTCAGTAAGAGATCGAATGGCCAGAATGGTCCGTTTTAAGGAGCTGTAAACTCATATATCTTCACCATCAGTATATCTCATAAGAAAGCTGAGTTGTAGATGAGGAAAGACAGAGACTCGGTAAAGTTTTATCTAGAATAAGAAAGCCCTGAATGGAGAGATTCTTCAAGCCATAAAGCCATTCAGTAAGGCTACATAGCTCCGAATTTAAGATCGAAACCTCAGGTTTATGGCGACTGCAAGGCGTCCAGACGGTAATAAATGAAACAAGACCAGTGGAAAGACAAAGGGAGAGAGGACACTATTCATGTAACACGGTCGGAGAGAATACTCCTAAACATACATCCGAGTTCCATCCACAAAAATGGCTAACATTTTAGCGTACAGCGAACTGAGACGTGTCACGAACGATTGGTTGTGAACGGAAGACTGGCTGATCTCAGGGGAAGCAAATTACCCAATCACGACCTTCTACTGGTTACGAAATCTTTCATTGCGGCATTCCCGCAGGGAGTTGCCAAGCACGGCAATTTTGCTTCCGTGGCGTCGGCGAGCATCTATACAATCACTTCGCAAACAGCAACATGAACTTTTAAAACATTGGCCATTATGGGAAATCCATCATTTAGTCACCCATTCCATCGGTAAAATTAGACCTCAAATAGACTTGAGCTTAGTTTATGAGTAGTTTGAACAGATACGTATTGTATTTTCAGCAATCGTGACCGCGATTCATAAGAGGGATAACGTTTTCCCTGTATAATGATCGGCGAGAGAGCCTGTTATTTCTTTACTGTGTTATTTTCTTTCCCTGGGTGTTCTGGACTAACCAAGGAGAAGAGGCCTAAGGTGATCTCTACTGCTTTGGTGTTGCTAATCGAAGTCAAAACGATAGAGATGTGTTTGGATGGCCATCAACTGTCTTTTCCCTGACATTTTTCAATCGCAGGTACATGTACGTGCCAATTTCTCCGCACGATTTCTTCCTTCATGGTGGCTTGTACCTCACCCCGCCAAATTCCACTCTAAAAGTCAATCCACTTTCTCCCCCTCCCTGCTAACTCAAGTTCCTCCTCTCAATCGCGGCCTTCAGCAACCCATCGTCTCTCATGACCTCTTCCAACCACTAACTCTAACCTTTCTCCCAAACACTTCAATATTTATCCTTCTATTACTCCAAAGTACTTTCGGCACAACCACCCAACATTATACTGTCATTCCCTCTCCTCAAGGCTCGGGTTTAAACATCATTTAACGCATCAGTCAACAAGTTACTTATAACCTACTTTATTCTACTCATCAAAAATCTGAATTATTCCACCCTAGATGTCTACATTGTGATATCAGGGCATCCATCTTGTAACATAACGCTGGCTTCGCCATTTTTTCTTTAACTACCTCATGGCTTATTATAACAATAAGGGACCCACCATATTGTGAATTGAGAATAAACAATAGACCGAGGGGGTGGAAGAGTCGGCAACAAAAGGAGCTGGGGAGTGTAGAGGAAACCGTCGGAGAGTACGGTTGCGCCAGGACAGCACGCAGGGATTTTTTTGTAGATAAAACCGTCGGAGTGTACGGTCGTGCCAGGACAGCACGCAAGTTTTTGGTAGGAGGAAGTTCCAGAGTGTGGCGTCGTGCGAGACATAGCCCACGTAGAAAAGGAAAATTGACAAAGGAGCTGGAATTAAGGAGAGGAACGGGAGATCTTACAACGGGACGAGACCCAAGAGCTGAGGGCCCGCCAAGGACGAACACTACGCAGGCTGAGAGGATTTTCCAGACCACAGAGGGACAAGCCAACCTGTGTCGTCGAATAATTGGGTTGTAACTATAAACTTTTATTTTCATATAAGATACAAGAAGCCATAAGGCAAGAGGTTTTTAATTGGCCAAGAATTAAGTTTGTGACTGGATGTTGTGAAAAGTTTAAGTGGAGAAGTGTGGCAAATAATTGGACAATATACTTAAAAGAAGGAATAATTATTCATATGCCAAATTTGTGTGCAAATTAGAATATACAGTTGGTCATGACCTTAGGATATAAGTAATTATTTTCATAATTTAAATTGTCTGTAAATTGAATATTTCATTTTGTTAAGTAAATTGCAATCGTATCTCTAAACCTGCTACGTTTCATGTATTTTCTTTTCCGACGAGCAAGCTGGGGCAAAATACAAAGTAGAACTATAACGAAGGAAATACGTGTTACAATCTGTTTTTAATCCTGGGCATTCTAACAATTGTGGCATACTTTTTTCGTTCATAAAGAAAGTCGCCAATGACTAAGTCCCACATATATTTGATGGGAAAATATTTATGGCTAAATATTTTAGAACACATTTTTTTTGGAAAATTTTTGATTTTTTTTATAGGAAAACTCTTTATTGTAATATATAATAGCAAAATCATCACAGAGCAAAAGTTGGAAAACCCAACAGGCCACGACAAAACGCTGCTTAACAGCAGGCAGACGACGAAGAAATATTTAAGAGGGAGAAGGGTCGAAGTTACAGGTCACATTCTAAGATAAAAAGACAGCCTTTCGAAATGGATAAGGAAGGGTGGTATGAGCATTAAGTTATGGAGGAAGCCGAAGGTTGGAAATAACCAGGAAAATAGGAACGGACCCCAAAGAGAAAAAAATTGTTGGAACGTAGCGGTTTGCTCGTAGGAGAGTAGAGAGGATAGCTGCAACCGATCTATCATCGGATTTACGCCACCTCTATTTTAAGTTATTACAACGGAAATCAAGCGGAGAATAGCTCAAGCTAAGAAAGCGTTCACGAGAAATAGAGAACTGCTGTACTCAAAGAAGATGGGACTACAGACCAAGAAACAGTATGTGAAAACTTTCTTTGAAGGCTTCCGCGACTCTTATAATTATTAATATTGCTCTTTTCAGGTATTTCCGTCGCGTGTTTGGTTTTTTTTGACAACAGTTTCTCCCCTCTTCCTGGGGGCCACCCCAGGGTTACCTGTTGTTACCAGGGTTACCAGGGTTAACTGGGGGGTGAAACCACAGCGAGGAGCGGGCAATCGAGACACCCTATGGTCCTAGATGTACTAGCAACGCAATACATAACAACGGGAAATAAATAATAACAATTACAAAAATGTCCAACGGACCTGAAGACGCCCCCAGGAAGAGGGGAGAAACTGTTGTCAAAAAAACCAAACACGCGACGGAAATACCTGAAAAGAGCAATATTAATAAGTATGTGAAAACATTTGTGTGGAGCGAAGAACTCTATGGATCGGAAGCATGGACCATTGGAAAAGATAACCAGAACAGACTAGAAGCCTTTGAAACCTGGTGCCAGCGGAGGATGCTGAAGATAAAATAGACAAAATTATAAATGATGAAGTGTATAGAAGTGTAGAAGAGGAACGGACCACATGGAGCACCTTAGAGAAAAAAGAACAAGATGGATTGGAGACACCCTGATACACAATGTGTTAGTGAAGAACACAATTGAAGGCAAAATAGAGGGAAAAGCCCCCAGAGTAAGACCCCAGGAATAAGTTCATGGGGGAAATAAAGAGGAAAGTACATAGAAAGCTAGGGAAACCAGGAGGTAAGGGAACTGGCATTAGATAGGGATGGATAGAGGGCCACAGTCAACCAATCTTAAGATTGAACGACCGATGAATGAGAGAATTACTGTCGTGATTGAAGTCAAAATGCGGTAGTTCCACGCAAATGGCGCAGCAGTCTACTCCTATGCCTGGACAAAAGCGATTATTAAAAATGTATTCGTGGAATAATCTGCATAATTTTTACCTTATTTTTGGTTTTCAACAGGTAACCCATTTCATCAGCGAAAGCTGGATTTTTTTAAACTGAATACATAAAAACGTGTAACTTAATATCTCCGTTGACTCTAATCGTAAAGCCGGAGCCACCTTAAGTCGTTGAGCCGTATAAAGCTAGGAAACCTTTCATTGTCTGAGTTCATTCACAAAACATCGAAATTTTCTGAACCGCGCTTGAAGCTCAGATTCTTTGAAGCTAAGCGGAATGAAACTTGTTTAAAAAAAATTAAGTCAAATTTCTTAGATTAAATCACTAAAATAAACACATCTGATTACGTTCCGCCCATCCGAGAACTTGCTTCAATGTCCTTTTTTTATCAAGTAGTCTTTTCTTCTCAGCGGTTCATGTCGGTTGCAAACCAAGGCCTCTCGTCCATCTCATTCCTTGCGTATTATATAGCCGATCCTTGAAGCGGGAACAGATGTTAACGATGATACTTTCACGCCGGAGGGTATTCGTTAAAAAAAAATATATTAAACCAACTGTTCTTTTGCCACACATCAAAGATTAAAAGAAAAGAAAGGATAAGAAAAGATTTTTAGCGAGAATACTGGCCTGTCACAACGGCAAGTCAACCCAGGAAGAGAGAAAGGGAGCGGGTTTGAATCTGGAGGGGAGAACTTGAGGGAAGAACAAAGGGGTAACAGAAAAATTATAAAAGGCGTCAGTCAGAGGATAAGGGGACTAGGGGGAGGGGGATGGTTTGCGGTGGAGGAGGGGAGGATGGCTGAGAGGGGAGGGAAACTGCGCAGCTGGACCACGTCGTCGTCGTCATCACCCGAAACCGCAGAATCCGCACGATTGAAGAGATTGACAACGACGGGGAAAGGAATCGCGCTCGTGTCGTGCATTCTTTGCGTCTTCTAATATATAAAAATGAACGCTTTTTGTTCGTCTTCTTTGCGTTCCAATACCATTCATCAGATTACGATGAAACTTTTGTGTGTTGTTATACGCGCGCCCGCGAAGGTTTCTGAATTATTAAATCCATTGTATACACAATAGGTAGAGCGCGAGTCGTTTCAACAAATGAGTGTTGGCACGCGGGCTTCTCAAACAAGCGAGGAACGAAAAGCAAGCAACGAAGCAGATCGTTTACGAGTTGCTCAATCACGGGAATCATAATCGTATCAGTGAGACATAATATCGCGTGCATCAGGATCATATCAGTGAAGACATAATTTTTGTAAAAAGGTACGTAATTTATTTGTACGTAGAATAAGATTTGGTTCATAGGTCTCTTTGTTTGCTCATTTTCCTGAATTCTTGCATTCTGAATTTTCGTATCCGCTTCGCTTTTTACTATAATTGGATTTTTAAGCTCGAAAATCTGAAATTTTTGCACTATTTCAACGACAGAATATTTTTTTTACTTGGAAACCGCGGCATATGTAGGCACGGAATGGAAACTCATGCTATCATTTGTGCGTTACGAATTCCTTTGTAGATACGAGGAATTCATTGGACTACAAAAAATCGTTGTCTTTCATTTCGTTTGTACATATAAATGTATCTTTTTTGTATACATAAGCCTACTTAGAAAAATAGAGGCATTGCAACGCTTTGCCGGGCACATCTAGTTTCTTACAAATATCTCTTCCCGAAACCCACATATCTTCCTTCCCCACTGTACTCACCAGAGTGGTGACGCAGACTCTTATAGTCGCTAATGCGCTCATCATTTAATTTCATTTGAGTATTCGACCGTCTAAACGATAGCTTTCGGGACATTCCTTATCCTGACGTCCCACATGTGCGTGAAATTCACAGCGAAAAAATCATTCACCCGGTCTGGGACTCGAACCCAGGCATCTTGATTTCGCGCCAAGTGCTCTAATCTTGATTGGTGAATGATTTTTCCACTAAGAATTCCACACAGTTGTGTGAACACTAGCGGATGACTCCGATCAAGTTACTGCGGGGATAAAGGCCGTTATTGTAGGGACGGCCGAGGGGAGTGCAGGCTGACTGTTACAGCCCTCCTTTTCAGACTATCCACGTTTACGTATCACTCAACTACGGGTTAACTATTAAATATAACGACTTCGGGTTTTCTTCATTTGGTTCGGGAGATATTATTCCAAAAGAAGATGCGAAATAAAAGTTTTCATCCCGCTGGGTTAGAGAGGAAACTTACCCGAACTTTAGCCAGCGAAAACCCACTTCTCAGCCAGAAGTTTGAAAATCGGAGACGATCAGCCCCTGGCTGCATCTTTCCTCTAAACGTTACGAAAAAGGACATCCACCATAACTCGTTTCCGAGGTCGCAATCTTTGGAACGGTGGATCCTTGCCCGCTTAAAATCTGATTATTTTCGGACACTTAGCGCACACACTTTCGGACACTTATTTAGGACATTAGCGCTCGCATTCAAGTACCTTCGGCATTACATGCACGGTGCATGTGAGGGCAACTTCTTCCTGCAAGCCCTCATGAGATTCAAAGTGGAAGGGGACGCCTGGGTAGCTTAACCCTTAGAGTGCGGCATGACGTGGTATCACGTCATGGTTGTCTTTACGCTGGTGCTGATGACGTGATATCACGTCAAGGGTACCGTGAGATTTCTAGCTTTCGCTAGGGATCTTTACTACGCCCCCTAGTGAAAGTTGGAACACTCACGGTACCCTTGACGTGATATAACGTCATCAGCACCAGCGTAAAGACAACCATGACGTGATATCACGTCATGCCGCACTCAAAGAGTTAATTAGTTAAGAGCACTCGGCGCGAAATCGAGGGATCTGGGTTCGATTCCCAGTCCAGGTGAACGATTTTTTCCACTGCGAATTTCACGCATATGTGGAGCATTAGTATAAGGAATGTCCCGAAACCTACCATTCGGATGGTAGAATACTCAAAAGAAATGAATGATGAGCGCATGCGTGACTAACTTTTCCACTGTGAATTTCCTCCCAGCACTCGTCCCGTCCCACTGTTTCCGTCACAACATTATTAAAATAAATTTCGTCCCAAGAGTTATAAATGAAAATGGAGTCGGTGGAAATTCGGCATTTTAAACAAAGTACGTTATAAGAGAAGGATTACTGATGAATACAGCGAATTTTGAGGTTAATTACGCTTGTTCATGAAGGAAAAATGACCATGGACATACTTAATTGGCAAAATATCGACTTTATGTTCAAAACGAAATTGTTTCCTTTTGCGAAACACGACGATGAATCTTCTATCATTTCTTGTCACAATTTATTCACCCGAATCAATATCACGAAACTGCCGGATCCTATGTCAGAAGAAGGGATCCAGATTAACTTCAATGTAAATGCCTCGGGCTTCAAAACGCATTGAGTCTTTCCCGTTAGCAGCCCCCACCTTCATTACCAAAAGAATTAAACATTGATAAAACTACAAACCTCATTTAAACTACAGTTTTAAAGAGTACTTGAGTGACAGAATGGAATTCACAAATGTGAATTCATTCTTATTTTGCGCACACTATCAGAAACGAGAGACTGAGCTTTAGTCAAGCTAAATTTGCTATATTATTTTTTCAAATGTGTTTGTAATCCTGCATAAAACTGGGTTTTTCCTGCAGCTATACTCATTGAAAATTGAAATTGAAAATCAGTTTTATTGCTCTACGACCGTTCGTCCCCAAGGAACAAAATCACATTACATAAAATAAAAATCTGTTAATAACACTATACAGTTTTTGACTGTGAGCGCAGATAAAAAACATCAGAGACAACAAGGGAGAGGAAAAAAACAGCAGAAATATTATAAGTTTTACCATAAGTTGAAACAATAAATATCGTAACGTATATTTTTTTATATGTGACGTATAACGTACATATATTTAAATAAAATAATACGCAAGTAAGCAATAAATAACGTACATATATTATATAAAATATTTTTATAAAATATATTATACAAATATACATATATATTATACAAAAAATAATAATACTTACATACATACATACCAATCAAGCCCTTTCCCTTCCGGGGTAGGCACAGTCAAAATGTTTCACTCGTTGATACATAATTGTACACCTAACTTTGCTTCGATAATTTCCTCCATTCTGACCTATCCTTGCAAACCTCTTTTGCCTCATTTACCCCTGCTACACTGCTTCATACACGCCCTCATGTTTTTAAGACTCCTAATATTCCTCCTCCTAAGAATTTCCTCAATCACATTCAACCACAACTTTCTCGGCCTACCTCTACCTCTCACACCATTCATTCTACTCTCATATATCTGTTTCGTATTCTACTCTCATCCATTCTCTCAATATGGCCAAACCAACGAAGCACACTCCTTTCATACACGTCCATTACTGGAGCATTTAACCCACATTCATTCATGACCCACTCATTCCTGACCCTATCCATCCTACTTTTGCCACAAATACTCCTCAGATAACTCATACCCACGGCGTTTAGTCTACTCTTATGTCTATCCTGACATACCCATATATTATATAAAAAAGTACACAATAAATAACGTAAATATATTTTTTCTTAAGAGGCTCGTCACAGAGATCAATAAATGCATCCATTTTATTTATTAATCATTTATCCTAAAATAGATAACCTTAGGATGAAAGCTTTCATTTTTTTAAAAACCGGTCTCCTGCATTTATAAAAATACCTCAATGGGTTACCATATCTGACGTCACTCACACCAGCTTGCTCCGCCTCCTCAGACACGATACCTACTCAACAAGGATAGCGCCGCACACTCTCACTTCCACATGACACCATACATGCTCGAATAATTCAAGCTCCCCCGCTCAATTTCGCTCTACATTTTTTTTCCGACTCTTCCCCGTCGAGAATTGGACGCGTGCTAAATGAATAAAGAAAAAAAAACGCGGCAAAGAAAAGCCAGAGGTCGAATTCCTTAGTTTATTGAACTTTTTAAACCGCTCTTCCCTCCCCTGGTCGTTTATCCCCTAGCGACCACACTCCCGGATGTAAGGCACTGTTCGTTCCTCTCTCTCTCTCTCTCTCTTTATATAGATACAAAGTGGTCACGTGACCGAGCTGTGCTGTTACTCTCTCGATTCGGGATGTACGAATTACGCCGTCACGTGACTGAATTTTATTGGAGGGAGAGAGAGAGAGAGATAGAGAGGGAGGGAAAAAATATTGATAAAAAGATAGGAGGGGAGAGTTTTGCTAAAACAAAGGGAGAGTGGGAAGTGGAGAATTGATGCAAGAAGAGAGACAGACGAAGAGAAATATAATAACAATTATAATGTCCGCCTTATACTGGCGTGACTGTGACTTTTAAGTCTCTTCTGGCATCCAATCTCTCGTCAATGGACGAACAAAATGTTTTTAACAATATTATTTTTGAAGTTAACAAAAGATTAACGCAGTGTAGCGTAATCCGTTCGTGATGTGACATAAAAATATTTAATAAAACACCATGTGTAAGAAAATTATGTTAGCTACGAAACTTTGGTAAAAGTTATGTATGATTTAACACTTTCCCGGCGAATTAAATTAGTGTAAATTTCTCGGGCTCGCCACCGGGTAAGATAGTCATAGGCAGCCGACGTTTCGGGTTCCGACTCGTTACCCATTCTCAAGGCTGTCTATGACTGTCTTACCCGGTGGCGAGCCCGAGAAATGTACACTAATTTGGTAAAAGTGTTTGATTTTCAATATTTGCAAAAAAGAAGAATCGTGTGTGATCTATCTTACTTATATAATTTACTTAATACTGGAGAAAATAGTGACTTAATTAGAAAAATTAATTTTGCAGTGCCTAGTATCAATGTGAGGTTATCAGGGAAATTTAAGTTGAGCATGGTACAGTCAAACTACTGTGAAAAACCTACCACTGAATAGAATGTGCCGATCTTTTAACACTGTACTGTGATATAATTGATTTATGTCAAAAAAAAGAAGTCTCTTTTGGAAATGGATAAATGATATAGTTTTTTGATACGTTTCGAAATCTCTGTAAAATTCAACTGATGCCAATGTGTTTTGTACTTTCATCTTTTTTGTTTTGTTTGCCCTGTAATTATTTTGTTGGGCAAACGTTAAACTCTATAAATAAATAAATATGAGCGGTAAGGATTATTAGGATAGCATTCTTGTCGAAAAAACCAACTGATAGGAGTGGGAGTGGGAAAAGCCTGAGAAAACCTACGTTTTGCAATGGAAAAAAAGTAAATACGATTGGGAAAGACATAGATGATTGAGAGAGAGGAAATTCAGATGAGGATTCCACCAGGCATTTCGGCTCTCGCCGCAGGATTACAGCTTCCGCCCCGATCTACAAGCTTTCGCTTATACCCGGGGACTAGGAAGAGGTGGGAGGAAAGGATGGGAAAGGAAGGTTAGCAAAATCGCAGCCACTTCGAGGCCGACACCAATGAGGCGGATTGAGGTCAAAAGGACCTCAATTGGGCCTCCGCCTCCCCGAAGTGCTCGTATTAGTTTGGTTACCCCAAACAACAGAGACGAGTAGCCGTCGGTTTTGCTTTCGCAATAAACCTACCGCACTTCTTTGCGAATCGCGAGAGCCCGTTACCCAAAAATTTGGGATTAGGTGTCTCTCTGACTCACTTTATGGGTTGACGTCGTGCGGTCTGCCGAAGTACGTCCTCGAGTCGGGGATCACCGGACCCATGGAGGGTCAATTCGGACCAATTCAGGTCAAAGCGTGAGTCCAACCCTTCTCTCAGTAGTTCCCGTCACCCCAGTGAGGATTCCACCAGCTGAGGGGTAGTGTTTTTGACTGAACTTATCTTAGCGTCCTAATTTCTGGTATATCCTTCCGTTTTGACTCCTTCGCATGACTCGCCATTGTCTCTCTCTTGAATTCTTCATATCGTCTCTCTCTTCTTACTTCGTCCACCCATTCCTATTCCCTTCCTTCCTCTTCCACCAAGGTCTGTAAAGGATAAGGTTGTCTCACTCACGGCTCGGGCTCCTATTGGCTTGACGTCACTGACGACCCAAAACCCCGCACTCTTTGAATAATATCTCCGTTCCGTTGCTTACACGCTACGGGGTGACCGACTCTTATCAGGAATGCATTCCGATTTTCAGTGCCCTATTTCCTTTTAAATGCTTCACGTACTCGTGACATAGATTTAATAGTCGAAAACTTTGAATCATGTATATTGATAGCGATCAGTTATGCGAAAAACGGTCGAACGATTGAATACATCTCAAAGGCTCCGTATTTCTAGGGATGAATAGCGCATATTTCACTTCTTGTGCCATGAATGGCATTCAGGCGAAAGAGAAAATTATTGGAACTTAAGGAGGACATTTGGACGAAGGAAAAAGTTTATAGCCAATTAAAATCGCTTACTAGACGTATTGTGCGCGCCGCAAACAACGCCTGTAAGTCGGGACGCGATAAAAGTAACTTGCAAAGGTCATAATTGCCATAAAGTAAATTAATCATTAGACATACCCGTGATACGAAATATCCTTGCCCAGTTGTCTAGTTTTTAATGGACAATTGGTGCATGTAGCCACGGTACACCGGGCCCCCGGCATTTTCTCCGTTTCTTCCTAACTGGAGGTGCTTCTGGCCCTGAGAAGCTATATCCAGGAGATCTTCTATATTTCAATGCCCCCAAAACACAGCATTACGAACTCCAAATCTTATTACGCCGCGATATTTAAGTAAACATTAAAATTGTAGCGAACACGCGAAAGGCATGCCTAGCAGAATTATGCAAGATGGTCGTGGTCGTCAGTGACGTCACCCTCGAGCAGCTGGAGCATGCGCAGTCGTGTGTGAGACAACCTTACTTTTAATTACCTTGCTCTTCCACGCTTCCCCAGTGTTTTCCTCTCTATTGCCCTCTTCAGCATTCCCTCTCCTATCAATACGTCCTCCGACCATGCCATTTGTCATTCCAAATGCCATTCTCCAAACCTTCGCCACTAGTTTCCCCTCCTTTCCAACCATGTACAACACTTCCTCGTTCGTTCTTCTCTCCATCCAGCTCACCCTCTCCATTCTTTTCCAGACAAACATCTCGGAAAGCCTCAAGTCTACGTGCATTCGGGAAAAGTAGGCGAAAAATGGGAGTTAGGAGCCGAGGAGGAGAGATACGGAGGCGCTTGGGTTTACCCGAGGAACGAACATTGGAGCGAATGGTGCACTGGAAAAGTACGTAGAAGAGGAGACTCTAAAGAGGTAAATTGGAATTTTTAAGTTTAGCATAGCGAAGCAGTGCATGAGTATGCACAGAAACGGAATAGATATTCAACGATAGGACAAATGAGAGCATTATTATAAGGGCGCCAGTTTTCGGTGCCTTATAGTAACAGCTAAGTTATAAAATTTCACCTATCCTGAGATGACATCCGGGCTGAGTATGTAAATAATTATTACTGTAACAAACCGATTGAGATAGATAAATATTTCTCGGGTTTGGCACCGGGTAAGGCTGTTTAAGGCCAACGTTTCGATGAGAAACTCACTCATGGTTTGGTTTGATAAAATAAAACGGTCGCGGATAAAATTCAAATTCCAACCGCCCTGAGCCAAATTTGAATTGGCTGGTCAACAATGGGCCTCAACCGTCCATTGGCTATCTTAGCATAAAAACCCGGCGTGGACCAAACTCGGCAGTCAGTCTTAGCCCTGATGACGATGAGTGAGTTTCTCATCGAAACGTTGGCCTTAAACGGCCTTACCCGGTGCCAAACCCGAGAAATATTTATCTATAGTATTCGCCGGGAAAGCCTACGATCTTTTATCGGTTGAGATAGCTTTACGCGAAATTGAATGAATATTTCCTCGATTTTTTTTCATGTGCAGGGTCCTATCTTTTTAATTCTTAATATTTCTTTCTTAATATCAGCATACGACCTGCCCTCCTTCATCCCATCCATAAAAACTATTCACTTTCTGGATTTTTCCCGCAAACCAAACGTCCTCTTTTATCACGATCCTTAGCAATCATTACCTCAAGTATCCTTAAAGCGTCTTTGTACACTATATAAATTTTAAATTCATAACCGTTCTGTGTATAATTTTACGAGAAATCTCAACATGTTACTGTTGAGAAACCCTGACGAGATATCCATGAATGATTCCGTTCTTAAAAAGAGGCTTTTGTTCAGCAAATCTACGTGGTTTTTATCACCAATCTGCGAAAAATATTGTTGGTAGATGCATAACAAGAAATTTATGCACAATTGGCAGGATAAGGTCTTTTTCGTGCATCTTGGGATGAGTAATGGCTTTATTACAGAGCATTGACGGCAGCGTTAACCGTCATAGTCTTGAAAACAACCATACAAGTTTTCATAAACAAGTATTTCCTGAATTAATTCATCGGCTTAAGGAATCGAAAACTCGTACCTGAGCACGAGAATGGAAAAACATGACCAATGTATCCACTCCATGCCTGTAGATCCCGACTTTTGGAATTATTAATGACCAATACGTCCTCCACATGAACTCTTCCAGCCTTGATAATGAGCAGTGACCGTCATTCATCAGGAGTTCGTGAACATTTTTGCCAAAGCTAACAGCAGAGCACAGGGACGAAGACATGACATTCGAGAGGGATTGAAGCAAACTAATGGTGACCAATGTGTGTCCCGTCCAAGCGGATTCCACAATGCTGAATGAAAAGCGAAAAATATGAAGCTACAGAACCCAGGAACCAAAATATCACAATGGATGTTTTCTTCCCAATTTCCCTAGTTCTCTTGATTCAATCGTCAGTGAAGATTTAACAGTTAAGGTAGGTTTACATGAAACTAATATTTCAAATACTTTATGAACTAATATTTAAAAGTCGAAGATCCATGTTGCCATAAACTACCTACTTCATAATTTCACAATCAATTAACCCTCTAGACACCGATTTTTTCGTCCACCATGTGCAGTCATTTCACCTGCTACCCCACTCGTGGGAGAATCAGGAACTAAAAGTTACGAATGAGAGATATAACTTCGCTGCCAAGCTGTACAATTGACGCCACAAAAGCATGTAGACGTAAAGAAACCTAATCAGAGACAATAAATAAACTCTAATATATGTTACCTCCAGTTCACACGGCGTATTAAAGGGTTAAGTATGGTGCCTTACCTTGATGGTGCACGGGACAATAGTTATCTAGAGTCGCCTCCTTTTAATACCCATCTGTCTCCTTCCAAAATTACTCTTAAATTATATTCATGAAATTTATTTTTTTATTTCTTTCACAATGAGACGAATCTAATATTGTTCTTAGGAATACATTTTTGACATGTCTGTTTGCTTCGTCATCTATTAAGAATATGTTTTTTCTTTAACTCTTAAAAAAAACTTGAACATTTGTTTTATTCATTTATTTTTTTAATCTTAATGTTGCTCAAACTTTCCTTAGTAAAGTGTACGTAACTTTTTTATTGGATTTTGTCCATTAATGCTCACTTTTTTATTATCGATGTACTGATTATGATTTATTTATCTTTATTTTGTTTTCTTGAGTTATCTTTATTTTATTTATTTATTTATTTTTACTTTCTTATTATTCATTTATATATTTGTAATATTGCAGCTATTTATATTTTACCCCTTTATTTTTATTATCATTTCCTGTGTATTTCATGCATTTTTTTGGTTGGTGTTAGTCCTTATCAGCCTTATCACCTTATTTCCTTACTTAATTCCCACAAATGTATAAACCTTTTTTTACACTTATTTATTGTATTTTTTTCTGACAAGGGGTTAGAGAGAAGAAGTGACTGCCTTTTAGTCTCGATTTCGCCCCATTAAAGACGCCTCATTATCATTATTTAATAAAACTACACTTCTAATACTCGGCTATCAACCAGCATGGATCCAGGCCATCACATGAATCGTTTCGAATACGCAGGAATGTTTGAAAAATCTCTCTTCCGACCGCCACGAGAGATCATTCACAGTGGTCGGAGTGATTTTCCTCCGACCAGTGACATTTGAAGGCCTCAGTGGTTCAATGGATGCGGGAGAGCATTGATTAAAAGCGGAAAAGCGGCGGAATTAAAGCGAACGGAGTGCTCGGAGAAGTTAAAAATATATCCGCGTCATGTCATCCGCGTCACTGAATGTCATCCGCGGTAGAAGAGGACGCCTTGGGTAGCTCATTGGGTTAAAACACTTGACAAGAATCTGAGCAATGTACACAGAATGGTCCTTATTTAGTTGAGAGAGAGATGTCTCATGTACAAATTTGTTTCCCATGAAATCCTCATAAGACTGGAGGTGCGAAGTGGTCAACAGCAGCAAGAAAATTACTTTAACTCTTTGAGTAGTGAGTTTTTTTTTCGTTTCCCTTGGCCCCAGGAGCGAGTTTTTTGAGTAAAAAAATTAAATAACTTCCGATCACCATTTTAAGAGTAGTAAGAGTTTTTTTCGTTTTCCCTGGCCCCTGGAGTGAGTTTTTTGTGTAAAAAAATTAATTAACATCCGATCACCATTTTACTTGAGCCCAAGTTTGTTTTTTTTTTATTTATTTATTTTATTTATTTTATTTATTTTGTTTACTTTGTTTACTTTGTTTATTTTGTTTATTTTGTTTATTTTGTTTATTGTTTATTCTGTTTATTCTGTTTATTCTGTTTATTTTGTTTATTTTGTTTATTTTGTTTATTTTGTTTATTCTGTTTATTCTGTTTATTCTATTTATTTTATTTATTTTATTTATTTTATTTATTTTATTTATTTTATTTATTCTATTTATTCTATTTATTCTATTTATTTTATTTGTTTTATTTGTTTTCACTGCCCCGAATACAGCACATTTGGCCATTTTACGTCGGGTAACAACAGCACGAACGCAGCAGCAGCGAACAACAGCAACAACGGACGAGACACAGATATCCATGTCTTGGGCAGATAATATTCTACCCAGGCGGGACTCGAACCCGCGACCCTCGGGATAGCAGGCGAGGACTTTACCCCGCCGCCACCGGGGCCACCAATAAACAATCAATGAAAACAAAAAGACCATACATTACACAAGCAAAATAAAATAAATACAATTATGCAGAGTAAGATCCTAAATATTGTGGTATCAAGACATATTTACTTGGAACACAGGTCTAAAAGCAGCTTTGAATGCAATAACTTCCGTCAATGGAACTAACTACATGTGACCCGCACGTACTCAAGGCTGAACGTAGTTAACAGAATAATGGAATAGGTGGCAGGACTCTTCAGAGACACTTCATAGCGATAATTGGGCTCATAAGCCAAGGAGAGAGACGGGACAACATTTTGCAATGCATCCCAATGAGAAGCGTGGACTTACGCCCTAACTGCTCCAGCGCAAATATGAAAGACGTACATGTACCATCATACCATAGATGGCCAGGAGGCACGAGGACGTAAATGAACGTTCGTACTGCTCACAGGGTTAAAATGGTTTCTCGTGGGAAATGCGCTTATTTCTACATCCCATCCTTGCAAATTCGTTGTATCTGATCATTCCCAAGGGTATTCGGGACTGCTTATTTGCGCACATCTACACTAGAGGTAGTTAGGCTCCTGAAAATTAAGAAAACCGGGAGGAGATTCCCTGACTTTCATCAAAACCTACCTACACCGGTAGAATACGTGATTGAAAACATTGCCTGGATATTTAGACGGATTCGGTTGGTGCTTTCGTCGGAGTAGCGTATACAGTTACTACTGTTTTTTCAATGCTTCAATCGGGATATTTCAGGGTATATAGCCAAAATTTTATCATGTTGGATGCTTTAGTCATGTTGAAACCTTACGAAATATGGTTACTAATGATTAGGAGAGCAGCAAATACTTACTAATCATTTAAAAATATATTTTTTGAAAAATCATCGCCGGCTAGGAAAACAATGATCTCAAGTTTCCTCCTCGCTTTAGAGAAAAAACATAAATTTGTCGTCTCTCTTGGTGCTGATCCGTTGTGAAGCAGATACAGAGGAATTTATTTTTTCCTAGCGTTGTTTTTTTTCTGGTGATCATTTCAAACCAATTCCTAACCGAAATGCTCGTGCGGATGAATGATCATTTTTTTTCCAAACTGTTTATCAACCGTTTTCAGCGTGGATGATAAATCCGTACCGTGGGCACTTCATTTCGAGCCCGTAAATCACGTCTGGAGATATAGATGAGTGCCGGAGGAGTGCCGGGGGAGGGAAAGGGGTTGCATTTATCGCCGCAATAAAAGCCGAGATCCCAGGGTACACACGCAGACAAACGCACAAGCCATTCCAACCCCCACTCAACAAGGACTCTTGTGTGTGTCCGACCCAACCCTTTCACTTCTTCCCTCGCTTAATGTTTACCAACCGGCGCGGCGGGGCGGGAGCAGATACGACCCTCTCCTGGTTTGAATGCGGAACGCCCACACGAGCCTGAACCGCCGCCACTGCCGCCGCTTCACCCGGCCTTTTAATCAATGCACTCTCGCATTCACGGGACGATGCAGAGGCAGTTGCGGATGCCACCGGTCGAGAGTGAAATCCCGGCGACCGCGGAGGACCGCACCGACCGACCTCTGGCGGGTGCTCGGCGAAGGGGATGATGAATCAAGCGGCTTCTGCGTACTTAGTTGAAACGTCCCACGTGAAGGTCTGGCTGTACGGACTGGCTCACAGCCGCAGAGTGGTAGTCTTTGTTTATCAAGGCGTCTCCGGGCCTCAGGGTCACTTATCCCAGATATTTCGAGAACTTGAATGTAGTATCTACATCTGCATACTACCCCTTCGAGCAGCCGCATGGGTGTGTGGCAGTGGTTGTAAGAACACCAGCCGTGTAAAGATGTAAGGGAAAATGTCTTGAGAGGTGAAATGCTGACGCGTGTAATGGGAGTATATTTAGTGGAGCTCAGTTTTTATTGTGGTCGCTTATTGTGCGCGGAAAGAACGAGTTATTGCACCTATCCGTTCGGCAATGAATCTCTCTTTATTTATCGCTTCTGTCAGACCTAGAGATGTAGTCGTCATGATAGTATCACAGAATAAAGACATACGGTACCTATACCAAGATGGTATCTTGGAATTACCTTAACTTCTGATATATCGTGGGGATTACACATACAAAACATATGTGGCGCAGCATTAAAGATACTAGGTTTTGTTAAACGTATAATAGGAAGGTCCCCGAATGAAAAAGTGAAAGAGAGTTGCTACTTCGCTCTGGTAAGGCCACACCTAGAATACGCCGCGAGCATTTGGGACCCTGGTCAAATAGATGTAACCACAAAAAATTAATAAAATACAAATGAAATCAGCTCGCTTCGTTAAACACTGCTACGAGAGTACATATAGTGTCTTACAACTTTTAGAGGGATTAAGGTGGGAGCCCCTAGAGACTCGGAGGCTACACGCTAGGCTTAGGTTGCTTGAGGAATTCAGAACTGATGTTTTTCAGAGCGACATAGAGAATATTATCATGACTCCTCACTACATCTCTAGGTCTGACAGACGCGATAAAATAAGAGAGATACACTGCCGAACAGATAGGTGTAAGAACTCGTTCTTTCCGCAAACAATAAGCGACCACAATAAAAACTAAACTCCACTAAATACACTCCTATAATTCATGTCACAATTTCATCTCCAAGAAAAACTTACACCTTTACACGGCTGGTGACCTAACACCCCCTGCCAAACGCCCATGCGGCGGCTCGCAGGGTATTATGTAGATGTACATGCGTAGAATTCCGTAGGTCTCTATTCTATGATAATATTCTCTGTCACCCTGAAACACACCAGTTCTGAATTTCTCAAGCAACCTAATCCTAGCGTGTGGTCTCAATGTCCGCATCCTTCTTCTACATACTAATCAGTAGTTGCGTGTTAACCAGTTCCACTTGATTACATGTACTAGCATAGCAGCTTACGTAGCACGTCAATGGTTTCTGAACCGTCCTCGCACTGTATCCCTTACCGCTATCTGGCCTGTTTCTCAGAGCTAAAAGACTACAAGTTAAAAGAATAATGGCGGACGTGGTCCAGTCCACTTACAGATTTCATTTGAAGTATACACTATATATTTCGAGAGTTTACTCTGCCACCGTCCTTATCCAAGAGCTAGTGCCAAGTTTCTATGTGTACATAAATGCATTAATGCACGTAGATCCTTAAGTCTGGCAAACTTCGCGGTGACAATCTCCAATGTTAGCATCAAAAAATGGATCGAGATCGGCATTGAAATATTTCCACTCCTTCCGGGAATTGAACCCAGGACGTTGAAACTTCCTGGTTTATGAAGTCTTGAGCTATCAATGACCTACATGGTACGAATCGTGAGATTCTTCAAAAGCGTTGGCGGGAAAAATTTTTTTTTGCCGCTTGGGTCAAAATCTTTTCTTTTATTTCGTGCGCCTTCGATACTCCTCGAAGACCCGCGGACCGTGAAATTAGAGGGTTCGCTTATTTTTTTGTGTTTTTTTCTATCTCTTTTGTAGGAGATGGGTTTTAAAGCCTTGAGGGCGAGGATAAGGGGGCGTGGCACTCACAAATGGCAATGGGGGAGTGAAATATCGTGTTTTCTCTTCACGAGTCGTTTAGCGTGATTCTCCCTCCTCCCGCCTTCCTCTTTTCTACTCTCTCTTTCTCTCGTTTCCTCACCCTCTTGCTTTTATTTCTTTCATCTCTCTCCCTTTTTTTTTAAAAAAAAGAGCAACCACTTTTCTTCCACTTCTCTCCTTCTCTTTTCAGCGAATCTTCTCACCATTTGCGTTCCGTGGGCGGTTCGTTCGAGTTCGTTGGCCACTTTGCGAACAAATTGCCTGAGCCAATGCAAACTCGCCCGCGGGAAAAATGCCATTTCCTGTTGGCGTCGAAAAAGAGATTTTTCGCCCGGAAGAAAAAACAGTTGGTGTATGGATGTCATCACAATGCCATCTAGCGAGATCCTCGGCTTTAAATGGACGCAATTTCGGTGCGAGAGGAGCCAAACGAAATGAAAGGCACTTAATCTTAATAAATTCGACGGCGAGGGAATCATTGGAGAATCTTGGAGACGTTAGGATACCAAAAGAAGTGAATCTATTCCTGCCTAAGACACGGCGAGGTTAAAAAAAAACTTCAACTTTTCCCTACCCCAGGATACAGTCCCGCCTGAGAGGATACTTCACCACTCAGGGAATAATGACAAATTTTAAGCTATCCGGGACTAGCCACGGAGTTCCACTTCACGAAGTCACCCGCAATGCACAAATGTGCGAATTTCCACAGAGAAAAAATCATCCGCCTTGACCGGGATCCCGGCCTAGGCGGATGATTTTTTCTCTGTGGAAACTCGCACACTCAGGGATTGGTTTGAGTGTACTTGTCCGTTGATATTTGCTAATAGCACCGATGCAAAACGGACAAATGAGTCGCTTTCGGTTGTTGCGAAAAATTAAATAAAAAATATTCGATGGATTGCGGGGAATTTTGTGTTTTTTTTAAGATAAGTTGTGCTACCGTCTTCACTTGGTTAACACCTAATGCACGACTAAGACTTCTACTTATTGCATGAATGGTGTGGGATAACCCCGAGCCACGTACCCTGGAGGTGCTCACCACGGTTATCCGTACATGCTACTCCATAGGTATTCCACGCATCCCAAAAATTGCATCAATCTTTCCACGTTTTTCCTGGCAGATTTTTAAACATCTGCTCATTCCTCTCCAACCAAAAACCTCACCCTTAGCCGATAAAAATAATAAAAACTGGTTTAACGTAAGACCAAAATAAAACTATGACACGGAGGTTGATTCAATGGAACCGCTTCACTGAATCAAGGAATAAACCAACGTAACAGGAGATGTGCTTTTAAATAGAATGATATCATCGCGAATTACGTCAGTTGGGAGTTAGGAAAACTGCTCACTTTCATGCGAGAGGAACGAGGAGGCAAGAAGAGTTTCCCGACAACAGATGTTCAACAAATGTGAAATTCTCCATTAAGTTCTGCCGTCATTAATGAAATCCGAGAACTCCTTTGTCTTCGGTCCGCGTGCGTCTAATTTTTTTTCCCTCTCAAGAGTAAACGAAGCTCCGTTAGTTCTCTCATTCACCGTCTCCGCTGTCCCTACGGTTTTACAACCGTATGAGCGGCATAAATGAAACAAAGGGCGAGTCGGATGAAACAAAAGAAAAGCGTAAAAAAGGTTGTCGGAAGCCTGAGTGTGTCCCTGAGGGGTAGAAAAACAGAGGAACCGCTTAATTCGAACGAATAATCTCGGAGACGAACTACAAAAAAAAAGATTGAGCGATGACCCTTGAAATTTTTCTCTCCATGGGGCGAAGTTCAACGAAGAAGAAATTTCGTAAGATTCGCCGGCGTTCCTTGGACGTGAAAATCGAATAAGATGCTTAGCTTCTTACATACGATGGGCAAAGAAGAAACGCGGCGGCATTTCAGAATTTCAAATTCGACGATTGAGCCGAAAGGAGAGAATTGTATTAGTTGCTGCTCTTAGAAATGCTTAAGGATTTATATTAAGGTATTAATTATGCCGTATTTTAGCCCTGAAAAGAAAATCAACACTTACAGCACTCAAAGCACTTACAACCTCGTGTTGCAATGTGCTTTTCCCTTCAGCTCGCTGAAGAGGGCCACCTAGTGGCCGAAATACGCGTATCCGACGCTCACCCTCGTTTGTTTCTGTGTGTTTTTCTTTGACCACGCTCTTTTTGAGCGATTTCTCCCAGAAGTTGGGCCCGTCTGTGTGTTGTGAGTGAATGATTTGAGTGCGTGTGAGTGTGATTGTGGTAATAACCAGGCATCCTTAGTAGGGTCCCATTAGCCCTCGAAAAGGATCCCAACTGGGTTGAGTGTGTGTGTCTGTGGTGGTCACTGGCGAGGAAGTAACATTCCCGTAAACCATCACAGGAGGGTATTCTGGTGGAGAGGCTGTGGTTGGTCCCTGCTGTGGAATCCCCTTTCCCACAAACCAACACAGTAAGTGTATTTGTGGTTACATGTTTGACGAGTGGTGCCATTTTTACGGCTATTGGAGAACTTTATTTTTATCTATCTTAGAAATGAGCAAAAATGAACAAACCTAAAATGAACAAATAACATACTAACTAAAAAGTCATTTCACAATACTGCTCTTGCAGCCAGCAAATGAGACTTGAAGACCGAACGTAATATCTTTTTCTTTTTAGGCCTTAATTCACTAAATACTAACAACTTCACAAGAGTGGTTCCACAATATCATCGAGGAGAAAGTGGTGACGAGATTTTTTCTAAAATCGTCTGGTGCCTTCCATTAAATAATGGCAGATACTGTCTTAAAATAAAAATTCATTACTATTTTGGCCATCTTCCCAGCTTGCAAAAATGAAAACCAGTGCAACAAGAGGCAAATGCCCTTTTCCTGATAAGTCTTTTCAGGGCTAAAATACGACATAATTAATACCTTCATATAAATCCTTAAGCATACTTTAACAATGCGGTTAATCTAGCCGTGCTTAATGCACGAACACCTTGTCTGTTATTTTTTTAATAGCTCTTGCAGAACATAAAAAAGGCACCGTCTGCGGCTCACGAACAAAAAATTCTCCGGCGCCTCTGCATTTATTTGGAGACTTTTAAGGTCTTTCCACTCCATAACGTATGTAAATACTACGAGGCGACATTTCATCCAACCACATAAGTTTGCGTTCATCGACCTCTTAATTCCTGTACTCATTCCTCCTGAAGATTAGGGTACAGAAATGGCGGCCGACACACTCGTTATTCTCAGTGTCACGGAATACACGAACCAAAAATGGAACTTTACGCTTGGTTACCTTCATAGTATAATTAAATTGGAGAGAAAACATGCGGTGAAAATGTTTGCGGCATCATCGTTAGTTGAGAGGAAAGGATAAGTTTTTTTTTTTAAGCCGTATTCCGTAGATATTTATGAGCTTATTCTGTTTTTAATTTGCACCAAGCCATAATGAAGATTAGGCGATCAGGCTTGCTTGGACTTTTTTTTTTCAAAGTGGAAACTATACATTTACATTAAGCGTTGGACCGCGCATTAATTTTCATTTAATTCCAGTCATTTTTTTAATTAATATAAATACATGTAATAAGCCTTACTGTAATTCAACGGAAACAACCTTATTTTAAAATAAATTTGGTTAGGTGTAAATTAAATAATAGGGGAGAACACTGGGGAAACGTGGTAGGAAGGAGGAGAGTACAGGATAGGAATTCTGGATGAAAAAAGATAAGGGAGACGATAAGAGGAATTCAAAAGGGATCTAATGGCGGGCCATCCATAGGAGTGAGAATGGATTAGATACGTTATGCCCAGAAACCCGCCAATCAGTTGGTTGGAATGAATCCCGAAAAAAGGAACAGTTGGTAGAATACTTGTATGAAATGAAAAAAAATCTCGAAATAAGTATATATTTTTAATAGTTGACTAGCTGACACGTGCGAATATTTCGCACAGTATGCAGCTTATTCCTGTTTCTTCCCGTTCTTCTACCTGTCAAATAATTCGCACAGTATGCGTCTTCTTCCTGTTTCTTCCTTCTTTCTTCCTTTTATTCTACCTGTCGAATAATTCGCACAGTATGTATCTTCTTCCTGTTTCTTCCTTCTTTTTTCCTGTTCTTCTACCTGTCGAATAAATCGCACAGTATGTTGCTTCTTCCTGTTTCTTCCTTCTTTCTTCCCGTTTTTCTACCTGTTTCTTCCCATGGAAAATTACATGTTATTTATGTTTGTGTTAAAGATACATGACATAAAACGTGAACGGTGAACGGAAAACGGTCACACTGATTGCATGTAGAAAGTAAGCAATCTAACTAAACGATGTGTTAATAGATGGCGCCTCCTACAGTCTTTTAAGCAAGCCACCACAGCCAACATATTAGTTAATTATATTGTCACCAGATGGCACTGTATCACTTTTTAAGAAGAACTTTACTTTTAAATTTTTTAACAAAAACTTTTATTTTAAACCATTTGTCTATTTTTTATCAATAGCGGGGAACATAAGCTTTAAAACGACGCTTGAATCATTAACTTTGATGAAGAATTATGGGAGTTATGGCGTTGCGACAAAAAACACCTTTGAGAAATAATATATGAGTACCCCAGAAGTCAAGGGTTCTAAGTAACAAAATCGTTGTTTTGAGAAAACTTAACTCAAAGTTGAAAATGTTTGGTACAACCCACTAAGTAGTTAAGAGGCATTACCCTAGATACCCTACCTCAGCTGTCGAGAAAATCACTTGGATCCCTTTACCACCTAAAAGATATAAATTTTCACATCCCATTCCTGTTTTTTAAATGTCACATAGACCCCTTGACTTCTGGGGTCCACATATATGATAATACCAAACCAAAATTAAGCACCAAACATAAGTTACAGAATAGTAAATTGTCAAAAAACTTAATGATGAAACCGATAATGAATACCGATGAAAATAACATTCCGGAATCGAACTGCAGACCCTGTTTCGACTAGTATGCAACGCTATCTTTTCACCAAGAACCAGGTGTCTCTTCAAGCGCCATTATCTCAGACATGACGAAAAAGAAGAAAAAAAGAAAAATCTCTTAGTAAATCCCACCCTTAAAAATTTTATTCCCGACATAGGTTTCGATTGCCTTGCAATCATTTTCAAAGGACCTTTGTCCCAAAGGACATTTGACATGGAGAAAATCTCTAGAGTTCTGTCGAGGTACAACGTGGCTAGCAGATTCACGTGCACAACGAAGACAGGGGACGTACTTCTGAAAGCCAAAGACCCGCTTCCACGGAACCTCTACGGAGGAATATATGAAGTTTTGTGTAGCTGTGGACAATCATATGTAGGCCAGACATGCAGAGCCCTAAAAATACGCCTCCAAGAGCATCAACGGGCAATTAAAAATAATAATTACCGCATTTCTGCAATAGCCGAACACCATCTCAGCGGCCCCACTCATAATTTAAACTTTGAGGAGACAAGATTAATATCTAGGGAAATACGCTATTACCCAAGATTAATAAGGGAGGCTGTAGAAATTGCGAAGAGACCGGAGAACGTCAACCGAGAAGACGGTTACAAGTTGAGTAGCAGTCTAAAACTATTTTTTTCAAATTCATATTCCGGCAACAATGGGAGTCCAGACTCTTATATATAAAGACGAGCGAGACAAATAAAGCAGTTCAGTTAACCTGATGAAGTTGGCAGGAGGACCAGCGAAATATTGTTGTTTAAAAAAACATGCATCGCGGAATGAATCCCGAAAAAAGGAACAGTCTTCAAACATAAAGTTTATTCGCCATTATCTCCTTAACCATTGACCGTATACGCCTCCGTCTCCGCCGAAAATTTATACGTGTAGGTACCGTCAGTGCCTATACGTAACGATGGGTATGATCAATGTCTAAGAATCGGATTGATCAAAAAAATATATTCCTGTAGTGCCAAAGAACGGTATATTTTCCCATTCCTTGTACTGACTTTTTTCCGACAACACCCTACGACAGTGATAACTTTTAGCCTTCATTCTCACTCGAAAAAAACACATTTCAAATCTCCAAATGTTTTATGGCTTTGCGAGGGCGAATGAAAAAGTTCGATTGATGGGAGCGGAGTAAAAAAAATAAGGACTGGAAGTGAAGCCAAATAAAAAAATGCTGAAGAAGGAGGGTCCCCCGTATCTTGCAGACCATGCACGAAAAAAAAAATTGCCCTTTCTTTCACGTGATTGGCGGGCAGGCGTCTCCCTTATTGCGTGAAGCCATACGAACGGGAGAAGATTGGGAAGGTTAGACGAGGAGGAGCAGAGGAGGGGGAAGGGAGACTAAGGGGAGGGAGACAGTCACGTGATGGGGGGAAGGAACAAAACATCAGGCGGTCGAGTCACATTTCCCGCCATCCGTGACAACGACCAAGTGACTCGAGAGGAGTCACCGACCCAAATCACGGGCAGTCTCTCGAGACGTGAAGCACAACAGTCAGAATTCTCGATCACAGAGTCACGAGAAACTGGTTATTGACCGTCGAATCGATGGAATCAAGTATACATAGGCCCGAGTCTAATACGACTCCGAATATAATGTGAACCAAAGTTTATCTCAACCCCGAATATAGTGTAACACAAGTATTTTGACAGTAAGTCTAGAAAAATATCAAAAGTCAACTGATTTTCCCCTATGTGAAGTGATTTACTCTTAATGTTCCGAAGAGGTATTCCATGAGCCATTATCCAGCTATGCGATATATTGCGATTTGCGACCCCAGTTGTAATGCAAACAGGTTGACCCCGAATATAGCAGAGCTATAATAAGCAGCTTGCAGTGCAGAGGTCATTTAAGTAAGTACTAGGGAAGCATAATCACCTGCTATTGGCCCTGTGCACAAGTTAAGAGTAGGATTGCTCCGGGAAAAAGAGCATTGGCAAAAGTTAAGGAACTCCTGACAGGGGTTTCAAAAAGGATTGAAGGAGAATTTTGCAAATTGTTTTATATGAAGTATGGCTTTGTATGGATCGTAAACATGGACTACGAGGAAAGGGGAAGAAAAATATCTAGAGAGCTTTGAGATGTGGCCACGGCGAAAGAAGGAGACGATGCGATGGACGGATAAGGTTAAAAATGAGGAGGTACCGAAGGAGGTTGGAGAGAAGCTAATGATCTCGAATAGTTTAAAGACTAGATCGGAAACGTGGACAATGAGTCAAAGAGAAGAAAAATATCTTGAAGGCTTCGAGATGTGGCCTCGGCGAAGGATGGAGAAGATACGACGGACGGGTAAGGATATAAATGAGGAGGTACCGAGCGGGGTTGGAGAGGTACTAACTACATTGAACACTGAAAAGAAGAGAAAGACACATTGGATAGTCCATGTAATACTGGGAGATTCTTTGCAGAAAGTCTTAATAGAAGGAAAGATTATTGAAAAGAGAGGAAGGGGAAGGAAGAGATTTGGTATGATGGTAGATTTGACGAGAGGAGGGACGTACAGGGCAATGAGAGCCTCGCCCAAAACAGAAAGGCCTGGAGACCACAGTTCCATTGAGACATGTCAATAGACAGATACATTGAAAGATGAATAATACAGCATGGAAAAGGGTACCTAGAGTATTTACCTGAACATTGCGCGGCCTGTTTTTGCGGACAGACAGCATTCATAGTAACATTATTCATCTACATCAACTACCCTGCAGGCCGCCGCATGGGAGTGTGGCAGGGGGTGTTAGGACACCAGCCGTGTTATTAAAGATGTAAGGCATTAGGTTTTGGGAGGTTGAATGGTGACACGTATTACGGGAACGTATTTAGTGGAGCTCAGTTTTTATTGTGGTCGTTCATTGTGCGCGAAAAGGACGAGTTTTTGTACCTATCTGTACGGCAATATATCTCTCTCTATTTTATCGCTTCTGTCACATTGTAGTGAGGCGTCATGACAACATTATACACGCCAAAGGCGATATATCTCAGTGGTCTTAATTAATTTTTAAAATCGCAAACACTTAAACCCGAAACCACCGAATTTCGCGGTATTCCGTCTTCGCTCGCGTTTCTATAGAAGTGACTAATTTTAGTCTCTGACCCAAATTCCCTCCTCTGAAAACAAGTTATTTTTCGCATTTTACTAGTAGGCTATTTTCTTTTTTTTTAATGGAATGGACGAACGGACTTCGAGACTTTTTCTATCGGCTGACCTATTGCGTAAAATTCTTCACATTCGTTTGGTGTCATTAGACGAAAGAAGAGACGAAATTTCAAGCCGCCAATCGCTCATTCTTCTGACTTCTCCGGCAGGTCTAAAATCTCAGAGCGCGATGTGGTAACGACTATTTATAGAGTGCGACATCCAGATGCGATTCCCTGTGCCATTCATTTGAGTCGCCGAGATTTTTGGGAGCTGCCCTCGGAGGAGTATGAGGAAATTTTAACATTCATTTTACATCTAAATCTACACAAATACCCCGCGAGCCGCCGCACGGGCGTGCGGCAGGGGGTGTTAGGTCACCAGCCGTGTAAAGTTGTAATTTTTTTTTGGAGGTGAAATTGTGACATGAGTTACAAGAGTGTATTTAGTGGAGTAACTTAAATAAAAATTTGTATACTCCACTATAGGTTTAATAACACACATAATAGGTTTAATAATAATAGTTTTATTAAACCTATAGTGAAGTATACAAAGTTTTATTTAAGTTACTATGACTTACTTCCACAAAGTCAAGCCTGGAACCATTTCCTTTGTATTTAGTGGAGTTAAGTTTTTATTGTGGTCGCTTATAGTTCGCGGAAAGAACAAGTTTTTCTACCTATCTGTTCGGTAGATTATCTTCTTATTTTATCGCGTCTGTCAGACCTAGAGATGTAGTGAGGAGTCATGATAATATTCTGTGTGTCGCTCTAAAAAATATAAGTTCTGAATTTCTCTAGCAACCTAAGCCTAGCGTGCAGCCTCCAAGTCTCTAGGGGCTCCCACCTTAATCCCTCTATCAGTTGTGTAATACTATATGTTCCCTCGTAGCAGTTTTAAACGTAGCGCGCTGCATTCCTTTGTATTTTATCAATCTATTTGGTTAAATCTTTATGGCCAGGGTCCCAAATGCTCGCGGCGTATTCGAGGTGTGGCCTAACCAGAGCGAAGTAGCATCTCTCTTTGACTTTTTCATTCGAGGACCTTCTTATTATACATTTAACAAAACCTAGTTTCTTAAATGCTACACCACATATGTTTTATACGTGTAATCCCAACGATAAATCAGAAGTTAAGGTAATTCCAAGATATTTTACTCTATCTGACTGTATTTTATATATTTTAACTGAAACTTATGGAGAGGGCGAGACATACATGAATGGGATTGCACGATAGGGGAAAAGTTTTCCTAGACAAAAGTTACAAGTTTGAAGGTATTTTGAGCAAAATATTTCATTTCTCGCAGCCATCAGAGCGTAACCCACTGCGTTTAGCAGTTTTCTTAGCAGAGGATGTCCCATAAGGGGGGACATATGCTCAGTGTCATAGTATAAGACCAACCCAGCCTGTTACAGTGTCAGAACGTTATCTGTTCTGACCTTTCTATCCCATGTACTTTTCTAGTTAGTTGCCAAATCATTTAATAATTATTTGTCACTGTCTCTCACATTTTCAAAGTAATTGGTCGCTTATTTCTTAAAGGCATTACATTTTTTTTTCTATTTTTGTTAATTTGTAGATATCATTATCCTGAGCGGGAAATTCGGAATGAAGATAAATCATAAGAAACCCTATATTTAAGTATGCATGAAATAGCAGTATTCATGATAGTTCGTTTGTCAACATACCTTTGGAGTCTTTTTTTTGTGACCGTATTGTTCACCTAACTGCTCTCTAATTCTCCCATCACGGCCAGGAATAAGAAGTTCGGGGTAAGAACTTGGAATAGGGCGAGTATTTTACGCCTTGTGAGGAATCATCCCGTGCCATGCACACGAGCTGGCGCCATTCTTCTTATAAAATCTGAAAATTCTTGCAACACTGAGTAGAATATACGCATGGTGCAGAAATGCAGGTGAAATCACACCTGGTGATTATGTAAGAACATCGAAACCTAGGTCGCAGTAAAATTTATTTATGTGGATGAATGCAATTTTTTTTTATTTCTGCACGATTCTTCTCAGATTTGCACCACCTACTACTACCCACCAAAAGCGTAACCATTTTGGAAGAGAGCCCGGAGTCACAGCTTCGTAACGATCGCCCGATTACCGACCCGTGCTGGCGTTGACGTTAATCCGTGTACGCGATTTGGCTCGGTCCGTTAATGACAGAGGATAATGGCCGCGCGTGCCGAGATTTCAGTCTCACTCTTTCGAAATCTCCCATGATTCTACTGGCTAGTGCCACCATAATTGTCCTATTTCTTCTTTCACAGCTCGTTTGGGAATGGGAATCAAATCTTGGCTTGGATTTTGCGGGCTAAACCTCACGAAAAATACCGATCGAGGAAGCGATGGATAAAGATCGCGATTCGGTGGGAGAAGAGTGAATTCGTGGAAGACGGCCATCCTATTCTCGTCTATTCTTCAGAGAGCCCACGTTTCTGCGCCATACAGTGCTCCGCTCCATTTAAACACTTCTCCAAACTTTTCTTAAAATTCCGGCACATGGTGTTATACTGTCTAAAACTTTATTGAAAGTTTGAACGTCCACGAACGGACAGAATAGAGATACAAGTGTGGCGACGGGGTAAAGTCCTAACCTGAGGGTCGCGGGTTCGAATCCCAACTGGTCGGAATTATCACCACTCAGGGCATGGGTGATTGCGTTCGTCTGTTGTTACAGTTATATATTCATCCGATATTAATTGGCCCAAAATGCCGTATTCGGGGTAGTTACGATTTAAAAAAAATTTAAAAAAATACAATTTCGCAAAAATTCAGCGAAATAAAGGTAATACTCACCATTTTGTTTTCAAGTACGTATCAGCGAGATGATTGTAAGGTTTTTGAACACTACTTATTCTGACGGCCTGATTTCTGGCATAGCGTTCCGTTTTCTCTCCTATACGTATCCGCCATTATATCCCACTTAATATCCTCATATCGCCTCCTTCTTGTTATTTCGTCCAGAAATTTTATCTTCTTCCTTCCTCTTCATCTCTCTCCCACAGTTCTCCCCTACTATACCCTCTTCAGCATTCTCTCTCCTTTCAATGCGTAATCCGTACACGGAAAACCAATCAGAATAGTCCTGAGAATCCGGGAATGGGAGCCATCTGTCGGCAGATTCATCCAATTGCTGAAGATAGCTCTTGGCGAAGACAACTTAAGCTGTGTCCCAATTCGCCATTTAGGCAGCTAAATCGGCAGATTTAGGGAGGACGCCATCTTGAAGTGTGTCCCAATTCGTTAGGCTTCATGGGGGAGCGGATTTAGGTGCCTTTCTCGGGGGTGAAATTTAGGGTAGATGGAGTTTATCCGAAATCCGCCTCCATATTGAATTTCCCTTCATGCAAAGCGCAGCATGCGTCGTACAAGGAAACTCGCACCGCTCGTACCCAAGGAAGTAGTTGAAAAGCGGCAAACATGGCAAGTATTTTGTATGTTGTGAAAGAATTCTCTAGAATTTCACAAACCAACACCCGACTACAAAAGAAAAAAATTACTTAGTACACTTAAATAAAACGAATTTAAACCCCAGAACACCTACACAAACTTACATACCCCGAAAACTAACGAATCTCCAGACAACGAAATGGATGAAAAAATGTAATTTCATTTCCAAATCTCACAACGCACCCGAAGGTAGCCACAGGCGTCAAAAATGTCTTTATTTCAGGTTTCATTTGTTTCATTCAGTCCTTTATTAATTACTCATATGTTTTTCATTCGTTTCCAGCTCGGTAGACGGCAACACTAGCAAAGGATGTCCCAAATCAAGCTCCCTTAGCGAAAGGCATCTAAATATTTAGCTAGCTAACCGCATCCTCCCTAATGCCTAACGAATTGGGACACGGCTTTATTTACTTTCGCACTTGTTTACACCTGATCTCTTAGCTGCGCCTGCGTTAGTCAATTGTTACTCCGGGCCGCGTTAACGTCGATTGTGTCCGCTGACTTGCGTTCCCCGTCTCCCGTTGTTCCGTTAACGTCTCGCGTCACACGTACACGTCGATTGTGTCCCTGCCTTTAGCGTCCTAATTTTTCGTATATCCTTCCGCGTTCACTCCTATGCGTGATTAACTATCTCTCTTGAATCCCTCAATATCGTCTCTCCCTCTCTTCTTATTTCGTCCGCAATTTCTATCCTCTTCCTTCCTCTACCGTGTTTACCCAGTGTTTTCCCCTCTGTTGCCCTCTTCAGCATTCCCTCTCCTCTCAATACGCTCTCCATCCATCTCTTCTGTCTACTCCGAACTTCCGCACATAGGTTTCTCTCCTCTCCAACCGTTTCCAAAATATCCTCGCTCGTCCTTCTCGCCACCCAGCTCACCCTCTCCATCCTTCTCCACACCCACATCTCCAACGCCTCAAGTCTACGTTGTAAAATATTAACAATGCAACCCGACAGCCCCACGTTGTGGGCCAGAAATGGAAACAATCTCTATTATAGTTAACTCAAAATGCCCTCGTGGTGAGTATCAAAAATGGAAAATAAATGTGAGATAAATTAACCACGGTCTCCTACCTTTTTCAATTGCCCCAGCCTTCTCTGCGGTAGATAACATGAGAAACACAAAACAACATGCGATACGTGATAACTAACAATTTAATTGATCAGACAAAATCATATCATTGAATCAAGACACACAAAAACAAAGTATATAATATCTTTACCTTTAACTTAAGGTCATGACCCAGACCATTGTAATATTCTGCACCTCATACAGTTACTTCAAATGATTTACTTATCTTTAAACATTTTATGATAATCAACTTCTTTGAATTAAGCCATATATCTCCTTTAAACATTCATTACTCCAATGTAAATACAACAAAACTAGCATCAACCTCTAATCCGGGTTGTACCCAACTGGGTTGTATGGCTTATTTAAAATACACAATTAAAGTCCATATTTACGCTCTTGTTGGCAATACAGGTTGATACGTGGCTGGTGACACTCTAGCTTTACAGCCTCCGGAACCCGTAGTCCTGGCGTACTGTGATCACAGCATCTGCACGAATGGTAGTCCTGTATCAGGGTCTCTCTCTCTCTGGCCCCAGTATCGCGGCTGAATGTCCGCTTCCTCCGGAATATGGCACAGAACCCCCACCACATGTCCGTTCCCTTCAAGAACTCTGCTGTCAATCCTCCGCTCGTGCTTTTCTATTCGTCCCCTTCCCCAATTCACCATTGTCGGCTTTGGCTCTGCCCTCCGTTTCCCTATTGTTTCACCGCGAAAAGTTAAACATGGTGGGTGTTTAATTGTTATTTCTCCCACGCGGTGGGAAAAGAATATGGAGGCCCGCGTTGTGTTACAACGTACATCCTCCCTTCGCAGTGACAAAATGTCCGACCCATGCAATGCCACGTTCCATATCAGAGCTTTCACCGACCTCTTCTTCACGCTTCTAATCAGGCCTCTCCTATCAACGCCCTCCTCTTTGAAAATGCTCCCTCAGCTAGGCAAATTCTACATCTTATGCACCTACCACTAGTCCCCTTCTCCTATAAAATACTACCCAGATATGTAAACTGCTAGAATAGCTCAATTTTGAGCCATACCCATGAGATAAGCTTGATTAAGCGTACTTCGCTCACGTGCATGCATGTTGCTGACAAGCTCCGAGACTATGAAGAAGCCGGGTATCGAAACCGACTGAACCCTTTAAGCCTATGGACTCATTATCGTAACGCCCTAAACGATGCGTGAAACCGCAGCTTTAGATGAGCTTACAGAGGGCATGAGTGCTGAAGGCTATACTTGGAAGACCACTGAAAAAGGCCGTATGGTAATCGAGGTGAGTGAAACACTTGGGTAATTTCTCGCTATCACTATCATAAAGCCCGCGTTTCTTTGGCCGCAGGAATTACGCGGAGCGGCGATACATAGTGCTTTAATATATCTCCCGAAAATTGACAATACATTAGTTTAATTTTGAGTTATGAATATGGCTGAATACATGAGGCAGTCAATCGTCGATCAGACTGGAGTTTATCTCAAAAAAAATTATTGAAGAAATCACACTTTCAGAGTAAATTAGTTTTTGGAAACCCCATCTTATCAGCTGAGGATTGCTATCATTCTATTGCGTTTGCATGAACAAACACGTAGTAACACTATCTATGCTAAATAACAACACTATCTAACGCTAAATCTATGAATATCGAGCAAGAGAGGGGAAAATGAATCTTGAAAGCGGGATAGGGAAGCTACATTTTAACGAAGGAACTTTAATTTTAGACATTGCCTGATAACCTACCTTGATTTTAACATTAATTATAAATTAAGACTTCTATTATCGAATGGTATCAAAATTTTACTTGGTGTTCAGTTATTTAACGAAGACACATTGATTTCAAAATCATTAATTTTAACGCTGCCTCATATAGGCAATACTATGGAATCTTTTCGCATAACTTATGTAATCTCAATTTCCGCAAAAAAAATAATGTACAAAAAACTTGTACAACATGCACTAGATATTGAGACACGTAAAAAAAAATTTCAGTTTAGGTCATGGATAATATAACACGAGTATTTAGGTTTAAACAGCAGACTTCCGGTTTTTGTCGAAGCACATACCCGGCCTATTGTGATGACAGCGGTATCGTTGCCAAGGGAAACTTCTGCTGTTTACCTTATTCACCAAATCGATTTTTCAATGCATGTAATAATTCGGCATTTTACGTGTTTACAACGTCAAATGTTTCGTTCTAAAGATACCCTTCCCTCAGCTCGTTAAATAATAATGATATTAAATCCTGCCGAAATAGCAGAGGAGCCTGGAGTCAGTATAATTACTGGTTTTCGTGACGCGATAAAAGCTTCGGTTTCACTCTTTGTCCCATAATATTATACCTGGATGAGTATTTTAATGAAATTATAAAAAAATATCATAGGCAGCACGACGCTTAAATTTAGTCATTACTGTTGGAATATGCAATTTGCCAATATGATGGTTTATGTTATTTGTCTTGCTATGGTGGTTATATACGTCAGTTACCTTGTTTTAATTACATAAACAACCTCTGTTGAACTGTCACTAACTCAGAATAAAAGTTCATTTCCATAGTGGAACGCTTCATTAGGAAAAAAGGGAAATACTGCCATATTCATCATCGGTCGTTCAATCCTAAGATTGGATGACTGCAAACCTCCACCCTTCCCTATCTATGCTTTTTTCCTTACCTCCAGGTATCTCTTCCTATGTACTTTCTTCTTCATTTGGTCCATGAACTTATTCCTAGGTCTTCCTCTGGGTACTTTTTACTTTATTTTACCTTCAATAATGCTCTTCACAAACCCCTTGTGTCTCAGCGTGTGTCCAATCCATCTGGTTCTTCTATTCTTTATGGTGTTCTGTATGGTCTTTTCCTTATTAACTCTTCTGTACACTACATAATTTCTTATGGCCAGTTGCAGGAATGACACATATGTCTTCCATAAATTTATGGGACCCATATGCCATGGCAACCATTCAATAAGTGTTGCAGAAACATTCGAAAAATTTATTGGTTTCATAACTTATGGCATGGAGTTGTGAGTTCCGTAAGTATTCAAGATGGCGGATGCGCAACGAACCGCTTAGAGACTTAATTACTAGATAAAAGAGTTATTTTGAGAAAAATGACCAGTTTGTTTACTCTTTGTCTAATTGTTATGTGCATCAGCAATTATTCACACGCTAAACTTTCGTAAATTTTATGCGGCGGTGGAAGATTAGATCGAATATTCGAAGCTATTAACTATTGGTAATAAGTTGTGTAACTGGTAGATATGTTACTGCAACCCGAATATATTTACGAAATCTATGACTTTATGGATCTCATAACTATTGATTCCACGACTAAATGTTTTTGCAACAGGCCATTTACTGCCGTACTATAAGCTCTCAATCTTGGCCATAACCCAATGAGATCAACTAAATGTCAACAATTAGAGCATATTTTGTGCATCTTACGCAAGCAGTACTTCGGTGGGCAGACTCCTCCCAAACAGAGCGTATTTTCAACAAGGGGAAGAGATAGTTGGTAAAAGTAGGAAGGGAAGAGGGTGTAAAAAGTGGTGAGGGGTGCGGAGAGAACCAAGGCGATGATGTAACCGCTGCACGGGCTGTGAATGGATAGCGAGAGCAGTGGGGCAGGGGGAGCAGGCGAGGAGGGAGATGTTGTTGATCTCCCTGGAGACCGCGCTGCGTATCCATGGGGACGAGTCTCTCTCACGTGAGCACTCTTCACCCCTCCCCCCTCCTCCCATTCAGTCTTTTTTTACCATCCCGCATCTTCTTCTCCTCCGTCAATCCATTATGAAATATCCCATTGCGCAAACAATTCGAGTCTTGGGGGAAGAAGGCTTTCCTGTGCTGCACCCTGGGGACGAATTTCGGAACGAATACTTTTTGTTCTACAAAGAGAGAAGGAAGGCAGTTCGGAGAAAGGTCTGGAAAAGTCGGAGAGGCGAATGTGAATCTTACATCTTAATTCTTTTAAGAAATTATGGGGGCGTTCCATTCACTCTGGTGCGCTGTTACATTCGAAACGCATTAGTGCTTTGCATTCGCTTCAGATCCTGAGCAAAATCTCCTCTAATGACACTCAGAGACTAATGATTAGTTTGTAATAGCATTCACCACAAATTGTAAGGATGAATAATTATTCATTGACCGCGGATCGAATGGGTGGAGCTCTACGATCTTAGAATAACAAAAGTTAAAAAATAACACAATATGGCCGTAAGTAAACCTTATGGGCATTTTACTTATTTGATAAATGAATATCTTCTATTTCTGGACATGAATGCATCAGAAACAGCTAAATTTATTTCAAAATATTTTCTATAACTTGATTTAAACATTGTTTTATCTCCAGATTAATAACAAATGATAAAAAATAACACCAAACGGCCATAAAGTAAACTTCTCATTACCTCTTCAAACCACCCACTCTACCTTCTCCCGATTTTCTCCACATATTTCCACCCCTCTCCTACCATAACAAGCACTTCCTCGTTCGTATCTTCCAACGGATTCGCCATAAAAAAAAACACCATCCAAAATGATTCAGCCATGATACGGAATTTGACTGCCCTATAGAATATTTTACCCCAAATTTGCTGAAATTCGGCAAGCTTTCCTCAGCTGAAGTCATACCAACTTGTAAGCATATCTGGAAAGCTTAAAATTTTGAGAAAGGAAAAATTGCAGAAATTCTGCAGATTTTTCCTGAAAATTTGAAGACTAAAAATATCGACAGAAAATTATTTGATTAAATTTCCGATTAGGGTTTTGCTCGCAATTAAATAAAAGCTACAACACAACTTCCAATAATATTTCTTGAAAAGTTAAAGAAATATACGCCATTCAGCTTTAATTATGACTTTGAGAGCAAAGGTAAAAAGAGTGCTGGATTAATTACGAATGAAGACAAGAAAAAACATGATTTTCTTATACGAGGGTGAGTCAATAAATAAGTCGCAAATGTCTGAATAACATCATCAGAATCAGTCGTAAACATTTCATTGGGAACGCTTGGAACATCCACCGTACAGGCCCGACTTAGCCCCCAGTGGTTTTCATCTGTTTGGGCCCCTAAAAAATCATTTGGGTGGCCGTCATTTTGATACAGATGATGCTGTAATCTATGAGGTTACACGTTGGCTGCGACAGCAACCTAAGGACTTCTTTGCTGCTGGCTTTCAAGGACTTGTGAAGAGATGGGATAAGTGCCCGAATGTACAGGGTGAATATGTGGAAAAGTGAAATAAATGTCAGAAAGTTACTTTAATTATTTTTGCCTCAATTCAGGTTTGCGACTTATTTATTGACTCACCCTCGTACATGGGTTTAACTGAGAGCAGTTTCACACAACGGACTCGCCAGTGAAAGAAGAACTAGCAACAGTAAAAGTGATTCGGGACACGATACGGAATTTGACTGGGTAGCTTTTCTCCCGAGAGCAGACACGCCGCGCGGATACGAGAGGGAACCTTCCCTGGGTCTCCTTGGCGTTGAAAAGACAAAAACGGTCATCTTTGGGATGCTTTTCCTTTTCACTCGAAAAAAAAAGAAAAAAAAGAAAAAAAAGAAAAAAAAAGAAAAAAAGGACGGCATGAGACAAACCTCTCTCTCTCTCTCGTGAGTGCGTGCGCGAATGTGAACGCGTTCGAAGCCTTCGCGTGTCCTGGGCGATCGGTCGTTCATTTTTTTTTGGAAGTAGTAGCTTAGCAACGAGGAGTTCATGGGAGGTTGGGTGGGGAGTGATGTATATAAGCCTAGGGTTTGGACGGAGAGGGAGGGAGTCTGATTGCCTTCAGCAGGTCGCGCATTTGGAGTGTTTCGCAACGTTCCCGGCGGTCACGTGACCACGAGCCGGGGGGGGGGGGACACGGGGAAGGGAGGGAAGGAGGAATCTCCTTTTAAGAGTTGGACAGCTTCCAAAGACGTCTTACGAAGCTTACCAAAGAGGTCCCCTCACGACTGCTTCCAAAAGGAAATATGAAATAAAAAAATCCCACAGTTTCATTTCATCGAGTCGCATAAAAAAATACATCCAAAGCGTACATACGAACCCATCACGCCGTTACTTTTCCGGCAAGGCCTCTTCAAAAGAACTGAAGGTAGTTAGAGCGAAATATCATTTAACCTAGAAACTAATGAATTTGGTCCCATTTTAAAGAAAAATATAACACCCAATGACACCGAAAATTCAACCCCTTACCACATTACTTTCCTAGATATTTGCCCGAAAATACCAGCCCTTTTATATGGAAAATGGTACGTGTATGCACTCCAGAGAGACCTTATTTTAAAAATGAGGCATTCCCTGCACTTAGATCTCGTCAAAAAAATTAACAGTGCGTAGCGTGTGTGTTATCTCAACTATTTTTTTTTTATTAATCATATTGTCACCGCAGTAAATTCTTCGGGATCACAATAAACCTTCCGTTTTGAAGGAGTTTCAAACGTACTGCGTGATAAAAATGATTCAAGTCAAAGGCATATTTAGATATTTTTATTTGATTACTTATAATTTCTGTCATGTAAAACTATATGATTGCACCATTTATAATGCAATATTTAATTCGCATTTCTCACAGCTGGTGAAATTAAAACGTATAAATCGAATATGGTCTCTATTATGATTAGGGAACTATCTCGCTCGCACTACCTTAAACTTAGGAGCTAATAAATATTGAAATAGAGTCTCAGATGTTAATAATTTCCAAAACATATATTGCCTCAAACATTCAGAATTCTACCAGCTGATTGGTACGTTTTGGACACGCAACCCTAGCCTAATGCCCTAATTTCTGACGTATCATTCAGTTCTCCCACCAGCACATGACCCACTATTAGATTCCCCCTGAATTCCTCACATCATCCAGAATTCCTGTCCTTTTCCACGCTTCCCCAGTGTCCTCCCCTCTGTTACCCTATTAAGCATTCCCTCTCCTTTCGATACGTCCTCCATCCATCTCTTCTGCCTCCTCCGAACCTCCTCCAATAGCATTCCTCTCCTCTCCAACCATATCCAATACCTCCTCGTTCGTCTTTCTCTCCACCTATCTCACCATCTTCATCCTTCTCCTCACCCAAATCTCAAAGGCCTCAAGTCTACATATACATCCTCCCTTCGCAATAACCAAGTCTCCGACCCATTAAGCGCCAAGCTCTATTTACTATTTAAATGCTGCCATATCCTTGCAAACCCCCTTTTGCTTCTGCTAAATCCACGCATCGCTCAATTCTCTCCTGTTCTTAATGACTCCCAAAATTTCATCCTAAAATATTCTTAAGTAGCCAACAATGACCTTATTCTTAAAAATAACTGGCGAAAATAGGTTTAGAACTGGCATGTAACAATAATATTACAAAGACTGGCATGTAACACAAATATTATGAAAACTGTCATGTAGCACAAATATGATGAAAACTGGCACGTAACAAACAGTTACAAGTCCAACCAAAATTAATAAGAAATGTGGACATATATCGAGTGTGTTGATACGTGCCATCACACCACGAACCACCAATGATACTGCTATTAATATATCCGACACGCACACGCAAGATTATTGGTTAAAATTCCGCTGCTTCCCAATAGCGAAAGACGCACCTGATGCATTTGATTCAGCACAAGATGATTTTTCTACGCTTAATTCAAAGTAATCAAGAAAAAGACAAATATGTATGTGTGTTTTTATAAAATCGAAAATGTGCAGTAAGAAAGCAAAAACAGCAGTGAAGGGATATTCTAGGATTCATTATTATACTCTAAGGGGAAAATAAATTCCCTAAGGGGAAAATAAATAATCTCACGCGATCGGGTGAATAATGTGTACCCTGTAGACAATAGGGTGGAAAATGTGTATGCTGAAAATAATATAGGCTTTTGTAGGTTCTGATCGTGATTGGACTTTTGAGGCAACATAAGAAATTTGTAATGCCAGTTTGATGCATTGTCTATCGTAGAGTTCGATTCATTGATAGCAAATGTGCACCTGATGCATTCGTAAATAAGTGCCATTTCGCGGCAGCGGGAAAGATCGCAAAACGACCGCATTGTTGGGTTTTCGCACGATTTAGACGACAGTATTGCGTCCAGTTACTGAGTTCAATATCGACGAACACTGACCTTGTCCCAAAATAAATTACAAAAGATCCTGATCTATTTTCCCTTTAATTTCTAATAAATTATTTTCAAACGACTCAATGATTCTAATTTTCTTGGTTGCTGCAACTATCTGAAATGTGTCCTTCCCAGTAAACTACGGCATTTAAATTTGATTTCGGAATGATGAGAGCGACAAGTGAAGTTTAGAAAGCGAACACAAAATAATTACGAAACATAACGAAACTTCCACAATACGTAACGTTGGTCATTTAACAACGGCAACATTAAGAATAAATGTCAAGATGGGAAATTATAGGTGTTTTCTCAGTCACTTAATATAAGTTCATGTTTCCTACTCCAATGTTAACTTAGGGGTGCGAATTTGACGACCGATGTCACCAATAGGAATAAACGCTGACACAATGCCAACGGCAAAAACTAAAGAGTCTTAGCACAACAATTTTAATACCATAATTACTTCAAATTCTACTCTTAAATGAATATTCAAATACCAAGGTAAATAACCCATGAGTGGCCGTAAACTTTAGCGGCATGTGAAAACATTGAATACAGTTACTCACGAAAATCTTTTGCAGCCAGAAAATCCTTCCCTTGTCTTATTATGGTGGTCCGCGAAAGATACAGAAATGGTCTCACCTGAAATTAAGGAATAATAAATTTAGTGCACAGCATAAAAAGCATCTCAAAAACCTACAGATTAACAGGAAGAATGATCAAATGAATTAAATATCAATATTTACAGGCGTTTTAGAACCTTATAAAATGTACATACATACATACCCATCACGCCGTTCCCTTCCGGGGTAGGCACAGTCAAAATGTTTCACTCATTAATACATAATTGTACACCTAACTCTGCTTCAATAATTTCCTCCATACTGACCTATCCTTGCAAACCTCTCTTGCCTCATTTACCCCCATACACTGTTTCATACACGCCCTCCTGTTTTTAAAACTCCTCATATTCCTCCTCCTAAGAATTTCCTCAACCAAATTCAACCACATCTCGGCCCACCTCTACCTCTCACACCATTCATTCTACTCTCATATATCTGTTTCGCAATTCGACTCTCATCCACTCTCTCCACATGGCCAAACCAACGAAGCACTCCTTTCATACACGTCCATTACAGGAGCATCTAACCCACATTCATTCCTGACCCTATCCATCCTACATTTGCCGCAAATACTCCTCAGATAACTCATATCCACAGCGTTTAGTCTACGCTTATGTCTATCCTGACATACCCATGTTTCACTACCATATAGCAAAGTGGGAAGAAGTACACTTTTGTACACGGTAATTTTCGCTTCCATAGACAAGCACTCATTCCTTGATATGCTCTACATGCTACCTACCACTTTCCTTCCAGCATTCGCAGTTCTCTTTATTTCCTCAACTATCCGCCCATCTTTCGCATACATCTTACCTAAGTACACAAAATCATCCACCTGTTCAATTAATTCACCATTCGCCCTCATCCTACAGTTATTCTCCCCATTCTCCTTATCAGAAACCACTACTTTAGTCTTGCACGCATTTACCTTCAATTTCATTCTCTCCGTTGATTCACAAAACTTATCTAGTAGCTTCTGTAATCCCTGTTGACTGTCTGAGATCAAAACAGCATCATCCGCATATAGAAGAACTCGCACGTTTACATTTCCAATCAACACACCGTCGTTTTCACCACATGCGTCTCTAACACATTTATCCATACGTACATTAAACAGCCATGGAGACATTACGCATCCTTGCTTTACACCCCGATTTATGACAAACCAATCACGCAGAACCCCGTTAACTCTTACACTTGCCTTACTATTGTCATACATCGCCATCATAACATTCAATAACTGCCCATTCACTCCATAGTCTCTCAAAACCATTTAGTTTATATTATATTGTTTACATTTCCCATCTAAACACCGTCGTTTTAAGTTGAATAAGAAATCAAATAAGATTACTGACAGTAATTTCTTAAGTAAAACCTAAGCATCAGTTTGTTGCGTAAGGGGTATATAGTAATCGGTAATATAGTAATTACCGATTTTCTGATCACTGCATTGAACTGATGACATGGTACACAGTCATGCGCACGGATACGAAGATATACACCAAGGGAATGAAATGCGCCACTGGATTCGAACCCAAATCTCCCAATTTCCAGTCAGACGCGTTAGCAAGTTACACAGTCCGGATTCGATTCTTGGTCAAGATTTTTCCAAGGCGAATTTCATCCCCTTGGCTCACCAAGTAATTACTAAATACTTCACTATAACAAGAATTTATGGTTTCCAAATTATGGAAATTATGTAGAGGGTAACATCACATGATCCGGTTTAAATACATATTCTACCAGCTGAATACGAATTCAAAAAGGATTTATGCAACTTTATGGTCCCCAGTTGGAAGGAGAAAGACCCGGATATATTAGACTTTTTTAAAAAGTGTCACTAATCACTAGGATTCATGAATGGGGCATGCAGAGATAAGAAAGTTGAAGAGCGGTACTTAAAGAAAATCACAAGAATAATTATCCAAAATCATCAATTTAACTGAACATATTATGCAACTTAAAATGGATCAGAGCAATATACCGTTACACGCACGAATAATAATATTGTTTTATAACTTCCCAAAGCAACATTCACAGAAAAAAAAAACGAAGATTTCATACATACATGTATACGTTCAGTATGTATAAATTTTAGGAAGCTTTAGGTAGCCTCTAAGAAAAACTGAGTTGAGGCTACCTTCACAGCAATGCATAGCTGCACGTTTTCATAAGAACAATAACAATTTATAAGTTCTATGTAAGTATGATAATTTATAAGTTCTAAAAAACAAATAATCGATACAATACAGTTTTGCGATGAGCCAAACAGGATAAATACAATAAATTTAACACAATAATTTCTTTGAAGGCTTCCGCGACTCTTATAATTATTAATATTGCTCTTTTCAGGTATTTCCGTCGCGTGTTTGGTTTTTTTGACAACAGTTTCTCCCCTCTTCCTGGGGGCGTCTTCAGGTCCGTTGGACATTCAGCCTCTCCGCAGTTGCAGAGCATGCGTGGTTCGAGCCAGGACATCAGATTGCCTTTGACCAAGTGAGAGTACTCTCAAGGGAAAATCGTTATTTTCCCAGGCTGATAAGAGAAGCGGTAGAGCTGGTTAAATATCCATCGAATTTCAATCGGGAGGATGAATACCCACTTGCCTCAACCTGGGAGAGAGTGGTGAAACCACAGCGAGGAGCGGGCAATCGAGACACCCTATGGTCCTAGATGTACTAGCAACGCAATACATAACAACGAAATAAATAATAACAATTACAAAAATGTCCAACGGACCTGAAGACGCCCCCAGGAAGAGGGGAGAAACTGTTGTCAAAAAAACCAAACACGCGACGGAAATACCTGAAAAGAGCAATATTAATAATTAACACAATAATATTAAATAAATAATCTACACTAGGCTGAGTAAGTTGCCTTCCACTGCCGTTATAAGGAATTTTGTTTAAATATGGACTTTCACGTTCACTGAAATCAAATTTAACACACTTTAGGTTCCATATACAAAAAGCATTTTTTAAAGAGTCTTATTTGATTGAATTAAAGGTACATAGAATTTTTTTATCCAAGATTATATTGCGTGCTTTGCAAAGGCCTTGAAATGATTTCCCCTTTACGTTATTCACTTAATTCTATTAGTTATCCGCTACGTGCTGCCCAGCATGAACTGGTCCCAGCACACATATCCATTACAGCTTACTTTAACATAAAAATTTGGTACCACTACATGATATTTCAAGGAAAAACAGAACTGAACGCAACGAGCCTAAGATCGTGCGACAGCTAGTTGATCTAAACGAAGTCAGTATTGAAGCAAACAATGGCCGAACCAAGCTCTCATCCGATGCGGGAAAGAATCCCAGACGAATTTTTCTATCCTTCAGCAGGAGAAGGGTGGCCATAAACATGTCGACTCATTCATTCTCCTTCTCGAACGATAAGGACGAACGACTTGTCTTCGGAAAAGGCCATTTTTCCATCTCATAAATATGATAAGAAAGCAGACTAGGCTCCACCGTTTAGCTGTGATTTACTTCCCTTACATTACGTCCCACAGTCAAAGGCACGCACAGTTGGGCAAGGAAAAAAATTTGACAGGAAAAGATATATAAAAATTTTCTGGACGAGTGGCTCGGTTCTATACTGGAGAGATGATGAAATAGGAGCGACTATTCACTGGCCGCTTCGTATAACTACCAAAGATACACTTATCAATGGGCACACAGATTAATAATCCATAATCTCTCCCTGTCTTGGAAAATATTCGAAATCAAGGATATAAAATTGATAAGGAAACCGAATAATCTTCAAGAAGCTTCGGATAAGGATAAATGATTCATTAGACTTCACTATTTGAGCAAACAAAAGTTGTTTTTAGAGTAAATTTAAATTTTTGTTGATAAAAATCCGTTCATGTGCTTTCTCTTCAAAAACAAGCATCATCAGTTACTGTTGACGCCTTCATCCGTCCACCATCATTCTCAGTAAACTAACGAATTCGTTTAAAATTTAAAATTCGAACCTTCACGACGCTAGAGATGAGATTCATTTAAAACAATAAATACTATAGCTTTGCATAGCCTTTAAAGGCATTATTGGCAGCCTTGCCATGTCTGACGTTACACGCCTGGGGGTCGCCCTGGAGACGACATTCCTAACTGACAGTCTCTTCATTGTACACATGATCGAAGGCTTTACTCAATTCGCTCCGCCATATTGAGTTTGTTGCGCTTATTAATCAACCGGAGATCAACCCAATAAAATTCCACTAAAGTTGTCGCGAGGTAAAATGAATGGCACAAGAGGAAAGGGTAAACTGAGAATGTCATAAATTTGACGAAAGTCTCATATAAGAATGAGAAATACGAGTCTTTAGAATAGAAAAGCGGGAATGAAGCAATATATCATGGTACGAGAAACGAAAGAGGTACCCAAGGATAGGGAGCTACGGTGGAAACCATTTAAAGAGAGCATATTTTAATGCGTAAAATGGAAAACTGAGTTCTTTTATCTAAACTAAAAGACCAAAACTTGCACTTTCCCACAGATGTTCAGCGTAAAAGTACAGGTAGTTAAAGTAGAAGTTGATAGAACCTGTTGAAAAGTACAAGTTCTCAGCTCTGCCAACTCGAATCATATGGCGCTCCAAATGCGGCATCGCGCCACCTTTATACTCTCAGCTTAACTCTTTGGTTATCGCGAACGGGACCCGAAAAATGATGAAGACACTGCTGCGTTTATGCGATACAATATGTTTGACGCCTTTGCTTAACATCAGCGAGTTCACAAGAATCTTAGATTGGGTTATTCAAGTTCTTTACTACTGAAAAACACTTCAGCGAAATAAAACTATGCTCTTTATCTGTTTTAGGGCGCGCTTCTTAGGACGCAAGGTCTTTTTGAAATGCATAGAGAGCTGCCCTCTATAGCGAATGGAAAGCGCCATAATTTAAGCAGGTAAAATTCTTTTTGACACTTTAGCATAGGGGGTGTGTCATTTTTCCGTTGTTAAGTAATTTCTTATAAATTGACTGGGCCTTATCCATGCGGAAATTCGAGGTGACTTTGAGGTGAACTTAAGACGAGGTGAACTCAAGGTGACTTTGGCCTCAGGGTCAATTATTTCATATTTTTTGACAACATGGACATACCATCTTTGAAGTGCGATACATAAACTGAGATTAGATAACCCACTTCATCGGAGGAAGCAGAGTTTTTTAAACTGACCAAAGAACAATGCGTACTATAGAGCTTGTCTTGACTCACATAGTAAAGCCAGAGGCACCTTAAATATGGATACAATAAACTTCCACGAAGGGAAGCCTGAAAGTGTGGGGTGTATAATTCCTTTTACCAAGTCTACCCCGAAAGTGAATGCTCTGGTGGCAGTGTAAGAGTTGGCACGATATAATCTATCAAAGACAGAAGAGAAAACTTGAAAAATAAATACCCGAAACATTATCCTCACGCAAAAGATATTTCTAGCGTCGGAATGCTCCATCAATCTTCAGCTCGCCCGTCTCTTTGACTTCCATTACTCCGCTGTAAGACCGCTTTCTAAATCCGCTGCATCTACGAGCTCCCCCAAGTGTTCGAGATAAAAATAGTGGCTTTAAGTCATTTCCTAAATTATTCGCTACGGCGTCGTCCGCGGCGCGAAATATTAGACCACCCATTTGGGGTGTTTTGCGAGATGTGTGCTACCGCTGTTCTTATCCGTTCCATTTATCGAGAAATCATTAAATTCATGTTTTCCCCTCTTATGGCCAGTTGCAGGAACGACACATGTATTCATTAAAGTTATGGGACCCATAAGCCATGGCAACCATTCGATAAGTGTTGAAGGAACATTCGACAAATGTATTGTTTTCATAGCTTATGGCATGAAGTTATGAGTTCCAAAATCGCCAAGATGGCGGATTCGCAGTGAACCACTTGGAGACATAATTACTAGATAAAATAGTTATTTTGAGAAATATCACCAGTTTGCTAACTCTTACTGACTAATTATTATGTGCATTACCAATTATTCATAGGCTAAACTTTCATAAATTGTATCCGGCGGTAGAAGATTAGATCAAATGTTCGAAGCTATTTATTATTGGTACATAAGTTATGTAACTAGTCGAAGTGCTCCTGCAACTCAAATATTTTTATGAGATCTATAACTCCATGTATATCATAATTATTGATTCCATAACTAAGTGCTCTTGCGACCAGTCATTAATCGGTTAGGTTTCCTCCCTGACTCCACCTACATTCTAATCCTCTCTCTGATTATCGCTTCATTTTCACTTATTTTCCATCTACTTTGATATTGTCCAACATTTCCTTTGTTTTCCTTCCCCTTCTCCGCTTTCCCTCCGTCTCTCCTTCCACTCTTGTCGTAAGGAAACCATCTCTTCTCAGTTCTCTATCCAGTTCTTTTTTCTTCTTTTAAAGACGAGTTTACACATGGAAGTTGACTTCCATGGAAATAGCGAGTGTAACGATATCTCGAATCGCATCGCCACTCGCAGGGAATCGTTGTCCTTACACTTAACTTCCGGTTTTTCCCAAACAAATGGATGACGGGAGTAAACAATGAACACAAAGTTGGCAATAATGGCGTTCGTCTATCGCTGTTTGAGTCCCATAGGCATTCTTGGGTTTAATACATTTGTATGAATTACGATAATTATGCATAATTGCGTCGAATCAAGTGTGTCCATTGTGACAATAATGATTATTATTTAATAAAGTATAAGTTATGAACCTTATCTATGGGTTTCTTAACCATTGAAAATATTTTCAAGTACAAATAAATATTTACATAAGCAACAATGAGTCCTCCCACTAAGTTACTCATTGTTTACATTTTAAACATCCGTTAGGGGTCATGTGGCCAAGATAACACCGGATGTGATGCTATTTATTCGCAGAATCGATATGCTACCTGCGGGAAAAATAGAAACCAGTGTATTTTCCTTGCAAGGTAGCAACCGCGATCGATTACCACCACTATCGACCACCACTGCCATGAGAGTCCGTGCGTACACATCGAAGTGTCGATTGCAAGCAACTTGCAAGGCTACTGTCATGGAAGTGACTTCCATGTGTCAACCTGCCTTAATCCTTTCCGTCATAGTCTTTTTCTCGCCTATTCTTCTCACTACCGCCTCGTTTCTCAATTTATCTTTCCAACTCAGTTTTTCCATCTTTCTCAAAATCCATATCTCTGGGGCTCCTAGTCTTCTTTCATCTTTCTTCTTCATTGTCAAAGTATCTCATCCATATAATGCCACACTCCACATATAACACTTTGCTAGCCTCATCTTCAGTTCTTTGATCATCGGTCCACAGGGGTGCTTCCATTTCCACTGAAATCCTCCTTTTGCCACTGCTATTCTTTCTCTCATCTCCGTTGAACTATGTGCATCTTCTATTATCAAAGTAACTATATATATATATATATATATATAAGTTTGCCAGAGGAAGGCAGACGACAAACACAGAAAACAAAAAAATGATGAACACACTTACAAAGTTTCTTGATATTTCGGTGCCACTAGCACCTTGGTCGCAAGAGCGAAGATTGAGAAGGAAGGGAGGTTCCTCCCTGGGAAACTTTTATATATTCGTCACTTAAGTGATCCTAAGTGCTATATATATATATATATATATATATATATATATATATATATATATATATATACGTTGATGGATTGGAGTCAGCCATGCGGCGATGAACACACGATGTGGATAGGATGGAGGAGATAGACACACAAAAAAAGAGACGATCACACTTACATAGCTAGCTTTCGGAACTAGTCCGTCTTCAAGGCGTATCACGGAACAAAATCACGTTAAATATTTATAAACGAGGGAATTATTACAGATTCGTCTCGAGGGTGGTGAACCGGATACAAAGAGATTAACTTATGTATTTCCAACCGGCAACCAACCTCAGTGACCTCAAACTCCACCTTTGGTGTGCCACCAAGTTTCGCTATGCCTCTACCGTCCTCATTAAAAATATATCACGCGCGGGCAGCGAGTTTATAGAGAGAAAAAAATACGCCCGCTCAGCGATGAACGGTGACGACACTGGCGTATTCTGATGCTAATTTTTTTAAATCCTGGGAGCGTGCCAACCGCGTGGCTTGGAGGGTTTTCTAAACTTTTTTTTTTCGAAAAAAAATTGGGACGCGGAGCCAACAATGGAGAGTGAACTCGGGTAGAGCGGAAGTCGTCTCTTGTTAGCAGGCCGAGCCCAATGCGTGCGCGCGCACGCCGTTCGTCGTTTCCTCAACTCAACAATCGGCGGCAGTCGCTAGTCTTTTTTTTTCCTATTCGTGTTTACGCAGCCGCTGCATATCCGCTTATACTCGGCGGTGTGGAAGCCCGGCCAAAAGAAACTGAAGCACGCGCCATTCGATTCAGGCAGGTGGGGCATGATGGGAAGAAATCATGGGCCGGTTAACTAACGGGCCATGATATGTTTGGTTCAAAATTATTACGGTAGTTTCAACGAGATTTTTTCCCCATTCATTAAAGTTAGTAGATTCGAACTTTATTAGAATTTAAGCCCTTTGTGGGTTGAACACGAACACAAATTCAAAGAGTTGACTTACATCCCAAACATTTTATAATTTACGTACCTAATGGCCAGTTGCAGGATCGATAAATATGTATTCTATAAAGCTATGGGACCCATAAGCCATGGCAACCATTCAATATGTGTTGCAGAATCATTCGATAAATTAATTTGTTTCATAACTTATGGCACGGAGTTATGAGTTCCATTAAGTAGACAAGATGGTGGATGCGCAATGAACCGCTTGGGGACTTAATTACTTGATGAAAGAGTTATTTTGAGACAAATGACCAGTTTTTTTATTCATATGACTAATTATTATGTGCATTAGGAATTATTCATAGGCTAAACTTTCATAAATTTTATCCGGCGGTAGAATATTAGATCAAATATTCGAACCAATCACCTATTGGTAAATAAGCTATGTAACTAGTAGATGTGTTCCTGCAACCTGAATATTTTTATGAGATCTATAACTTTATGGATCTTATAACTGTTGATTCCATAATTAACAGGTCTTGCAACCGGCCATAAGTAAAGCATCGGATTTGGTACAGACGTCTCATTTTTGCAATTGAAAGGGATGGTTTTTATACTTATCTGTGTTAACTTCTACTTCAGTAAGAAAAGCATTACATTTGATGTAGGCGTCAAAATGCTGCTATCGCTCGCTATCAAAATCATATGTTTTCATAATGCGTAAATATATGCATGTCTACATACGTAAGATGTGAATAAAATGCTTCTTTGCAGGAATGATAAATTTTTTCATTCCATCACGAGGTTTTCGTCCAAGATTTTTTTTGTCTTTTAATTGAGATTTTGGCCTTAAAATCACTTCAAATATTCGCCATTTCAAGAACAGGAGTTTTCCTCGTCCACCGGAGCAAAGGTATGAACGGGAACGGGAATATCTGGGGTATATTCGGCGTATGTTACGCAATGACTAACATGAAATTGCAGGCAACTTTAGTTAGAGGTATTGCTCGACCACAAACAGGCCAATAACTGTTAATACATCATGCAACGTACATAAACTTTGCAAGACAAATGTACAAATGAATCCTTTCTTCCGGTGTACAATTTTTATTCTTCTATTTCTCAATTTAATTGACAAGAGAAACCTCTTCTGGAAGTTAAATAAAACAAAACCTGTCACGAAGGCTTCCGGGGTTTTCTTGTTTTTTTTTTGTTTTTTTTCGGGATCTCCCCTCGTAGCACCATTTTAGAGGACGACCGTTTCGCCGGCATAGCAGTCGGCTTCATCAGGTTCTAACCTGACCAGACCAAAGAAAATATTTAACAATTAGGACCTGATGAAGCCGACTAGGATTCCGGCTAAACGGTCGCATACAAAATGGTGCAACGCGGGGAGAATCCGAAAAATGCCAAAAAAAACAAAACCTAGTTCGAAGTTTTGAACTCAAGTTATACTTATTAGAAAAATGACCATTTCCGTTCAATTTTTTCCATTGTACTACGGTCCTGATGGTTAAAAATCAAAGAAAAGGACAGCATTCGCGGGCTCAATTTTTCTCACAACACTCAAAAACGTCAATCACTACGAGACGATTCTCACAGCTGGCTTCGCAAAACACCATCATAAGACTTCTCGATGGCATATCGATCAACACACAATGTCTGGTATTTGTTACGCAAGAGTGGTACGAATGATTGAATGGCTGCCTCCTCATCAAGCAATGAAATACGTCTCAAATGGCGATGGTGCTTTCGCGAAAGCTTTCCCCTGCCGCCCCCAAGGCGATTCGATGCACAATCTATCCTTTTCCACTAGTTGCTCGCACGGCCTTCGCGTCGAATCATGTTCGTGGCGATGTAACTTCACGCATCAAGGATCACGCATTCCATCCTGGCGAGAGGCGGATTCTATCACTTTGTTGGATTCTTAAGTCAAGTCGTCATAATATGCGCCAGAGCGGTGCGAACAAAAAAAATAATGGTAAGTAGCACATTTCGACGTACATCCTCCCTATTTTTTTCGATTTCCGAATGAATAAAACTCTGTCTTTAGTCACTTGTTGGCATTCCATGCTTAACAAGTCTTTTTCACCAAACTTTTTACAATGCCACGCAAATAAATAAAACAGACACGACCCGGGTTTCGACTAATGATCGTCATCCTCGAGTAACGACGAACACGCGATGTTGACGATCGAAACCCGAGTCGTGTCTATTTTATTTATTGACGTGGTATATAATAATAATAATATCTTTGCAGAAACAGAAGGATTTATGATTGCCATACAAGATAGAATAATTAAAACAAAAAACTACAGTAAATTCATAATTAAAGAACCAAACGTGAATGACAAATGCCGAAAATGCAATAGCAAGCCAGAAACAATAGAACACATCACAAGTGGATGCAGTGTACTAGCAAGCGTGGAATACACGCAACGACATGATAATATATGAAAACAAATATATCTTGCATTAGTTAGTAAGTACAATGTATCCCATGAAACTAAACCATGGTACCTAATGACACCACTGCCTGTAATAGAAAATGAAGCTGTCAAAATATATTACAATAGAAGTGTTATAACGGACCGCCCTCGCCCAAACAATAGACCGGATATAACTCTTCAATTAAAACAAGACCGAAGAACATACTTAATAGATGTATCCATTCCAAATACAGAAAATTTAGAGGCTAAATACAAATAAAAAATACAGAAATATATTCCTCTGGCTGAAGAAATAAAAGAAATATGGAACCAAAAAACAGTTAAAATTGTACCAATAATAATATCCGCGACTGGTGTATTACCAAAAAGCTTGCACAAAAGCTTGGAAACAATAGGAATAGAAAATCATTTGTACATGAAAATTCAAAAAAACCGCAATAATTAACACGCGCTCCATAGTACGAAGATTTTTAAATGAACATTAAAACAGTACTTGAGCCTAACCCCTTTGGTGCCTTGCACCCGGGGTAGGTGAATGTTTCCCAGCCCTTAAAAAGGCTGAGAAGTGAAGAATTCAATAATAATAATAAGGCGTCTTTATTGGAGCGAGATTGAGACTAATGCAGTCCATTCTTCCATCTAAGCCCTCGTCATAAAAATGCATGATATAAGCGTGAAGAAAGATATATACATTTGAGGGGAAAATGCGTAAAGAAGTAAAGAGGTTGTATCCTTAACTAAAAAAGCCCACTGCAGGAAAACACCCACGCATGAAGGGGAGTGTGAAAAGCCTGCGAAAACCTACAGACAGGTTAAGCTAATTAAAAAAAATGTATTCTACCGTTAAAGGTAGGTTTTGTCGAATGTCAGAGAATCTACTCCCGGTTTTCCGCATACTCAGCGGCCTATTTTCCTGTATTACATCTTTCTTCGCCTCTGCATACGATCTACCCTTCTTCATCCCGTCCATGAAACCTGTTCTCTTTCTTCCCCTTCCCCGCTTGCCCAACATCCACCCCTCTTATCACACTCTTCAGCAACCCATCACCCTTTATCACATCGAAGCTAACGTAACACCAACAAAAAACATGCATGAAATACACATAAAATGATTAAAATAATAAAAGGAAAATTTATACATAACTACAAAGTTAAAAATAATGAGTATATCATATATATAACTACATCTATACATAACTACAAAGTTAAAAATAATGAGATAATAAAAAATAATGAAAAATAAAAATAATGAGAATAAAAAAATAAATAAAAAAATTTAAAAAATGAGAGAATTAAAATAAATAATAAGAAAGTTAAAAAAAAAATAAAAAATATATGAATGAGAAAATAAAATAAAGAGAAATAAATAAACAATGGTAACTCCAGAAAATAAAATGGAATAGTAACATTTTTGAACAAAAACTGATCTCCGAATGATGGTATGGTAACAGTAGAAAAAAATTTGATTTCCGAATGATAATATCCAGCTTTGCTAACCGCGCAGAGAGAATGCGTTCCTTCCGTTTTTACTCGCTTTTTGTGACACCCAATACGATTTTCAGAGAAATCACGCTAATTAGCTGCCAACTTAAAGCTTAAATTAAGCCCATAATGAAAAAAACAAACAACTAGCACACCTATCTCTCAACTGAATTTTTTTAAAGCATCTGCCAAAGCTAGTAGTCGTTTCAAAGATCTACTAACCAACGCCTGATCGTCCGCGAATCACTAATGTAATATATATACGTATTCTCTAATTTTATCTTAAGTTTAATGCAAGATTGAAGCTAAAGAATTGGTTCACGTCGATATAATGCAATTAACACGGTTTATAATAACAATAATCTATGATACCCCTCAGATATCGATGTTTTAAAATATTAACTGCTCACTTTGAAAAGAATCTAGATGTAGATAGGTTTAAAATAACAATAATATATGATACCCCTCAGATATCGATGTTTTAAAATATTAACGGCTCACTTTGAAAAGAATCTAGATGTAGATAGGTTTAAAATAACCATAATCTATGATACCCCTCTGATATCGATATTTTAAAATATTTACGTCTCACTTTGAAAATAATCTAATTTGTCAATCCACCGCGAACTCCACAAACATTTCGCGGACAACTCCACGCTCTGTTCCGATGTGATATCACGTCGGGACTCGAAAAACTGATTGAGGCAGCCAACACAAAGCGCAGGAAATACAGGAGAAAATAGGCAAGCTTTCAACTCTTTAAAAATATCCGACGCATTCCGTGGTGTGGGATGCGGTTACAATTTGCGGGCAAAGTTGAATGATCCCCCCATGGATCCACTCTCCCACATAACTTTCCCATGCGGTCCCGACTTTCTAGCGCAGTTTTAATGTTCCGACCCGTGCCTTCCACGCAACAGGCCCGGCAGGCAAAGATGTTCCTTCCTACGATCTTGATCTTTAACCCGACCACATAACCTGATTTCGCCAAAGGAGATCGCCGAATTAGATAACCAATTAATTGCCAGGATGAAAAGCTGGGCCGCTTCTTTAACGGCCAAGAAACCTTTTCAATTAGGCATTAGATATAAGCTGCGGATCTCATGAATCATACATCACTCACTCAAAAATTAAATGTACACCATGAGCGTATTGTATGACCCTTCCCTTAACGCACCAATGGTTTTAATTCCAGAACAATTGAAACTAGCCTCCAGTGCTTTTATTGGTCAGCAGGAACGAATTAATAAGGCGACTATAGTGCGTGATTTTTCACTTAACCACGGCGCTATATGATCAGCAGTCATTGCGGATAACGTTTTAAGGTGTATCTGGCCTCTAGAGTTACTAATTCCAGAAATCCTGGAAACTTGAATTTAATTAATCTTAGATATTTGTTATATAGACTGAACTGATAAAAAATAAGGCATCCAAGCTAATGTTATCATACCCGACCACATAACCTACTTTCGCCAAAGGAGAGGATCGCCGAATTAGATAACCAATCAACTGTCTGGAAGAAAACCTGAGCCGCTTCTTTAAGAGCCAGGAAACTCTATCAATTAGGTATTAGATATAAGCTGCGGATCACGTGAATCGTGCATCATTCGCCCAGAAATTAAATGGACACCATGACCGCATTGTACGATCCTTCCCTCAACACACCATGGGTTTTTATTCCAGAACAATTGAAACAAGTTTCCAGCACTTTTATTTACAGCAGGAATACGCAAGTATTAGGGTGACTGTATTGTGTAAGTATTCATTCTACCACGCAGCTCGTGAAAAACATTGCTGCGAATAAAGTTTAAGGTCAATTTGACCTCAAGTGTAACTAATTCCGGAAATCCAGAAAACTTGAATTTAGTATCTTTTTTTGAGCGTTTTATAGGCTGTATGATCCTTCATTCCATGCTCCTTACACACCAAAGGTTCTTGTTCAAGAACAATTAAAACTAGCCTACAGTACTTTTACTGCAGAGCAGGAACGAATTAATGAGGTGATTTTATTGCGTGGGTTTTCATCTTTACCACGGCGCTCATGAACAACAGTGATGCGGATAACGTTCAAGGTGTATCTGGCTTCTTAGAGTTATTTAGTCCAATAATCCTAGAGACTTGAATTTACCATCTTTGATGTGTGTTTTGTAGACTGAACTGACCAAAAAAGGGGGTATCCGTGCTAATTTTATCATACCCGACCACATGACCTGCTTTCACTAAGGAGATCCCCGACAGAGATAACCGATTAACTGCTTGAATGAAAAGCTGAGCCGCTTCTTTAACGGACAGGAAACGTTTTCAATTAGGCATTAGATATAAGCTGCGGATCACATGAATCGTGCATCATTCGCCCAAAAATTAAATGTACACCATGACCGTATTGTATGATCCTTCCCTCAACACACCATGGGTTCTGATTCCAGATCAATTGAAACTAGTTTCCAGCACTTTTATCTACAGCAGGAATGAAGTATTAAGGTGACTATATTGTGTAAGATTTCATTCTACCACGCAGCTCGTGAAAAACATAGCTGCGAATAAAGTTTAAGGTGGATTTGGCCTCAAGTGTAACTGATTCCGGAAATCCAGAAAACTTGAACTCAGTATCTTTTTTGTGCGTTTTATAGACTGAACTGATCAAAATACAGGGTATCCGAGCTAATTTTATCATACCCAACCACATAACCTGCTTTCACAAAGGAGATCGCCACATTAGATGACCAATTAACTGCTTGGATGAAAAGATGAACCGCTTCTTTAAGAGCCAGGAAACGTTTTCAATTAGGTATTAGATATAAAATACGGATCTAATGAATCATACACAATTCGCAAAAAATTAAATGAACACCATGGCCGTATTTTATGATCCTCCCTGCCTTCCCCTAACACATCAATGATTCTTATTCCAGAATAATCGAAATTAGCCTCCAGTACTTTTATTGAACAGCAGGAACGAGCTAAAAAGGTGAATATAACGCGTAAGTTTTCACTTTACCACGGCGTTCATGAACAACAGTGACGATGGCGCTTAAGCTGGAACTGGCCTCAAGAGGCACTCATTCCAGAAATCCTGCTAATCAGAATGCACTATGCAATTTATTTATTTCGGGGTAAATAATTAAAAAGGTATTGAAGATTCGTTAAAAAAACCAATGATGGCGGTTTTTCGATACCTTTTCAATTATTCAAACCATGCCTCTCCGTACGTATCCACAGGAGAAAAGCTTCCGTTCTCATCCTAATATTTCGAAAAGTAGTAAGGGGCTGTCCATAATCCACGGAGACACTAAACAGGGGTGGGGGGAAGAGGGTTGTCAATAAAGGTCCACGTTGGGGGCTGAAGGGGTTGGAGGGATGTCTACGTAGACCATGGTCCACACCATTTACAATGGTCGACACCATACAGTTTACAGTAAATGACAGATTATCGTAGCAAACAAGAGTAGTTGTTTCTTTTACTTACCTTTCTAAAAATCAGCCTTAAATTACAGGTAGTCCATGACAATCAATTAATAACCCGTTGCACAGCTTTTTCCGCAAAAAATAGAAAAGTCTACGAGGACAACAAGGGGTGGGGGGGGAGTATCTGGATGAAGTCTACGAGTGTCCACGATGGGGGTTTGGGGGGGGGGGGTCGAAAATTGGCCAATTTTTTTTACGTGGATTATGGACTGCCCCTAAGTCATACCACGGTCTAAATACCTCAAATTATATTATGCCCTCCTCGGACACAACGCCGAGACATCAAAAACTTCGACAAAAAAAAATAAGCCTCGCACGGATTCTTCTGCCTCTTCTGTCTGGAGCGGGGGAGGGGATCGTCGATTCCCACGGGAGAGAGAGAGTGAGGGGAAAGACGCAAGGACGTCGACCTTTTCCGCAAAAGATATCCGTGATGTGCAAAACTTACGTCACCTTCAGGGCTTGATTGTGAGGGGGGGTGGGGGGTTGAGGGGGATGAAGAGGGAAAGAATTGTGTTTTTCCATCGCCGCCGATAAATGCCACGGCTCGAAAATTTCTCACGCCAGCCTCCGGCTTCCATCCAAGCGATGCACGAGCCAGAGGAAGGCTTCTCACACTTTCGCTGAGCCGGCCATCGTGTCTTTAAATACGGAGGCGGGAATAATTTTCTAACAATAAACGCGCCGTTTTCTCAACTAATTGGAGATCCTTGAAATTGTGCGCTAAGTTAGTTTGAGGGAGGATTTTCTCAAACATAACAGAGACCATATTTGAGTTTCATTTATTTGAGAGATGAAAGAATAAGGGAGATGGTCCAGGAGGAACCGCTTCAGTGAAGGATAGAGACGTCTAGGCTTGAATGGTTGGGGCATATGAGAAGGATGGAAACTGACAGAATGCCGAGGGAGATACAGTTCTAGTTCAAAATAAAGTGCCGATCACAAAGGACAAATGTAAAACAGTTCTCCATCTTGAATAGGACCATAAGGGACTGGAACGGCCTACTACCAAAAATATTTGACCCCTTCCCGAAAAAATTAAGTATTTTGAAAAATAGGTGAAAGAAGTAGAGGGTTTCAAGGTTTATTCTTTTATTCGACTGTTTTTATTGTTACCACCAGGCCAATGGCCTACTTGTAACTGTAATTGTTATAAAAAATGATAAAAATACAGGAATGTACACTCAATTGAAATGGCCTCGATGAAGACCACGGGATAGATGGTTGAAAAGCGATAAAGAGAACGTAGACAAACGGAAAGATGATAGGAGGAGGGTGAGATATGAGAAATTGTGGAAGGATAGAAAAAAGTGGAAATGCCTGTATACGAAGCAGATCCAGCCGGTGGCTGGAAACTATAATAGATGATAATGGTTGTACATTTTTAACATCTACATCTACATAATACCCTGCGAGCCGCTTAATGGACGTGTGGCAGGGGGTGTTAGGTCACCAGCCGTGTAAAGATGTATGGGATAAGGAGATGAAATGGTGACATGTATTATAGGAGTGTATTTAGTGGAGCTCAATTTTTATTGTGGTCGCTTATTGTTCGCGTAAAGAACGAGGTTTCATACCTATCTGTTCGGTAATGTGTCTCTCCTATGCTATCGCTCCTGTCAGACCTAGATGTGTAGTATGACGTCTTGATCATATTCTCTGTGTCGCTCTGAAAAATATCAGTTCTGAATTTCTCAAGCAGCCTACGCCTAGCGTGTAGCCTCCGAGTCTCTAGGGGCTCCCACCAAAATTCCTTCTAAAAGTTGTGAGACACTATATGTACGCTCGTATCAGTGTTTAACGAAGCGTACTGCTTTCCTTTGTATTTTATTAATTTTTTGGTAAAATCTTTAGGACTAAAATACTCGCGGCGTATTCGAGGTGAGGCCTAACCAAAGCGAAGTTGCGTCTCTCATTCACTTTTTAGATTATTGAAAAGAAAAACCTTTGTGCGTCGAGGCATTTTCAGCGTACTTCGTGAAAAAAACCACTTAAGTTAAAGAAACAGACATGTACATATCCATAATTATTGTGACGAATTGTCTCGTAAAGTATTTATCCGCCGCTAATGTTACTATGTTTACTCTATGCTTATTACAACAGACTAGATGTAGGATCTCCTCAAATTTCGAATGTGGGGTCTATGATGACCAAGGAATGCGTCTCCCTCGGAAAACTTAAAAAAAATCAAATTAACAAGGACAATGCCGACTACTATTTAGTATGTTTCAATCCACAGTGTTTTTTTTATTGGTACCTTCAGGTACCTGAAGATTACCCAGTAGTGTTGAAACTAGTTGTGCCAGTAAAAAATTCTGTGGATTAAAATATAGTTGGTATTGTAATTATTAATTCAATAATGTACTTCCACGTTTCTGCACCATACCGGACCCTCAGAAAGAAGGCCGAGAATAGAGGCTGCAGGCATTTGAGAAGTGGATGTGGAGAAGGATGGAGAAAGTGAGGTGGATGGAGAGGAAGACTAACGAGGAATGGCTTGAGATGGTAGGCGAGGAAAGGAAACTTTTGAGTGAAATTCTAAGTTAGGCCCCGGGAAGGTGTAGAAAACCATGAGGAGATTCTCTGACATTCAGCAAAACTTACCTTAATCGGTAGAATAATTAAAAAGAAAAAAAATGTACTTCCACAAGGTTACGCCTAAAAGGATTGAAGCCAAAAAGTCAAAATTTACTTTACATGCTAATTGTTAATTTTCCACCGCCGAAATTGAGGATATCCTCGAAATTATAGCGCCTGGCGATCATGGAGAAATGAAGCGATCCATGAAAACGCCTCCCGTTTATGTACGCTTCCGTGCTCGCTGGGCCCAGATATGGATCGTGTATTTTTCATTAGGTACGCTACGGCGCCTTCCCTGACGTTTACACGGGGATTAAATGCTCCCGGAGGCCGAGGAGCGTGATGGCATTAAAATGCTGCTACCCGCCAGCGATAACGAACGGTTGAAATTCTTATATGGTGGCAGCCTGCCTTTTTGTATCATAGGGCTGATAAGCGGAAAGGGGTGGGTGATTTTTCAAAGTTGCCAGCTGTATAGAAAAGCCTGAGAGTTAATCCGCTGAAAGTGCACTCTATGGTCGTGTGGACGTAACTGTTTAAATGTCTTATATTGCAATCATTACTTTTACATACCTATATTAAACAAGTCTGTAAAAAAGTGTACATCGTTTATTTTATACGTGAAAATATTACTCTTAAACTCATGTGCTCTTGGAAATTAGCCCGTCGGACTCTTTATGACGTGCCTATCTGTATTTATACACTCGCCAGATCGTTACACTCGTTTCAGTCGATTGGATTTACAAAAGAAAAACACCGTCCCATTTTTTCGGAGTCGTATTTGTCCTGTCGTGCTGTGAAGTGATCTCGATTGAATTCGATCACAGGTTTATCTGGATGGACGTGAATCTAAAACAACCCATGTCCATCTGGTAAAGGAGTTCTGGTTAGAAAATAAACCGATCTGGGGTGCGATTCTGTTTCTCCATAACGCCACAGCGCCGCGACCACGCGGTAAAATAGTGAGTAGCTCCGCGACAATGCAAATCTGTTTTTCCGATCTCGCGCCATTTTAGTTCGTGCAACGCTTATTTATCGTATTGTCGCAATGGTGGTAACGTCGGAAGAAACAGAAATGCGCGCGGCGCCTCGCTAGCGACAGCAAACGCTATTATGTATATCACCGCGTTATGAGAGCGTATGTAGAAACAGAATAGCCCCCCTGGTATCGTTGCCTAAAGTTGCATTAATTTTATGTAATATCACGAGAGAAAATAATATAACACCAAAACAACGCAGTAACAAACTTAAATGCTAACAAAGGGTTGGTGTGCCCTGGAGAGTTACTTCCTCTAGTTTTCTCAGCAATAGATCGAGTGTATTTTTACTCTTTACAAATGTTTTTTACGGGATTGTACAGAGAAAAATTGGTTGTTTAAAAGGGCGGGAGAACACGCTTTTGTAAGCCATTTGCCGCAACAAAAGTTCCGCAGGCAGGTTTGAAGAGCCTTTTTACGCGTGGAATTTATGGTAAGAACCACTTGCTGCGACTCACTTATACAATTAACTTTGCCATTGTAAACGCATGTATCAGCCATAAAAATCTTGTAAAACCAAGGTATATTTAATTTGAAAAAAATGTCGTTTTAAAATTTTTATTATTAAAACATGGCACTAGACTGTTAAAAAAATACAAATCATGCCTTTCTCACATAAATGCGATCCTATTCCTTTTCCATATTCTTTTCCTTTTCCTTGCCTTCTGACTCATCACCCCCTGCCTCTTACGGCGTCACGCGGGATAGTGCATACTGATGTACATATACATGTCATCGCATGTTCGAAGAGTAGTAAAGTAGTGAGAACTTTGCGCCATGAGGGAGAGGCATAATTCTCTTTCGTGATGAAAAATACAACACCGGCTACCGTTGGCGCGAACACAGGTCAGCCCTCTTAATATGGAAGTTTTAAGCGATCGTAAATGGGCCCCGCTTTCGTACGCCCACTGATCTAGTCCCTTTTTAATGCAAGCGTTCCTTTTTTCGAGTTTCACTAGTTCTGTAAAAAAAAAGTACGGCTACGCAATATGGAGAGGCCATGTGCTTTCCTTTTTTTAAAAAAAAATGCATGAATAATTTTTTTTAGGGAGAGTTCGCGTGTTGCCGTGGAGACCATGGTGGGGCGGCGATAGTTTTCCGAGTGGGTTCCCTTGGTGCATGCGATGCATGTCGACCGAATGTTTACTTTCCTCCCGACCTCTTTCTTAACGTGGGCGAGGACCGGTGGAATGTCGGGAGCTCTTGCGTCTCTGCGAAGGCGTAACTTGTTCGGAAACCGTACCGCAGTCTATAGTAGAGAATTTCACGCTCCTTTTGACGGTATGGGTCTTTGGAAGAACGTTTTGGTCAAACTTACGGTGACTGGGAGCAGCAATAGCGGGTCACTGAGGGCACGTTTTAACAATTTTCCCAATAAATCGAAAAAAAATACTTCTATATCAACATCTACACACTATCGGAAATCAAAAACTTTTAAGTAATGGTCCACTAATATTTTCATTGTTTACGACCCGGGTTTCGTCACGTAATGACATCTTCAGGTGCGACATCTTCATGACTTCTCACATGATATTTTCACCTTTCGTCACGTAATGACCTGAAGATGTCATTACGTGACGAAACCCGGGTCGTAAACAAAGAAAATATTAGTGGACCATTACTTAAAAGTTTTTGATTTCCGATATTTATTTATTTATTTATTTATTTTATTTCACCACCAAAAACGGCACAAAGGCTATTACATTGGCTGACATACTCAATAAATAAATAAAAAATTTCAAACAAAAACATAATATTCATTAAATAAAACAAATGAGGTAAGCGTAAGAAGATACTTAGGGATTGGAGAGGGATGGATCATTTAAGTGGCGTTTTAGGGAGGATTTGAAAATGGTGGCAGAGGAGAAAAGGTCCAAGGAAGGATATTTCGAGGCCAAGGAGTTAAACAAGGAGGGGATTCGGAAGAAGAGAGAGCGCTGGGAGATGGAAAGGCGGAATCTGGGAGTATGCAGTAGACAGTTACTGCGTAATGGACGGGAAGGAACATGAATACTAAAGAGAGGGAGTATTTCATTGGTCCGTAGAGAGCCACTGAAGATTCTTTGTAGGAACAGCATATCTGATAGGACACGGCGGTGAGTTAAATGTGAAATGCCAAGGGAGGAAAGGATGATGTCACGGGATGAGCTTCTGAATGTGGGGACTCGATGGCGAACTATGGCGAGAAAGAAGTTGACTGGACGGTTGAGCAAATCCAAGGTAGTGGGGCAGGCGGTAGACCAAATTGGTGCACAGTATTCTAAGATGGGGAGAATACAACCGAAAAAGACAGTTTTCAGAGCTGTAGGGTCCTGAACGTCAGTGAGGCGGTAAAGCATGCCAACTATTGCCATCGCCTTCCGCACAATCATTCTAATGTGGCCATTAAAGTTGAGTTTTGAATCAAGAATGACTCCTAAGTCACAGTGGGAGGTCACAGGGAGGATAGGATTATTTAATAGAGTGTAAGAATGTGAATGGGGTTTGCTTTTTAATGAAAAGGTCATAAGAGCTGATTTTGAGGGGTTGATTTGCAGCTGCCAAGTTGAGCACCAATCGGAAACAAAGTTGATGGCGGATTGAAGGAAATGTGAGTCGGAGGGGCGATCAACTTGCTTGAAAATTTTGCAATCGTCCGCGTACAGCAGAATATTGCAGCCGAGAGGGATTATGCCCTCAGTGATGTCATCCAAATAGAGTGAAAACAGAAGAGGGCCAAGGACGCTTCCCTGTGGTACACCAGACACAACAGGTAGGTAAGAGGAAGAGGTGCCATCAATGGATACACGTTGGAAACGGGAGCTGAGGAAGCTGTGAATTAAAGACAGGAAATTTGCGTGGATGTTGTACCGGTGTTGGAGTTTATGTAAAAGTAAGGAGTGATTTACGGTGTCGAAGGCTTTGGAGAAGTCGATATAGCAAACATCAAGTTGAGAGTTTGATTCGAAAGATTGTGTGATGTGGTGGTGCAATACAGCGAGGTTAGAGAGGCACGATCCACCAGGAAGGAAACCATGCTGATGAGGGGAGATGTGGGGGAGGGTGAAGTGAAGAAGATGACTATGTATAATACGCTCAAAAATTATGGATAGAACAGGTAAAATGGATATTGGGCGATAATTCTCAATGACACCTTTGGGGCCATGTTTTAAAATTGGGGTGACATTAGCGTTTTTCCAGTGTGCAGGAAAAGAACCAATTGAGAAGAACCTATTGAAGAGGATAGAGATGGGGACGCAAAGAGAGGTAGCGGTGCGAGAGAGAAAGAGAGAACCAATATTGTCGGATCCAGTGGCCTTTGACGTGGGTAGTGCGGTTAGATAAGACAAAACTTCGTGGGGGTTGGTAGAGATAGAGCAGAGGGACTGATGGCATACGGGTTGAAGCTTAGGGAGGGGGAGGGTTGGAGAGGCGGTGTTGAAGTTGGCACAAAAATACTCGTTGAATACATCGGGACGATCTTCACCTTGAAAACATAGTCCATTAAAGGAAACAGAGGTGGGGATTCTGTGCGACTTTCTCCTAGCATTGATAAGGGTCCAAAATCTTTTGGGATTGACAAAAATTCCCTCCGTTATTTCACGGATGTGGTTCTTGTAGTCCCGGCGAATGAGAAAGCATGAATATATGGAGAGGTTCCACAAAGTGAAGCCTGAATTCATTAGTTATATCTACACACTACATTGCGAGCCGCCGGAAGGGCGTGTGGCAGGGGGTGTGAGGACACCAGCCGTGTAAAGATGGAAGGGATAAGATTTTGGGAACATACTCTGTGTTTTCAGGCCTGATAGAGTGGAAGCGGAACATATCTGCAGCATGAAAAATGAGCAAATTCGCCTTTCACAGCATCTTCAGGTCTGAAGATGCTGTACAAAGCGAAACGGTTGTAATAAATATTACCACAGTGGAAGTTGTCCATTATTCATTTTGCAGTTAAGGTATTGGGAGGTGGAATTTTGACGCGTATTATGGGAGTGTAATAAGTGGAGCTCAGTTTTTATTGTGGCCGCTTATTGTTCGCGGAAACAACGATTTTTCGTACCTATCTGTTCGGCAATGTATCTCTCTTATTTTATCGCTTCTGTCAGACCTAGAGATGTAGCGAGGATTCATGACAATATTCTCTATGTCGCTCTGAAAAACACCAGTTCTGAATTTCTCAAGCAACCTAAGCCTAGCGTGTAGCCTCCAAGTCTCTAGGGGCTCCCACCTAAATCCCTCTAAAAGTTGTGAAACGCTATATGTACGCTCGTGGCAGTGTTTAACGAAGCGAGCTGATTTCCTTTGTATTTTATTAATTTTTTGTGGTTAAATCTATTTCATCAGGGTCCTAAATGCTCAGGGCGTATTCTAGGTGTGGCCTTACCAGAGCGAAGTAGCAACCCTCTTTCACTTTTTCATCCGAGGACCTTCCTATTATACGTTTAACAAAACCTAGTTTCTTTAATGCTGCGCCACATATGTTTTGTATGTGTAATCCCCACGCTATATCAGAAGTTAAGGTAATTCCAAGATACTATCATGGTATAGGTACCGTATGTCTTTATTATGTGATACTATCATGGCGACGACATCTCTAGGTCTGAAAGAAGCGATAAAATAAAGAGAGAGAAATAAAGGAGTCATGATAATATTCTCTATGTCGCTCAGAAAAATACCAGTTCTGAATTTCTCAAGCAACCTAAGCATAGCGTGTAGCCTCCCAAGTCTCTAGGGGCACCCACCTTAATCCCTCTAAAAGTTGTGAAACGCTATATGTAAGCTCGTAGCAGTTTTTTTTACGAAGCGTGCAGTTTCTCTTTGTATTTATTATTTCTTTTGGTTAAATCTTTATGAACAGGGTCCCAAATTATCGCGGCGTATTCGAGATGAGGCCTAACCAGAGCGAAGTAGCATCTCTCTTTTACTTTTTCATCCGAGGACCATCCGGTTATACGCTTAACAATACCTAGATCCTTTAATGCTGTCTCCCCATCGACTTGACTTTTTCCCCAAAGGAAAAGACCGGAAATAAGGTGCAAGAAGTGGGATGCCTTGCTTAGCAGCCATGCTCATCAAGACATCGCTACCATTTCTCCTTCCTTGGAAGTCAACTTCCATGCATTAAGGCCGTCTTAACCCGACTGTGGAATCTCCTCGCCGGCGTGGTTACATCATCCAGACAAGGGCGAGATAATCTTTGAAAGGGAAAGGGGTGTGTGTGTGGAATGCTGGTCAGTTTGGGTGGGGGGGACGGAGGTTGAAGTATTATACACACATATACAAGAATCTCTCTTACTTGGACTTTCTCCTCCCCTGGGGCTGGATCTCTCGTGACACGCCCCCTCCCCCTCTTCCCCTCCCCTCTGTCGCATTGGCGCTCTTTATAGGTCGCGAGTATTAATGATTATTTATGAGACACCGCTGACCCTTAAAACAGATGAAAGATGCAGGGGTTTCACAACCGCTGTGACGCGCCCAACTGGCGGTTTGTGATGGGGATTTCTTTTGAAGGTCATATTGGGCGGGACGAAATGTGTCACGGAGTTTATTGGCTTATGGTTTCTCTCTCTCCAACTCGGTCAATGCAATATATTATAATGTTATGTAATATAATATAATATAGTATAGTATAATATAGTATAGTATAGTATAGTATAGTATAGTATAGTATAGTATAGTATAGTATAGTATAGTATAGTATAGTATAGTATAGTATAGTATAGTATAGTATAGTATAGTATAGTATAGTATAGTATAGTATAGTATAGTATAGTATAGTATAGTATAGTATAGTATAGTATAGTATAGTATAGTATAGTATAGTATAGTATAGTATAGTATAGTATAGTATAGTATAGTATAGTATAGTATAGTATAGTATAGTATAGTATAGTATAGTATAGTATAGTATAGTATAGTATAGTATAGTATAGTATAGTATAGTATAGTATAGTATAGTATAGTATAGTATAGTATAGTATAGTATAGTATAGTATAGTATAGTATAGTATAGTATAGTATAGTATAGTATAGTATAGTATAATATAATATAATGCGATACAATATAATACAATACTCACAATAGTTTCTATTTCTAAATTAATTTCCCGAAATTTTTTTCATTTGTTGCATTAATATATGTACCTCTGAATTTAAAATGCCATTATTTTTCAAATCACTCGTTCGTATTTATTAATTTCGTTATCCACCATAGCACGGGGCAACGGGAACTTGGACCTGAGGCCTTTATTGCCTTGTGTATGCGGTCACTATGGGAATAACACAGGTAGTTAATGAGTGATACCTATATGTTATCCTGTATGGTAAATGCATGCATCATTAGGGTTCTTTATGGCCTAATAAACCATATCATTCTCTTTTCCCCGTTGAATTTCAACGGGCACTCGATCATTGTTCTTAAAAAAGGCGAGGAAAGATGTTCATTTAATGTTTTGATTCGTCGCCTTTCTTTATCTGGTTGTAGTTGTGGGGTCATCAAAAAACTGGCTGCATTTTGTTTTCTTCATGCATGATTCTACGATCGTTGCACAATCTTCTGCTTCGCCCTTTGATTTCCCGTAATTCATAACGTTATTCTGCGTTCTTGCTTTCAACCCCTTGACCTTGTTAAATGGGTCTTAATCGAATCAGTGATGACACATGTTGTCTTAAGTCTCTGCTTCTTTCGCTTTTCCTGCGGCTTTCAGTGCTTGGCTTGATTACTTAAACTCTTTATCTCGCTGCTGCTGAGAGAATTACTGCCATAGTATTTAGCATTTTTCCTAGCACCCCATACCACGTAGTCTTGAAGAGGCTTAGAGAGAAGACGCTTAAGAGGAAATATCCTTGCTGGTATCGACAATCGAGTCTTTCGACCGTAAGGCTACGTCCAAACGCCGTTAACCTACCAGATACGCACTTCAGCTCGCGTTGCCACGGACGCAAAAATGCCATAAAAACGTCATTGAGTCGCTATACGTTAAAGGGAATAACGATACACATGAACATGGGTCGTAAGTCTTCCTCAAGTTTCTAAAGGATGGGTAGGGAAGGGAGCTTGTTGGCGCTCGAGGATCTAAAAAGATGTGTGTCCTTCGTTTATGGTTTGGACGGAGCGTGGTCGAAGTTACGCCCCTTTCTTATGAGTGGGAGTGTTCCTGAAAAAAAAAGCCTGCGTAAAGAAAGCGAGGCACTGGGCCGGGCAGTTGACTGTCTCCTCCGGAAGATCGTTGTCCCATAAGGGAGGAGTAAGGTTACTTAAAATCGATCGGGCCCGGACCAAACCCTTGGACCACCCCGATGCACAAGCATGTAAAGACCTTGTGGCACGCTGGGAATGGGAAAAATGCATTTAATTTATCTCTTCGAATCCACATTGAAAATAATCCTTGTACACTATGTATACCTTTACACATTTATTTATTAACAGTTAGACGTACTACGCGTTTCGCAACTTGGTGCACCTCGATGTACAATTGTTTATATTTTATCTATTGATTGTTACGATAGTAACCACCGCAAAGATTATAAACCAGCAGATGCTTGGCAAAATGTCGGCCCCTGTGGCGGCGGGGTAAAGTCCTCGCCTGCTAACCCTAGGGTCGCGGGTTCCCTTCGCGGGAGCCCCTAGAGACTCGGGAGGCTACACGCTTGGCTTAGGTTTCTTGAGAAATTCAGAACTGATATTTTTTCAGAGCGACACCGAGAATATTATCATGACTCCTCACTACATCTCTAGGCCTGACAGATGCGATAAAATATGAGAGATACACTGCTGAACAGATAGGTACGAAAACTCGTTGTTTCCGCGAACAATAAGCGACGACAATAAAAACTGAGCTCCACTAAATACACTCCCATAATACACGTCACCATCTCGCCTCCCAAAACCTTACATCTTTACACGGCCTATAACCAAACATCTCCTGCCACACGCCCATGCGGCGGCTCGCAGGATAGTATGCAGGCGTAGATTTACGTGTTCCAACCACCTATCCTGTCTCCTATATTCTTCTTCAAAAGTTTCCTATTCTCATCCACCGTATCAAATACTCCACCCTTTATCTTCCGCTCCACTAAATCTTTTCACTACTCCTCCAAGCTCACATTTCAAACGCCTTTAACCTATCTCCGTCCTCTGTTCTCAGAGACCACGTTTTCAATCAAAGAATCCCTGGAACACAATTTTCCCGTCATCAGCTTCCTCCTACATCTGAACGCCTCCCTCGCTAGCGAATTTTATTTATAATCTCCAACTGAAGTCCAATCACGAGGAAGACTCTGGTCAGCTCTCAGCTTTCTTTTCCACCTCCTGTCCTGCTTTCAAAGAGGAAGCGCTTGAATATATGCGTGTGCGATGCTCTCTCGCGCGCCGAGGGAGGCCCTGAGCCCGTGAACGCACACATGCGTAGTCATTAACCCCGTTCCTGGCGCCAGTCTGCCGTTAAAGCATTGTTCCAAAAGAGGGGGGCTTTTGTGAGAATTTCGGCGGGAGCGGTGCCGCGGTATCCAACCACCATCACCGCCATGAAAGGAAGTCTTTTTCCTCTCCCACAAACACCCTCCTCCACCCCACTTCCACCCCTATTAATAACACACCCCTTTCCACCCAATCCCCCTACGCTTGCTTACTCATCCCCTAACCGTAAAATTTTCAAGCTCGACTGTTGTCCGGGAGAGAAAACTTGCCTTTGAAAACTAAACCCCGGCGGGACTCAGGTAACAATGGGGTTGGAAAGAATATGAAAGCCCTCTTTAGGTACATAGTTTCAGCGAGATAGTTCCCTAGCCATAATAGAGACCATATTCAAATTATGCGCATTGATTTCAGCAGGTGTAGGAAGCATAAATTAAATATTGCATTTTTACTGGTGCAATAATATACTTTTGTAAGGCAGAAATTCTAAGTAATTAAATAAAAATATCCATATAATTCTCTTAACTTGACAGATTTTTTCGCGCGGTACGTTCAAAACTCATTTACTACTGAAGATGTTTTGTGATGATGAAAACATGGATTTTTTTCTTTAACTATTCTACCGGTTAAGGTAGGTTTTGCTGAATGTCAGAGAATCTCCTCCCGGTTTTCTACACGTTCCGGGGCCTATATCGCTCCTGTATATACTTTTTCGCCTCAGCATACGATCTACCCTTCATCCCGTCCATAAAACCTATTCTCTTTCTTCCCCCTCCCCGCTTGCCCAACATCATTCCCTCAATCATATTCTGGGGGTTAGAATATTCCTCAATTACATTTCACAAGGTCTCTCTGGAGTGCGTACACGTACCATTTCCCATGTAGAAGGGGTTGTATTTGTCGTCAAAATTTCGTAAAGTAGTTCGGTAAGGGACTGGTGTTTTTGGTATTTTTGGAAGGGTGAGATATTTTTAATAAAAATGAGGCCGAATTCATTGATTTGTAGGTGAAATGATATTTAACCCAAATTGCCTCAAAGTAACAGCTATAGAAGTGCAAGTACATCTAGGTTCTATTCGGTAATGCTGTCTCATACATCACTGCGCAGACTCGAACACGTCACCAGGTTCGTCACGGACGACCCGAGGAGCCGTATTCTCCGGAACGTGTGGCACGTGGCTCCGGAACGTGTGGCACGCATAGGCTTCAGGAAGCGAACTTAATATTATTTTATAATAATCTAATAAAGTAATATGTAACATATACGCATTTTGAAATGAAATTACAGTTATGCTTCAAGTTAAGAAAGGAGTGGGTAACCTCCACGAGGTATATTTTGGTCTAAATTTACGATAGAACATTTCTAGTGATGAAACAAGAACAATCACTAGTCTCGTATGATAACTCTCTCGGAATGACTTTTCTCAGGGTATTACAGCAGACAAAAAGATCTCAGTTAGTCAATAATAATAATATACTGAAACGTCAACTGCTGGCACAATAAGACTTAAATGCACAATATTCACTCGCAGACTTTCTAGGCGAGAATGCACCGTCGAAGGTTTGAAGATAATTTACGATTTTTGAGCCAGTTTCTTCCCAACCTAAGAAGCTTAAATACATGGCTGCAAATAATAACTGACTTCCCGCACAAATGCGACCTTCAAAGGAATATAGGGCAACTTTTTCACCGAAACGACTAAGCTCTAAGAACTAACTAGACACTACGTAGCGAATCGCCGCGAGAGTGGCAGGGGTTATTAGGGCACCGCCTGTACAGGAAGTGAGGGAAAGATGGGGAAGGAACATGAAGAGGTAGAGAATGAAAGTGAATTTTATGTAAGTTGAGCGTTTTATTTGAGTCCCGCACCAAATATTATGTTCACAAGCGGTGCTTGGAAAAAGGATATTTTCGCACAAATCAGTTCGGTAAAGAATCTTTCTTATTTTCTTCGTTCTTGTTATAGTAATAAAAAATTGCCTCTATGAAAGCAGGTTTATGCAGGTTTTGCGTACTGCATTTGTACGCGGGTGTTTTCCTGGAGCCGGTTTTTTCGACAAGGATATATTAGACGTATAATCGTTGAATTTTACCCTAGCAGGTAAATTTATATTTACCCATTCTTACTGCATTGTGTCGAATGTAAAATATTTCTGCCATATTAAGAATGTAAAAATACTCAACTGCTCAACTTTATTGTCCAATTTTGCCACGAGTATCCCTGTTATTCGTTATTTTTTTTACGTGTATTGTTGCGAAAAAGCCGTCCGATCCGAAATTTAACGGAAAAAAGTGTATTTTTAAAATATTTATTGCTGTACTCGACGACGGTTTGAGATATCGACAGCGTGAAAAATATATTACGTATGCCTACAATGTTCTTCACTGTCTGTGGGTAACATTTTTTTTCGTCTCCCTTGGTTACCGAGATAATAATTAAACAATCTTTAAATGTCTCCGAAAATTTCTATTTTCTAAAGATTAAAACATCATTTCGTCGCCTTATCGCCGACCGAGTTCCTTTAAACTTTGTCAGTACATGGAAGACTGTACTTGACGTTAGAAAATGTAAACTATTTCAAGCTGGTTGTATCGAGTAAGTGAGTGGTGAGAGGTATTCCCTCACGTCAGGTTTTATTAGTTATTATTATTATTAATATTATTAGTTATTTTTATAATTATTTTGTCACCTCCAACAGTTGGGGAGTGGCCGTTGGAGTTTATAAATAACATTCTCCATGAAGTCCTAAGACTCATGTAAGTAATATGAATTCTCCTGATGTGCAATCAAAAAGTGTACTGCCTGATTCGCTAGTCTCTTAACAGCTCGTTAAGTTAGTTGAGGAAGACATTCTGTGATCGCTCGTAGTAGCTTTTAACGAATAAAGCGACTTGCCAATGTATTTTCTTCGTTTTACCCAATAAATCTTCCTGTGAAGGTCTCTGAATGATCGCGGCGTTATTAAGTCTACAGACAGAGCGAAGTAGCATGTTTCTTTCACTTTTTTCACCCATTCAAAATCAAATTCATCTGGTTCAAAGTGATTCAAATGCTATTGAAATCATACCATGACTACTTACTGAAATAAGTGCTCTCTATCGGATATTAGTAACGGAATGCTACCCTGTTTTCGTTAATTGCTCGATTGGTCGAACTTAATTTCACATGATGTCAAACGCGAGAACAGTGGAACAAGAATCCGTATTGAAAATACGTTTCGTACTTCACTGCAGTTAAAATTATGACGCACTTTTCTAGTTAAAATTTTCCATTCAAATATCAAACACTTCCACGAAGTGACGCATGGAGGTGTTAATTTCATTCGTGAAACAACGTGTAAAATAGAATTTTCCTAACTAATGTAAATATCACTTACGTGGAAACTGCTGCTCAGAATCATATACTCCCAGGGAATTGAACGGTAATAAAAGAAGGGGGAACCGATCCTTTTATGTTTCGGAGTGATCAGCAATTAACTGCAAGACCACGGGGGCAAGACCACGCGTGAGTGCAAATACAGCCTTTTTCAATTGAACGAGCTGTATTCTTTCATAGAGTTCTAAGAAAATGATGGATTACAGTACTCGTTTTGACTAGTACAGTCGCACTGGAGCCTCCTTAAAAGATATATAAAGGTCAAAAATTCCCTTAAAGCGAGACGCCCAGGAACGGTGTGAGTTCTAAAAAAATTAACAAAATGAATGCCTCTTCTAATTTTTATTTTGGAAGGCTGGAAAGTCGGGTATCAGGCTGCGCCACAGCGGACGAGTGGAGCGGAAACCATTCTGTTTGTTCGGTTCACCTCGGCGGAATTCAACTCCCTTGGAAAACTTGAGGTCGCTGATTCATCGTGTGGCCGCCGGTCCAGTTTTTGATCTTTGGTCAATTCGGGAATCTCACACCAAGCTTAGCAGAAACAGGTTGTGTCCACGGCGCTTGGGTTATTGAGTTTCCTACGACACATAATATATCGTGAGGAACACAGATACAAAACATATGCGGCACAAACAAACAGCATCAAACAAACTAGGTTTTATTAAGCGTATAATAGGAAGGTCCTCGGATGAAAAAGTAAAAGAGGGATGCTACTTCGCTCTGGTTAGGCCACACCTCGAATACGCCGCGAGCATTTGGGACCCTGGTCATAAAGATTTAACCAAAAAAATAAACAAAGTACAAAGAAAAGCAGCACGCTTCGTTAAAAACTGCTACGAACGAACACATACTATTACACAACTGTTAGAGGGAGTAAGGTGGGAGCCCCTAGAGACTCGGAGGCTACACGCTAGGCTTAGGCTGCTTGAGAAATTCAGAACTGATATTTTTCTGCGCGACATAGAGAATATTATCATGACTCCTCACTACATCTCTAGGTCTAAAAGAAGCGATAAAATAAGAGAGGTACACTGCCGAACAGATAGGTACAAAAACTTGTTCTTTCCGCGAACGATAATCGACCACAATTAAAGTAGAGCTCCTCTTAATACACTCCCATAGTACATATCATCATTTCACCTCCAAAAATTTTACGTCTTAACACGATTGGTGACCTACCACCCCCTGCCACACGCCCATGCGGCGGTTCGCGGGGTAGCATGTAGATGTAGATAATAGGATGCTAAGCAACCGATCGGAGTCCAGTGCGCGAGACGCTGAACGAAACGATTTACTTATTTCTTTACACTTGAGGTAGTTTGAGCGAGATAGTTCCCTAGTCACAATAAAGACCATATGCGAAGGATACGTTTTAATGTCAGCAGCTCTAGGAAGCACAAATGAAATATTCCATTAATAATGGTGAAATAATACACTTTCAAACGACTGATGAATTTAAATAAAATTTCTAATAATTTTATAAAAATACCTACAAACGTCTGGTGAAGAGGCATGGAGGTCTCTTCCAAAGATGGGAGGGGGACGGAAAAAACCCTGTCCTACGACTTTCTCTCTCTGACTAGCAACGAAATCGACCTTTACCGGTAGAATACTTAAGATACAATATAATATTGTTATTACGTTTTAGTAAAACACATTATTACTGAAGAAAAAAATTCAATTACATTACGTCAAGTACGACACGTTTAGTCGTGCTCGTAGACAACCAATGTGTAATTGAGTGTATGAATCTTGATGAACTCTAGCACGGAGCGAATTGTCAATTTCATAGATGTCCATATATAGACGAGAAGGAGATTTCCTGACATTCAACAAAACCTACCTTTACCGGTTGAATACTTAAGAAACAATAAAATATTTTTATTGCGTAGTAGTATAACATATTATCTATTGAAGAGAAAAATCGCATTACATTAGGGCAAGTGCGACTCGCTATGGCGTACGCGTAGACGACCAATGCACAATTGGGTATTTGAACAATAATAATAATTTCGTCTTTATTGAGCGATACGGCGATCGGGTTGGTGTGGTGGCTAGAGTACTGGCTAATCATACGGGCAGCCTGGTTTCAAATCCCGGCAGAGGAAGATGTTTTTCAGAGGAAACCCGATTCCTACTTAAAGTGTCTTTTGGAAGGCACTTCAAGTACAGTACTCCGTCTGTCGGATGAGGCGTTACGCCGTGGTCCCCTTGACGCCTTTCGTTAAGAGAAGACTAATGCCGACGCGGGATTACTATCCGCATTTCCTCCCTTTCCTATCCTCTATGGCGCAAATGACCTTAGTTGTCGGTCGCCTCCCCTAATATCCAATCCAATCCTTGAGCGATATTAGGACGGTCGAGCCTTCTCTTACATATAACGCATTTTACGTTACAGAACCAACCATGCTCAGGATGGAGAATAATCCACCCAGGCGGGGATAGAACCCGCGACCGTGGGATAGCAGGCTAGGACTTCACCCTGCTGCCACCGGGGTCAACACATGTCTCCATGTACTCCAGCAAGGAGCGAATCGACAAATTTCATTGTAAGTCCATCTATTGGAGAAAAAAACATTGCACCATATTCGGGGAGGCACCACACGAGAAGGCATGCGTCGCTCGTCGCTCCGCAGCCCGAAATGCCACACCAAGTCCATAAAATCCATCCCCTTTCCTAACCCTACGCCAGCACGCCTTCCCATTCCGTGGCTTTCTTCGCCCTCCTATTCATCCCCCTTTCTGCCGCCCTCCCATTCGCTCCCCACTTCCTCCCTCATTTTCCCGCCTAAAAAAATATCCTTTCCACTCCCACGCACTCCAACACGAGGTCAAAGAAAGGAAGGCGCTATTTTATTCCTCTTTGTATGTTAGAGTGGTGGGCGAACCTTTTCCAGGGAAAAGGGCCCATTCGAGAAACACCCCAACCAACACCTCCTCAGAGAGACGAGCCTTGGGGGACTCCATTGACTGAGTAAGGGGCAAAATGGTCTCGTCCGACGACCGTGGAGGACATAGGACTACATAGGACCAAGTAGTACGTATTTCTCCACTCCACGAAAATACGTTTCCCTTCAACAGACGCTGACAAGGCCTGAGCGATGTACCGACTAGGACCTGCGATATTTTGGAAACATCACATTGCGGTACTGATCGGCAGGGATACATGATATGCGAGAGACATACGGCCAGAGTTCTAGATTTCATCTACACCTCACATCTACGTGATACCCTGCGAGCCACCACGAGGGTGTGTGGCAGGGGGTGAAGATCACCAAATATTAACCATTGACATGCAAGTAGGATATTTAAGGGAGATATGCTAGATAATAGGGTCACATGGAGCTAGATGGTTAGTATCTACATAATAAGGAAGGGATTATTGGTTGTTATTACATACATCATGCACTACAGACTACTCTAACTATATTTCACCTACCTATCCCTTTGCTACGCTGCCTATTGTTCTCTCTTATAGTACGAGGGAAAAATGACATTTTAAATCTATCGGTAGATTTAGCGAAACTGATGTCAATATAACCCTCTACTTAATTTTTCGATAGAATAAATTATTTTTTTGTTTTTCTATCCACAAAATAAATACTAACATTGTGAGTCCCAGAGATGTTGTGCGAGGAAAGGAAACTTCTGAATGAAATCCGGGATTTGCAGAGTAGTTGGTTGAAGGTTGTTATAAAGAGCCATGGGTTGCTCAAGAATGTGATAGAGGGAAGGATGTTGGGCAAGCGGGGGAGGGGAAGAAAGAGAATAGGTTTATTGGACAGGATGAAGAAGGGTAGATCGCATGCTAAGGCGAAAAAGTAATAACGATGGGGACATAGGCCCCTGAAAGCGTTGAAAAGCGGGAGGAAATTCTCTTGACATTCAACAAAACCTACCGGTACCAACAAAACCGGTAGAATACGAAAATAAATAAAATACAATTTTTTCGCAAAAACGAGTCATTGTTTTGTTTTTCTATCCACGCAAATTATTCTATACTAGAGTACCACGACTATAATAGTGACTTCCTAACCTGACAAATGTCGCGTCGTATTTTTGATCCAGCTCCATTCATCGGCGTTTCTCAAAGGGCCACGAGCAACGGGTTGGGGCACAATGCGTAGCGAGGGATCACGAGAATTGCCATTAGTATATTAACCCTTTGAGTGCGGCATGACGTGGTATCACGTCATGGTTGTCTTTACGCTGATGCTAATGACGTAATATCACGTCATGCGTACCGCGAGTGTTCCAGCTTTCATTAGGGGACCTAGTGTACGTTCCACAGTGAATGCTGGAACACTCACGGTACCCTTGACGTGATATCACGTCATCAGCACCAGCGTAAAGAGAACCATGACGTGATTTCACGTCATGCCGCACTCAAAGGATTAATGAACAGTGGTAATACTTAGACCACTATCAGATTGGTAACGCCGAAACAGAAATTCCTTCCGGCGTGCCTAAATTCCAACAATTTATTCGCATAATCCACAACGAAAGATTTTAAAATTTTCTCTGTAGTATAAATGATACTAATTTCATAGTTCAACAACAGCGACTGATATAAGCGTCTCAAACTTAATAAAGGAAAGGATTGTTTGCAACCTGATCCCTCATTTCGAAGAACGATGGACGACAAAAGAAACGCAAGAGAGAAGATAAGAAGCAAAAGGGTGTTGTTACGGAAGATTGATGAAGATGGAGCGAGTAGGGGTGAATCACCGCGAGGAAATCAAACGGAAAGAAACTTTTCCGCAGGGGCTTGCGGAGTGAGAGAGCAAAGTTTTGGTAACTGATCAGGGACAAGAATCATGACAGACTCCATCTATAATCAGACGTTACAGCCTCCTGAGGAGAATCATCGAAGATCGGGGTGATCAAAAAGAATCGCATTGGGGGGGGGGGAAATAACAAGAGTACGTTAAAGAAAGCCTCAAGTAAGTTACAAAGCTGGTCGTGCGATAGGAAGGTATGAGGCAAGGCTGCAGAGAAGGAATACTACGATTGACCTGGGCAATCAATCATCGTCAGTAGCGAAAAAGGGAGTTTTTTAAATTTATTTTATTTATTTATACTCACAACCCAGAAAACAGCACAAAAAAGGCCTTTTACATCGGGTGTTTTAACATTAGAAACAGACGAACACACCCATGTCCTGGGCAGATAATATTCTACCCAGGCGGGACTCGAACCCGCGACCCTCGGGTTAGCAGGCGAGGACTTTAACCCCACCGCCACCGGGGCCGTCAAAGAAATACAAAGTTAAGAAATAGGAGGGAGCTGATGACGACGACCTCGCTTAAGAATGCAAAGTAAATTTCCATTCATCGCTCGTGCAAGTAATGTGGTAAATGATAAGTCACTCGCCGCACGGGTGCATACACGCCGGGCAGAACAGGCCACGAGAATATGGGACCCTAGTCATAAAGGTTTGACCAAAACAATGAATAAAATACAAAGAAATCTGCACGCTTCGTTTAAAACTGCTACGAGGGAACATATAAGAGTTTCACAACTTTTAGAGGGATTAAGGCAGGAGTCCCTAGAGACTCGGAAGCTACTCGTTAGACTTAGACTTAGTTTCCTAGAGATATTCAAAACTGGTGTGTTTCAGAGGGACACAGAGAAAATTATCAAGACTCCTCACTACATCTCTAGGTCTGACAAAAGCGACAAAATAAGAGAGATACATTGCCGAACAGATAGGTACAAAAACTCGTTCTTTCCGAGAGCAATAAGCGACCACAATAAAAACTGAACTCCACTAAATATACTCCCATAATTGACGTCACTATTTCATCTTCCAAAACCTTATCCCTTACATCTTTACACGGCTGGTCTCCTAACACCCCCTACCACACACCCATGCGGCGGCTCGCTTGGTAGTATGTAGATGTTGAGATACACCAAGGATTGAAATTCGCCATGAAAAAATTCACTTGACTTGAACGGGATTCGAACCCTGATCTCCCAATTGCTGGTCTTGTGTGCTAGACAGTTACACTGGTCACAATCAAGTCAAGTGATTTTTTACGGTGAATTTTAACCCTTTGTATAGAAGTAAAGGCTGGCGAATAATTTAACGTGAAGTTAAGCGCTTTATGGAGCAGAAACTTGGAATCCGAACTGGGACGGCAAGAAGAAACTGAAGGCGTTCGAGATGTGGGTGTGTAGGAGAATCGGGATAAAGCAATGGACAGAAGGTAACACAGACAAGGAAGTACTTTGAACATAGCAGAGGAGAGAAAATATCTAGAGGAAAGTAGGGGGAGATAGATTAGGTGGTTGGGTGGGGTTAATGAGGGTCGATGGGTACTTAAGGCTGTGATTTGAGTGAGGGGGGTATTTCGGATTGGTGGGAAGAGGAAAAAAGAGAATAGGTTTTATCGACATGAAGGAGGGGACGTAATGAGATGGAGGTCGACATATTATCGGTAGACTGCGCCCTGTAGTTTTTTATAACCTCCATTTACACGTACTTGAATCCTTAAATTACCTAATAATTATGTTCCTTAAGAATTCGTCGTCTCAGAGAGTGGCACAATCATCTGGACCTCGTCTCCCGCCTTACGCTCGATATGGTTTTCTCAGAAGTTGCAGAAGAAGTGGTGATGCAATATTTGTCCTGTTCTCGCCCTCGTTTCCGAGGATCCACGTTTCTGCCCCATACCAACGCTACGCTCCATATCAAGCTCTTCACCAGCCTCCTTTCCACATCCTTACCCAAGGTCCCATTCATCACCTCTCTTCTATCATTAGACGCCTCCTTAGTTAACGCTATTCTCCTACTTATGACTTTGCGACTATGCCCATTTTCTTCTAACGTATTGCCTGAGTAATTAAAATGTTCTACTATCTGGAGTGTGTGTCCTCCAACTTCAATCACAAGCCTCACTTTCTTCGTCCTCAAGAATGTCATTACTTTTGTTTTTTTAATTTTTATTTTATTTTTTTACATGATTTATCCTCATTCCGAATTATCGGCACTGCATTTCTTAAGCATCTACCAAAGCTTGCAATCCCTTCGAAGGTCGACTAACCAACGCCTGATCGTCCGCGAATCTAACCGACTTTATCAGCTGCCCTCCCTCTATGATTCCCACATCGAGTTCTTCCCTTTCCTCTCTCACCATTTCCTCAGCATGAATGATAAATAGCAAAGGCGACAACGGGCACCCTTGCCTTACCCCGCGACTTAAAGTTGCCCACCCTGATTAACCGCCAGCAACCCTCACCTGTGACCTTTGCGCCATATATAGGTTACGAATTAGTCTCCTGGACGATGCAATAACATTCCATTTTACCCTTCCGCTCACTTCACATATTTCCAAATTTACGTTTCGCCCAATGTCATAGAATTTACACCAGGGTTGAAATTCGCCATGAAAAAACCATTTGAATTGACCGGGATTCGAACCCGGATCTCCCAATTGCCCGTCAGGAGTGTTAGCCAGTTACACCACCAAGCCATCTTCCTTCAAGGCGAATTTCGAGGGGGGTTTATGCGAACAAGATGTTCACGCCTCCAGTCTACATTGAAACACACGGGGCGAAATTCGCCTTGGCGAATTCGAAGATGGCTTGGTGGTGTAACTGGCTAACATAAATGACCGGCAATTGGGAGATCCGGGTTCGAATCCCGGTCAAGTCAAATGATTTTTTCATGGCGAATTTCAAACGTGGTGTATATGCACCCGTGCGAGTGACTTCGTACCACATCATTTGTGAAATGCAATGATTGGAAATTTGCCAAATAATTTATCCGCCCATCTAACACAGTTGGATTTGGGCTAAATGCTTGCAAGAATAACAATGAGCCACCAATCTCTGAAAATAATACATGTTCGCCAACAACTTCGTAATCTACTTGAAAACTTTTCTTAAAACCGACGCAAAATTAAATAAAAAACCTTGATGACGCTCTGACTTGCTTTTTAAAAGTGCTCCGTATTATCAGTAATATTTATTCGCCATTTTACACGTTTCCACCGCTCAACACCGAGTAAAAATTTAAGAAACGGATGAAGCTACCGTCGAAGACATAACTCTGGGGTGCATACTCCATGCTTAACATGAGGATAAAAAAATCGCTGATTTTCCACACTTTTTTATATTTCTTACAGGACCAGCTAAACGAATTCACGTCATTTAAAAAGCAAGGAAGAAAGGTTAGTTTCATGTCACCTACCCATAATAATGATGTAAAACCACTGAATCCGGTACGTCAGAAAAATAAAAAAGTTCGGATAATTACCAATTATTTTTTTATTCCTCATGATAAGAACGAGTGAAATTCTGTATCCACTAATGAAACATCAAAATCACAAGACCAAAGATTTCGACCTCGGTAAAAAAAAGCAACTCAGGAATGTGTGTGTTTACGTAACACGTATATGATGAAAGACCACGCCCAAAACGCAGCCGACGCCTAAAAGACGCTGAATCACCATTGTTACCACGACGCTAAGACACAATCCCCACGACTTGAACAAGAAGATCTTGCTGAAGAAGAAGTGATTATTGTCGTGTTTAATCTTTCAGCACCTGTGGTGAATCCATACGGTGATTATGCCAGGACTCAACGTAAACACTAAAACCTCCTTCGTAAAGCATCCTGACAGACAAACACTCAATAATCATTTAAACCTCCATATTATCGTGCATTTTCGTGCAATGCTGATGATTAAATGGACGGACAAAATAAGAAATGATGAAGTGTACAGAAGAGTAGAAGAGGAAAGGACCTCAAGGAATACCACAGAAAAAAACAGAAACCTTTAGGATTGGACACAACCTGAGAGAAAATAGGTTTGTGAAGAACATAATTGAAGGCAAAATGCATGAAAAAGTTCCCAAAAGAAGACCCAGGAATAAGTTCATGGACCAAATAGAGAGGAAAGTACATAGGTAGAGATACCTGGAGGTAATGGAGCTAATGAAAGTAATGGATTATGAGCGCGAAACTAATGAGTCACGTGGCACAGCCACGAACGGTAGGGGATTCCGTCGAATTTTACCCACACGGATGTCGGTTGGTTTACCCACACGGAACTTAAGGTGGTTGGAGCACGAATCGTTAGTCGTTGAGTGCAGATTGAATAACTTTTCAAGTGAGCAGGTAAGAAAAAATTTATTTGACCGCATTAAACTTTTTTTGAGTACTCAACCGGTTAAGGTAGACGAGATACCAGGAGGAAATGGCGCTAGCATTAGATAGGGAAGGATGAAGGGCTGCAGTCAACCAATCTTAGGATTGTACGACCAATCTACATCTACATCTACGTGATACCCTGCGAGCCACCACGAGGGTGTGTGGCAGGGGGTGAAGATCACCAAACATTAACCATTGACATGCAAGTAGGATATTTAAGGGAGATATGCTAGATAATAGGGTCACGTGGAGCTAGATGGTTAGTATCTACATAATAAGGAAGGGATTATTGGTTGTTATTCCATACATCATGCACTACAGACTACTCTAACTATATTTCACCTACCTATCCCTTTGCTACGCTGCCTATTGTTCTCTCTTATAGTACGAGGGAAAAATGACATTTTAAATCTATCGGTACGACAATCTATCTCTCTAATCTTGTTAATATAATCAAACATAACATAATACGCAGGGGTTCTCAATATATATCTAACGTCATCTGTGAACAACTCTGTTTCGAATTTACTTAAAAGGTTTAACCTAAATGATGATAAAGACCTAACCAATGATATTGAAGTGAAAAAACATTTCGCTCAAACAAACCTTAAACGGCGTGAATACGAGGCACGAATCGCATCTGCGCTCATAACTTTCAACTTTCAACCTCTTAAGAGGAAAGAGGCACCGGGAACCATAAATGAATGCTTCGCCACCCGACGCGGTTTCGGAGTGGCGCGCCACTCACAGCTCCCAGCAACAATCCACAACAGGAAAAATAAGAAACACGAGAGAATCCCCACGCGCCAGCCGGCCAGCCGCGGAGAAAACATCCCGCGCTGTGCACTCGAGCGATAAAACTTCGAATTGAAACGCCAACCCAAATTTTTCGGCCCCGCAGAATTGGAGGGACCGAAAACCTTCCCTTAATTCCATCCAGGAGGACCCGTTGACGTCGTATCTCGCGCCGTTGCCTAGAAGGTTGAGTTTGAAACAGCTCCGAATGATCAAGAGCGCGTATCCAATGAGTCACGTGGCACAGCCACGAGCGGTAGGGGACTCCGTCGAATTTTAACCACACGGATGGATAACTTAAGGTGGTTGGAGCGCGAATCGTGAGTCGTTGAGTGCAAATTTAATAACTTTTCAGGTAGGTAAATAAGAAAAATATTATTTGACCACATTTCACTTGTTTTTAAGCATTCTTCCGGTTGGGGTAAGTATTACTGAATGTCGGAGAATCTCATCTCGGTTTTTTACATTTTCAGGGACCAATCTCGCTCTAGTACATATATCATTTTTCGCCTCGACATATGATCTGCCCTTCTTCATCCTGTCCATGATGCCTATTCTTAAGGCAGGGACACAATCAACGTGTACGTGTGACGCGAGACGTTAACGGGACAACGGGAGACGGGGAACGCAAGTGAGCGGTCACAATCGACGTTAACACGGCCCGGAGTAACAATTGACTAACGCAGGCGCAGCTAAGAGATCAGGTGTAAACAAGTGTGGAAGTAAATGAGTTGTCTTTGCCAATAGCAATCTTCAACAGTTGGATGTATCTCCCGACAGACGGCTCCCATTCCCGGATTCTCAAGGCTATTCTGATTGGTTTTCCGTGTACGGGACACGGGAAGAGATGAAAGTTGCCCATCTCTCGCGTACACGTACTCCCCGTACACGTTGATTGTGTCCGTTCGCTATACTTTCCCGTCAGCCATCTTTTCGCGTATTCCCGTTAACGGCTTACGTTACACGTACACGTTGATTGTGTCCCAGCCTTTATTCTTCCTCTTCCCCGCTTGCCCAAAATTCTTCCCTCTATCACACTCTTGAGCAACCCATCACCCCTCAAGACATCCTACAGCCACCCTACTCTACCGATCTCGAATTTCATTAAGAAGCTTCCTTTCCTCGCCCACCATCTCAAGCACTTCTTCGTTAGTCTTCCTCTCCGCCCACCTCACCCTCTCCATCCTAATCTACACCCACATCTTGCCCATCTCACCCAGCAGCCTCATCTCGTCCTTATTTCTGAGGGTCCACGTTTCTGCCCCACGCAGTGCTACGCTACATATCAAGCTCTTCACCAGCCTCTTCTACACATCCTTGCCCAAGGTCCCCGTCATCAGCTTCCTTCTATGGCTAAACTCCTTCTTAGCTAGCGCCATTCTCTTCCGTATGTCTTTGCTACTATGTCCGTTTTCTTTTAGAGCAATGCCTAAGTAATTAAAATCCTCTACTTGCTCGAGTTTGTGTCCCACAACTTAAATCGCCCGCCTCCCTTTCTTTGTCCTAGAGAATCTCATCACTTGTTTTCTTAAAATTGCACTTAAGTACATCAAATTATTCTTTGGACACAACCACACAAGATTTAATATTGCAATAATTGTATTTTACATTTTTTTCAAAAAACGCATGTGGTTTAATTATTCTCCATTATCCTCTTCAGCATTATATACCTAAGTATTTAATCCATTAGCCCACTATTTCAAGCAATTCATCCTCCTGGTAAACGATGATATAAAAATAATCTATTGATATATAACTAACGAGAGCACGTATGCATTATTTCACGCGAATCTGAGCATTAAAATCACTCAAATCGCCCCTAAAGATTCACGCCGTCGTGACTCGCGAAAAGGCTTAATTCCTTCTCGCGGCTGCACCACAAACTTCAACCGCGCCAACGCGGAAAGGAACCGCCCCTCAAGCGAGAGGGCGGGACTGTAGGAGGAGCCAAGGGCACTGTAAATAGGACGCTCCTCGAGATGACTGAAAACGCAGATTTCTGCTGACATCTCGCGCGCTTTTTAATGGTTTCCAAGACTTCCCGAACCGAGGCGCTAGTAAGCTGAGCGATCCGAATCATTCTCGTTGAGTGCATTGCCGTGTACGGAATAATTGGAGCGCGTCTCGCTTTTAAACAGCATTAAAAATTAGCGGTGGCTGTCCTGCCGATATTTTCAACTTTGACGGCTTGAGAAATGAGGCCCAATCGTCGTTGCCGTGTGCATGGGAGCAACGGAGGCTACGACAAGTCAAAAAAAGGAAAATAATGATTTGAGGCTACGGAACCCGAGCCTCTTCAAAGCGAAAGTCAGTAAATTTGTTGAAATGCGGCATCAATCGATAAAGTGCAGAGATATAAACATAGATAAGGTTGTGCAGTTGGTTCGAGTTGTTTTTTTAGGTGAGATAAGAAGTCTGTAGAATCCTTGGTAGGAGCCCTCCTGACTCCTCTTCCTCCGGTCTCAACGTGTTGGGCGCGCTCTTCTGTACTACTCCACCGCTTGCTTCATTTCGTTCCCTCGGGTTGAGGAATGCAACGTCCTTGAGGCAAGCCTTCCTCTTCCTCTCCCATTCCCACCATCTCTTCCTCTCCCATTCCCACCATCTCTTCCTCTCCCACCTCCTCCCTTCTTCTTAACCCCAAACTCCTTTTTAAAGCTCTCTCTCTCTGTCTAACCCTTCCTCTCTTCCTTCCCCCTGAAGCACTCAAACGCTTCCAACCTACTTCCCAAAAGCACCCCAAAATCTCTTCTCTTATTTTTTTTCTCCCTTTCTCCCTCCTCCTACTGCCGCTGCCACAGCCTAGGAAGACGACCCGAGAGCAAGAGACGAGAGGACCCAACGCTTCCAACACGCACTCACACAACGCCCTGAGGGGGAAAGTCTTCGCTCCTTTCCCCCCCGCCGTCTTTCAAAACCCGCCTTCCCTCCTCCCTTTCCCTCGCCATTCTCCTTCCTTTCTTCCTTCCTTCCTTCCTTCACCCCCGGCTCTATTCGGCACGTCCCACGCGAAAGAAAAAGTTCGCCTTCAAAGGGGCGTACAAGAGGGCTGACGGTGGCAATGCTCTTCTCCCTCGTTTAGCATTGAAGAGGTGGTGAGGCTCTATAGTAGACATGCAGCTCAAACGCAAGATGAAATGTAGAAGTGAGGAAACGAGATAGATGGGTAGGTTAAAGAGGTATCCACTTTTTTTATGAAGTATTCTATCGGTGAAGGTAGGTTTTGATGAAATTCAGAGAATTTCCTCCCGGTTTTAAACACTTAAAAGGGGCCTAACTAGCTTCACCTTTTTCCTTTTCCTTTCTCGCCTCAGCATACGATCTACCCTTCATCCCGTCCAAGAAAACCTATTCTCTTTCTTCCCCTTCCCCGCTTCCCCAACACCCTTCCCTCTATCACATTCTTCAGCAACCTATTTCCGCCTTCAAACTGCCTATCCCGGATTGAATTCAGGAGTTTCCTATCCTCGCCCACCATCTCAAGCAATTCCTCGTTAATCTTCCTTTCCGTCCACCCCACCTTCTCCACACCCACATCTCAAATGCCCGCAGCCTATTCTCGTCCTCTGATTCTGAGGGTCCACGTTTCTGTTCCATGCACCACCACGATCCATATCAAGCTCTTCACCAGCCTTCTAATCACATCCTTACTCAAGGTCCCCGTCATCAGCTCCCTTCTATTGCTAAACACCTCCTTAGCTAGCGCAATTCTCTTCCGTGTGTCTTTGCTACTATGTCCGTTTTCTTCTAGCGTAATGCCTAAGTAATTACAATCCTCAACTTGCTCGAGTATGTGCCCTCCAACTTTAACTACCAGCTTCGCTTTCTTTGCCCAAGAGTCTCATCACTTTCGTCTTCTTACGATTTCTCTTCATTCCGAATTTTCCGCACTGAGGTTCTAAAGCATAAACACAAATATTAAATTACATTTTTTTTCAAATGGTGACGAGGATAAAGATTGTTTTTCGTTAGGACCCAGACCGGGAGAACACTCTACCACTTTCAAACTAACTTTGCTTATAAATGAGGACGGTATGCAAATGAGCTCAAAAATAGGGCATTTGGTCTTTAAATGAAGTCAAATGGAAATTAAAACCTTTCGATGTGATATTACGAGAGTAACTGTTGAAATAAGGTTAATGAATCAGGCGATTATTTGTTGAAATTGGTAATAGATAACACTAGCTGACCCGTGCGAATATTTCGCACAGTATGCAGCTTCTTCCTGTTTCTTCCTTCTTTCTTCCTGTTCTTCTACCTGTTAAATATTTCGCACAGCATGCAGCTTCTTCCCGTTTCTTCCTTCTTTCTTCCTGTTCTTCTACCTGTTTCTTCCCATTGATAATTATGTCTCATATATGTTTGTGTTAAAGATAAGTAACGTAAACATAAACGGTTAACGGTCACACTGATTGCATGTAGAATGTAAACAATCTAACTAAACGATGTGTTTATAGATGGCGCCTCCTAAAGTCTTTTAAGCACTAAACGATAGCCAACATATTAGTTGATTATATTGTCAACAGATGGCACTGTAAATTTTTGATAATTTTTTAAACTTTTTTAACAAAAACTTTAATTTTAAACCATTTGTCTATTTTTCGTCAATAGCGGGGAACATAAGCTTTAAAACGATGTTAGAATCATTAATTTTGGTGAAGAATTATAGGAGATATGGCGTTGTGACAAAAAAACACCTTTGAGAAATAATACATATGATGATGATGATGATGATATGAAAAAGAACTTTTTTTCATATTTCCAAACAGTTTATTCACAACACCGACCTAGGTTTCTGCAATATTTATCATATCACTTCTCCTTCCTGACTGATGTATACCCCTCTCAGTAGTCCCCACCCGGTGATCCGAGTATTTTACCTCCGAAATATTTTACTGGGGGGGAATGCCACAATGTAATATGTAAATAATGCAGGGCTGCATCTTCTATGGGGACTAATGTGGTGGTTTCCCAGTTGCCTTTCACATCGCAATGCTACCCCGGCCGATTCAGTGAACTTCGCTCTCGCCCGAAGCTGTGGCTGTTGATACCGGTCCGATCTTCATTGAGGCCAGTTTATTCGGGTTTTTACCGCGTTGATTCATATTAACGGACAACAGTTTCGCTAACGTTACAGCTAGCATCGCCAGGTCCTGAATGAGCTGCAGATATTCCTGTTCCTTTATATATATATACCTAACGCTTGAGTTAGTCAGGCGCACGTTGATTGGCCGGCTGGATCTTTGAATTCAATTGTTGGAAAAGACGTTTCGGACGTTGAGGAGAGAGAATAACCGTCTTCCCAGTTAAAATTTTCTGTGTTTTTGGCAAATTCAATCGCCTCTCGTATTACACGAGGGAAATATTTATTTTCTCTGGCGATGATCTTACAATTTTCAAAGTATATGACGCGGCCGGGTTCTGACCAGGCGCGCTCTGCTCAGGACCTGACGACGCTAGCTGTAACGTTGGCGTAACTGTTGTCCGTTAATATGAATTAAAGCGGGAAATACACGAATAAACTGACCTCAATAAATCAACGCGGAAGCCTCCGTACCGATCTTCATTGATCTGCGCAAGTTTTTAATCTTGCTAATTTCCCGTTGTTTTTTTACGCACAAAGGTAAAATTACCATATTTTTACCAACTACCCTCGTATTTATTACACGGACCAAGCTTAAGAGTACAAGGAAGCAAATGAATGAGCTTGGGTCACTAAAAACTGTTACTTACACTTAGCTATTGAGAATACATTCCAGGAGGGTACCACCGCCATTTCACGAAACCGAGGTTGGTGAAATGTAGTCTTACCTGCAACAAAAAAATAAACGAAGTTTAGTAAGAGGAAAACACTCACAGCATTTTTATTGTAATAAGCTATAACCCTTCGAGAATGACGTCTCAAACTCTTAAAGCACTCACTAATACAAAACAGATAATTTTTCATTAAATTCATCAACATCTTTTTTGTAGCGATAAATTGATTTCTCGATCACAAAATCCAAGGCGGCATTACAGACTGAAAGTCGTACACAGGTAATAATGCAGTAATGTACGCACAGCAGAGGACCTGACTTGAAAAAAATTGAGAAATTTTTAACCTCCAGTCTCGTCAAAAAATTATCAGAGTGTAGTTTCTATATTTTCTCGACTATTTTTTCTTAATAAATAATATTGTCACCGCAATCGTTTTTTTAGCGATAAAAAAACATTCCGTTGTGAGTGAGTTCCTGAGGTACCGCACGAAAAAAATGAGACAGGTTAAAGAAGTCAGGCGGGAAAATATTACGCAAATACAGCAACAAATGCGTCAGCAAGACGCAACTCACCCTCTCCTTAAAATATATACATATGTATATTTTTTTTAATAAGCGTTCTCCCAGTTAAGGTAGATTTTATTGAATGCCAGAGATTCTCCTCCCGGGTTTCTACACTTCCAGGGACCTATCTCCCTACAGTATATCCTTTTTCGCCTCAGCATACGATCTGCCCTTCTTCATCCCGTCCAAGAAACCTATTCTCTTTCTTCTCCCTTCCCCGCTAGCCCAACATCCTTCCCTCTGTCTCACTCTTGAGCAACCCGTCGCGCCTTATTGCATCCTCCATACACCTACCTTTTTCCCAGTGATTTCATTCAGAAGTTTCCTTTCCTCGCCCACCATCTCAAGCACTTCCTCGTTAGTCTTTGTCTCCGTCCAACTCACCTTCTCCACGGTTTCAGCTAAGTTCGCAAGTGCATAGCTTATCAAGACGCTGGGAATTAGTACTGTCCAAAAACCTACCAATCAGCTGTGAGGATAACGAAATGAAATTTCCGTTGACGTTTCCTGAAACCCGCGTGGACACGTGACAGTTGACGCTGAAGTCCTCCCCGTCCAATACAAACTTTATCCGAATCCGAGAGAACTAATGAAAAATGTAAATATGCCATGAAATTACGCATGGATTTGGCGATCATCACCTATTTGGGCACACTTCAAGGCCAATAAAGCAACATGATTCATCGTGAGGGTGAGTAATTGTCCCAGCCATAAATTTATGGCTCAAATGGCGAAGTACAAGGGGGCGGGTCGTTAGCATCGGCCGGAAAACCTCACACGATGAAAACGGTGGGAAGGAGATAAAGGGGAGGGAAGGATAATGAACCCGTGGAAATTCATTTCCTCTCTTTCTCCAACTCAGCGCGTGCGAGGAGGCCAGAGACGAACAGGAAGATAGGAAGAGACGCCGGGATTCGAGGCAGGAGATTGAAATTAGCATTACATCAAAACTGTATGTCCTACTCGAAACAGTGTTGAAAAATGAAGGCATTTAAAAATATCTTTTTCTTTGATGACTTATTATATGATAATGGACATATTAGCACAGTGAAACGAGACAGAATAGCGCCTGCGAAGGAGGCGTTGAGTAATAGAAAGTTTCAAAAAATAAGAAGAATTTTTTGAAATTTTCAAAGGAATTGATATTGGTCCATATCAATATCGTATTGATGTTATATACTAGATCTAGCGATTGGATTCCTTCACATAACTTCGAAGCACCATCACGTGGGGCAGAAGAAGTACAACGGACATCAAGCGGAGATTAGCCCAAGCTAAGATGGCGTTCATGAGAAAAAGACAACTGCTGTGCTCTAAGAAAATAGGACTACAAACGAGGAAACAGTGTGTGAAAAACATTCGTGTGGAGCGTAGCACTCCATCGATCAGAATCATTGACCATTGGAAATGCTGACCAGGAAAGGTTAAATGCCTTCGAAACCTGATGCTGGAGGAGGATGCTGAAGGAAAACTGGACCACGTGTACAGAGGAGTAGAAGAGGCAAGGACCATATGGAACACCATACAGAAAAGAAGAACAAGATGGATTGGACACACCCTGAGACACGATGGATTTGTGGAGAACATCATTGAAGACAAAATAGAGGGAAAAGTCTCCAGAGGAAGACCCAGGAATAAGTTCATGGACCAAATAAAGAGGAAAGTACATAGGAAGAGATACCAGGAGGTAAGAAAACTATCATTAGATAGGGAATGGTGGAGGTCTGCAGTCAACCAATCTTAGGATTGAACGACCAATGAGTGAATGTATTACTAGATCTCTAACGTATATACATGTACCCTAAGTTACAACTTGTAATAATTAGTGTTTTATATGAATGTAAGCTAGATGAATTATTAATTTTGTCTCTGATTATCGTTTTCGTTGTAGAGCTAAAATTAAATCGTCTTTGCTTTCATTATATATGATTTTGGAAGCATATTTGTTTAATACCAGCAATTCATTCCATTTATGAAAGGTAGTTTCCTCACAGGTCTGTGACCAGTGATGCTGCCTAAAGCTCACCGATATTTGTGCACAATATTGTATCCAAACTCAGGGGTCATAAATTATTCTTATATTTTTAATGTTGCTTTGGGCACCGCAAATGAGAATTCAATTTAACTGAAAAAGAATTTCACATCCATATTTTTTTAAAAATATCTGTCATTCGAATAATTGATCGAGCTCCAAAAAATTTCCCTTTCCCCGTACGGTTTCAAAGACGGACATTGTTTTCCAAGAGTGAAACTTTTTCTCGGAAGGAATACGCATTCGGTTATTTCCTCAATCAGTAGATACGCTAGGCTTTAATGAAGGTACTTACTTTCCGATTCGCAGAGAGGAGTGCAATTCTAATCCAAGCTTTCATTTAATTATCGTAAAATCATCCCACGATATACACAATCGAGAGAGCCGCATTAAGAATCATTAAAGCCTCAAATTAAAATCGAATTGAGAGCGAACTTGCCACCAGGAGTAACTTGTCCATAATGGGAAAGAGAAAAGGTGGCTACAGCATAGCTTCGGCTAAACCAATGGAATTCTACCCGCAGGTTTAAGGTAGTTTGAGCGAGATAATTCCCCAGTCATAATGATAGTTGGCAGCTAGAATTAAATTTGAAGAAATGCGCGATAATGAACTTTTGGAAAAAGAATGGCTTTCCCCGGAATAATTATTGCATCAAAGAAAAGAAAATATCTAACGTAGAATCTATTAAATACTTAGGCGTCACCATCACAGAAGACATGTCATGGGGGAAACACATCAGGGACATTACTAGTGTAGCAAACCGTAGATTAGGATTCGTAAAAAGGGTTCTAGGCAAATGCGATGAGAGGGTACGAGAAAGAAGCTATATTACACTTGTCAGGCCTCATTTAGAATATGCCGCTAGTATATGGGATCCATACGAGGAAGGTATGATAAAAGTAGAGCGCGTGCAAAGGAGATCCGCTAGGTTTGTTAAAGGCCGTTATGATAAATGTATAAGTGTTACGAGCTTAATAGAAGAACTCGGATGGGAATTACTATCAGAACGCAGGTTAAAATTTAGGTTAAACCTTTTAAGTAAATTCGAATTGTTCACAGATGACGTTAGATATATATTAAGAACCCCTGCGTATTATGCTAGGTTTGATCATCTTCACAAGATTAGAGAGATAGATTGTCGTACCGATAGATTTAAAATGTCATTTTTCCCGCGTACTATAAGACAGAACAATAGGCAGCGTAGCAAAGGGATAGGTAGGTGAAGTATAGTTAGAGTAGTCTGTAGTGCATGATGCAAGTAATAACAACCAATAATCCCTTCCTTATTATGTAGATACTAACCATCTAGCTCCATGTGACCCTATTTACTAGCATGTCTCCATTAAATATCCTAGTTGCATGTCAATAGTGCGAGTTTGGTGATCTTCACCCCTTGCCACACGCCCTCGTGGTGGCTCGCAGGGTATTACGTAGACGTAGATGTAGACCATATTAAAATGATGCATATTAATTTCAGCTGCTGTAGTAAGCATATATTAAATATTGCGTTATTTTTGGTGGAATAATATACTTTCATAAGACTGAAATCAATAGTGATTTAAAAAATCTATTTAGTCTTTAACTTGACTCTTCTTTCCGCCCGGTGCGTCTAAAACTCCTCCAAAATGTTTTTTTTGCGATCCTGAAAAAATAACAGTGGTGACAATTTCATTTATTTTCAGAAATAGTTGAGAAAAAAAATCCAACGCTATATTAATTTTTTATGAGACCTAGGGGTTAGAATTTTCTCATTTTGGAAATAAGGTGTCTCCGGAGTGCAGACACGCACAGTTTCCTGTGTAAAAAGGGTAGGCGTTTTTCAGCCAAGTCAAGCAGTTCGTTAAGGGTGAGATATTTTGTCGCCTTTGTAAGAGTGAGATATTTTTCTTTAAAATGAGTCCAGATTCACTAATTTCTAGGTGAAATGAGCTCAAACTTCCTTAACCCTTAACTGCTATCATCGGGTATTTTTTGAAAGTCTTCTTTTTCGATTCGATTCGATTTCGAAAGAAAGATTTTCGGAAAGTCTTTTTAGGATTTGTTCTTTTTTTATAGTTGTAAAACGGCCGCTCGCAGCAACCTTGGCTACTATGTAATCCTAGGGGAGAGGAGGAAGCGAGCCAGTTGAACTTGAGACAGTGCGGGTGACGGTTGTTGTTAACGAGCAATTCGAAAAAACGCGTTTAAAAAGACCCGAGGATAGTAGGTACGTGGCCAAAAACCACGACAGTAGTTAAGGATTAAGGTAGCAGTGGTCTCAGGGCCACCTATTCCAGAGTTCCTGAAAACGTGAAGGTAAAATCTTTGAAGTGAGTTTCATTGACTGAGATGAAAATAAAATTGCGTGGTACATTAGGTACGTTGTCTTCATTTTAATATCGTATAAATGTATTGTACTATTCAGTTTATTTATTTCATGTTTTGTTTGAATTTTATCCTCTTCGTCCTCCCTCATCATACCAAGTACTTATACTTTGTCTTCCCTTTCGTCCACAGCAATTGTCCTCCGCACACCAAGTCTGGTGCGCCCTCAGTTTATTCTTGTCCGAACCTTTCTGCATCACATGCGGGCGCACTCCATACCTCTTCACTTGTTAGCTAGTTATCAACACGACGTACGGAATAATGTACTCGCAAACCTATCCAGGCAGCATAACCAAACACTGTTTGGGATTCCACTGAAAATTTTCCATCCGACTGACGAGATTCGAACACTGTTCCCAAGCTTGAGAAGCAAGCACTCTTAGTAATACAACGACCCTACGCATTGTCCAATCACTCTCGACTACTTCGGAAGACACACGGCGGATATCGGCGGAGGAGGAGAGGCAGCTGGCTTCTCAAACTTGGGAACAGTGTTCGAATCTCGGCAGTCTGATGGAAAATTAACAAAATTGAAAAGTTTGAAAGGGGAACAAGGAGAGGTTATCATAGCAGGAAATGGTATTATGGACATTTACGGATCTAGTGTCACTAGTGCAGTAGAAGGCCGCTATAGCGAGTTAGTGCAAAATTTGAGAAATCGCTCGTTATAACGCACCCTCGTTATAGCCGTCCAGGTACCATAGTTATTGTGAGCGGTGGGGCGAAACTTGCTCGGATACAAGGCACAAATAGTGTACGAACTGCTGACAAATTTCCCAGCACTGCAGCTCAAAAGGTTGCAGGTAATTAATCATCCCAGTGGGACACATACCTGGGATCAAGAAAGCGAATAAGCTTTCGCTGCTCCAGATCCTATTTGCCAGATCAAGCTTCGCTCATAGCGAATAATTAATTCCTCGCTTGCATTCACAGCTGACAGGGGGAGTAGTATGGTTGTCCATTCATGGACGGTCGCATGAAGGATTTCTTTTTCGCTCAATGGATTCCAAATGAAATTCAAGAGACTTTTAGTGTAGTGACTTGGTTGTTTCATTTCAGATAACAGTCTATATTTTCGTTGAAGTCCCATTCGTTACTAAAACAATTTAAAAGAGGCGGAAAGATACGTAAATAAGACACAAAATGCATTATTTCGACGACCCAGCACAATAATTGACAAGAAAGATGAAAGAATCTTCACAATTTTTAAAGGTGCCGCGATTCCACTGGGCCACCGTGAAAAATCAGCGGTAGCGGACTAAGCCATCCAAGGCCACGATATTAATGTGGGAAACTCAAAATTCTTCATCATCGGCCGTTCAATTCTAGGATTGGTTGACCGCAGCCCTCTATCCCTTCCTATCTAATGCTGAGTCCTTTACTGGTAACTATTCATATGTACTTTCCTTGTTTGCTAAGAACACGTGCGCACGGTTTTCCAAGTTTGTTATTGTTCTAATGTAGATATAAAATGTAGGTTTTGTTTAATCTCAGAGAATCTCCTCCCGGATTTCTACATTTTCAGAGGTCTATCTCCCTCTAGCAATCTTAGGGATAGGCAAATACCCAGCCTATCCCGGATTGCTTAGGCCTCCCGATGGCAATTTTACTCTAGCGTATTACGCACCCACTTCCCCTTTCTTTTGCAGTCTCCCCATTTCCTCGCACTGCCTTCTCCACCAATTTTCCTTCGCCAGATTGGTAGGATTGGATTGGATTGGATATTTGGGGCGGCGACCGACGGCTAAGGTCATTTGCGCCGTAGAGGATAGGTAAGGGAGGAAGGATGGATAGAAACCCAGCGTCGGCATTAGCCTGTTCTTAACGAAAGGCGCCACGGGGAAAACGGTTTAACGACTCATCCGACAGACGGAGCACTCCACTTGAAGTGCCCTCCACAAGACACTCAAGTAAGGATCGGGTTCCCTCTGAAAAACATCCACCTCTGCACGGATTTGAACCCTGGCCGCCCGTATGGGTAGGCCAGTACTCTAGCCACCACACCAACCTGATCCTCCCCCGATTGGTTATTCCCAGTAGTTGATTAATTAGCTTTTTCTTAGCTATTTTTCCAATTCTTTCGCTCCTCCATTTTTTAAAGCCGTGTCCCAATTCATTAGGCATCAGGGAGGATGCGGTTAGCTACCTAAATATTCATAGGCTTTTCGCAAAGGGAGCTTGATTTGGGACATCCTTCTCTAGTGTTGCCGTCTACCGAGCTGGAAACGAATGAAAAACATATGAGTAATTAATAAAGGACTGAATGAAACAAATGAAACCTGAAATTAAGACATTTTTGGCGCCTTTGGCTTCCTTCGTATTCGTTGTGAGATTTGGAAAGTGAAATAACACTATTTTCATCCATTTCGTTGTTTGGAGATTCGTTAGTTTTCAGTTTCGGGGTATTTAAGTTTGTGTGGGTGTTCTGGGATTTAAATTCGTTTTTTTTTAGTGTTCTAAGTAGAATTTTTCTTTTGAAGTCGGGTGTTGGGTTGCGAAATATTAGAGAATTTACAGACAAAATACTAGCCAGCCATGTTTGCCACTTTTCAACTACTTCCTTGTGTACGATTTTCCTTGTACGACGCATGCAGCACTTTGCATGATGGGAAATTCAATATGGAGGCGGATTTAGGATAAACTCCATCTACTCTAAATTTCACCCCCGAGAAAGGCACCTAAATCCGCTCCCTCATGATGCCTAACGAATTGGGACACACTTCAAGATGGCGTCCTCCCTAAATCTGCCGATTTAGCTGCCTAAATGGCGAATTGGGACACAGCTTAAATCATTTCTTCCATAGCCCACTTCTTTACCCTCCTCATTTCCGATGCTCCTATGGTTTTCTCGGCCGCTCCTACAATGCGTGTTTGATCGTAGCGTTCAAAGCGGTCCCGTATTTTTGTGGCGGCACGAACCAGGACTTCGCCCTATTTGTGTACTATTTCGTTTCAAAAGGATCATTGGCTGTTGAGATATAACGCCCCTTAACTGGAGTATCCGCGTGGAGTGAACTCCCTGCCAGGAGAGAGATGCCTTTCGAGTAACTGTCACGAGTTGAGAGAGAGAGAGGGGTGTGTGCGTTGTTGATGCCGGCGTGTGGGAGTCCCTCTGCATCCCATTCCTTCGCCCTCGAAATCGGCCTCCGGGAAGAACCTCCCTCCTCCTTTCCCCTCGTTAAAGAGAAAGATGTTAGGGCCGGGGGGGGGGAGGCGGTGCTGAGAGGGGCGAGCAGAAGAAGGAGGAGGAGGAAGAGAATTGGGGAAGGGATCCCTTTGAAGGAAATGGGAGAAGGAGAAGGTCAACTCGGCACTTTTCGTCCCCCTCCCTCTTACTCCCAAACTCCCAGCTACGAAAGCAAGACACTGCTGTGAAGAGAGGAAGGAAGGCATAACCTTAACCGACCGACCACACGCGGGGTGCCGCCACCTGCGACCAGATGGTCGATATATCGCGTCCCCGCTCGAGATCCGAAGCTACCACATGCCCCATTTCCACTTCTGACGTACGAATCGGCGTAACCAACCTGCGTGCATTCCCACTTTACTTGTGCGTTGCGGGATTCACAAGGGTAACCTTACGCGAGAAAAATGAAGCCACCAGCCTTGCGCTTAGGCCATGCTCTGACCATGAAAACATTACCTTCTTCCCTTCAACTCCATGTATTTTAGCGGTACAATTATTTTCGAATACGGGATCCAGGAGCTAATATAACACGTGAATTAAAAATTTTAAGATGTCATGTTTTAAAAATTTAAGATGTTGACATCTTCAAATTTTTGATGATGGAATACCACCAAGTGAGACTGACGAAAGTGAGTGATAACACGTGAAATGTATTTAGATATTAACATTAACCTTTGTACCTTAAAATAATGCTTGCTTTGATTCTTCAATTAACGACAGTTCGTAGCAATAGAGGAGATAACATATGCCTACAATATCGTCTGCTACGATGCCATTGGAGACCTAATACTTACAGAAAGCCTCCCATTTCCCATGAATACTACATGCAAGTACCGTTGCGGAAACTCCTGAGAACAAATGACAGTTCCAAAGCTTATATTTGTCTCTGTGTATCACAAATCGACGTAATGACGTATGTCAGGAATACCTTAAATATCGGATATCGTCTGCTGCGATGTCGAATAAAACCGAATACCCACTGATCGCGTCCATTTCGCATTCCAAATAGTTTCAATCGTCATCATAGAATTTGCTGGGGGCAAATGTTTTTTTTTTCTTCAGTAGTCCTCAGTTAATTACAATGTACGTAATGATTGGTATCACAAATGCATCCAACTTTGGTCTTCTCCAATACTAATTGTGAGCATGGTCTGACGAAAAGAGGCCAAGGACGCGGATGGCAACTAGTTAGCCATCACATTGGATCATATTTCATCACAAGTAACTGTTCGTACCAGCGGTTACATATGATAAATGTAATAATGAAATGCAAAAGCTGTCCAAAACACAAAAAAATATAGTGTACTCCTTGCGAAAAGAACTCTACGGCAAATGGGCAACATTTTTTATTAGCACACCTTCAACACCAAGGAACTTTGGGAAAGACAATAATATTAGTAGCTGTTTAGATGTCTTATTTATTCTGTTTTGGCAGACAAACGCAGAGCACACGATGCCATATTTCATGCACAGATGGCCGCTCGCGGCACTCGCCTTATTTCCCCAATTTACGATATAAAACGCGAGACTACAGCACTTGAGTTGATTTTGGAGGCAGCCACAAGCCCGTTTTATTCGCTAATATCCTCGAGGGACTCAATATATACACAACTGAGCCATAAGACAGCCACGAAAGTCACCAGATTTCAATGCTTTTGCATAGGATCATCCAATGTTTTCATTGTCACAACATGGCTAAATGCGCAAAATTCGGCTTCAATTCTCCCCGCTGGAGAGAGAGCTTCAACGCTACCCCTGTGGCGGGATCTAACAGTGTACTACACCCTTCCAAGAATCCCAACAAAATAGTAGAAAGGGGTCATTCAAGTATTACGAAGACGCATTTGGGGAGTGAGGGGTTTGGGATCATCTTACATCGTCTCATCAAGAGGGGTCTGGAACTAATTTACGTAAGATTTTTGTCCGTCTTGAAACAACGTATCTTTCCAAATATCCTTTTTTTCTCCAAATATCCTGTGTTTTTCTCCAAATATCCTGTGATTGTTCACAACTTCATCAACTCTTAATGTTAATGAATGTGGTACTCCAACACTGCATAATTATACGTTATCCAGTGCTCCCAGCTGTACGATGGCATCAATGGAAATATGAAACAGCAAAAGGCGAGCATTTAACGAACAAATATCCAACGTCATTCGTAAGAATGAGAGGGGGATCGGGAAAAATCTTACATTGTCTTACATGGGGGTGGAGGGGGAGGTCAAAAATGGCAGAAATCGTCTTACGCAATACTTGAAAGGCCCCAAAGGAAGCAGTAAACGTTTCGAGCATTTAGTAACAAGACACCCTTAGCAATACTCAGGACATTAATCTTGTCTTTCTTTCTGTTTTATAAACGTGAAGTGTTTGTCTTTACATTCTCTACTTAAAATGTGTCACATGACCTGGAAAAGCCTAAAAGCAGTAATAGTCCAGTCTGTGGAGAGAAAAAAGGGTCATTTATGACGTTGTCTTGATACAGGTTAAGAATAGTCAAAAGTTGTAGGAAAGGGAGAGTTATATATACCTATATATTTTTAAACTTCGAACTAGACGTTATAAACAAATTACAGGGGTTCAAAGTTGGCTAAAAACGATTTTTTAATTCTACAAGCCAAGGTATTCACTTTAGGAAGAAATGTTTCAAATGTTTTTTGTGGACAATTAAAAAACGCATAATTTGAGCTATGGTAAGTTTTTTTTTCGATAATTATTTATTGCAAAAACTTTGAAAAACCCCCCAAAATGGCGTTTTTTTGCATATCAATTATTTATTGCAAAAATGACTTTTTAAATACTTTTTTGCTTTGTAATTAAGGCCCCCATTATGACAAAAAAAATAGGATTTATAAAGCCAATTTGGTTAATTTGTTGCTGAGTTATTCCATTTGTTTATTCAAAACATGTCTAATGTTCAATGCTGTAACTTTTTATTGGACCAACATACAGGGTCGCATAAAGGCTCATTCTCTTCGTAAAGTTCCAAAATTTAATAGTATTAAAGAAAAATTGAAAAAAAAAATATTTTTAACCCCTCAAATAACGCATACAAAAAAGGGCGTTTTTAAAAATAATTTTACATTTATAGCATTTCAGCTGGAAGTATTAATATTTTTTATAAACTAACAATGTCATTGTTAATAAAATTTGAAGCTATCCCAGATTAAAAAAATAAGCATCGAAATCGGTTCAGAACTTTCCGAGATACGAGATATTTTTCCGAGCTCAGCAGATTTGAATACGCCAACTCAGTTTTCTCTCGCGCGCGGGAGAGCACGTCGCGCTACCCCCACCACCGCGGCCGGCCGGCCTTGTTTTTCTTCGCTATACTTCATTCGTGTTTTTTAACACTTACAAGTCAATATTTTGTAAATCTGACAATAGATATTGAAAATATGTCTTTGAGGTCCAAATGCCGTCGGATTTATTTATTAATTGTTATAAACAACGGAGCAGTGATTTAAGAAAAAACAATTCTTATCTCCGTTGCTATTAGTCGAAAAACAACTTTTTTTTTAATTCTTCGTTTTGACCTCAGCTACTCAAATCTTGAAGAAAACATTATCTACAGTGTATGGGGGTGGCCCCAGCTTCATTTATTTATAACACAAAAACGCCCTTTTTTGTAAGCGTTATTTGAGGGATTGCAAATAATTTTTTTCAATTTTTCTTTAATACTATTAAATTTTGGACCTTTACAAAGAGAATGAGCCTTTATGCGACCCTGTATGTTGGTCCAATAAAAAGTTACAGCATTGAACATTAGACATGTTTTTAATAAACAAATGGAATAACTCAGCAACAAATTAACCAAATTGGCTTTATAAATCCTATTTTTTTGTCATAATGGGGGCCTTAATTACAAAGCAAAAAAGTATTTAAAAAGTCATTTTTGCAATAAATAATTGATATGCAAAAAAACGCCATTTTAAGGGGTTTTTCAAAGTTTTTGCAATAAATAATTATCGAAAAAAAACTTACCATAGCTCAAATTATGCGTTTTTTAATTGTCTACAAAGAACATTTGAAACATTTCTTTCTAAAGTGAATACCTTGGCTTGTAGAATTAAAAAACCGTTTTTAGCCAACTTTGAACCCCTGTAATTTGTTTATAACGTCTAGTTCGAAGTTTAAAAATATATAGGTATATATAACTCTCCCTTTCCTACAACTTTTGACTATTCTTAACCTGTATCACGAAAAAACCTTCAAATTTCCCTACAGACTGGACTATAAAGAGAGACAGTGAAGTAGAATAGGCTGCAGGCATCTGAGATGAGGGTGTGGAGAATGATGGAGAAGGAGAGGTGGACGGAATGGAGGACTAACGAAGAAGTGCTTAATATGGTGGGCGAGGAAACCTTTGAATGTAACCCGGGATAGGCAGTGTAGGTGGCTGGAGGATGCAATAAGGGGCTACGGGTTTCTCATGAGTGTGATAGAGGGAAGGATATTGGGCAAGCGGGGAGGGGTAAAAAGGAGAATAGGTTTCATGGACAGGATGAAGAAGGGTAGGTCGTATTCTGAGGCGAAAAAAGAAATACAAGAGATAGAAAGGACCATGAAGAACACCGGGATGGGATTTTCTAACATTCAACAAAGCCTAATTTTTAATAGCAGAATACTCAAAAAAAGTATTGTCTTTCAGAATGGCTTCAAAAGCAATAAATACTCTCCTCTTGATATTAACTCAGTCACGTACGGCATCCTCGTTTTTATGTTTATTTTCCGACTATCGCGATTCCTGTAGCTAGAAAAATTCCTTTTTTCCACGCACTGTTGGTGATTATAACAAAACAGCAGGACACTGATAAGTCTCGTGGTGAACATACAATTCACAGCTGTTCTCTGCCCCCTTCTATTTCCTCTCCTTTCTGGCTGCTGTTCTGACACCACCTGCGACACGCCTCTGTGGCAGGTGGCACGGTAGAAAGTAGTTGTAGTCGTCGATTCGGCCCCTTACAACGCCAGTGCTTACTAATGTATTTTATATCTCATTTACGTAGTTGCATATACATTATTGCCAGTAGTTTCTGGAGCATTGGTGGCACGACTGTAGTGTTGTGCATGTTGGTGAAAGTTCCTGATACTTCATCTACATCCACGTGATACCCTGCGAGCCACCACGAGGGTGTCTGGCAGGGGGTGAAGATCACCAAACATGCACTATTGACTCATTTAATATTATTACTTTAATATTATTACTATTGACTCATTATTTATAGCACATGTAAGAGATAATTCGCCCTCTGCCCAACATCCACGATTTGGCTTGCAGGGTAATATGTAGATGCAAAGTTGGCTACTTCGTGAACTACAAAATATGTGTTACAGCTGTACGGACGAGGATTCCTAACGCAGTTTTTTGCCTACAGACCCACAAGACAGGTACTTCGGTCCGCGGGGCAGCCATAGAATCGAAACAACAACAGCGACGTGGAAATATTACATGAGCTCGGTAATGATCCCGACGTACGAAGAGACGAGATATTTTTCTCAAACAGTTCATCAGGACTGGTTGGAGCGCTGTAGAGAAACGCGACAACGTGAGTCTCGTCCCACGCTGGACTCCGCAGCCGTTTAAGGCGGTGGACCCCGTTATATGAGCTCAGGCGAACTCACGAAAGCCGGGTCTGGCGCCATGAATAATGCCGTCATCATTTGGAATTCTGCTTATTGATTAATTTATTAATGTGTCGTTCCTACCTTAACGTCTCCGTGTTGGGAACATCCTTGAACTTCCCTACCTATGATTTCGCATTTTTTCCAAACAAGGGCTCTCTAGGGTACTTCAAAAGGAGTTTGTGCGCTTCGATAAGGGTGGGAATCGATTGCTTGTTTTTTGAAATGTAAGCCTCTGAGTGCGGCATGACACGATATCACGCCATGATTGTCTTAACGCTGGTGTTGATGACGTGATACCCCGTCAAGGGCACCGTCTTTCACAAGGGGGCCTAGTGAAAGTTACCAAGTGGCAGCTAGAACTCTCAAGGTACCCTTGCTGTGATATCAACGTCATAATGACCAGCGTTAAGACAGTCCTCCATTCCGTCCACCTCGCCTTCTCCATCATTCTCCACACCCTCATCTCAGATGACTGCAGCCTATTCTACTTCACTGTCTCCTTTTACTGCCTTTAGGCTTTCCCAGGTCATGTGACACATTTTAAGTAGAGAATGTAAAGACAACCACTTCACGTTTATAAAACAGAAAGAAAGACAAGATTAATGTCCTGAGTATTGCTAAGAGTGTCTTGTTACTAAATGCTCGAAACGTTTACTGCTTCCTTTGGGGCCTTTCAAGTATTGCGTAAGACGATTTCTGCCATTTTTTACCTCCCCCACTCCCCCCATGTGAGACAATGTAAGATTTTTCCCGATCCCCCTCTCATTCTTACGAATGACGTTAGATATTTGTTCGTTAAATGCTCGCCTTTTGCTGTTTCATATTTTAATTGATGCCATCGTACAGCTGGGAGCACTGGATAACGTATAATTTTGCAGTTTTGGAGTACCACATTCATTAACATTAAGAGCGAAACAGTACCACAGATGATGAACTTGTGAACAATCACAGGATATTTGGAGAAAAACACAGACAACCAAGACGTGATATCACGTCATGCCGCACTCAAAGGGTCAAAGGTAACTGACCTCTACTGCTTTGTGAATGCAAGTTAACTTTTGGTGGTTCGTTTTGGCCCAGACAAAAATAACTGACGGAAAAAAAATTTATCAGTCGAAATCATTTCAAGAGGAAAGGACCACACCATACAGGAAAGAAGAACAAGATGGATCAGAGACACCCTGAGATACAATGGGTTGGTGAAGATCATAAATTTGTGGGAAGAGTACCCCAGAGGAAGACGCAAGAATAAGCTCATGGACCAAATAAAGAGGGAAGTACATTGAAAGAGACACCAGGAGGTAATGGAGCTAGCATTAGATAGGGAAGGTTGAAGGGCTGCAGTCAGCCAATCTTAGGATTGAACGACCAATGATGAGGATTTCAACTTGGGGTCGATTTAATGTAAATATGTGATTTGATTCGTTTGGGTAATCCTTTTGAAGTGCCTTGCGCTCTGTTGTTGATTAAACATGATTTAAAGCTGTATGTTACAATTGGCGAACTACCAAAATACTCCGTTGGAAACCCTATAAAACGCTATTCGATGTGAGAAACATTGGGTGTATTCCAATGCGTCACCTATTGGTCCACCGAACTTTGATAAATCTTGAATAGAGTTCACAATTTTCGCCTAGAACCTGAGCGCATTTGGAAAAGGTTTCTTTTCTCTCTCGGGCCTTAGATGGTAATGCAATCACTCAAGTCGTGCGATTGGCTTCACTGAAACGTGACGTTACGCCTGTCGTGCGTCTTTTTTCTACTTATTTGAATGGCGAGCGTGCTCGTATTTTTACTGCCTGCGGGTCGATTTTTATTTCGTGGGATAATTTCCGAGGTCGTAAAACTTTTAACCATCCCCCAATTATGCATCCCCCGTCTTTTTAGTCAGGCGATTTCCTCGTTAAGCTAAGCGCTCAAACGTTCGAGAGAATATTTATATATTTTTTTTTCAAATGCGTTTATGGACGGTGGCTTATAATTGTACTCTTGACTATACAAGCCCACTTGTACACGCGCTTTGCTCGGATTTAAATGCCTAATACGTCATTTATGACTAAAAGTGAGTTATTTTGTAAAGAAAAGTTAAGTGATAATTTGCGGACTCCCTTCCCTTTCTTGAAGTGCAAAGGGAATTCATTCAATTAATAGCACTGTAAAGATGATTTTACAATAAATCACGGAAATATTAGGCGCTCATCTGAGGTCTTTAAAATTTTTAAATTCACACGTGTTTTAGCAAGCGAAAAACGTTGGTTCTGAGGCCTCAAATGTGTCTCCAGTGATCTACATCTAAATACTACCCCGTGTGGGCGTGTGGTAGGTCACCAGCCGTGTAAAGATGTAAAAGTTTAGGAGGTGAAATGGTGACATGTCCTAGGAGAGTGTGTCTGGATGAGCTCAGTTTCTGTTGTGGTCGCTATCTCGAATTTATATAGTAAAATTCTTCATGTGAGCTCTTATTAAGTATGATGTACTGAAATGAAATATCTAACGTAGAAGAGCGTCTTATATGCCGTCAAATGAGGTTATGATGATCTTCCAGTGGCTCCACGTTCGTTTCGGTATACTGATTATAGTATTTTGAAAAGTCGTTAATAACCGGATGACATACAATACAAGTTTGTACTAGAACTGTCTGGTATCCATACCTCATGGGGCGCGTATTTCATTTTCGAGAATTATACTTCTCTTTGCTTGCATGCAGCACGCAGACTTGAGAGCTTTCATTGTTTTTTTCCTTATTTAAAGAGTATCATCAGATAACACTTCCCCCTCTGATTGCAAATTGCAAGCACCCATTTATTCGCTATTATTATCATGTGATCTTTTACGACGAATAACGGGCACTGTCTAAATGACGAGCCTCCCTCCATTCCTCTCCTCCTCGTCGAGCCTTCCATTCCCACCAGGGGTAGCACGGCGTTTTCAAAGTATTACGAGGGGAGTCCGAACGCCGGGCCTTGCCCTGAGGAGCGGGTGGGCGTCGTGGATGGCAGTTCGAAGCGGGTCCGGCAGTTTTGAGTGTGGGTGAGAGAGTGAGCGCCTTATATATATTTCTGAAGAGTTCCCTTCCTGCATTCCCCACGCGCCCCGAAGAAGAGGTCGCTGAACCTCGCATTCAAAAGGGGGGGGGGAGGAAAAAAAATAATATAGGCCGTGATCGGTTTGGCATGGGCATTATACGTCGTCTCCCTCAAGGTTTGAGAGCGTCGGAGCGAAGGAAAGTGACGGGATGAAGATTGGACTTCGATGTACGTCAAACTATTTTTCTTACGAATTTCTCTCGATTTTTCTGTGTACTGCACAGTAAGCCGCGTCTGATTTTCTAAGTGTTTCAAAGCTTCTTCATCAATATTTTTCTAAGGACTGCAAAGCTAGTTTCCGTCGATTTTTCTAAGCATTTTAAGTCTGGATTTCCGTCTGTTTCTTTAGGTATTTCAAATCCAATAGGCTTCCGTCGTTTTATCTAGGTTTTTCAAAGCCAGATTCTGTCGGTTTTACTAAGCATTTTAAAGCTAAATTCTTCTGATTTTATCAAGAACTACGAAGCTAATATCCCTCAATTTTTCTAAGCACATCAATGTCAATTCCTCTAAATTTTTATTAGTAAAGCAAAGCCAGTTTCTGTTGACAATACTGAGTATTTCACAGCTAACTTCTCAAGATTTTTGTGATTGCTGCAAAGCCAATTTCTCATGATAATACTAAGTACGGCAAATATATGTTCCCTCGATTTTCCAATGTTTCGATGTTTTTGGGCCTGGTTGGTGGTCTTCTCTTGGTTTAGGCCCAAGGCCGTGTTTCACACCACGTAAAAGCGTATAACCCGCACTTAAATTTCCAAAAAATCAGGGAGGACGTCACTATTTAAGCCTTTTGACCAAATGGAAAAACCACGCATGGTCCAGTCGTAAAAATTCATCATGGCGTTCGTTATACTTCAAGATTGTGAACTTCGTGAGAGATTTTGAGGGCGAATTTGAATGCATATTTGAATCAATATTAAACTGATAAGTTGAAGAACTCTTATGGTGTTCCAGCGTGGCTAAACTAACTTTCCTTTGTCAACCCTATGATTACGGAATGACGTGAAACCACGTCATGGTTGTCTTTACGCTAGTGGTGATGACGTTATATCACGTCATGCCGCACTCAAAGGGTTAATAACATTTGATTTGAGTGGATACCAGCTCGATCCACCCGCACCCATACTCTACTCCATCTGCCTATTCCAAGGATAGCTCTCACCCAAGCGCTCACCTTTATTTCGCCTCCCATCCCTTCTAAATTCACTCCCACACTATCGATCCTTTTTATTCACCATGTAACTATTTAACCACCCAAGCGATATCCCACCTGTCAACAAATTAAATATTTCCCCTTTCCATGTTGGGCTCTCGTTGCTTATTTTTATGCTGTTATTGTGTTTTTGTCCTCTTTCTTGTTTTTTGTCATATGTTTACTATAAATTGGCGCTATTGCTGTATGTGAACAATTTTTTTAAATAAATAAATAAAAAAATTTCCCATTTTTCACGAATGTGTCAAGATGACGGCTGCCCATAACCTGTTTGACCGTTTTTTAATTGGTAAAACTTAATTGTAATATGTAAAAAGATGTACAAAAAAAATATGTTAACAGTTTCGAAATGGAAGACACGACTACATTCGTAAGATATGTAAAACCGAGGAGTAGTGAGTGAGCATCTCTGATAAGAAAACCATTCAGAGACGTGGCGAGGTTCTGGCGATGAAAGACCACACCAGTCTTCTATAATATCTAAAGCACGCCAGCTTCAACTATCGGATGACTGGACAAGTGCGCAAGACTCTTTGCAACACAACAGCGCACTGGCATTTAATTTATTTCAATCGGGGAACACTTTGCAGCACACACTTTCCCTTCCCCGCTTCCCAAACATCCTTCCCTCTATCCCCGCTTCCCTCTTATCACAGCTTTCGCACCTCACTATATCTTCGAATATCCCACTCTGCCCCTTCCTAATCTCATCCAGATGTTCCCTTTCCTCATCCACCATCCCTATCACTTCCTCGTTTGTCTTTATTTCCTTCCAATCCACCATCTCCATCCTCCTTCACGCCCGCATCTCGAAAGTCCTGAGGTCCATTCGCGTCCCCTGTTCTCAGAGTCCACGTTTCCACCCCCTTCGACGCTAAAATCCACAAAAAGTTCTTCACCATCCTCTTCCAATCTTTATACCCGTACCAGTTTTCGTTTACTCATTGGATAAAAACCTTACGTTTCAGTATGCTGATTTGGAAATAATTCGTATAGTAACTACACATCGTTCCACCCGTCGGCAGATTAGTAAAACTTTCGCCAAAGCAAATATGTAGTTCCATTTATCGTTGTCCGTATTCCATTCGCTGGCGCGTTCCGTACTGCGTGCTATCTTCATCACATTTATGGAAAAGTGCCCATTGATTGAAATTCGAGCGATTGAGTAAACAGTTGACGGTTTAACCCTTTGAGTGCGGCATGACGTGATATCACGTCATGGTTGTCTTAACGCTGGTGCTGATGACGTTATATCACGTCAAGGGTACCGTGAGATTTATAGCTCTCACAAGGGAACTTTACTAGGCCCCCTAGTGAAAGCTGGAACACTCACGGTACCCTTGACGTGATAGAACGTCTTCAGCACCGGCGTAAAGACAACCCTGACGTGATATCACGTCAAAGGGTTAAAATAGAGTAACTATTCGAAGACTGTTTGGGGTTAACACCTTTAATTCGCATTCTAAGTCAAATTCAGTGGTTGTTCAATCCTAAGATACCCCCTGACCCCCTGCCACACACCCTCGTGGCGGCTCGCAGGGTATGATGTAGATGTAAGATTGGTTGACTGCAGCCCTTCACCCTTCCCAATCTGATGCTAGTTCCATCACCTCCTGGTTTCTCATCCAATGTGCTTTCCCCATTATTTGGTCCATGAACTTATTCCTGTGTCTTCCTCTGGGGACTTTTCCCTCTATTCTTCCTTCAGTTATGTTCTTCACAAACCCATTGTGTCTCAAGGTGTGTCCATTCCATCTGGTTCTCTTTTTCTGTATGTTGTTCCACATGGTCCTTTCCTCTTCTCCTCCTCTGTACACGTGGTCCATTTTTCCTTCCTTTCCATTATTAAAATTTATAACTTAGGGTACATGTATAGTAATACATTCACTCATTAGTCGTTCAATCCTAAGATTGGTTGACTGCAGCCCTCCACCCTTCCATATGTAATGCTAGTTCCCTTACCTCCTGGTGTCTCTCCGTATGTACTTTCCTCTTTATTTGGTCCATGAACTTATTCCTGGGTCTTCCTCTGGAGACTTTTACCTCTATTTTGTCTTCAATGATGTTCTTCACAAATCCATTGTGTCTCAGGGTGTGTTCAATCCATCTTGTTCTTCTTTTCTGTATGGTGTTCCATGAGGTCCTTGCCTCTTCTACTCCTCTGTACACGTGGTCCATTTTTCCTTCAGCATCCTCCTCCAGCACCAGGTTTCGAAGGCTTCTAACCTTTCCTGGTCAGCATTTCCAATGGTCAATGATTCTGATCGATGGAGTGCTACGCTCCACACGAATGTTTTTCACACTCTGTTTCCTCGTTTGTAGTCCTATCTCCTTTTTGCGGGTTGCGGGTTGGTGCGGTGGCTAGAATACTGGCTAACCATAAGGACGGCCAGGGTTCAGATCCCTGCAGAGGGGGATGTTTTTCAGGGGAAACCTGATCCCTACTTGAGAGTCTAGTGGTGGGCACTTCAAGTACAGTACTCCGTCTGTCGGATGAGACGTCAAACCATGGTCCTCTTGGCGCCTTTCTTTAAGAGCAGGCTAAAAGCGACGCCCGGTTCCTATCCACCCTTCCTCCCTTACCTGTCCACCACGGCGCAAATGACCTTAGTTGTCGGTCGCCTCCCCAAAATCCAATCCAATCCTATCTTCTTTGAACACAGCAGCTGTCTTTTTCCCATAACGCCTTCTTAGCTTTGGATATTCTCGACTTGATCTCCGTTGTTCTGAGTCAAACTGGGCCGATAAAGATGTATGACGTGGGGGAGGTACTCCCAAGCGATACAAAATGTATAAAAAGACCTCGTTCGCCGGGGCGACGAATGACGGAGCGGGTCCCGGTCGCCTCATTAGGTGGGCCCACTGAAGGGTTTTGAGGGACTGGACAGTAAGCACTCCCTGCCCTTGTCCGCTTCAGCAATGCGTGCTGCGACAATGGCCGTAAGACGCCCGTCCACCGTCCGGTTTAATGGCCCATCGCAATTACTCTATAATGGGCCGCTTCCCTCGCTCGAAGCGGCGGCCAAAATTTGCAACTCCATTATGCGCGCAATCACGCGGCAACTGTTCGCTCTCGCGCTAGAGGGTTCTGCGCCGCTGAAATACGCCGTGACGCGCGAAACTAATTGCGTTGCATTACGCCACGATCGCGCTTCGTCCACACCAGACTAGATTTATAAAAAAAACGAAAGAATTAAGAAGAAAACGTTATTTTTTTGAGCTCGCTTTCGCAGTGATTTTGATAATAACATGCCATGATGAATAAAATTACTCATTTAAAAATCTTTCTCCGTTGCGGAATGCTGGTCGAAGAGAAAAAAGGGGATAAAATGCCAAAAAGCGGACGAGGTTAGTCTCTCTATCACTTGAAAACCAATCAACACGATTGCTTAAATGAAGTGTATATATTTACTGTCCGCTGTAATATCATTATTATAAAAGTATTATACCTTTTAAGTAGGTTTTATTGAATTTCTGTTTGAGGCTTTAGCATCGCTGGAATGCAGTTCTCTCCATTGTTTTCGGGTTAGCTGCGTCAAGTTTTATTCCGATGACGTTTCGTGGCTTATGCTGGCCACATCTTCAGATCAGGTCTGAGTGCCGACAGATGGAAATGGCGCTGTATACATACCATCCTCAGGTTGGCCTACCAGTGGTGCGACCAATCAGCGTCGAGGACCCCGATTTTGGCGCGCTTTTGCGTACGAGTCTTTTCCAAGCGGTGTTAAGTCTATGCCCATCATCTCTATTGAAATTGTCTGCTACTTTTTCAATTTCAATAGCCTCCCGGATGATGCGAGGGAAATAATGCTTTTCTTAGTAGAATAAAACTTGACGCAGCTAACCCGAAAACAATGGAGAGAACTGCAGGTTTTATTGAATGTTTGAAGTATCTCCTCCCGGTTTTCCACACTTCCAGAGGCCTATCTCTCTCTAGTATATTCTTTTTCGCCTCGGCATACGATCTACCCTTCTTCAGCCTGTCCATGAAACCTATTCTCTTTCTTCCCCTTCCCGGCTTGCCCAATATCCTTCCCTCTATCACACTCTTCAGCAACCCAACACACCCTTTATTACATCCTTCAGCCACCAACTCTGCCCATCCCGGATTTTATCCAGAAGTTTCCTTTCCTCGCCCACCATCTCAAGCACTTCCTCGTTAGTCTTCCTCTCCGTCCACCTAACCTTCACCATCCTTCTCCACACCTACATCTCAAATTCCAGCAGCCTATTCTCGTCCTCCTTTCTGAGGGTCCATGTTTCTGCACCATACAACGCTACGGTCCGTATCAAGTTCCTCACCAACCTCTTCTTCACATCCTTACCCAAGATCCGCGTCATCAGCTCACTTTTATTATTATACCGAATTCCCTCTTACCTAACGTTATTCTTCTCCTTATGTCTTTGCCACTATGCCCATTTTCTTCAAGCGTGCTGCCGAAGAAATTAAAATGCTCTAAACTCCACTTTCTCCGGCGAGATGTTGTAGAACAGCATAATGAATAATGAAGCTCAAATGATATCGTTCTGTCTACCAAATTTATTTCAAACTCTTGCTCCACGTGTTTCAACTGTCTAGCAGTCACCATCAGGCAAGACATGCAAGATGACTGCTAGACAGTTGAAACACGTGTAGCAAGAGTTTGAAATAAATTTGGTAGACAGAACGATATCATTTGAGCTTCATAATTAAAATGCTTTAGTTGTTCGAGGGTGTGTCCTCCAAATTTAATAACCAGCCTCGCTTTTTTGTTCAAGAGAATCTCATTACTTTTGTTTTCTTATGGTTTACCATCATTCCAAATATCCCGAACTGCATTTCCAAAGTTTCTACCGACACTAAAATGTGGGGAAAATGCGTGATTATAAACACGTACATTTTGTCGTTGACCTCAAACAACCAGCCAGCCACATAGTCGAAGCATTCAAGAAAATCTAATAATACACATTATTTATACGACACAGTAATGGCCGAAGGGACGAAAAAGGAAAGTTCGAAGTGGGAAAGTTTAACTAGTCGACCGTTAACAGATTATCCGATCCAACGGTCAGTTATTCATGAGCGTGCATTAACGAGCCGCTGACCTGAAAAAAAGCCTAAAGATTTATACACAAACGTCATAGTTTTAGTATTAGACCGGGAAAAAAGCGAAATAAATTATTCCGAAGGCATTCGCGCGTTACTTTCCTCCTTCCGCACCGATGCGTGAAGATCATTTTTAGAAACGGTCTTCGCACGCATTCACTTTCATGCCAACGGAATATAGGTGAGCAAACTCAAAAAGGCGTATCCGCGTTAAGTACCTAATCTTAAAAAAAAAAAAATTAAAACGCAATATTTGTGAACTTTGTAGTACTCAATCACAAATAAAAATTAACTGCTGTAACTTTCAAAAACCACAGAATTTTAAATCACAATCCACCACGGCCAGGGTATCGATATCTGAACACCATCAGTAGTTCATCAAACAGTATATCACTCCATTACACGTTAACAGTGGGGAAGCGCGGAAGAGGAAGGAAAAGAATAGGAATTCTCGACAAAATAAGAAGGGAGGTGATGATATCAGGAATTCATGAGGGACGCAATGTTGAGCCATCATCTCCTTTAACGAAACGCTCCGCCTTGTTGCCGCAACCAAATGGTCCTGTCTTCCGCTAACCTCTTAAACTGCCGATAATTTTCCGTCCCCATGAGTTCCTGTGCCCTGATCAGGTACTGTAACCTTGGTCTTCCTCTATCTTTCTTCCCTAGCACCTTCCCCTCCATCACATAGACAAAAAAACCCATTGTGTCTCAGGAGATGTCCTAAAAATCTTATATTTCTTTTTTCCACGGTGTTGAGTAGGGTTCTCTTTTCATTTATTTCCATTTTAAAACCTCTTCATTACTTTTCTATTCCGTCCAGCGTATATTAAGCATCCTTCTCCAAATCCACATCTCTGCTGCTTCTAACTGCTCATTTTCCCGTTTCCGGAGGGTCTAACTCTCGCTTCCATAGAGCAAAATACTCCAAAGGAATGTTTTTGCTAACATTTTCCGAGTTTCATATGCTTGTCTGCTAGAGGGTTTCTCCGTCAAGGTGAGCCATCTGTCGGAGTGAAAAAGGATTAGGATAAGTCCTGTCCAATAGCCTACCAATCAGCTAATAGAATACAAAAATGAACATGCTGGTAGTGTTGACCAAACGTTAGCCGAAGTTATATTTTGATGGATGGTAATCATCTAGAAGATATTTATCTGACGACGGGACTGCTTTGCTCTCTATCTCGCCTAACAAAAGACACATATTGTCATATTCAGTTAAAGAAAGGCATCGAATAAGGATAAGGGACCTGAACCTGTAATGATTTTTTGATGATGATAATGATCTAGAAGATTTTTTCTTTCTTCTACTTAAAACAATCTAAACCAGTAACTAGGGTTACTCCAGCACTCAACAAATGGAAAAGATTTGTATATAAACGCAAGTGAACAAAATCAATGCCTTGAAGTACCCCCCCAACCACAGAAGCATATACCATCACATTTGCTCGGCCTGAGTTGGCAGGATGCAAATGCAACGGCACGAGTCGATCACCACAGGGAGAAAGACTTTCCCCATTTGTCTGTAAACTAACGAAGCGTGTATGGGTAATATATTTGAAAAATAACGAACTACAACGCGATAAAACTTCGAGAGCACCAGACCGGCGAAGGCATTTAAGTGTCACCGACGATGAGCCATGACTATCGGGAAAGGGCACTTCCACGAAGAAACTGTCGCCGGAAGATGGAGATGAGACGAACTCGGATTTTTTCATTTGCGGAAGCGACACACGCTTACAGATCAGCCGAGCGTTGCCGCAACGTAAAATTGGTCTCAGCTGAGGTGAAATGGGAAGTGTTACAAATCAGCACCATAAAACTACGTCGGCGCCAGGCGAAAAGGTAGTTTGTCAGTTGGCTGAAAATTATCCCGGGGATAACGAGTGAAATTGGAACACATATTTGTCAAAGCTAGTGGGAACCTCACATACTGTAAATCTTAATTATAGGAACCGAAACAAAATTCTTGGCCGATAATTTACCGACGTAACAATGAGGAGAGTCAAGAATCGATTTGTAACGGTGGTTTGTTGCGAAGGCACCAGTAAATAATGGATTGTTAAGCTCCGAAAGAAAAACTAACACCAAAAACTCCATTCGTTCTCTTTCGTCACGAGTGAAGTAACGCTTTAATTCTAGTAGAGTCGGTTCCGACAACTTAATTTTATGCTCAGCCGGCGTTCAAAACAACATGATACGGCCGGAGTGACACGATTCAGGACCTGAAATTAAAGTTCTTCGCTAGCTTCATCACGTCCAACATTTTCTTACGCTGGCACTGAAAGATAAACTGTAGGGGAATCATATTTTTGTTTTAAATAGCTTAAAATGAAAATAATGAAGAAGATATAATGGACATAATTCAATGGCCATCTGGCATTATTGATCAAAATACGCATTGAAACCTGCAACTGTGCTTTCGAATTTAATCTTTATTTCACGGCCCCATGAAATATCATCCTTTAAACGTCGTAAGTAACTTATGAGAATATCGCTAAGAGCAGAGATTTATTCGCATTTTACTCGCTAGAACGGATAGATGAGGAGATAAAGAGACGTGCGAATGCTGGAAGGAAAGTGGTAGGCAGCACGCGGAGCATTACAAGGGATGAGTGCCTGTCTAAGAAAGCGAAAATCTGCGTGTACAAAAATGTACTTTTCCCCACTTTGCTATATGTTAGTGAGACATGGGTATGTCAGGATAGACATAAGAGTAGACTAAACTCCGTGGGTATGAGTTATCTGAGGAGTTTTGCGGCAAAAGTAGGATGGATAGGGTCAGGAATGAGTGGGTAATAAATGAATGTGGGTTAGATGGCCCAGTAATGGACATATATGAAAGGAGTGTGCTTCGTTGGTTAGGCCATGTTGAGAGAAAGGAGTTAGGCCATGTTGAGAGATATATGACAGTAGAATGAATGGTGTGAGAGGTAGAGGTAGGCCGAGAAAGTTGTGGTTGAATGTGGCTGAGGAAATTCTTAGGAGGAGGAATATTAGGAGCCTTAAAAACAGGAGGGCGTGTATGAAGCAGTGTATGGGGGTAAATGAGGCGAAAGAGGTTTGCAATGATAGGTCAGTATGGAGGAAATTATTGAACCAGAGTTAGGTGCACAAATATGTATTTACGAGTGAAGCTTTGTGACTGTGCCTACCCTGGAAGGGAACGGCGTGATTGGTACGTATGTATGTATGTGTGGGATTATTTTTCTCTAAGGAATTTATCAAAATTCCTCTTAAACCGACATCACCATTTTACCATAAAGAAAATTACGAAATGACAAAAGACACTCAGCGGTCAAAATCCATGTTTTTTTTTTTAAACTCTGCAATTAGATACGCAGGGGCAGAGGAGTTAGCTAAAAAAATAACGGAAGTTAGTTGTTTTTTCGCGCGGATGCCGACAGAGTTAAGTTTCGAATAATAGCTGTATCATCGGTCCATTCCTTCGTTGGCCCCGGTGGTGGCGGGGTTAAGTCCTCGGTTGTCAGTCCGAAGGTTGCGGGTTCGAGTCCCGCCTGGATGGTTTTTCACCACTCAGGACATGGGCGTTGGTGTTCGTCTATTGTTATTCGTAAATCACCCGATGTAATAGGCCTTTGTTGTGCTGTTTTAGTGAGTGTGAGTATAAATAAAAAAAATAAAAAAAGTAAATCTATACCCATTCACAACTTCCAACAGGGAGTCTATTAAAAATATCTCTGACTTTGAATTCGTTCGAGAAGCCTCCCAGGAAATCACCGGTTGAAAGAGAAGTATCAGGCTTGATGTGGTGGAGAGAATTCAATATAAATAATGAGAGTAAAGCAATTTTCCACTTAAGTATATTTTTTCAAACATTGCATTTTAACAAATGATGCGGTGCGAAGTCACTCGCACGGGTGCATATTCACCAGGGTTGAAATTCGCTATGAAAAAATCATTTGACTCGACCGGGATTCGAGCCCGGATCTCCCAATTGCCGGTCAGGTGTGTTAGCCAGTTACACAACCAAGCCTTCTTCAAGCAGAATTTCGATGGGGGGGTTTATGCGAACTAGATAACACACCTGACCGACAATTGGGAGATCCGGGTTCGAATCCCGGTCCAGTCAGATAATTTTTTCATAACGAATTTCAACCCTGGTAGATATATTTTATTCGACATTATTTGAAAATTGCCACAATCTCGTTCTTTATCACCGGTTGAAATTTTAACTTAAATAATGCACAACCTCAGTCGCTCCAGAAGCGACTGATTTACGCTCAAAGAATATTTCCTGGTGTTAACGGATGCTTTGACGAGAATCATGAGAGCGGTCAATTCAACATTAGGTAGGATCTGGGCACATATCTAGTTTTACTTCCAATACATGTAAGTTGTCCTCCTCATAGTCAACATTCCAGGTCCGACAGAATCGATAAATTAATAGAGATATTTTGCCGAACGGATAGGTTTGGGAATTCGTTTTTCCCCCGAACAATTAAGGACTTTAATAAATGCTAGGCGGAACTTTTATTTTATTTTATTTTTTTTATTGACGGCTGGTGTCCTAACACCCCCCGCCACACGCCTTTTGAGGCGGCTTGCGGGGTACTATGTAGATAAGGCGAAGATAAGCAAGTATCTCCTAAGTATCTACATACATTAGATACTTAAGGGCCACACAGGAAACAAAGGCCGAATTTTTTTATGGTAAATTCTGCAGCGTTGTGGAGGCAAAAATTTCAACATTTACTAAGATCAAAATTAATAGTTTTCACAAAGTAACGCCGACAATTATTGATTCTATCTTAAACTGTAACTAGAACCGCGAACACAGCAACCCTTAAACCAACAGTTGAAATAAACGGAGCATAGGAGCTTTTTACGTAATTCATCCCATGGTTTTGCGACGAACGTCGCGGAAAAACGAATGGACACAGTGGGAAAGGAGTCAAAAATGACCAATACGGAATGATTTCCGACAGTCACACTATATTTAATATACTAAATTACAATTATGATTACACGACAATGAGGCCCGCAGGCTGGCTGCCGAAACTTGACGAACGATGCCTGCTGACGAGGTACACACTTCGGTGGCTGGCAGAGGAGAGGGCTACAGCGATGAAACGTCCGGTCGGCGCAGTCAAAAGGAGGGGAGGTAGCTCTGGATCAGTGGAGAAGGGGGAAGCAGGGGAACTGTTCGTCCAGCCATTGGTTGAGATGGCGGCGTAGAGGAGCACTATTGCCACAAAGTTCCGAGAAGAGGCCGCCAGATGCGAATTCACTATCAAAGTATAGCACCTTGTTTTTGTCGCGCAATATCGCCGACAACGCGCAATATCGCCGACAGTGACGATGTCCGCGAGCGAAAATGTCCGCGGCGAAATTATGGCCAAATTTGTGCCAAAAATTCGGCACAGTTTCCTAAATTTCAGTCGTGGTGAAAAAAAAACTATTTTTGATTTACATATGAGAGTCAAAAAAATGTATTTCTCGCCCGGGAAATTTTGGGAAACTTTTAAATCGCAAACAGCATAAGCCACACCACTTCAAACAAGAAGAAGACAGCTGGTTCCATCCTCTCGTCCAGAGTCTTTTCCTGCCAATCTTATCTCTTGACCAACTTCCAAGCACTACTATCATCTTATCCCCCCCTCCTTCTCTCGACCCACACCCCCTCCCAAAAACTAGAGCCCCTCAATAAAGATAAGAGCAACGACGCGCTCCCAAGGCGACCGCCCTTAGGGGATCTGACACCGACTGTCACTGCTGTTTGCATTCTCCCGCACCTCTTAGTATATTCCCATGACAGCGGGGTACATGGGGGGAGGGTCGGGATAGGATAAGAAGAGAGGAAGGGGTTAGGCAAAGGGCAAGAGCGAGGAAGCAGCGCATCCATCTTGGGAGTCCCTCAGGGGAACATCCTAGGGCCATGCGGCTTCAAACGCCGTCAACCTTTAACTTTAGCGCGTGTGCGTGAGTAGGTATATATGTATACACCGCTCCCTAACCCCTTAAGGCATCTCGAGGACTAAGTAAGCTATAAGGAGCGTTTCCTAAAACTGTCGGGTCCCCGGGATATGGCGTTGAGGGATGGAGGAGGAGGTAGCATAAGAATTTTCCATTTTCAAGACGCCACTGCGAAGGAGAGGTACGTACGAAAATGAGGTTGAGTCTTGTTCCTCTCGCAAGATACCTACGTACACGCGGCGTTCATCAGAGCATTTCAGTGCGGTGATGAGTTTTTTTTTCACCACCATCTCGACAAGAAATGAAGTCTTTTTCCACATTGCACGCAGAGATCAAAGGCAGGTGTGTGCCAGTTTCCCTAAGGAATTGAAGAAAGAAAATTATTCCGAGACGATGATGTTTCCGATCCTTCACCAAAACATCAAAGAGATCTCAATGGACTGCAGCAATTCTCTCGCTGACTTTTCGAGCGTGATTTTTATCGAAATATTATTTTAGAGGGAAGGCATGTACGGTATCGTGACGAGGAAGGATAACAGACCTGAGGGGACTAAATACGCGATTGAGGGAGTCGCTTCAGTCGACTGGAGGGAGAATAATGCATGCAATCCAATTGATTTGATTGACGTCCATCCAGGGTAAAGATTGTTTCTCGAGAGGACGCAGACCAGGTGAATATTATACTCCTTTGAAACTAACTTTGCACGTAAATGAGGAATGTATGCAAACGAACTCAAAAAGGTTAAATGAGGACAAATAGAAATTTAAGGCTTTAGAAGTTACAGTGCAGGAAGTAATCGTTAAAATAAAATTTAATGAATAAGGCAATAATTTTTGGACATATGTAATAGATAACATGATCTCAAGAAGTTTTTTTTGAGTACTCTACCGGTTAACTTTGTTATATTTCCACATAGTTTATTTACAATACCGAACTACGATTCGAAAATATTTGCCTTTATCCAGGTTACCATAACAAATGTTACATTATCAACGTAGTTTTGTATACCTTTGTAGACCTGTCGCGAGCGATATAGCGAAACAGAATGGCGGAAAGAGGTATCGTAAAAGAATATTTAAGAATTTTCAAGGACTCTAACAGCATTTTACCTCCGCTTTCAATATTTTACATAGCTCTATCTTACATTTAACCAGCAAATACGCCTGTCAAATTTCCAGGTCATATCTCCACTATTGGAGACGTGGTGGCACGAAACATTTTTGAAATTTTCAGAAATCCGACAAATGCCGACTTTGGCGCCATCTAACTCCGAAACTAACGAACGTAGAAGCAAACAATGTTCGTCATTTTTAGAACGTTTAGTTGCCTGCAAAAAAAAACCCGCCCTCCATTTTCAGATCAGAACGACCGTTTAGACGCCAGAGCGCAAAAACCGAGAAAACCGGGAAATTTTTGACTAATTTTCGTGTTTATAGACCTCTGGTGAGAAAACTACGAGGCGTAGAGAGACGAGGTATGTCGCATTTTGTAGATGAATCGATTAGGCTGAGTACCTTTTTCTACTTTTTTGAGTACCTGATTCGAGATACGAACTATAGTTCGGAAGATATAAAGCGAGAACCGAAAGTCTAATTTTCGAAAACGTCGAAAAATCGCAATTTTGATTTTTTTCGGCGGGTTCCGGTTAGAAATTCCGGAATTTCGCAATTTTTCCTCCGATGAATTCTTCCATAGAAGGTCCGTGCCAAATTTCGAGTTCCTACCCCGTCTAGAAGTGGTCGAGAATTTGTATACATGAATGAGTGAGTCAATTACACAAGCGGCTGCATATAGCGGCTGTCTTGCCCCCCCGCTTGCAAATTGAAAGCCCCATTTGACTAGTTTTTCTTTAAGTATCCAGAACTATATATATATATATATATATATATGGTTCTGTATAACTTCCAGAACTATATACATATATATCTATATATATATATATGTGTATATATATATATATATATATATATATATATATATATATATATATATATATATATATATATATATATATATATATATATATATATATATATATATATATATATATATATATATATAGTATATATATATATATAAAATATGAACAGAATGGCATTTATATCCTCTCTCGTTGAAGCAACCACCTTAACACCTTGGAGTATATAGTTCAAGTAAGGCTGAGTGTAGAACTTCAGGTGAAGCCATTTCCGCTATACTGAAAGTACCAAGAGCACTGTGGCTGCCGTAAGAGATCGTGAGACGGCACAAATATAACAACGGATATTATAACGAAAAATTCTAGCGCTTCCGACTTTGAAATGAAATTTATAGAGTATGTAAAACCTTTTTTTTTTTCTTTCAAAGTTAAGCGTAGATGGTTTATAGTTTTACAAACGGCAGTGCACGCTATGATTCGAAAGAAAAATGATTTTTTCATAAATGATCGCACGTCAACATTTTAATATAAATAAGACTGAAATGGTTGGTGATGTTAGTTGTATACTTCGGTAACTTTATGAAGAATATCACAGCCTCGAGGGGCGTTTCGCCTACAGCGGGAGTAGCATAAAACTGGTCCACGAGCCAAAAAAAAAAAACGCGGAGGAATACGTCGTATCTCCATCGCGATTAAATAAAAATGAAGAGACGAATCGTGTCCTTTCCGTCCCATCTTGCGCTCGGCCCCTTGTTTTCGCCAGGGACAATCTTCCGAGGAAACCCAAGTCACGAGTTTATATGAGAGATAAAAAAAAGAGCGGCAGTTTCCTCCTCCTATAATGATGATAGTAAAAAAAAAAATCTTTTGCGTTTGGAAATCTCTCTCACTCCTCCCCTGTGTATATGCCGTGGGCGGACCAGATTCCTCCTCCTTATGCTATCTGCCCACACTGCCTTCATATCTTTCGCAGAGACGCCAGTTTCCCTCGCTCTAATACTAACCTCGGGATCCGCGCCGTCCCATCTGATGAGTCGGAACGGAAAGGATCGATTAGCTCTCGGATTACGCATCAGCGCCCAATACTCGCGAGTTTTAAAACAAAATTCACTCTCGCTTGAGGTTGTCCGAGCGAGATAGTTCCCTAGTCGTTATAGAGACCATATTCGAATTATACGTCTTAATTTCTCCATCAGTAGGACACAAGAATTAAATTATGCATTGTTAATGGTGCAATAATATAGATTTACATGACAGAAATTGTAAGTGATTAAATGAAAATATCTAAATAAGTCTTTAACTTGACTGTTTTTTTTCGCGCGGTGCGTTTGAAACTCCATCAAAACGGATGGTTTTTTTTTGTGATAAGCAAGGGCTTATTGCGGTGACAATACGATTAATTTTCAAAAATAGTTGAGAAAACATACAACCTACACGCCATTAGCTTTTTTACGATATCTAAGTGTTAGAAATTCCTAATTTTGTAAAAAAAAATGTCTCTCTGGAGTGCACACACGTACCATTTCCCAAGTAAATGGGCTAGTATATTTTGGCATATTGCTTCGAAATTAATGCGGTAACAAGGTTGAATTTTCGGTGTCATTAGAAGGGTGAGATATTTTTCTTTAAAATGAGACCAAATTCATTGATTTCTGGGTAAAAGATATCTAGCTCCAACTACCTTAAGGTGGTTGGAGAGAAAATGTTGCTGTTAATGCTTCTTTGGCTTTCGCAATTCTCCACATTATGTGTTTCCTGCTTCATCCACTTCCTTCCAGCGTGCTACCCAATTAATTAACCCTCTATGGACGAGCGAGTGAAATTAGCTACGCTTCAAAATCATTGAAATATCCGCTTTCTAAGAGGCTTTTCCATTTAGTTGCTGCGCTAGACAGAATTGTAACGCTTCGGATTAAGTGTGTGGAAAGTTGAGTCTCTTTCGGCGGTTTGACAAACAACGTGAATGATTGAAATTAGGTATTTGAATGTGTGACGCTATTCACTGACGGTGGTGGAGCTCTGAAAAAAAATAGTACCAGCTGTCATATGAAAAAAAATTGTGAAACTTAAAAAATAATACGTTATGAAGATAATGTTGAAGCATACCTTGAGTAAGTATTATTATGTAAAGTATTAGTTTAAAGTAAATACATATGTATACAATACAAATACGTAACATTTCAAAATAAATGTTATTATCAAATAAATTTCAATTTTTAAAAAATACTTCAATAGCACTTTTTTTTTAAACTGATATTGTAGCAGTATTTTTTTTTAATGCTGATGTTTCATAATTCTGTCCATACTAGGTGAAGTTGCCCGACTCTTTACAGTCTGTGCCCTCCTACCTTTTACGACAGCCTCGCTTTCTTTGTTACAGAAAATCTCATTTCGTTTGTTTTCATACGATTTGTTTCATACCCAATATCGCGCACTGCTTTTCCAACGCATCTGATTAGGTTAGCAATCAATTTAATGATCGAATAACCAACGCCTGATTGTCCGCGGTATTAACCGACTTTTACCAGCTAGCCTTCGACATTTATTCCTACATTTCCATGGGATCAGCACGTATTGGAAATGTGTAACAAGGGAAATAAAATTCTCTATTTACTGAAGCTTCAAAAGAAAAATTTACCTGTTCACACAAGAATTTCACTTGTCACCTCATTGATTTTTTCCAATTATAGATTATTGTATACTAGTGTATATCGATTTAACAAATGTTCTCGAAATACGTATCCAGCGATTAATAAACAGCTGCCTTAGATTTACATTCGATCTTCGCAGAGATGACCTAGTTTCTGATTACTTTGCTGCCTTGAAGTGGCTGCCTCTTGGCTCCCGAAGGAACTACTTCCTGGGGTGTTTTCTGTTCTCCCTCTTTCATACTCATATGCCTGAATACCTCTACAACCTATTTACCCTCAGAACTACTGTTTCCGTCAGAAGAACTCGGGAAGACCTAAACCTTCTCCACATACGCCCAAGCCCGTACCAACCAATACCCAAATTCCTTCCCGATTATAGCATCCAAGTTTTGGAATTCATTACCCCCCCTCAATAAAATGCTCCTCCATTCCGGAATCTTTTAAAAGGAAATTGTATTAATATTTAAAACAGTAGCACTGTTGTTTTGAAATGTAAGAATCTTTGTGTTAATCAATTTCATTTTTGTTACAACCTTTGTTTTCAATTGCTCTCGTGTTTATGCTATGCTTATTTCATAATTGTTGTATTTTGAGCAGAATGTTTTCTGTACTTATGTTTTTCTTTTTTGCTCTTATGGGTTGTCCAGAGCATCAATAAACCATTCATTCATAAATTTAACCCTTGTGTAACGTATAAAAACGTGCTAGCAACTCGTTTAGATACAACTACTGTGAGCATGATTGATGCTATTAATGAATAAACGCTGCAAGGTACTAAATCATGCAGGAAAAAGATCATGCCGAGCATGATTTTAATGATAAGAAAAGAAACATTTCACGTTTGGGAAAAAATCTGAACATTATGGGCTGATCATGTGAAAATTCCTTCGTGATCGATTTATTACGAAGTAAGTACAGTGTGCCATATGAATTACGGTATTTTGAGCGGGATAGTTCCCTAGTAATAATTTTGAGACCGTATTAGAGTTATACGCTTTAATTTCATCAGCTGGGGGAAGCATGAATTAAAGATTGCAATATTAAAGGTGCAATGATATACTTTTACATGACTGAAAGTCTAAGTAATTAAACGAAAGTCTTTAACTTGATTAATTTTCTTCTCGCGGTAGGTAAGTTTAAAAACTATGTACTTCATAAAGCTCCGGAAGGTTTTTTTTGCGATTCTAAAAAGATTTCCGTGGTGATGATACGATTTATTTTCAAAAACAGTTGAGAAAACATACAAGATACTCGCTGTTAATATGTTTGACGACATCTAAGTGTTGTAAATTTTTTTTATTTTTGAAATAACGTCTCTCTGGAGTGCATACACGTACCAATTCCCATGTAAAAGGGTAAAGGTTTCTTTGCTGAAAAATCTCGGAAAGAAGTTCGGTAAGGGACTGATATCTTTCGCTATCTTTGGAAGAGAAAGATATTTTTCTTTGAAATGAGACCAAATTCATTGATAATTAGGAGAAATGATATGTCGCTCAAACTAAGCTTAACTTGTATGATTTTACACTTTCCCGGCGAATTAAATTAGTGTAAATTTCTCGGGCTCGCCACCGGGTAAGATTTTTACAGACAGCCGACGTTTCGGGTTCCGACTCGTCACCCTTGAGTCTCGTTAGCCTTGAGAATGGGTGACGAGTCGGAACCCGAAACGTCGGCTGTCTATAAAAATCTTACCCGGTGGCGAGCCCGAGAAATTTACACTAAGCTTAACTTGGTTAAAAGTAACAGAAAAAGACGAGTATCTGAACCAGCGTTATATCCAGTGAACATGTTATAAGGTAATTTGTGTGAGACAATGTCCAGGAATAAGTTTTGCCTAGAATATTTGTTGGACCATCGGTTTCCTCGAATATTGGACATCATCGGGTACTTCAAAGCGCAGTTTCCTCTTTAAGAGCCATACAGAGCAGAAAAGTTAATGAGGGTATCAGATAGATCGCTTCGAAGTTGGCAATGAAGGGGACCGCCTTTCTTCTCCGTAGGAAGCCAGTTCGTAAAAAAAATGGACTGTACAGCTTAAAAAGAGTTTTCTTTTTCAACTGTCACCATGTTTCGCCATCGTCGAAGAAAAAAACACGAAAAAAATAATGGCATTAATTTAATTATCTCAGTGCGAAGAACACTTTGGAAAGCGATTCTTGAAAATAATTTGACCGGAAATCCAACGCTATCCTTTCAATAAAAATTCGAAATCCGATTTGCATCGTCGCACGAAGCAATCCATCACCAACACGGTAATTGCAGAACGAAAGCGAATCCCTGTACCAACTGCGCGATAAGTGTGCGCATCTCTGTTCGGCAAACCAGAAAGTCACGCTCGCTGGCAATCGCTTGCCCGTGAGAGCTCTATAGAGATATCCACGCCGTGACAATGAAAATTACGGACGCCTCGAACGCACTGTCCTTGATGAAAGAAAGTCATTCACGAATGCGAGCGATTCGACGACAGAAAGGTATGCCACCCGATAACAGAATAGCCCTTCACGGGGAAAAAAACTCTAGTCTTTCTCTCTTTGTTACGTCATCGCGCTCTTAATCCGGGCATTGAGACACGTGTAAATGTATGGCGTAACCATTGAGGTAGGTGGAGATGGCATTGCGTCATCAAACTGTAGCCTAGCAACCGAAATAACAACCATATTCTTTAACCGTGCTCCCCCCTCACTTTCCTATGGATAGCACGACGGAACGGAAGGATTAGCGGATTTAAAGCAAGAATATCAAACATCTGTTTGAAATTTGAGGCAAGTAACTCAAGGAAACACATATTGCCTGCTTAGTAATATGGATTCTACTCGATTTTAACAAATTTTTCACCGGGAACGCGGATTATTATTAATTTAAACATAGAAAAAATTAATATAAAAGGAGAATGCATATTAAAGGCGTAAATACATGCTGATTCCTAGATAGTTTTCGATTGTAAACATCGTAAAATTGCCGGATTGGTGCGCCAGCTCGTAAGAGCTATAGGAAAATCGGGGTTTACAAAGATGGCGGATAGGCCACGCCCACGTCACAGCTTTTATTATTGGTAACCATAGCAAGCGCCCTATCCATATACCTTAATGTGGTAGTGACGGAATGAAATGGAATTCTAAGTTCATTCGAAATGACGCGTCCTCTCTCGAGAGACTACATGAACAATATAAATAATAAAGCTTCTGCGGAGGGAGGGAAGGAGTAGCATCGCTAGGAAATTTTAACCCAGATTTTTCGTACCCCTCCCCTTTCAGGATCAGAAACAGAAATGTATTTTTAAAAACACGGCTATTTCCAGAAATAATGTTCCGTAACTGTAGCAGAACAATTCCTTATAAGTAGATCGGAATTTTCCAAGTTTTTGGGAGACTTTAAGCAAAATACACGGGAGCGAATTCATCTCTGGTCGATCAATCCCAAGATCGGAGGACTGCAGCCCTCCACCCTTCCATACCTAATGCTAGTTCCTTTTTCTTCCTGCTGGCTCTTTTTTTAAAGTAATTTCCTCTTTATTTGGTCAACGAGTTTATTCCCGGTTCTTCCTCTTGGGATCATTCTCTCCATTTTTCCTTCCATGATAATGTTCAAGAGCCCATTGCGGTTTTTGCGGGTCTCCAATCCATCAGGTCCTTCTTTTCCTCTATAGCGATCAGTATGGTCCTTTCCTCTTCTACTCCACCGTTAACTTCGTCATTCCCCGTTTTGTCCGCACACTCGATATTCATAGAATCCTCCCCCAGCACCTGGTATTTCTTCCAATCTTATCTGGTCTGTTTTTCTTACGCGCAAGCTCAGATAGGAATGGCGTTCTACACGCCTAGGCAGCTTCATCAAACCTTCGGGTGCCATGATCTGACAATAAAAGTTGTTGTTCACTTTCCACGGAATTTTATTCACCGACAAAGGTTTCTACATAAGCTATGTCATTTTCAAAGTACCTCCCCATACCAAGCTCTGTCATCTTCAAGGTTTCCACAAACCCACATAAGCCATGGCATTTTCAAGGTTCCTTGAAAATGACATAGCTTAACGTGGAAACCTCGGTCGATGAATGAAATTCTGTGGAAAGTGAACGACAACTTTCATTGTCAGATCAATGGCATCTGTGCCCAATTTCCACAAAATATCGTCTGATACATTAAACGTAAACCTTCGGGGATATTTCATCCGTCATCGCAAAACGTTTATACTTTTGTAATACGTATTTGTATTTTTTTTAAACATTCATGACCACATCTGACTGCTGAGTCTACTTTTGAACGGAAATAACGTTGTGAAAATAGTGGCGCCATTCTTGTTGTGGTTGAGTCATCAATTTAATGCTTTTAACATTTACGCATACATTTTCCACTGTCGGAGGCAACCGTGTTTTTTTTTGGCATTTTTCATCAGAGATGTACGAATTTAGAATATTTATGCCTCGACCACGTGATAATGTTTATTTAGAGAAGCCCGTTACCAACGCAAGCATCCATCCATGCATCATCATCAAAACCTAGTAATACAGCGGAAAAGACAAGCAGGATAGATTATTCAAGTCTGGCATTTATAAAATTGAATGCAATGGCTGTGATTTATCTTGCACAGGTCAAACTGTTTGACATTTCATGACACGCCACAAAGAACACACCAGAAGTTTCGTAAAAATGGATTTCACATCTCGAATTGCCTGGCATGCGAGTGATTTTACACCAGAGAAGTTCTTCCAAGAGGTTTAAAGATGGATTCTTTGGAACAAATTGGAATTATTAGACAGTTAAGCAACCTTTGTAATGAGCTACATTATACGCACTCTTCCCCACTCCTTTCCGATCATATTTCACGGTAGATATTAACCTTTCCCATTTCACAAGTTTCTTCTCCCCCCCCCGTTACTATCACAACAATCAATAAATAAATATTATACAAACAATTGTACCTCACGACGCAGTAAACATGTAAATCGTATAAAAAGTCTAACAAATTAAATAATTGTAGAAAAGTACTAAAGATTCTTTGTAATATTGTATTGTACTTGGTATATAAATAAAACTCTTGTCTTTTGTCGCTTGGTGGTATTCCATGTTAAACAAAATTTTCACTCGCAAAACTTTCACAATACCACACAAATTTTATCGATATTTTGTCATCTGCAAAACTTTCGCAGTAGGTACCACACAAGCTTTACCATTGTTTATGTGGTACTGCAAAAGTTTTTTGAATAAAACATTTGTTAAGCCTTATTGTAAAAGATACTGTAGAAGTTATGTGAAGTTTTTATTCACTAAAGTTTTGCATAACCACATGAATATTGGTAAAAATTTATGCGGAGTTGTGAAAGTTTTGTAAATAAAAAAATATCGACACAATTTGCGAGGTATTGTAAAAGTTTTTTTGTGAATATTTAATTCACAAAACTTCTACAATACCACATGAATATTGGTAAAATTTATGTGGTGTAGCGAAAGTTTTGTAAACAAAAAATATCGGTAAATTTTGCGTGGTATTGTGAAGGATTTGTGAATAAAAAATATTTGTTAAACATGGAATACCACCAAGCGACAAAAGACAAGAGTTTTATTTATGTATCAAGTATCCATATTACATAGAATCCTTAGTACTTCTCCACAATTATTTAATTTGCTCGATTTTTTGTACGATTTACAGCTTTACTGCGTCGTAAGGTACTATTACTATCTGAGCATGTACTCAGCAAGGGCTGATGTCCACTGTCATGACACCAGAGCCAAAAATTCCATGGATATACCACTCTGTAGGCTCGATAAAACATACAAAGTAGATGGCCTACCCATCAAATTTTTCAATAGGCTCCCAATTTCTGCCAAGTCAGCCTCTAGTGTGGGCTTCTGTAATGCTCTCCGAGTTTGGATTACATCCAACCCATTACATTCCCTAGAGGAATATTATAACCTAGATTTCTCCAACCTAAAACTCTAAGGTCTATTGTTTCATTAAGTGTATTGACATGATCTGCCTTGTTATGTTCCTCAATTATGAGATGTTTATTTTACTCAATTATAATTTTGAATTAATTTTAAACGCAATTATTCACATGTACCATACCTTGACGACACCAATCATATGTATTTATGCTAAAGGTGAATACAGAATATTATTATTACTATCATTGTTTGTAAAGTATTTATTTATTGATTGACGAGTTATATAACTTCCAAAAGAAATTCTCATTGCTCAGAATACCTCAATGCCAACATCACGCAACTCGTTAAGCGATCTCAGCCGTCGCGTTTTCACTTCCACCCCAGAAATCGAGATGTCGCAGATATCTTACAGGAATCGTCACATGAGCCGTTTTCTCAGTGTCGACAAAGTTAACGGGAAAAACGCCACCAGCCGCCGATCGGAGAAACGACATCGCGGTTTTTTTTTGCGCAACAAGCACAAAACGCGATTGATCGGGAGTAGTTAACGGGATTGGAAAGGCAAGACGCGACGCCGAAAGAGACCTTCGCAATGCGCTCAGCACTTGTTTTTTTTTTCCTTTCCGTCGGAAATTCCCATAAGACTGAGCCAGAGATCTCAACAGGTAAATGAATGGATTATGATGGTCTTCTACACGCACTCAATCAGATAATTGCCAGGTGATAAAGGAGGACTCTGAGCAATTTCGTTGTTTTCAGTGAAAGCCATTCGTTAATAACCCCCCTCGCTCATTGGAAGGTAGTGGGCATAAAGACGAGACTGAATGTCGCTTGGATGACTGGACTTCGTACTTGTGTTTAAAGAGGTACCGTTGCGAATATCGGCTCATCGCGCTTGATTATTCATTCATACGCGGTGCCAGGAGTGGGGGGTTAGAATTGAATATTAGTAAATTCACCACAGTTCACCTCCTGCAAAAGACATCACACGAATGCCATACCTATACTGTACGCGGAGTAAAGATAAAATCTTCAAATTCAGTAATTTACCTTGGACTTACCTAAATTTCTGATATATTATGGGGAACACATATGCGGGACAGCATTAAAGAAACTAGGTTTTGTTGAACGTATGATAGGAAGGTCCTCGGATGAAAATGGAAAAGACGCTACTTAGCTCAGGTTAGGCCACACCCCGAATACACCGCGAGCATTTGGGACCCTGGTAATAACGATTTAGCCAAAAAATTTAGAAAAAAACAAATAAAAGCAGCACGCTTCGTTAAAAACTGCTAAGAGCGAACATATAGCGTTGAGAAGAGAATGTAATGTGTATGTCTGTAAACCTAATTTAACATTGTATAAAAGGTCTTTTCGGTACATGGGCGCAAAGGTTGTCAATGCACTGCCTGAAATTATAAAAAGAGAAAATGTTTTCACAGAGTTTCTTCGTTTAGTTAAAACTTGGCTGTTTACACAAAAATACATTGATACTCTATTCTAAGAATTAAACATTGTCTGCTTCTGTTTATTAGAGACTAGTATATATAATCTGCTAAACGCATAGTGGTATTTTTGTCTTATGTTGCTGTCCATTAGAGACTGTATTATATAATGTCATGTACGCACAGTGTTTTGTTCAATTTTTTGTCTGGGTAACGCACGTTTTTGTTTTTGAAGGTAGTCTTACCTCAGGAATAACCTTAAAGACTACCTAAATCTTTCTGATTCGATGTTAATGTAGTTGTGTACATTATTTGATGGAAGAATAAACAATGATGATATCATCATATCATATAGCGTCTCACTTTTAGAGGGCTTAAGGTGGGACCTCATGGAGACACGCGAGGCTACACGCTAGGCTTAGGTTGCTTCAGAAACTCAGAACTGGTGTTTCAGAGCGATACAGAGAATATTATCACGACGCCATCTACCTTTCTAGGTCTGACAGAAGCGATAAAATAAGAGAGATACACTGCTCAACGGATAGGAACAAAAACTCGTTCTTTTCGCGCACAAAAAGAGACCACAATAGAAATTGAGCTCCACTAAATACACTCCCATAATATACATCACCATTACACCAACCAAAAACTTACATCTTTACACGGCTGGTGACCTAACTCCCTCTGCCACACGCCCAAGCGGCGGCTCGCAGGGTAGTATGTAGACGTAAGACTATACATAAATATGAACCAATATCACGTAGAAGCCATAAATTAATATTACTAGTCATAACAAGCAGTTTCCCTCTGCGGCGGCGCAGAAATATGAGCTTCAACCGAATACATGGAGGGGATGCTGATTTAATTTGAAAATGAAGTTCTGAGAACAATAAAAAGGAACAGTGAAATTGGGTGAAGAGTGGCGCATCAGGACTGACGAAGAACCGAGAGAACTTTTTCCAGGTGCTGATATTAGCTCTAATTATATCGAGTCGCCTGAAATGGGCCAGTCATATCTACTTGACGAGAAGGCACTATGCAGAGAGATATTATAACAGGAAGACCTGAAGGAAAAAGACCCCCTACTACAATGAACTTAGATGGCTCGATGTTAAAACCCGAAGGAAATATTTCCTCGGATTCTACTTGTATTGCTTATTTCAAGAAAAATCCCCTGAATATTTATTCGACATGTTTTCCGTGAAACCTTCCACTAGGGATATGTGCACTAGATGTGATCCTGAGTATCTTTACTTTCCTAGTCACCGCACAACGAAGTTCCGAAATTCTTTCTTGGTCACTGCGTGTCATCTCTGGAACACCCTGCCCAAAAACATCAAAAATTGTTCTTCTGTTGCTAGTTTTAAGATGAAATATTATAATATGTTACTTTCTGACCATGAAATGTTGTTATTATTTTGCATATTGTTGTAATTTTGCATATTGTTGTAAGTAATGTAAATCCAGAAATGTATGCAGATGAATTTGTTATATGATATGATTTCCAAAAAACTTTGCATTCAGCATTGTAAAATGGTATTAATTCATAGTTAATTTTTTCATTATGTTACTGTCCAAATTGTTGATTTTGCTCTTTATGTTGCTCAAAAAATGTAAATTGCTTTTGTTCTTAAGGGGTATATCCCCAGGACAATTAATAAATTATTCATTCATTCATTCATTCATTGGGAAGACCCAGACTTAGGTGATCGGACCAATTCCAAAAAGACGTAAGAAAGATACGAAGCTCAACAGGTCACGAAACCTAATGGACCAAGATATCGAAGATTACATTATGAAAATAAGTAAGACGAAGACAAAAATCCTAGTATTCGGAAATGAGAATCTGATTGTAGAAGTCACCTTGAGAGGAGAAAAATTTGAGCAAGTAGAATCCTTCACCTATCTCGGAAGTACCATCACGTGGGACGGAAGAAGTACAACGGACATCAAGCGGAGAACAGCCCAAGATAAGAAGGCGTTCATGGGAAAAATACAACTGCTGTGCTCAAAGAAAAGGAGACTACAAACCAGGAAACAGTATATGAACACATTCGTTTGGAGCGTAGCACTGAATGGATCGGAAGCTTGGACGATTGAAAACGCTGACCAGAAAAGACTAGAGGCCTTCTAAATCTGTTGTTAGGGGAGGATTCAGGAGATAAAATGGACGGACAGAATAAGAAATGATGAAGGGCGCCTAAGAGTAGAAGAGGAAAGGACCATATAGAGCACCATAGAGAAAAGAAGATCCAAATGAATTGGACACACTCTGAGACACAATGGGTTTGTGAAGAACATAATTGAAGGCAAAATAGAGGGAAATGTCACCAGGAATAAGTTCATGGACCTTGGAGTTCAAATACAGAGTTCAAGTACAGAGGAAAATACATAGGAATAGATGCCAGGAGGTAAGGGAACTAGCATTAGATAGGGGAGGATGGGGGCAGTCAACCAATCTTAGGATTGTACGACCAATGTTGATGACGCTAGAGCAAGCTGCACAATTTAATTACTCTGGGGGTAAACAGGAGGGATATGAGCTTAGCAGCAAGGGCATCGGAGGGAGAAATGGGCTTCAGATTTGCGCTCCTTTCAAAAACCTTATCCTCTCGTTCTCCGTCAGCCAAACATTCTCCCCTCTGTCTTATAAATTTCTTCTTCCATTCAACATCACCTCCACCTTCACCACAACCTCTTAGTCACAATGCACCCTTCATCCGAAATTTTCAAACCCCTGTCGCATTTTCTTCCGTCAACCTCCTATTTCCCTCATGCCCGACACTTCATTTTCGTCCGTTTTCTTTAGCGTCAATCTTACACTTGCCACCCTTTCTCTAAACCCATGTACCACAAGGCTTCCGAAACATTCCCGTCAACTTTCTTTGAAAGCCCAAGGTGGGGGATTATTTTGTCACTTTTAGGAACCGGATCCCAAAATAGATTCGGTTTCCAATCGATTCGGTTACAAACTTTCGGGCCAAGGCAATGCAAAATGGTGGAAAAAATCGGTTGAAAAGTATATGAATGGCTCGGTTTGGGCATACCGTTCAACTCGCTCGTAAGTTTAGATTTCTGACCTAGAAACGAAAAGTGCGAGACATATAAACCCCTCAGGTTTCGAAATTATGCTACATCCAGATTCATAGAAGACGATAAAAATTGTTATATAAGAGGAATGCTCCACGGTAAGGTCATTTAATATAAAACATGGGCCTATAACTTTGATTTTATTCAGGCGTAACTGGGAGTAGGTCACTGATATTCATAAATAGCACAACATCGTTTTTTTTATACACTTAATTCTTTAAAGTATGATTTACACCATGCGTTAAAATATCCTCCCTCAGGATCACTCTCAGGAACATCTAAAGGGTTATTCATTGGCATACTATCCCAGGTAATGTGGCCAAAACTCGATCAAGTAGACTCGTCCTTTATTCAAAGGCAAATTCCTGCGCTCATAAAGGGAGATAGGGATTTATGGGTGGCCTATATCAAAGAAAACGTTGCCAGTTAGATTTTCCTGAACTTTCCGGTATGAAAAATACCCCCCGATGAGCGTAAAGCGCTAAAGTTTACGAAATACGGGCATTCAAAGATAGCCACAGACGCACGGTGGTCTGGCGAGCCCTTTATTCTGGTCAAAAGTCGGTTAGCTCATTTGCCGACTATTCACTTCATGTCTTTTATTATGGAAGTTTTGCTTTAGTTATACGTACACGCCTGAAGGGTAATTGTGATATTTTTTCGCTATTAGTCGATAATCAGGTTTTTTTATCATTAATATAGGCTACCAAAATCATGAAAATAAGCGCCAGAATAATTCGCAGGAGCGAGCAGCACTGGTATGTATTAATTAGTTAAATATTGATTTTGCTACCCCCGTCCAAACGATAGTTCAGGGATATTTCCTGCGCACAGATATTCAACATAATCTAAAATTCATAAGACCTTTTTTAAAATAAAAAGTATTTTTTTAAATGATTTCTAATTATCCTTGATTCTGGTATTCCAATGTTAATCTATATCAATTGGCTTGAGAGGTACCGTGTAGGCGGCTGGTTTTTACAGTAACAATATATCGTTAAGTTTATGGCCGTCTACGCCCAAAATGGTTTGTTTCTGATACCGGGGAGATCAGGAGAATCAAATCCCCAAGTTACAGTGGAAAATGCCACTCGTGAGCCTTGTTATACGTCTTCTCTTTCACTGGAGATATTAATAGCTTGTCCTAAGTAATGCCAATCTTTACAAGTTTCATAATGTTCGATAGTATTTTTTAGATCGCAAATTAGCTACATTTTTCTTCATTTTTCTTAATATCGCGGGGCTAACTCGTTGGCGTTTTAAACATTTTCTAACCTCCGCGTTGTACCACCTTGGTTCCCTATTCTAACTCTTACACTTATGAGGTAATCTGTTGTCTGTAATCGGTGTAATCGTAATAATGTAAACGTAATCTGTTGTCAAGTGACCGCGTAATTTGGAGGAACTCTTTCCATGTATTATCTGTATCACTATTTTTGCTGATATTCAAGAATTTTGAAATTTAATGCCAATGCGTTTCCCGGCGAGAATAATTTCTATTTATTTTTACTTTATGGCTAACTCGTTGGCGTTTTAAACATTTTCTAACCTCCGCGTTGTACCACCTTGGTTCCCTATTCTCACTCTTACACTTATGAGGTATATATCTGTTGACAAGTGACCGCGTAATTTGGAGGAACTCTTTCCATGTATTGTCTGTATCTTTTTTCAGTATTATGTATCACTATTTTTGCTGATGTTCAAGAATTTTGTAATGTAATGCCAATCCGTTTCCCGGCGAGAATAATTTCTATTTATTTACAGTTTATCGTTGGCCAAACAAAATAGTTACAGGGAAAACAAAAAATACAAAACACGGGGAAATCAATTAAATTATACAGAAATTTCGAAACACATCAAGAAACTATAACATTCATCATTTACAAAAGAGACTTCTTTGGCGACATAAATCACTTTTGCTTAAAGTTCGGAACATTCTGTTCAGTTGTGAGTTTTCATAGTAGTTTGATTTTACCATGATCAACTTGAATTTTCAACCTTACACTATTACTGGGCGCTAAAAATTTTTGGTATAAAAGAAATGTACCCCCTCAATCTCGTTGCAGGGGCACATCATCATTAGGACAAACAAGTTTAAATTTGACAGATTTTAAGCTATCCGGGACTAGCCACGGAGTTCGGAGAAAATTACAGCGCGCAGATGCTAATCCTCAGAGAGGGCCTCTCCCATAAACTGACGCCGTTGTTTTTGTTGCCAAACAAGGTGGCGCGTATATTTTGGAGAGAGAGAGAGAGAAAGACAGGATCCCTAATTAAATATCATTATGATTGATTGATTTACAGTTCGTTTGACGCGTCTCGAACGCCATGTTTCGTGCAAGTCGCGCATGCCGGATCTTCATTTTCCTTCCCCCCCCCTTTTCTCTTTCGGTGGGGGGTGGGGGGAGAGACCAGATCGGCAACACCCCCTGCCACTTCCCTACTGAAGCATGCCGTCTCAACTCTTTTCCCATACTCCCTCTTCCCCGTGAAACGCCCCCCTCCCTCCTTTCAACCCCCCCGTTAAGTCAAGCATCTGTTTTGAAAGTTTTGACGCAAGCTCCCGAAGGAGTTTTCACTTTCCAATGATTCGTTCGCCAATTCCTATCTCTCTCTCTCTCTCTCTGTCTCTCTCTCTCATGAACAACACTCAACAACTCACTCCTCTCAACTCAACACGGGAACTAACTACGTTCCACATTTCCCGTCTTTTTTTTTCGAATTTCCTCCGCGCGCTTCCCTTTCCGAAACGTGGATTCACATGCAGAGCCCTTAGATTCGAAAACTTTTCGAAAAAGCGGGCAGGTTCGACCGTAACTGGAGCTGTGCTGCATAAAATTTCCCGCAACTCTGCAACGATTGGTAATCATTAACCATATTCTGTTAATGTGGCGAGCATTGAGGTATATGAAGAGGGCACTTGCTATGCTTGGCACTGGCTGTCCAATTCTAGAAGGTGAAGTCAGTCCGCCATCTTCGTTGGCACTCATTTTCCAAGAGCGCTGGGCGGTTTAACGCACTAATTTTGCAATTTTCCCATGTATATTATCCGCATTCCCAATGAAAACTAGTGTAGTCCTCGTTAGTCTTCCTTTCCGTCCACCTAACCTTCTCCATCCTCCTCCACACCCACATCTCAAATGCCTGCAGTCAATTCTCGTCCGCCTTTCGGAGGGTCCACGTTTCTGTCCCATCCGCCACCATCAGCCACCCTAACCTGCGCCCTTTAGCCTCCTGTCTCGCCAGTCTATTCCCATTTTCTCGAGTATTTCCGTTTATTTATTCAATTTACCCAGTCAAAAGCTATTTCAAAGTCAATAAATCATGGGAAAACGTCCTGGTTACAAACTATGTTACTCTCAATAAGTGTTTTCATCACCGCTATCGCTTCCCAAGTAGGCCTTCCCATCCGGAACCTTAACTGGTCATCGCCCAAGTAGTTATTGGCCTTACTCTCCAAACTTCTATTGATTATTCGAAGCAAAACTTCGGCTGTGGTTGAAATTAAACAAATTGTTCTATAGTCCTCACATGAGACGATGATGCTAAAAACTGCTACTATAACATAAGGTTTAATTATTACAAATTAATTTATATGTATTATGAAGTTGCCATTACTCATGCTCCAAAGGAAATTGTCATATAGCAAATAAAGCGTTGTCTTATCCGACAAACAAAAACTAGCACGAATGTAGGTAAAAACAAACTGAAAAAATAAACATTCAACGTACGCGAATGGCTATTTACGTGGTGGATGGTGGATTATTCCTCGTTCCCCGGGCAGGGCATTCCCATTCCCACAGTATATCTGCATCTACACCAACATTATAACCCACGAGCCGCCCCTTGGGCGTGTGGCAGGGGGTGTCAGATCACCCGCCGTGAGGAGGTGTAAGTTTTTTTGGAGATGAAATGGTGACATGTATTATAGGATTGTATTTAGCGGAGCTCAATATTTATTGTGGTCGCTTATATATGCGCGGAAAGAATGAGTTTTTTTACTTATCTGTTCGGCAGTGTATCTCTCTTATTTCATTGTATCTGTCAGACCTAGAGAGTCAGTGAGGAGTCATGATAATATTCTCTGTGTCGCTCTGAAAAATATCAGTCTGTATTTGTCAAGCAAACTAAGCTTAACATGTAGCCTCCGAGTCTCTAGGGGCTCCCACCTTGATCCCTCTAAAAGTTGCGAGACAATATATGTACGCTCGCAGCAGTTTTTAACGAAGCGCGCAGCTTTCCTTTGTATTTTATTCTTTTTTTTCGTGTATACGTAACTACGCTTCCTTTTCAAGAAAGCCCTCATGCCGATGTATCTGAACTATGTCGGACGTCGATGCTCGGCTCAAATGCTTTGCCTCGGCGCGGCAAGCTGTTTACGTGAGGTTTGAGGAGGAGAGGGCGTTGGCTTGTGTTCATAGGGTGGATGAGGGCGGGTGTGAAGGAAGATGAAGGGTGGGTAAGTGGAGCTGAGGGATTTTATTATCGGAGGAGAGACCGCTGCGTGGGCGAGTCAAGGGAACGCGGTGCTTTTGGGTTGATGACTGAAGGGGGTCTTGGAAGAAGGAGGAAAGGGGAGATATACACGTCTGAGGCGGTTGTGTGTGAGTGTGTGTTTCGGAGATGAGGAAGAGCACAGAGATGAAATAGAGAGAGAATTTTTTGATGGCGTGGGAGGATTTTGAAGCGACGCACAGTTCACGAGCCGTGGGTGTGATGATGGCCGTCCATCATTAACTTTCTGGGCCGTCCGTCTTCGATCATTCACTACGTTTACCAATCGAACTCAGATCGATCTGACCTCGGACCGATCTGAAAATTCCAAGCCGGCAGACTCGGATCACATGGTTTACCGATGCAAAATCGATTGAAATATCGATTTGAATCGGTTCATATCGATGTGAAATCTATGACTGGCCAAGAAATCGGGCCTGGTCAGCCCACTTCGCATATCGATCCCACTAGCCCGTTGCGTTTATCATACCGAGCTGAACCCGCCAAATCGATCTGAGTTCGATTGGTAAACGTAGTGAATGTTACTGTGTAAGTGTACACTCATACATAAACATCACGCCGTTCCCTTCAGAGGTGTAGACAGAGTCAAAAAAAGTTCAATTCTCACTCCTATGTTAGGCTGGTTTTCAGGTTTCGTACGCGTAGGCATCTTTGTTGATGGCGACGTTTCGCCTACTATGCCGTAGGCGTCCTCAGGCCAGGCTGAAGTTGAGAGCGCTTCGAAGACGCCGGTATTTATATGGTTTTGAAAAAAAAGAAGAAATATGCATATTCACATAAAGTCATTAGGTTGCCTCCCATAATACAATTCTGCTATACAGTGGAATACCATAACTGTTCCATCCATTGCCAAATATTGTAAATCTGAATGACTCCAAGGCAATGCAAATGTTTAAATAGATACAGAGATTGTACGTGATTATTATACTTAATTATAATGTATTCTACTGGTTAAGGTAGGTTTTGTTGAATGTCAGAGAATGCGCTCCCGGCCTTTTACACATTCAGGGGCCTATCTCCCTCTAATATATCCTTTTTCGCCTCTGCATAAGATCTATCTTTCTTCATCCCGTCCATGAAACCTCTATTCTTTCTTTTCGACTGATGTATTAAAAAATCTAGTTTCCTCTTAAAATATGTCCGATCCTGTTTCACTTTCTCTTCTGTATTTTTTTCAGTAGTGTTCTTTCCTCCCTAATTCTTCCCAGCACCTCCTCATTTCTTACTCTATCCACCCGTTTCACCCTCTCTAGCCTCCTCCACTCCCACATCCCAAAAACATTGAAACTATCCTTCTCTCTTCTTCCCAAGGTCCACAAAGACTTGTGTCTTTGCAAAAAAAAGCCCGCCTCACTTGTACTATTATTATTATGTATTCTACCGGTAGAGGTAGGCTTTGTTGAATGCCAGAGAATCTCCTCCCGGTCTTTTACACATTCAGGGGCCTATCTCCCTCTAGTATTTCCTTTTTCGCCTCTGAATAAGATCTACCCTTCTTCATCCCGTCCATGAAACCTATTCTCCTTCTTCCCCTACACCGCCTGCCCAACATCCTTCCCTTTATCACACTCTTCAGCAACCCCTCACCCTTTATTACATCCTTCAGCCATCTACTCTGCCTATCCCAGATTTCATTCATAAGTTTCCTTTCCTCGCCCACCATCTCAAGCACTTCCTCGTTAGTCTTCCTTTCCGTTCGCATAACCTTCACCATTCTTCTCCACACCCACATCTCAAATGCCTGCAGCCTATTCTCGTCCTCCTTTGTCAGGGTCCACGTTTCTGCCTCATACAACGCAACGCTCCATATCAAACTCTTCACCAGCCTCTTCTTCACATCCTTACCCAGTGTCCCCGTCATCAGCTCTCTTCTATTACTAAACGTCTCCTTGGCTAGCGCTATTCTCTTCCGTATGTCTTTACTACTATGCCCGTTTTCCTCTATTGTGCTACCTAAGTAATTAAACTGTTCTACTTTCTCTAGTTTGTGTCCTCCAACTTTAATCACAAGCTTCGCTTTCTTCGTCCACGAGAATCTCATTACTTTTATGTATGATTTAATGAATAACATTAGTGTACATTTCTCGGGCTCGCCACCGGGTAAGATAGTCATAGGCAACCGACGTTTCGGGTTCCGACTCGTTACCCATTCTCAAGGCTACTGATCTCCCTCTAATATATCCTTTTTCGCCTCTGCATAAGATCTACCCTTCTTCATCCGGTCCATGAAACCTATTCTCTTTCATCCCCTTCCCCGCTAGCCCAGCATCCTTCCCTCTATCACACTCTTCAGCAACGAGCACTCATCAGTAGCCTTGAGAATGGGTAATGAGTCGGTACCCGAAACGTCGGCTGCCTATGACTATCTTACCCGGTGGCGAGCCCGAGAAATGTACACTCATTACTTTTGTTTTCTTATGATTTATCTTCATTCCGAATATCCCGCAATGCATATCTAAAGCATCTACCAAAGCTTGTAGTCTCTTCGAAGATCCACTAACCAATGCCTGATCGTCCGCAAATCTTACTTTATAATAATTATATGAAATCATATCTATGAACATTTTTTTAGTATTTATTTTTGGAAGTGGAAGGACACACTTAGTTACGCAGTAATTTCCTCCAGTCAAATATCAGTTGAGGCTACCACAAACATTTAGTGAAATTGGGATTGTTTTAAAAAGTGGAAATAGCTTGGCAGGCTTTCACATAACCAAGGAGTGACTTACAATATCGAGATACAGATCAGGTCGTGAAACATTTGCGGAATCACACAGCAAGGCATCGATACAAGGGGCGTAGTTTACACCTGCTATCAAAGCGTTCGTGCGCTCGATATCCCACAGTTTCAACTCGTGGATTAATCCGGAGGTTGGCGAGTCGAGGGGGGGAAATTTTCCTCAAAGGCCTCGAATACCTACGCAAAGACTCGGTTACGCCCACTGACAAAGCATTAATTCATTCAGAATGCAGCCGAGGCGACCGACGTGAGACTTGGGACCCGGGACGTGGTCGGAATACGTCGTGAAGCTGCTTTCAGCGAGAGGGGCAAGGGGCGAATAGACATCGCGAGGGCACGGAAGAGAGAAGGCATTTCACGCCTCCCCCTAAAGGAACTTGCCCTTTCATTCAGAAAACTAACTCTCTTCCGAGCAAAACTACGATCGTCTTTTTCCTTTCGAAGTGGAGTAGGAGCAAAACTACGACCGCAGCAGTGGAAAACTAGCTTCGTTGAGCAAGAAAAATAATTTAGCACTTACGTCTACTCGTCTCCAGTTTTGTTCGCATTTTAATAAGGACTTTTAAAAAAAATGATAATTTTTCCTGCGTCGCGGCACGTGAAAATTTAATGATGAAGTCATTCTTCACACGCGTACTTAACCGCCACTCCGCACCTTCACGGCGTGGGTGCAGTCGACGAATTTTCATCTTTCTCAGTCATGAGCCGACGACGTCGACTGTAAAAAATTTCTTCCTAACTTCCTATGTATATACATATCCTTCCACTACATCACTTTATCAACTGTTACGCTCCTGAAAGGCTTCTTCCACGCCTTTATGCTCTAAAGAATCCTAATATCCCTCCTTTTTAAGGTTTAATACACCACATCCAGCAATAACTTTCTCAGTCTACCCCTTTTTCTCACACAAGTCACCCCTTAACGGTTTTTAAACAAAGAATTGTTATTCTAAACTTTTCAGAACACAATAAACACCTTTAAGCCTTCGCTATAAGATGAGACACCAGCCAATAAATCCACCAAAAATATCTAAAGCGTATTTTTACACGCGGCGGTTTACAGCAGAGCGAAAGAAATTGAAGGCAATAGGAATGCGGTGTAATCAGAGAATGATGAAGAAGATATTACGGAAGAAAATAGAAGATGGTAATTTTATACAACAAAGAGTCGTAATTCTTAATTATTGAGTAACAATTACCCATGAACAGTGGCGAGCAAAGGGTCGCAATAGATGAAAATGCAAGCGTAGGATCGGAAGTGGTGGTCGCCTTCCATTTCTCATGCACCCGAATGGCATCAGTACCTACCATTGTAAATAGTAAACGTAGACTACTAGCTGACATACGGTTGATTGAAGAAATATTTACAAATCGGCGAAGATAAAATACGTTGCAATAGATTTTCACATCAAGAAAAAAAACACCAGGACAGTCTTACAGAAATATCACAAGGAAAAAGTCAACGTTGAGTCGGTTAAATATTCAGTTGAAACAATTTCTCGGATCTATCTTGCAGCAAAGATATTCGTGAACTGTTCGGTCAAGATAACAGGGCGCAATGTGATACTCGGAAAATGCGAAGAGAGAGTTAACGAACGCTGACGATTTTTCCATAAGCAAGGTCCCACCTAGAAAACTCTGTTTTTGTGCTTTCCAAAAAAATATTAATTTTCATCACCGTTTATAGATAGCAGTATTGACTGATCTCCGTCATTTTTTCACTTATCACATTTTCAGTACCTTACATTTACAGTACCCTTTGAAATAGGTTCTTCCATTCGTATATGCTGCTAATATATCGATTTTCTTCCGATTGCTTGGTTCTTATTATTCCCCATAGTAATATCATCACGTTCGCATACTTCCTGCTAGGCTTTTCTACCTCTGTACGTTTTGTAGTTGCAAAACACATGACTAATGGCCTGTTCCAGGAACGACACACATGTAGTCTATAAAGCTATGGGACCCATAAGCCGTGGAAACCATTCAATAAGTGCTGTAGAAACATTCGATAAATTCATTTGTTTCATAACTTATTGTTATGAGCGCCATAAGTAGTCAAGATGGCGGATGCGCAATGAATCGCTTGGAGACTTTATCACCTGGTAAAAGAGTTGTTTTGAGAAAGATTACCAGTTTGTTTACTCTTACTGTCTGATTACCATGTGCATTAGCAATTATCATAAGCTTAACTTTCACGAATTTTATCTGGCGGTAGAAGATTAGACAAAATATTCGAAGCTATTAACTATAAGTAAAGTAAATAAGTTATGTAACTTGTAGGTGTGTTCCTGCAACCCGAATATTTTTATGAGACCTATAACCCCATGTATCTCATAACTATTGATTCACATAATTGAATTTTCTTGCAAAGGGCCATAAAAGTAGTTTCTATTTTATTGGTAGCATGCGTATGGCTTAGTGCATGTCGATGACAGTTCACCTTTTCGCCAGTTTTAGAAGTTTCTCGCCAATTCTGCAGTATTCGTTATTCCCTTTGCCGTTGTTGCGGTAAATTGGTGAATTTTAGTGATAATTCACCACCTGCCACACATTCTCGAGGTGGCTGGCAGGGTATTACGTGGATGCAGAAGTACTTGCATCCAAAGCGTATTCTAAACCCCTAATCCCTTTCGCAATCCTCCCTTCCCTGTCATTTTAGCCGTGGCAGGGAGAGTCCTTCCACTTCACCACCTCCCCGTCGTTGCCCTGGAGATGATGGATGGACGGACTGGTAAGGCGCTGGATTAGGAGGAATGCCGAGAGCCACGCCATAAGGAGCCGTAAAAAAAAAGCCACTCTACCGAAAAAAACGCAGTCGTCCGAAAATTCTCTTCGTCACGAATAAAATCGCCATGGCAACGCCAAGTCAGGGTTTAATGCAGTGCCATATCATATAGAGGGTATATCTGTCATAATATGGCAAGTGGCGTTCGCCGAAGACTGGGTCCGAACTCCTAAAATAAGGACAAGATCTGAAAGTTTCACAATGAATCACTTGTAAAATATGTTGAAAATGGAGACCATATCCGAATTATCTTTTAATTTTCGCGGCTGTAGGAAGGATGAAATTAATATTGTGTCATTAATGGTGTACTGATATACAATTATACGGCTGAAATTCCCACTTAATAAATAAAAATATCTAAATAAGTGTTTTAATTAGACTCACTTTTTTCACGCGGTACGTTTAACGCACGTTCACAACGGAAGGTTTTTTTGTGATCCTGAAAAAATTGCCGTGGTAAAATCATGATTTACGTATACAACACTGGTCGAGAAAATATACAAACTACACATAGTTAATTTTTTATGAGATCTAGGTGATAGAAGTTCCACTTTTAAAAGAATTAAATCTCTCTGGAGTGCATTTCCCATAAAATTTCCAAAAAAAACACACCATTTCTCATAAAATGAGGTATTTTTCGTCAAAAATCTCGGAAAGTAATGCGGTAAGAGGCTGATATATTTTTATCTTTGCAAGAGCCAGATATTTCGTCATGTTCGGCTTTCATTCGTCAGTAACATATTTCACTATATTTTTCGCCAAAAATCTCGGGAAGTAATTCGGCAAGGGGCAGTAACTTTGGTATCTATGGCAGAGTCAGATATTTCGTCATATTCGGCTTTTATTCGTCAGTAAGATATTTCATAATATTTTTTTTCGGCAAATATCTAGGAAAGTAATTCGGTAAGGGGCTGTTACTTTGTTATCCATGGAAGGATCAGATATTTCGTCATATTCGGATTTCATTCGTCAGTAAGATATTTCATAACATTTTTCGTCAAAAAACTCGGAAAGTAGTTCGGTAAGGTTCTGTTACTTTGGTATATTTGAAAGAGTATGGCATTTTTCTTTGAATTGAGACCAAATTCATTTATTTAAAGATGAAATGATATTTCGCTCCCACTACAATAAAATATCATTGGATGACCAAAATACCTAATCGATATTCGATTATTTCCGTACCTATGAGAACGCTTATTCAAAATTTTACCAAAATGAGCACATAAACTAAAAATAGCTACAGCCACCTTTAAAAAAAACCATTGTGTGATCTCCTCGCGAGCACTTCACAACACCATGACAACGCACGCGTGCTGTGCCGACCGAGGGGTGTAGGGGGAGTGGGGTAGACCATGTGCGTGACCGCGGGCATTGATTTTGAGCCTTCCTTTCCACAAACACGGCTCGGTGAGAGGTCAGAAGTAACAAAAAAAAAGAAGAGCGTGAGCCGCAAACCGGGCGGACACGAGAGAGAGGGAGAAAAGCATTTTCATACAAATGACTACGTACACCTCGGGGGTCACTCACAAAAGACACCCACTTGAAAATGAAAGAAAGAGAAAGTAGGTATGCGGATTTCCTAGATAGCGTTCTCACGGGAAATATTCTGGTTCCCTTTCTGCTGAGGTCGGATGAGATCTCTTAAAAGGGCACTTATAATTCAATTTCTTTTCCCCTTAAGCGTAATTAATCCAAACTCCTGGCATTCACATTCCGGCACATGATTATCGGGCATGAAACGCTGGAAATAAGGGATTATCACGATATAGTATTATACTGTCTATGATACGATTGCAGTAAAATTACAGCTCGCACCTCAGTGGCGCCGTGCTTTTAGTGATCAACTAAAAGCTTTTTTCAAATAGTTTCTAGAAATACTACTCATTAGAAGTCCTTCCGAGAATCTTAAGAGGTGACATTTCATCTACATTTCGCCAGAGATGAGAGTTTCTGGAGGTGGACGTCGCATTGCTACGTAAAATCATATCCGACATTGAGTTCGTCTGAAGAAAAATACTAATATCTTGGAGAAATAAAATCATTTACAGCAGAATAACTCAAAATATAGGTGGCATAATATTGCTGTTTTGAAGCAGTTAAGTTTTCGCTCAACTGATATGAATAATCTCTGACAGATATCACATTAAATCCAATGCTTTTTCTAAGCATACCCCAAAAAAATTGATTTGTTTTACTTGCTAGCGGGTAGAGGCGCAACAAGCGTCAGCTGTGACTTAGCGTACGGAAATCAACAACGGGTGTCAAGATTGTATATTACCCGACTGTGGTATTATTACGCCAGCAATAACCTTCATGGTTTCGATATCAAAATATTATGTTAGCCTGTAAGTAAATAAATAAAATATTAGACATTCCTCATTCAGAGTAAGAATATTCAGGCGGAAGAAAGAGGATACACAGACCTGGGAGGCTATTGAATAGATTCTACAAACTGTACAAAGTTGAGAAAAGGTATCGGTACCATTTGGTTGCTAAGTTATTTGGACAGGCGACAGACAACAGAAGTCCTTTGGATCACTTAGAACAGGACGGTCAGTTGCTAGGGTAAGTGGGAAAAGGAGTAAGAGAAATCTAAGGACCCAAAGCACCAATTACTACTTCCTTGATGTCTGTCTCTCTGTACCCCTCCTTAGATACGTCCCATAAAATAGGCCTTACTGCACACTTCAAGCACGAGAATGGATTCCGCGTCACCAATTTTTGTTTTTGGCGGTATTTCCTTTCACACATCAAAGATAATTAGAAAATTATTCATAATAACGATGATGCTCTCTGCAAGTAAACTCCGGTATCACGTGACCACGGGACGAGCTGCTGTTGGCTACGGTTGCCAATGGGACGGATGGAAAACAGAATCGCTCCAATCTAAAAGCAATCGTTAGGAAAGCAATATCAGAAATACAAACTTAGCTATTCATGTTTCTTTATACAAAATATTGTGTACTCCCCAATACCAGCTACTCAGGGTACCACTTCTTTCGCCTATCCCGCGATGGCCACACCTTTTGTGTTATTACTAAGATCCGTTATCGGAAAAAAGCAACATTTTACAATAAAGCAGTTCAAAGGACATTGACGAAGTTTAGCAATAAAAATTTGCTGTCACTCGTATACTCACGTCGGAACTTTCTTAATTAAAGATTTCCATTGAGGAAGAGGCTACGATCCACTTCTACAAAGTAAAAGACTATCAAAAGCCACCTTAATTTGTCGACGCCATATCTTCCAGCAGATTCTTGCTCGTGCGTTCCAAGACTCGCCGCAGTTTCGTGCAAGGAGAACTTAAGTCGATGATAAAAATAAAACGGTTAAACAACACCCTCTTAAAAACAATCCCAGAATGTGATTTTCGAGGACGGAAGGACTTGAGAATAATGAGAAAAACCGCAAAAATTAATTCGGTAAACTTTCAAAGAACAGTGATACCTCTCCGCGAAAACGACAAGTAGCGTAGGTACTGTGCAATCACAGAGGCGTAACTTCGGTAGGGAGAAGGGGGCGACATTTTCAGGGGCCTATCTTGCTCTAGTATATGCCTTTTCGCCTCAGCATACGATCTACGACCTACGACCTTTCTTCATCCCGTCCATGAAACCTCTTCTCTTTCTTCCCCTTACCCGCCTGTCCAACATCCTTCCCTCCATCACATTATTGGACAATCCATTGCCCCTTATTACATCATCCAGCCACCTACTCTCGAATTTCATTTAAAAACATCCTTTCTTCTCCCACCACCTCAAGCACTTCTTCTTTAGTCTTCCTCTCCGCCCACCTCACCTCCATCCTTCTCCACACCCACATCTCAAACGCCTGTAGCCTATTCTCGTCCTCCTTTCTCAGGGTCCACGTTTCTGCCCCATACAACGCTACGCTCCATATCAAGCTCTCCACCAGCCTCTTCTTCACATCCTTACCCAAGGTACCCATCATCAGCTCCCTTATACTACTAAAAGCTTCCTTAGCTAGCGCAATTCTCTTCCGCATTTCTTTGCTACTACGTCCATTTTCTTCCAGCGTACTACCTAAGTAATTAAAATGCTCTACTCGCTAGAGTTTGTGTCCTCAAACTTTAATGACCAGCTCCGCCTTTGTTCAAGAGAATCTTATTACTTTTGTTTTCTAATGGTTAATCTATTAAGATAACTAAAGTGATGAGATTCTCTAGATATTATTTAGATAAAAATTAGCAAATATATCTACGATTAGCACTGACAAAAGTTAATTTATACTATGATTGAAAAATGATTTTCCCGTGGTCCCTAATCCGACAGAATACAATATTATAGTTAAGTTGTTGTATTGGCTAAAATGTGAAGGAGAGATTATAACGGCGTTTCTTTTGTAATTTTGGTCTTAATTTGTAAAAAAAAAAAATGAATCTAATTGTTTTTAAAAACTCAATTTTCAAAGGCATCCAAGGAATCCAGGAGACCTCAGGTTTCTTTGCCGGGTCACGACGGATACCCAAAAAAATAACAAATACAATTTAATTTATCATAATTACACGGGCACGTCTTAATTAAAATTTCGGCCGGGTTGATGCTTTCACCCAAGGGATGCGCGGAAAAGTTTTCAAGAGCAAGGGAAATTTTTTCAAAAGACGAGGGAACAACACAACGGCATTCATTGCTCGCTTTTTGTTTTTTTTTTATTCATATTTTTTTTCATCCCAAGAAGGAAACGACGAGTATTTTTGAATCTCGGAAAAAAACTTCTGCCCGTTTTCTTTTTTTTTATCTATCTAACCCTGATCTACTTATACGGAAAGTGGAAGTTCCTTATCTCGCATCCCCGGAGTAAAAATGCAAGTCTGCGTACATGAGACGGAGGAAATTTCCAGGACTCGACCGTGGCGCCACGAAGGCAAGCGGGAGAGTTACAACCGGTCGTAAAAAAATCAAGATCGCAGACGCGAAGCGAAGGAACGCCACATGCGAGCGAACACACAAATACACGAGAAGCCACACGGAGAGAGAGGACCAAGGACCGAAAAAGAGTTACAAATTGCGGCGCCACATGGGTGTGTGGTGGTTCTTTTAAGTAAAAATAAAAGAAAATCACGACGCGCGACGCTAAAAAAAAAAGCAGACTGTTGCCACGGGAAAAACAAAATCCAAGGAGACAAGAGTGAGTGAGTGAGTTTGGTTTCTTGGGCGCCCTCTTACACCGCTTTGAAAATAAAAATAATAACTCAGTGAAATGAAAGAAGAATTACTATGCAATTCCCATTTGGATCGGAATAATGGGGCTATGCGATAGTCAAATTTTCAGACGGCAGCTAAGCAGACGATGTTTATTGATTCAAATATGCGATGTCGCATGAAATTAGATCGCGTATCCAGTTAACTCGCCCGGTATCGTACGTATCGAATTGCATCGCACATATCGCACTACATTCCTTATCGCGGGTAGCGCCTCATTACACCGCCTACCGCATACAGTATCCCATTATACCCCTTATCTCAGAAGTTTATATCCCGTACCCTCTTGTACTTTTGTAAATGATCCCGTACCCCAAATTATAATATGATTGATTTGAAGAGCCAAGTTTCCCTGGCAGTCTGTCCGTAAATTCCCTTCCCGTAGGGAAATATGTTCATGAATAATGAACTATAATATATTAATAAAATATTAAATAAGTTCATTTTATTCGCTTGCAGCCTACTGTTTTCATTTTGCACAAAATAATAAATACTCGTACAAATATCGAGAAGAATGCCATACGAAAGGCAGCCATTAACATTCATTTACACCCATAAGAATTTTGTTTTCCACACGAATTCGTGGAAATTTCCCCAAAACATACGTAAAATTTCTTTAAAAAATTACGCGTCCTTGGAGAATCGTCCTCTGACGACCGACAGTATTGTTGAAGCCGAATCTCATACGAACATCTTGAGAAAATAAAGGCTCATAACGAATGGATAGGGCAATATCATGAGCTTTTACCACAAGGAAAGCATTTATGAGAATAGCACGGATCTTAGATGGAGACATGGAATATAGTCGGATGAAAGATTATCATAGTCTTTCAAGCTATCTTTCGTTACATTAACTCTCAAAAAAGTCTCATCATAGGTGACGGGGGGTAATACTAGAACGAAATAAATTCCTAAATCTTAACATAAACATTAAAAATTTTAGGAAAAACTAGGAATTAAGTTTTCATAAAAACTTTATCTCGTAAAAAAATATACTCTCGTCAAATTGTAAAATCTAGTTTGAAATTCGTTAAAATATTAATGTGACACGTTGTAATAATGTACATTCAACTTCATTCAAACAAATTTATTAAAATCCAGGAATACATGTGAGACTCAAACATAGCGATGCGGGTATACGAACGCAATTATCGCCAATTCAACGCGATTTTTGTAATCACTGTATCGTTGTTTACGTCCGTCATTCATATCTCTGGAAATAACAAGAAGTAATGCGTAAGCAGTACTATATCCAACAAGCAGCGATACGATTCGAGACATCGACACACTCGTTACCCCAAGACTCAAATGCGGCTTTGCAACAAAACGACATCTTCGGAATATAGTATCCGTAGCATCGCTTTTTTTCTGCTCTAGAGGAATCTTTATTTTTCTGTACTGAAACATTACTGTTCAAGAAACACAGTTTACGCGACTTATTCTAATTGTGTATTTTAAAGGACTTATTTTAGGAAATGATAGCTATTTTTCTTGCATTCACTCTAATTCCATCACGCATGATAGGGGGTAACGCGGAGGCATCATCGGCCAAGAGTTTTCTCTCGTTTACATTTCTTCTCCAGCGTCTCACTACAGGCTATTATGCTTCTCTACACGTCAAAACATGCTCACCGCCAAAAGAGTAGTGATGGGTCGTTCATGATCGATTCGTTCAAAATGATGAAAAAAAACCAGGTGAGTCAAGTGACTCATGATTCATTTCGGGAAAATGATTCGATCATTCAATCATTTTGTGTTTCCGTCCGCCGTGTGATTGAATGTGATATTAAGTGGAAAGACATATTCACATGTACGTTATCCGTTATGTCTAGTCATGAAATTTCAGAGAGATTTCTTCATGGGCATAAATCCATTAATATTTGGTCGGTGAGTTTATGTTTGTATAGCATAGTTAGGGACAAGGCGCTCATTTTAAAAACGATGAAATTTAACCCTTGTTACAATATCAGCGCATCATTACAGTTGGTAAACTTGATAAGAATTTTAATCACCTGCTCAGTTGAAAGCTCCTAACTGAATGTAATTCAATAAAGCAGATCAGAAAACATTCGTGCACATTAATTTGTGTAGTCTCAGCTAGTGATTTAATTTTCATGCACATAGTTTGACGTTATTCTTCTTGAATTCAGAGTCTGCGACAGTTTTGCCTCTCTAAATATTCTCGTGACTATAGTACTTGGAAATCTCCAATTTAATGCGGATCCAAAATTTGTGGAATATGGAAATCAATCAGCCTTCCTAAATATCTAAGCACGATAGTAATTATTCGAAATCAATTATTCAAATAGATTTATGGCATCAATTAGCATCATTCGAGTTTTTGAGTCTCTTCAATCTTGATTCATTCGAGTCTTTCGATTCACGTGAGTCTCGTGATTCATCTAATCAATCTGACTTACTGAGTCATAATGAATCAAATGATCGAATCAGTTGATTGAATCTTTTAATTGACTCGAATCAAAATTATTATTATTTAAAAAAAACTTTATTATTATTGTTATTACGTTAGCTCGGCACAGACGCCACTAACTTCCCAAAAATTATTCTTTTTACGAACTTATCTGGCCACTAAGGTCTACTTTTACCATGGCAACTTCACTCATGGCAGTTCCATCGCTTAAAAAAAAAAAATTAACAAAAATTTAAACTCTATACCATTTGTCTATTTTTCGTCAATAGCGGGGAACATAAGCTTTAAAACGATGTTTGAATCATTAATTTTGATGAAGAATTATGGGAGTTATGGCATTGCGACAAAAAACACCTTTGATAAATAATATATATGATTATAAGCAATGTATTATTTTATCATATACATTACCTCACATGTAACCGTACCTACACCTAAAACAAATTTTTATGCGGAGTTACATATTCCTAGGGCCCAAAATATGTATAGTGCATTACCTGAATCTATTGGTAATACAAAAAAAACGAATGTGAAGTTGTAGAAGGGTAAAATAAAGGTTATTTGCCATTGATTATGGTTATTTAACATCAACTTTATTGTAACTATGTTTGGAATGGTGTAGCTCACAGCAGTGTTAATTATCTTTGTTAGGTATGTTTTTTTAAATATTGATCCGAACGTCTTTACTATGTTTAATTCTCTATGCTTCTTCGTGTACCAGCAGTTTTGTAACTATAACAGCACAAATACGATGTTGTTGTTAATTATGTTGCAACACATAAACAATTTTTTTGTTAATTAAGAACGAGTATATTCCCCACATTTAGGATAAATGTTGCTGAAAAATGTACAAGAGGTTGTGGAGTAAAAACTTTATTATTATTGTTATTACGTTAGCTCGGCACAGACGCCATTTACTTCCCAAAAATTATTCTTTTCACGATTTAATCTGGTCACTAAGGTCTACTTTTACCATGGCAACTTCACTCATGGCAGTTCCATCGCTTATACGACTTGAGAGTAAATTGCCTTCCCTTAGCGAAACTTACAAGTCCTTCCTCATTCATCCAAGGGAAGAAGCTCCGTGGGAACGCGTCTCAAGAGTTGGGCAGCCTCTTAAAAACCTCGAGATATTTTCTTTATAATAGAAAGGACGATTGAAACTCGGAGAGATGGTTCAAGGGGGTGAGAGCAATTGGAGAAAACCGTGGAAAACTGCTCTCTTTCGAGAGATTCCCGGCGGGGGGGGGGGGGGCGGGGAGGAGGAGGGAGGAAACATGGGGAAACGCCCGATATGGGAATTCGGGAGGACTTAATCCCCTCGTTCGAAACACTTTCCATTAATAAAAGGCCTTCATTTCCATTCCCAGCCTTTCCGAAAAAAAATGCCGAAGTCGTGCACTTTCACTTGTGCAACGTCTCGGAAGCTTTCCCACGCCAAACTGTTCAATCCTCCGCCGTCTCCAGCATCCGTCCTGAGCATCTTCATCAATTTCAGGCTCTTTTGGTAGTAGTTAAGGCGGAATATCACTTCACCAATAAATCAATGAAATTGGTCTCATTTTAAAGATAAATATCTCCACCTTCAAAAATACCCAAAAAAAACCAGCCCCTCACCGAACTTCTTTCCGAGATATTTGACTAAAAAATACCATCCCTTTCGCATGGTAAATGATACGTGCAAGCACTCCAGAGGGACCATATTTTTAAAAAGAATGAAGAATTTCTAACACAAGAGACCTCGTCAAAATATTAGCACCATGTAGTTTTCATGTTTCCTAAACCATTTATGAAAATAAATCATGTTGTCAGTACAGTAATTTTTTTCAGGATCACAGAAACCCTCCCATTGTGAAGGAGTTTTTCACATACCGCGTGAAGAAAATTAGTCAAATAAATAACTTGTGCTGATATTTTTATTTACTTCCGAGGAATTCGAGTCACATTCAAGTATAGGTATTAAATTTAAATTAATGATACGATATTTAACTCGTTCTTCCCGAGGCTGCTGAAATTAAAACGTGTGAATCGAATACAGTCTCCTTTATGACCTCCCCGTTCGTCCATTGAGCCACCCAGCTCACCCTCTCCATCCTTCTCCACGCCCACATTTCAAACGCCTCAAGTCTTCGTATACACATCTCCCTTTGCAATGACCTGTGGAGTTGTGTTTGAATCGCTCGAGTTAATCTCGACCACGTAACTAAGGAGTCACGTGGTACAACAACGAACGATCCGAGATTTAGGCGTCTTTGAACCACTAGTAAGAATCTTCTAAAACATGTTTTTCTCGTGGTATAATTGTCAATGGATTACTATATCCCGATTAGAGGCACAATAAACCACGCTCCAGACGCTTAAGACATCCATCCGAGTGATTTAAACATACCAAAATCTCGAACTGGCCGTTGTTGTACCACGTGACTCCTTAGTTACGTGATCGAGATTAACTCGTGCGATTGAAACACAACCCTCCAGGTCGCCGCCCAATACAGCTCCATATTAGAGCTTACACCACCCTTTTCTTTACGTATCTGCTGAGATCCATCCCCCCCTCATCAATTCCCTCCTCTTTAAAAAATAATTTGTAAGCCATGGCAATCCCAACTCTTACCCATTACCAAACCCTTTCTCCTCCAAAATATGTTTTTCAAAACAGTACAGGCGAAAAGATTGCCACCGTAGAATGCTGAAGATTCCCTGGGTAGACAGAGTCACCAACTCGATTGTTTCAGGCTTTACTTGGTGAAAATCCATTCTAAAGAATTCAAAATAGATATGGTACTTTTTCACAGTTTTTTTATTTCAAGTCGACCGGTTTCGTCGCATAGACCTGATGATGTCGCCTATGCGACGAGACCGGTCGACTTGAAATAAAAAACTGAAAAAGTACCATATCTCTTTTGAATTCTTTAGAGTCGCCAACAGTGAAGTGAGAAGAAGGATAGGAGAGGCGCCAGGTTTGCTCGAGACAATTAAAAAATGGAGACCAACAGGGATCGACCGTATTCTCCGACATGCAGGGTACATCGCTAACATACTGGAGGGCTCAGTGGAAGGGAGGAACTATAGGGGCAGGACTAAACTGGAATACACTGGACAGATGACCGTATTCTGTCCGGGTTTTTGCCGCGTCGATCCATTTTTGGGGGACAACAGTTTCGCCTGCCTTCCAGCTGGCTTCGTCAGGTCCTAAAGTCAGCTGGAAGGCAGGCGAAACTGTTGTCCACCAAAAATGGATCGACGCGGCAAAAACCCGGACAGAATACGGTCATTAAATAACCGCGGAAGCCTCCGTACCACACTGGACAGATTTTGGAAGAGCTGAGATGTACCTCAAACCACTTGATGAAGGAGTTGGCCCAGGACAGAGAAGAATGAAGGAGAATTGCTGCTGCAAATCAATGCTAGGATATTAACCAAAAGATGAAGAAGCGAAAAGAATGAATTCCTTAGGTATTTAGCTAAGCATCCGCGGAGGAACCCCCTTAAAGTAAGAAGGACTCATATGGGAAAATCTTCCGATTACGAAGTGGACAAATGGGTGGCAACCGGCGTCCAACACTGGCACTCTGTTCTCCGTCTTATCCCTAACTTTCTCCTTCCTTGCGTCTCTTCTCCTCCTTTGACCTATCCTCCGCATCTCTCCCATCCCTGGCAATTCCTTGAGAAATCCATCCACGTCCCTTTGGACTCTAAGCACTGCGGCGATGGCTGCGTAGCCAGAATTTTTAAAGAGGGCCGGTTCTGATTTTATATATACGAGATGAGCAATGTGGGTCTCATTCGTTTTTCCCTCCGGGCGAAGGGAAAATGGCGCAGGGAAAAGAAATAAGACGTACCGGCAAGAAGGAGAGGGGGGCTGGAGAAATTGTGCGGTCCCACTTTCATGCTGGTCGAATGCTCGCGCGTCTGTACGAAACCTTCCCCAACAGCCGCTCAAGAGAGGCCGAGGGGTTTCGGGATGGCGAGGATATTGAGCGTCGCGAATTCCCAGGCTCGCATTACGAATCCTCTTTTTTCGTCTTCACACGAGATTCTTTTTCATCTAGGCATTACTCCGACTTATTCATCGGAAAACATGTGTTAAAAAAATAAGATCTAGGACAAATTGAGTGTGGGCGGTCATAAAACTAGTAGGACACGAACTAAAGAAGTAATAGGACTCAACTACGAGGTAGAATAAGTAGAGCGTAGGAGAAAAATGGGTACAGTAGCAATTAGTCATTAGAGGGTATATTCCGCTACTACTATGCTGTTTAGCGTGTACTGCTTTTAACTTCTTAAGTTGAGAAAGGGATTAAAATTGCGAAAATATCTACATCTACATACTACCCATCGAGCCGCCGAATGGGCGTGTGGCAGAGGGTGTTAAGACACCACCCGTGTAAAAATATCAGGGATAAGGTTTTGGGAGGTGAAGTGGTGACGTGTATTATGAGAGTGTATTTAGTGGAGCTCAGTTTTTACTGTGGTCGCTTATTGTGCTTGGAAAAAACGAGTTCTTGGACCTATCTATTCAGCAGTGTATCTCTATTATTTTTTCGCTTCTGTCAGCCCAAGACATGTAGTAAGGCGTCATGATAATGTTCTCTGCGTCGCTCTGAAACACATCAGTTCTGAACTTCTAAAGCAAACAAAGCCTAGCGAGTAGCCTCCGTGACTGTAGGGGCTCCCACCTTGATCCCTCTTAAAGTTGTGAAACACTATATGGTCGCTAGTAGAAGTTTTTAACAAAAAGAGCCGCTTTTCTAAGTATTTTATCAATTATTTGGGCTAAATCTGACCAGGTAAAATCTGACCAGGTTCCCAAATGCTCGCGGCGTATTCGAGGCGTGGCCCAACTAGTGCGAAGTAGCATCTCTCTTTTGCTTTTTCATCCGAGAACCTTCCTATTATACGCTTGACAGATCCTAGTTTCTCAAGCAAACTAAGCCTAGCGTATAGCCTCCGTGATTGTAGGGGCTCCCACCTTGATCCCTCTTAAAGTTGTGAAACACTATATGTTCGCTAGTAGAAGTTTTTAACAAAAAAAGCCGCTTTTCTAAGTATTTTATCAATTATTTAGGTTCAATCTGACCAGGTAAAATATGACCAGGGTCCCAAATGTTCGCGGCGTATTCGAGGCGTGGCCCAACTAGTGCGAAGTAGGAAAAAATGCAAGGAATGATTTCATTTTCTTTGACAGGGATGCAAATGCAAGGGACAGGGATGAAAAATGCAAGGGATGATTTCTTTCTTTCCTAACTAAATTTCAGGAAAATCATTTTACTGACGACGTAAAAAACATACTATTAACCCTCTCGTACTACGGCAGATTAGATCGCGCCAATAAAATTAGAGAGCTAGATTGTAGAACCGATAGGTATAAAATGTCATTTTTTCCACGTACCATTCGGGACCATAACAGCTGTGATCGCCGTCATGAATAGTTCGAGTAGTGACAATAGGCAACAGTTAATCTTTCTCATTATATTCTCTACTCTCAAATTTATGCATGATGTAAATATTGATGTTCTTATTTATGCATGATATTTTGAATCTGTAGTAGTAGTCTATGTATCCCTTGCATGTTGGAACGATTGAAGATTGAATGTTTCTTGGGTATTAAATTTTTAATTGGCGCTTTGCATGTGTGGTACGCGGGTTTTAATGTAATGCCGGTGTTCTACCATATCATTCATGCATGCCTGGTGCGAAAGCACCCCCTGCCACACACCCTTTGGGTGGCTTGCAGGGTATGACGTAGATGTAGATGTAGACAGCGAAAATCAATATAATTCGACTTATTTAAGCCTAAAACTTCTTCATTATTCACGTATATCCAACCGGCGCATAATGAAATCACTCGCTGGATGCATGTAACAAAAAGGCCTGCAAGGCCTGCCATTAATATTCACAGGTTAATCTGGGCCCGAGTTTTTAAACGATTAGTCCCACCGACCACGAGTCGCCGCACGATTTCCATACAATAGAGAACCATTTTCCTCGATGCGTAAATAGAACGATAATTTTTTTGCCTTTTTTTTCATCGTCCAGTCGAAGGCAAAGCAAATGCAAACTCCGTCACGCTTCTAATTGCCGTCCCGCGCGATGAACGGAAAACGACTTAATTTTTCACAGAGGTTTATTTTTTTTTAGCAATTTCGTCCCACAATGCTTTGAGAAAAATGATAACCCAATCGGGCGAAGCAATTATTTTCGATGCCATCTATGGTTAATTTATTCTCTAACTTCGTTGAAGATTGACGCACCAGATGCAAGAGGCATCTACAGGCGCCACACGATTTTACGAGAGGCTGAGATTAGAAAGCGGTCGAAGATGAAATATAACCACCGAACCAATGAAACACGAGCCACGCATTTAATGCTTGAGGGACGAAAATGCTAATTATTCGGCCTTACACACACGCAAGTACTTACAAAAACGTCGAGAATGGGGAATCACGGGGAGCAAAGCCAGTAGCCAGTTGAACTTTCTTGAAATGAACCTTGAACTCACCTGAAACAAGAAGAAAAGAATAGAATTATTAACATGTCAGTTCGAGTTCATATCTTTAGATCTTTAAAAAATAAAAATTATTACTAGCTCCCACCATTTCAAAAATATCAACGATTTCAAGACGCGTTTACATGATGCATCTGCCCGCCTGAACAGATGCGTGAAAAAATGCTCCGAATCAAAATAGAGGCAATTTTATGCTCACGCGTTCATGCATTTTTTTGCGCGATTTTACGCGTCTACACAATGCAATGAAAGTGGTGAATGAGTAAACGCATCTACTCGCGCGGGTGCATGCATCGCCCAATCGCGACCATAGAAATGATTAACAGATACATCACGCACCGCTAAACGTAACCCAGGCAATTTTAAATGAAATTTTCAACATTGGTGCTAGATACTAACAAGACAAGATAATAGACAACAATAAAACCTCACCAAAAATAGTTGTACAAATTTAAGAGTACCAAATGGACATGATTCAAATTTCGGAGAACAAAGCGACAATAGATGTATTGACAGTGGAAAGCAATTTTCTGCTCCGTTAGTATCTCACACTCTATTTCGCCAGGCAAAACTAAGTTACCGCTGGTGAACAGCATTTTATCGAGTCACTGCCACAGTTCATTCACCAGTTTGGCATTTCGTAAGCGGGCACGTAACTAAATAAAATTAATAACGCGTTAATGAACTACTACTTATTAGATTTCTTATTTCAGGAGTTTTAAAAATTACGGAGGATTTTACAGTGTGAGCAACCAGTTATAGTTAAATAAATCACGCCAAATACATGCATTTCTTGAATCATAAGCGAAGAAAGATTCATATAATATCACCGCTTCTTCAAGGAACTAACCATTAGTTACGAAGAGAATTAGCAAGAACAAGGGCATTTGGATAGACCCGAGTTACTAATTGAGTAAATCACTACCGTCACTCTTGAAACCAATTCTTTGCTTGCATTCTTTCCTTCACATATTAAAGAGGACGATTGACGGGAGAAAGACGATACGGGAATAGCAGGCCATTAAACTTCGCAGTCGGTCATGTTGGACTGCTCTGCGAAGAATTTCGTACACCGAAAACAAAGGCGTTAGAAGAGGAATTGTCGCGGGTACTGCGCAGATTCATCTAGAAAAATGCGCGATGAAAAAAAAACTCTTAAATTTTCAGAAATATATATTCATTACGTTAATGGTAAATTTCGGACGCTATACAAGTGAGTAAGAAACAAAAGTAATTAGATTCCCTAGGACAAAGAAAGCGGAGCTTGTGATTAAAGTTTGAGGACAAAAACTCGAACAAGTAGAACTGATTAATTACTTAGGTAGCACGCTAGAGAAAACGAGCATAGTAGCAAAGACATACGGAAGAAAATATCGCTAGCTAAGGAGGCGTTTAGTAATAGAAGAGACTTGATGACGGGGACAATGGGTAAGATTGCGAAGAAGAGGCTGGTGAAGAGTTTGATATGGAGCGTGGCGATGTATGGGGCAGAAACGTGGACCCTGAGAAAGGAGGACGAGAATAGGCTGCAGGCATTTGAGATGTGGGTGTGGAGAAGAATGGAGAAGGTTAGGTGGACGGAGAGGAAGACTAACGAGGAAGTGCTGGAGATGGTGGGCGAGGAAAGGAAACTTATGAATGAAATCCGGGATAGGCAGGGTAGGTGGCTGAAGGATGTAATAAAGGGTGATGGGTTGCTGAAGAGTGTGATGGAGGGAAGGATGTTGGGCAAGCGGGGAAGGGGAAGAAAGAGAAGAGGATTCATGGACGGGATGAAGAAGGGTAGATCTTATTCAGAGGCGAAAAAGGATATACTAGAGGGAGATAGGCCCCTGAATGTGTAAAAGACCGAGGGGAGATTCTCCGGCATTCAACAAAACCTACCCCTACCGGTAGAATACATAATAATAATAATACAAGTGAGGCGGGCCTTTTTTGCAAAGACACAAGTCTTTGTGGACCTTGGGAAGAAGAGAGAAGGATAGTTTCAGTGCTTTTGAGATGTGGGAGTGGAGGAGGCTAGAGAGAGGGAAACGGGTGGATGGAGTAAGAAATGAGGAGGTGCTGGGAAGAATTATGGAGGAAAGAAGACTACTGAAAAAAAATACAGAAGAGAAAGTGAAACAGGATCGGACATATTTTAGGAGGAAACTAGATTTTTAAATACATCAATCGAGGGAACAGTGGAGGGAGAAAAGAGAAGAGGAAGAAGAAGGCTGAAAATGACAGACGAAGCGACGATAAAAGGAAGTCACAAGGAAACCAAGGAAGAGGCCCGGGGTAGGACGAATTGGACACGTCTCTGGTGTTTGAGACCTGCCAGTGGGCAGAATACAAGTTGATGATGACAACTCTTCGGTCTCGTAGGACAAGATGCCATCTAAACCATACCATAATCATTTTCGCTTTCCAATTTCCCACTATAATCAAATCATTTTCCAACCCCTCGACACTCTGTCCTATAAATACTGCCCTCAACACAAAATTTAAGGCCGTAATAAACACCCACTCATGTCACTTTAAAGCTGTCTTCAATACTAAACGACCTCTATTCACTGGTTTTTCAAATTTTCTCCCGGCCATTATTCATCCGTCGCCCTCTCTCATAATCTTCACCAACCGCCTTCCTTCCTTCACATTCCAGACACCAATGCCGTTCCCTTCAATTCACGTTAGCGTTCCTTCATATCTTCACTTCATTCTCCCATGTTTTCTCCCGATTTGAATTCGATTCTCAGCCAAACCCTCCAAATTTAATTACTTTCGCTTTCTTATGATTTAATCCAATTCCCACCGCTGCCTCACTCCGCTGCCCATTAGAGGCCCGCCCAAAATTTCTCCCCTCTGCCGAAAAATTCGTCATTTTTCGAGTCTGCCTCAAAGATGAATCTTCAAGAAACGCAGAAACAGAGTGTGTGGCATTGATTGGGACCTGCTAAGAGTCGATATTACTCAAAAATCGATAATTTTCACATTTGCTTGAACAAAGTCTCCCTTGACTGCATTTTACGCTTACTATTTCACTTAGAATAAGAATTCTATTTTTTCGCGAATAGCTCCAAGAGTAATACGATAAGCCGCAGACTTTTTTCTTCAATATTTTTGTAAAGTTTATATGTTGTGACAAAACAACTATGCTGTAAGTAATTTATTAGTAATATCTTGGTAAATTGAAAGTGTAAACCATGGCCCAAGAATGCGTAACCAGGGACGCGGGAGAAAAATAAACATTGAACAATGAAAAAGGGAGAGACGGGCCGCGAAAGATGGAAGACGAGAGACTGTGTTTTGAGAGACGGTGGAGTGTTGCATAAAGTCTTTCTTTGTGAGTGTGAGCAGCAAAATGTTCTGCGAAGAGAAACGAGTGTTGTGATAAATTAAGAAATATTCTGTGACAAATAAAACGAGTGCTATAATGTTTATCTTTAAAAATGAGGCCACATTACTTGAATCTCGTCAATAATTAACGATGTGTAATTTCATGTTTTCTCGACTATTTTTTCAAGTAAATCAAATTATCACCGCAGTAATTTTTGTCAGGATCCTAATAAACCTTCCGTTGTGAAGGAGTTAAAAACGCACCGCGGGAAAAATGAGTCAATTTAAAGACGTAAACGTACATTGTTATTTAATTACTTAGAATTTCATGCATCTAAAAGTATTCAATTTCACCATCAAAAATGCAATATTTAATTCATGCGTCTTAAAGCTGCTGAAATTAAAACGTATCATTCGAATGTGATCTCCAATTTGACTAGGGAACTATCTCGCTCAAACTACCTTCAAAAGCACCCAGTTTGTCTCTGCTCGGATAACTCGGAAAAAAAGTATTCGCCACAGTAAAATGCTACGGAAGCTCTTGCAGAAGAAACTTGCAGATAAACTTGCCAACGTAAACTCACCCTTAATGAAACCGTACTCCTTAATCTCTCCAGTAACAGTCACGTCTTCCAATAATTCTATTCATTTAACCCTTAGAATGCGGCATGACGTCATATCACGTCATGGTTGTCTTTGCGCCGGCGCTGATGACGTCATATCACGTCAAGGGTACCGTGAGTGTTCCAGCTTTCACTAGGAAACTTTCACTGGGCCCCCTAGAAAAAGCTGGAGCACTAGCTGTACTCATGACGCGACATCACGTCATCAGCACCGGCGTGAAATCACGTAATGCCGTACTCATAGGGTCCAAAATGATATTTTCACCTTCCGACTTCTAGAACACACAGCCCTAAAACCCCGAGATGAAATACAAGCCGGGAACGTTAATATCGTCTTTTCTCGCGGAACAAAAGCGTGGGAGTAGTAGAATGAACATCAAGTTCTTTTGCTAGAATAATGACTCGTGCACTATACGAGAAGGAATGTAATCCCGAGCGGGGTGAAATATTAAAGACCCCGAGATGGCGGAAAGAGAACAATCCGTGGACCTATATAAAAATGAAAATCCAGCGGTGACCCGGATTCGGTTTACGATTCCGAAGCCGTGCACCGCAGAATTTCCAAAGAGTCTCCCCCGAAAGGATTTTTTTTTTAAACCGTCCCATTATTAATTTTTTTCATACTTCAAACCTTCAAATTTTCCTTTCGACGGAAACATATCGAAAGCAAAATACTCTCACGACCACATTGGTTCGTTGCTTAACCTCTCGCGCAGTACTGACAGCACGTACCATCTACATCTACATACTACATCCCCGCGAGCCGCCGCTTGGGCTTGTGGCAGGGGGTGGTAGGTCACCAGCCGTGTAAAAATGTAAAATTTTTGGAGGTGAAATGGTGACATGCCCTATGAGAGTGTGTTTGGAAGAGCTCAGTCTCTATTGTGGTCGCTTAATGTGCGCGGAAAGAACGAGTTTTCCAGAGCTTTCCTGCGGTATAATTCTTGTATGAGAGATCAATTATGCATATACTTGCAAAATACTCTGCGATAAAAGAGCTTCTATTACATTGATAGCATACCTATGATGTCGTGCATACAGGTGAAATTCCACATCCTGACGAGCTATTCCCTAAAGCTTGTTTCTTAATCCGCCCGGTAGAGCTAACATCACGTTTCGCAAGATTCTTCAAGACTCCTGTATCTGGATTTCGTGGTTGCAATATACATTAATTAAACAGTTTCTTTAGCATTGTTAGCCTACCACTAGAGTAGTAAATATCGGTGAAATTTGCTTTAACACTATGGTGCATGTTGGAGATAAATCACCCCCTGCCTAACAACCTTTATGTGATATTTGTACAAATACATACAGACATATGCATAGATTTTATGCTAATATGTAAGTATTGAAAGTTATCCATTTCAAAATGAAAAACAATTGTAACTTTTATTATTATCTATTTTATTATTATTATTAATTATCAAGTTAATGGCACTAGGTGCTGAAGCCATGGTCGGCAAAGATTGAAAATTCTGTGTGGAAAGTTACAAGTGTTTTTCAATTTGAAATGGATATATATCGCTTCCACAAAGTTGAGCCTGATACGCGCTTATATATATATATTGAAAGTTACATTAGCTTCAGGAGGATGTTTTGTAGTGAATGTAGGCGATAACTTATCCACTGCCACACACCCTTGAGGTGGCTGAAGGGTCTTATGTAGATGTAGACATTAAATAGCACAGAGATTGAAACGTGATTTGACAATTGTATCGAACGTTTTCCAAAACACCATTAGGGAGAAGGAAACATTATTGATGAGATCTAAGTGCACGAAATATTAAGATGTGAACATTCTACACAGTTTTACACAATTCTACACATTCTACACAATTTAACGCAAATATCGCAATTACAACGCTCAAATTAGTTTGCACTTCTATAATTCTGGTACTAAAAATTACTGTTTGCCAATGCGTCCGACAATCCGAGAGGTCACGTGAGAATATAAGGACCGCTGATGTTACACATGTTGACAGGTTACTTTCAGTAAGATATGGCACCCGGTTCATATGGTATCAAGCAATAAATTAATAATATGATCTACATCATAATATAAAAAGTGTTCCTTCTCTGAAAATGTTTTTAAAGAATTTAAAAATATCTTTGTGGGATTGTCTTCTATCATGCTCTATTAATTTTGTGTTACTTCCCATTAATCTTCACTAAATTATGTATTAAATTATGATTCAATTTTGTTTCTCAATGAGCTCCAAGCTCCTTAGAACTTAAATAAATTTGTCATCATCATATACGTTACAATTATTGGATTTGATTTAAAATGATCACTATTTTTTTCAATGTTCTTTTTTGTTCTTCCTCTATTTGGTATGCTCACAATTTAAAACGCAATGCTATGTATTTTTACGCATGAACTTTTACAAGTGTTAGCCTATTTTCATATGAATGTACACGTAAAATGCATTTATTTATTTTGATGCACATATTTGATATTTCATGTATTACAGTGTTTCCTGTAGACTGACTATATTTTATAAATTACGTGTAATATCTGTTAAAAAAATTTTTTTAATTTTTGAAAAAAATTGAAATGTCAATGTAAATAATGAATAAAATGAATAAAAATTAAAAATGCGAATTTAAATAAATATACGGATTTTCCGTATTTCTCGCTCCACTTTCATAACCATTAATACGATCTCTTGCTGTTACGATTTGAAAATTTTCCGCTGCATTCAAAAATGATCTATCTACTGCCCCCATCATTTCCAAAAAAAATTTTTATTAAACTTTTTTTTCTGCGTACTAATTGAAAACCTGCCATGGGTGGCGTAACAACCCCAGTTCGGAGGGAGGGAGGGGGGTTAGAATCCACCCCCTACCCCCGCATTCACCCCTTCTTCACCCTGTCTCCACCCGAGTTGATTGTTGAGTTGCGCTAAGCGTCTGTCGCAACGTACCGCCCCCCCCCCCCCCCCGAGATTAATTATAGTTTCCGCACCCAGCCGAGAGAGTTTAAACTCGAGCCCCACACAGGCGGCGAAATTTCTTGCTCCGTAGCGCTTTAAGTAGTCAATGGGGGTGAGAGACACGCCAGATTGTTTCAAAAGGGACGCTGGGAAAACTTTCATGAAACTCTCCAGGAAAAACCAGGCGGTCCGATTCCATCACAAACTCCGTTAAATGGATTAAGCTTATCTGGGACAATTTTTTTTTTTGTGTTTGATGAATTGATTCCACCGAGTACAACACAAGCACCAGAAAAAGAAGCACGAGATCAATATCTCACACTCAGCCAGAGCCTGGTAGAAAAATCCCGTCTTGTTTTTCCATAGAACCCTGGACGGGCGACAGAATTACGCTAAACAGCAAGAATTGACGTTCTTCCACTGAAAAATAGGCAGAAGTTTAAAACTATCAAAATCAGTCACGGTAAACGATTTGAAATTTGACCAAACAGTAAAATAAAAGATATGCGAACAGTCTTGAGAGTATTTCGACGAAGATGAGTCAAAGATAAAAAATACTCCTTGGAGCCACATTCGAATAACTGAGCTGAAATTGATAGCAAATAAAATCCTTGTATTTGAGGAGAACAGAGACACAAGTATGGTTAAAAGGAGTGCATCAAAATCTAAAAAATAAGAGAGAGTAGGGGAAGATAATTAACGAATTAAAATTTTCTGGACATATAATCCTTGGCTGAAGTACCTGGCTGAATAGAAGCCAAGAGCAATAAGGGTATTCTCGTCCATAAAACCTGTCCTCTTCCTCCCGCTTCCCCGCTAGCTCAACACCCTCCCTAAATTCAAGATCTTCAGCATCCCTTTGCCCCTCCTTTCCAGTTCCAACTACCGACTCTACCTTCTCCTTATTTATCTTACGTAATTTCCTCCCTTCTTCCAACATACCAATCACCTACTCGTCTGTCTTTCTTTCCGTCCACCGCACATTCTCCATCATCCTCTACACCCACGTATCAAACCACTGCAACCTATCCTATTCTCTCTTGAGACCACGTTTCTGTACCATACAACAGGACACTCATATTTTATGTATATGTTTTGGGAGTAATGATATATTAATATTTAACTCTTTGCCAACTTTTAATTACATTTTTAAACGATATACCCTCCGCTATGTATCGCTGTAAACTTCTTTCACTGAAGCAAAACTTGTTCCAAATTTTCTCCCCACTAGATGACCCGAGCGAATATTTCGCGCAGTATGTAGTTTCTTCCTTCTTTCTTCCTGTTCATTTACCTGTTTTACTTGACAATTATATGTTATTTATGTTTGAGTTAGAGATACATAACGTAAGCTTGAACAGTAAATGGTCACATTGATTGCATGTAGAATGTAAACAATCCAACTAAACGATGTGTTAATAGATGGCGCCTCCTACAGTCTTTTAAGCATGTAACCAATGCCAACACATTAGTTGATTATATTGTCAGCAGATGGCGTGGTATCATTTTTTAACAAAAACTTTAAAATTAAAACAATTTGTCTATTTTTCATCAATATCGGGGAACATAAGCTTTAAAACGACGTTCAAATCATTAATTTGATGAATAATTATGGGAGTTATGGCGTTGTGACAATTAAACACCTTTGAGAAATGATATATACGGATGATAAATATGAAATCACAAAGTTTTAATTGCACTGACTTACCAGATGACCATTCACCCATGTACAATCACTTTGTACATTTCGTACTATTTTCATTTTAAACCTTATTTTGAAGTTAAGAATTAAAAAAAAACGTGTGGAGTCGATATACCTCGAGCGAGTAATCGACATGGAAAAATCGAAACTTTTAAGTCAAATTAATGGGTAAATAGTGAAATTTGAGATTGAGATTGTAAATTTTCGTCAGAAGCCGGTGATTCTACGTTTAAAATGATACCTCATTTATCACTGCAGGTGCAGTATTAACGGAGCATATGCGGAATGACAGAAAAAGACCTTTCTGTAATAATATATATGATAGTACCCATTTCCTCCAAATTACGTCCAAAGACCAAGAACTCTTCTGCTTGAACCAGTACTCAGTAGATCGGACATGATCTTATGGTAGTTTGAGCGAGATGGTTCCCCAGTCATACTAGAGAAAATATTCGCGATCCGTTTTAATTTCACTAGCTGTGGCCCACAGGAATAAAATATTGCACTATTGATGGTGCAATATTTATTTTTATATGATAGTAATTCTGAGTAATTGATTGAAAATATCTGAATATGCTTTAACTTAACTCATTGTTTTGCGCTTCAAACAAAAACTAAGGATTTTCTTGATCTCGAAGAGATTACGCGGTAACACAATATGATTAACTTTCAAAAATAGTTGAGAAAACACAAAAAATACACACTGACAATTTTTTAATGAGATTTAAAAGTCACAAATTCCACATTTTTTTTAAATAAGGCCTCTCTGGAGGGCATACACGTACCATTTCCCATGTAAAAGGGCTGGAATGTTTCGTCAAAAATCTCGGAAAGTGGTTTCAAGTATTTTTTCCAAGTATTCTACCGGTAAAAGTTAGGTTTTGTCGTAAGTTATAGAAAAGCCCCCTGGCGATGAAGATTCACGTTGTGCATCCCCTAAAGTCCAGATTACTGGGACTGGGACATTACTGTGCCTAGTTGTACAGTGCAGAAACGTGGTCTCAAGAGAGAAGAGGATAGTTTGCAATGGTTTGAGACGTGGGTGTGGAGGATAAAAGTTTCAGCAAGAGGCTAATACGTATTTTGGTATCTTTGGACGGGTGAGATATTTTTCTTTAAAAATGAGACCAAATATTTTCAATTCTGGGCGAAATGATATTTCGCTCAACTGTCTTAACTGGGTCAAGACGCATATTTCCTCTTTTTTCCCCCAAATTCCATCTCTTTATTCTACAATAACCACCGAGGCCAAAAAAAAAATGAGCCTGAAATCAATAAAAATATGAATTAAAACTTTTTACCATCCATTTATCGTATCGGGCTCAGCCTGATATGCATCTCCTAAGCCCTGAGGATGAGGAAATACGTCCGCGAAACTTCGGCGGAAAGAGGCGTTTGAATTCATTTACACAACCGACAACAAACCCCCACAACAATCGCGTATAAAAATAAGGGACGTTTTCAAGGCTCATACCAGTGGTTGGGGAAAATACGATGTGTTTCGCATGGGAACAAATATCAATTTTCATTTTCACAGAGGCCCGAAGGACCTTTTTATTGACACTGAGAACGGGAAAACAATCCTCAGTGAATTTCAATTCTGATAGAAAGCCACTTCCCGAGAGACTCTGAAAATAAAGTCAAAAATAGTTTTTCTTGCTACACATACAACGACTACTGTTATAAAATTCATTAATCAAATTTATGGGATACGAAAGGGCTTGGCGACTTTTCACGATGGAAAACGCGGAGTCTAACATGGAATAGTGATGAGGTTGCATGCTGGCGCGGCTATTCAGCTTATAAACTACGATGTCCCAGTAATCTGGACTTTAGGGGAAGTGTAATATGTACCTTCATTACCAGGAGCATTGTCTCTAACATACAACAAAACCAAACTTTTAGCGGTAGAATACTTTTTTTTTAAATTTTTAATCTCTTTGGCCAACCCATCTGAACTTAGATGGCTCGATGTTAAAACCCGAAGGAAATATTTCCTCGGATTCTACTTGTATTGCTTATTTCAAGAAAAATCCCCTGAATATTTATTCGACATGTTTTCCGTGAAACCTTCCACTAGGGATATGTGCACTAGATGTGATCCTGAGTATCTTTACTTTCCTAGTCACCGCACAACGAAGTTCCGAAATTCTTTCTTGGTCACTGCGTGTCATCTCTGGAACACCCTGCCCAAAAACATAAAAAAATTGTTCTTCTGTTGCTAGTTTTAAGATGAAATATTATAATATGTTACTTTCTGACCACTAAATGTTGTTATTATTTTGCATATTGTTGTAATTAATGTAAATCCAGAAATGTATGCAGATGAATTTGTTATATGATATGATTTCCAAAAAACTTTGCATTCAGCATTGTAAAATGGTATTAATTTATACTTAATTTTTTTATTATGTTACTGTCCAAATTGTTGATTTTGCTCTTTATGTTGCTCAAAAAAATGTAGATTGCTTTTGTTCTTAAGGGGTATATCCCCAGGACAATTAATAAATTATTCATTCATTCATTCATTCATCTGGGCTTAAAATAGGAACTTACACCTGAGGCCGTTTTAGCTTAAGTTAAGAGATCAATATGAGAATTATTATGAGATTTCAGAGTATGATTGATGCGTGGTAATAAAATTTTGCACGCGATCTTGACAGGATTGGAATGATATATTGCGCTAATTTTAAGATAATTTTACTTTTGAATGTTTTAACTAAGGATGAATCAAATCCAAATGTATCGATTCTCGATTCCACCGATTCTCAGGATTAGAATCGGTATCGAGAATCGACCGCCTAAAGTCGATTCCGATTCCATCGATTCCAGATGGATAAATATTCAAATCAAATTTCATTTATCACATCATATTTTGTCTCAGTAATTTTGGTTGTAGGCTATCAATTTGTACTCTTTATCTACCTCCAAAAAGCTGAGGATATAGTCTCTATATGTTAATAAATATACTTTTTGAGCGACTTAACTGTCTTTGTTATTTTATTTCCGCCAATACTTGACTTTCAGTAATAGTCGCACGCTACTGGTATTTCAATATCCGACCTGTTATCAGGAATAAGAATCGATGGAATCGAAATCGATAATCTGGAATCGATTCGAAAGGATCCGAATCGAAAAAAAGTGGAATCGACTCATCCCTAGTTTTAACATAACTTGAATTAATTTTTATTCTAATGCAATTTTTAACTACTTGTTGAAGCAGAACAGAAATTCAAGCGGGGGAGAATTGATAAAATTATACAACTTCAGCGTCAAGAAATAACCCAATAGGAAACGTCGCCAGGCGTATCACGGCAAAAGAAGAAGGAAGAAGTGCGCCATAATTTACTGCCCCTAGACCCCATTTCCATACGACACAGAATTCTGATCTCTCTAGGGAACAAAATAATAAATAACTGCGAGACAGTTGGGTCGAATATCCTCAAGTATAACCACAACTCATATTTTAGAGCAGTGATCATATAGACAACATTTCCAGGCTCGCTTTTGAATTCAAGAGGTGGGTAATGTGCGGAGACTGCACTCAACTTCTGGCATTCGAGAAAAATATCTTCAAACAGAATTTAGTAGGAAAATATGTCCCCCTTTTTAAAGGCTTTCTTAACTTAGTGAAAGACTTCCACATTCGTATTTCACTGCAGTGAAAGAGCAAGATTTCATTCGCGTTTTTAATTTTATAAAGACCGACCATAGTTTCCTATATCCAAGAGTCATTATCAAGACTTATTTCCCAGGACATTTCACAGAGCCGGGTACAAGGGTTTTTACTTTTAACTGGAGGAATAGGGAAAAGTTTATTGATAAGGGATATACGACTCTGAAATGGTGCAATTAAAGAGGAACGGCGCGACAAGAGACGAACGCAAAGATATTAGAGACACCCACGGCCGTGAGCAGACACGACAGATACGAGTTCAGATTTTTTTTACCAGTATTTTTTATTATTTTTTTTTCAAAAAATTATAAAATCTAATAGTCAAAGCATTCCCTCAAGATGCATCGCGGCAGTATTTGATTGACTTATTGGTTTTGTGAATAGTCTCATGAGTTCCATAGAAAACGAAGATGGAGTATGAGCAATTGACCGCTTGGAGACTTAATTGCTTGATAATTGAGTTACTAAGACAGTAATAACGAGTTTCTAAACATATGCTGGCAGTTAATAATATGCATAAGTATTTCATACATTTAATAGCCATAAACAGTTTTAATCTTGCGGTATATGAGAAGACATAGCATTCGAAGCCGTAAAAATCGAGGGACAGGTTGTGAAAGCGCGTTCCGGCAGGCCGAAATTGTTAAGACGGGACATATCTTTATGGATCTCATGACTATCGATCGCAAAGCTAATTTCTAAGCAACCGGCTTTGAATACGTAATTTTCAAAGAAAATATATATAGAAAAATTATGAGTTACATAATAAAACATGGCCAAGCGTTAGCGTTTTTCACATAAATTCAATTTTCGTATGCCTTCCTCAGTATTAGTCGCAAGCCTCAACCCAGAAACGCTTTTACTCGATTTCGGGTATAAGGTACAGGCTAATACAATAACTGTGGTACAACAATTAAAGAAGGGTATTACGTTAAGTACCACAGTAATTGTTTTAGCCGTACCTTATACCCGAAATCGAGTATAAGTGTTTCTGGGTAGTTGAGGCTGTTGACACGATGCATGCACTCGCGCAACCACGTGGCCGGAAAAATGCATGGATAAATGCTCCAAATTAGAACCGGGGCTCCTTTATGGTCACGCGTTAATGCATCATCGTTATTTAGGTTGTTTACAGAGTTCAATTTTAATAGTAAATTCGTTCATTCATCTACCCGCACGGGTAGGTACATGCATCGTGCAAACGCAGTTTACAATTATATTTTAGTATGGTAGTCTAAAAGCTTTACGAAAAACTGTCACTGGATTTGCCAACGAAGCCCAATATTTTTGCTATTACTTTAAAGGTGTAATCAATGTGCTCATAAGATTTCAAGTCCTAAAGTCCCCTGAAAGAGTAAAAACCGAGAGGAAATTCTCTGACATTCAATAAAATCTACCTTAAGGTAGTTTGAGCGAAATATCGTTTTTACCTAGTAATCAATGAATTTGGTCTCATTTTCTAGAAAAATATCTCACCCTTCTAATGACACCAAAAATTCAACCTCTTATCACATTAATTTCGGTGATATTTTCCAAAAAAATACAAGCCCTTTCACATGGGAAATGGTACGTGTATGCACTCTAGAGAGATACATTATTTACGAAATGAGGAATTTCTAACACTTAGATGTCGTAAAAAAAACTAACAGCGTGCCTGTTATCTCCACTGTTTTTAAAAATTAATCATATTGTCACCGCAGTAAATTACTCGGATTCACAAAAAAACCCTCCGTCTTGAAGGAGTTTCAAACGCAACGCGCGAAAAAAAGAGTCAAGTTAAAGAATTTATTTAGATATTGTCATTAAATTACTTACAATCTATGTCATATAAAACTATATTATTGTACCATTTATAATGCAATATTTAAATGATTCGTCCTATTATTCGTGAAATTAAAACGTATCATTCGAATATAGTCTCTATTATGACTAGGGAACTATCTCGCTGGGACTACCTCAACCGGTAGAATGCTTTGAAAAAAAGTTAATTATCGCTCTCAAGTGTTTTATAGGTTCGACTGGATTGTAGCTCGAAGTTAACCTAAGTGTGATGAGTAAATTTAATATGAAAAACGGGTAATTTCTACGGAATCGAATGTCGTAAACGCCCAGACATATAATGAAATGGGATCGATTCATCCGAAATTACCTACCTATGCATACATCAAGAGAAGATTCATGCACCACAAAAAGTTCACTCTTCACTACTAAGCCAGACGCTGTCTCCTGGCGAGGCAGCTCGACCAGAAGGATGGAGAAAATTATTCGCTTCGGCTGCGCAAATGGGATTGCTGTCAAAATCGCGAGGCTTTAATTCAAGGCGCTCATCACTCTCGCGAATTTCTTGCACCGCCGCATCGTCGAATCGTTTCCGATGAGCTCGCTTTAATTCGATTTCCCTCACTTTCCCCAACTCCATTTTCCATCCGACGCTCGCGCCTCTTCTCCATTTCACACTTATAATCCCCACCAACTTAATGCTTATTAACTTATTAATGCAGAGTGCCAAAAGGCTGCTCGTGTCCTGAGACTGAGCCAGCCTTGTTCACTATACCTATTTCTTAATTCGTTTCCCGGGTTTCCGTTAACGGGCCAGGAAAATAACCTGAATTTCTAGTCAAAACTTGAAGAAATTCCGGAAGATACGTAGTCTCGTTCCCATTCCGCGAACTGCTATGACAGTCGTCTCAGGTGACCTACCGCGCTAATTTATACCTTATTTCAAAGCGAAAGAATCCGGATTTCATAATGACCACGTTTTCTATCTAATCCCTAGTAGTTTTCTGGATATTTCAGCTCAAAAATCACCATTTTCCGATGCGCTTTACGCCATATTTCCATCTTCCCATTTTAGCTCGAGGGATTTTTTTCTAGAAAATATGCAATCCTAAATGGCTGCAGCTGCTACATTTACGCATACAATCACCAATCAGCACGAGGGATTTTTTTCTAGAAAATACGCGACCGTACATGACTGCAGCCGTATTATGTAAGATGTGAAGTTTACTCGATCACTGCGCCATCTCCTGAAAATCTCATTAAACTCCCCAAAATGGCCGCCGAAATCATCACCTCTTATCTTCAATATTCGCTCAAAACCGTATTTTATCACTTACTTCAAAACTTTATTAATTTAAAATAATCCGGATTCATGCACTATCTTCCCTAAAAATTTCACCGAAAAACACCCATTTTTAAGGGTTGAAAATATTTTCCCTAATGGGAACGAAACCTCATATTAACCGAATTTCCTAACCCGCGATTTCATCACGAAATACTCAAGGGGATCGTATTGGAAGAGTCCTCTCATCGCATGATTCAAAAAAATTTTACCGATTCACGTTTTATTTAAACAATTAGAGGGTAAAATCAGTTTCTTTAATGTACTCGGAAAACAATGCATCGCAGAGAAAAGTGATGCGCAGAAGAATCGTAGGAAATATAATTATCAACAAAATGAGATTTGTCAAACTAAAATCGGTTATTAAACAAAAAATTTATTGCAAAAAAAAACACGAAAAATGCTATTTTGAAAAATTGTTTATAATCTTAACATTTTTCGTTGGAATCGTATGAAACCTACATAAAGGTAAGGGTATTGCCATACTTTAAAAGTGTGCAGAGTATGGGCTCCGTAAGTGAAATAGTTTTTGCAAAATTTCATTTATTTATCCCGAAAATCTAAAAAGTTGTTAACTTTGACCCTCTCTAGCGGTTTCCAGCGTAGGATGAATCAGAAACAGGCATTTTAACCTTGAAAACTTAATTTAACAGTTTATGTAAAAAAATTTCGAAAATTAATTGTCGTAAATATTAAATTAAATAAGCCCACTACCCATAATGCATCGGACGCAGCAACGTATAAGCGAAGCAGTATTTGCCCTAGAGGCTAACTTTTTCAATGGTCGTTCAACCGTTGCCATGCAGCGAGTATTCCGCGCACTCTTCAATATTGCTGCCCGAGCTCGTGTCCCTGTTCAGCAGTCAATTCTTACGTGGGCAATGTTTTAATATTGAATTTTTTACTCTGATATTTGCGGCAATTAATTTTCCAAAGGTCAATTTTTTTAAATACACTGTTTAATTAAAGTCTTCAAGATTAAGATCCTACGTTGGAAATTGACAGTTGATTATTATGCTACGTTGGAAATTGACCCCACTACTGGGAGGCAGCAGTCTCAGAGGAAGGCATTATAGTTAGCGCAGATCAAGATCGGACCGCTATCAACAGTAAAGTTCACGGAATCGGCCGGGGTACTGCGATGTGGAAGTTAACAGGGAAACCAACACATTCGAAGATAAAGCCCTGCACTTTACATATGACTTGATGGCATTCCTACCAGTAAAACATTTCGCAGGTAAAATAGTCCCACAGTCGTACTTCATGGCGGGGACTACTGGGAGAGGTATATCAGTCAGGAAGGACAAGTGCAGGATAGGGACAGATACAAATAACTTTAAACACTGCACTACAAAAGATTAAACTCGGAGAATACATACAAACAACGCACTGCAAATTTTTTTACGAGATATAAGTGTTATGAATTCCTCATTTTTCCCTTTTTTGTGCGGCGTGACGTGATATCACGTCATGGTTTTCTTTACGCTGGTGCTGATGACGTGATATCACGTCAAGGGTACCGCGAGTGTTCCAGCTTTCACTAGGGAAAATTCACTAGGCACCCTAGTGAAAGCTGGAACACTCACGGTACCAATGACGTGATATCACGTCATGGTTTTCTTTATGCTGGTGCTGATGACATGATATCACGTCATGGTTTTCTTTATGCTGGTGCTGATGACGTGATATCACGTCAAGGGTACCGTGAGTGTTCCAGCTTTCACTAGGGAACATTCACTAGGCACCCTAGTGAAGGCTGGATCACTCACGGTATCAATGACGTGATATCACGTCATGGTTTTCTTTATGCTGGTGCTGATGACGTGATATCACGTCAAGGGTACCGTGAGTGTTCCAGCTTTCACTAGGGAACATTCACTAGGCACCCCAGTGAAAGCTGGAACACTCACGGTACCAATGACGTGATATCACGTCATGGTTTTCTTTATGCTGGTGCTGATGACGTGATATCACGTCATGGTTTTCTTTACTCTGGTGCTGATGACGTGATATCACGTCAAGGGTACCGTGAGTGTTCCAGCTTTCACTAGGGAACATTCACTAGGCACCCTAGTGAAGGCTGGAACACTCACGGTACCAATGACGTGATATCACGTTATGGTTTTCTTTATGCTGGTGCTGATGACGTGATATCACGTCATGGTTTTCTTTACGCTGGTGCTGATGACGTGATATCACGTCAAGGGTACCGTGAGTGTTCCAGCTTTCACTAGGGAACATCCACTAGGCACCCTAGTGAAAGCTGGAACACTCACGGTACCAATGACGTGATTTTACGTGATACCGCATTCAAAGGGTTAAAGAGAGCAGGGGCAAAAATCGGAAATTGTGAAAAACTGCATTCCTTTGGCCGTATTGTGCGCCTACATTTTCTCTCCAAGGTGTTCAATTCGTCTTCGCCATTCCGATAACTTTCTACATTCACAATCCATCACTGTTGAGTGTATAGATAGGTAGATATAACCCGAGACATTTCCATAACGGTAGCTATTATGGATGCAGATTAACTTTCACTCTCTCTCTCTCCAACCTATTCCAATGTTATCCCTTACCCTTTCCCCGACTTTTCCTTTCCCCCTACTCTTACATGCCTAATTCATCACACCGTCCTCTCTCTCTCTCTCTCTCTCTCGTTTCCTAGCTTTATCCCTTGGACCATAATTCTCTCCTCCCTTCCTCCTCTTTCTCGCCATACGCACCACCGTTTCGGCATCCCCCAACTCCTTCCACCCCCCCTCTTTCCTGCGTATCCCCAAACCTCTCCATCTTCCTCCTCCTCCTCCTTCCCCAGCCTCCCGATGGACCAATCCATCTGCCCCGTTGCTTTGGCAGCGAGGGATAGACGCGTGTGGGGGTGGCGGGAGAGGGGGTGTGAAGTGGAGCGGGGATGCTTGGGAAGGTGATGGAAAGAGTGTTTGACCGACCAGCGTTGCCGTTTCGGCGAAAGCGAAAGGTTCTTTTCGACTTCCTCCTCAATGCTCCCGGCTCTCCTGTTCGCGCACAGTACAGACCACCTCGCTACTCAGGACGGCGCGTGTGCTTTTCTATAGAGACTTTCCATCCATCACTACGCGGGACTGTATCCATTGTGCTAGTGTCAACAAAGTAATTACGCTATAGACCCCTGTAACACGCGCACCATTTTCCCCGAATCATCATCATCGGTCGTTCGATCCTCGGACTGGTTGCCTGCAGCCCTCTATCCTTCCCTATCTAATGATAGTTACCTTACCTCCTGGTTTCTATTCCTACGTATCTTCCTCTTTATTTGGTCCACGAACCTATTCCTGGGTTTTCCTCTGGGAACTTTTACCTCTGTTTTAGTTACGTTCTTCACGAAGCTGTTGTGCCTCAGGGCATGTTCAATCCATCTGGTTCTTCTTTTCTGTATAGTTTTCTATTCATCTACGTAATATCTACGTAATAACCTGCGAGCCACCACGAGGGTGTGTGGCAGGGGGTGAAAATCACAAAACATGCACTATTGACATGCAACTAGGCAATTTAATGAAGGTATACTAGATATATAGATGCATATACTATTGACATGCAACTAGGCAATTGAATGAAGGTATGCTAGATATATAGATGCAGGTGGTATAACGCGGAGGTTAGAAAAACATTAAAGCACCAGAGAACATGTCATGCTACATCTACATCTACGTGATACCCTGCGAGCCACCACGAGGGTGTGTGGCAGGGGTTGAAGATCACCAAACGTGCACTGTTGACATGCAACTAGGATATTTAATGGAGACATGCTAGATAATATGGTCACATGCAGCTAGATGGTTAGTATCTACATAATATGAAAAGGATTATTGGTTGTTATTACATGCAACATGCACTACTGACTAACTATATTTCACCTACCTATCCCATTGCTACGCTGCCTATTGTTCTCTCTTATAGTACGAGGGAAAAATGACATTTTAATCTATCGGTACGACAATCTGTTTGGTAATTTCCTCTTCTGCTCATCCCTAAACTTCATCATTTTTTTTATTGTCCCTCCATTTTCTCTTCAGCAGCGTCCTCCAGGACCAGGTTGCTAAGGCTTCAAGTCTGTTCTAGTCTGCTATCCCACTGGACCATGCTTTCGATCTATAGAGTGTCACGCTCCACATGGATTTTTTCACACACTCTTTCCTAGTTTGTAGACCTATCTTCTTTGAGGACAGCAGTCGTCTTTTTTGCCATGAACACTTTCTTAGCTTGGACTATTATTCGCTTGTTATCTTATGCTAGTTACGCCCGTCAACATATTATTTCTTCCTCTGCCTCTTCCTCTCTTTCACTCGATCTTTCCTTGTTATGTCAATTGTTTTCAAAACGCAATCTTTCCTCAGGACATGTCCAATCCAGTTCGCCGACCTCTTTCTTCATTCATTCATAGGTTGTTCAATCCTAAGATTGGTTGACTGCAGTTCTCCACCCTCCCCAATTTAATGCCAGTTCCCTTACCTCCTGGTATCCTTTCCTATATCCTTCTCTCTATTTGGTCCATGAACTTATACTTAGGTCTTCCTCTGGGGGCTTTTCCCTCTATTTTGCCTTCAATTATGTTCTTCACAAACCCATTGTGTATCAGGGTGTGTCCAATCTATCCTGTTCTTCTTTCCTCTATGGTGTTCTATATAGTCCTTTCCTCTTTTACTCTTATGTACACTTCACCGTTTCTTATTTTGTCCGTCCATTTTATGAGACCCTGAGACACAATGGGTTTGCGAAGAACATAATCGAAGGCAACATTTTCCCAGAAATCGTTAAGTTGAAAAGGGGAGCGCGCGTCTTACGCGAGTTTCCTATCTATCTCTGCCTTTCCTTCAAACCCCTACGGTACCTGGCATAAACTCAAAATTGGAGCTCGCTGCTTCAACCCGTACTCAAAAAAACGCATCGTAGAGCTAGTTTTATTCGAAAGGAGCTATTACAATTCTCAAGTTATCGTGGAGAAACAAAAGTAACAACGCTAACGGAAAGCTTTGGTATTAGTCGAAAGTACTACGGCCCCCAAAAATTCGCGCTGTGTGAATTAAGAAAGCCGCCGAGTTTTTTTCCGACGCTTATGAAAGAGGATTGCGCGTAAATGCGCGATGTAAATTCTAAAATAAATAATGAATTAATTTTTTTTCCGTCGAGACAAACTTTTCGCACGTAAACGCATTCCAAAATGAATAAAGGCAACGAGAGGAAAGCCTGCTTTATTTCAAAATCCAATAAAGAATATGATTGAAATCGCATTTCCGTAAAATTAATGGTTGAAGGCGTAACTTTGTGGAAGGTTTTCGCAGACGTGGGAAAAAAAACTTTTCTTAGTAAATGCCTCACTTTTTTATTTCAATTAATTTTTTTAAATTTTTTATACAACGATAATTCTGATGGAACATAGCGTAAAATCGAATCCTCAAGAAAGCCAGTAATTATACCGACTCCAACCCCCATTACTTTTCAGCAGGACGTCATATCATAGTTTTTTTAACGAACTGGCGATAGGACATCATTATCTTCAGGCTTAAAATATTTAACATTGTGAATTCAATGTCTAATTTAGAATTATCTCGCTAAAAAATTTGATAAACAAGGTAAAGAGCAGAAGTTGCCCTTGGCAACGCACATGCATTCATCAAAATACATATGTCTCCTATGTGCTCCGACCAAAACTGGGAGTCTGTTATTTAAACTTAAGTACTCGCGTTATGTTATCGATGACTAAGGATAAAAATATAATATTAAGTGATTAAATATCTCGTTTATGTTATACAAGTTTTCGAACAATATCCTTCGGACGGATAATGATATTTAAAAAGTTATGCGAAGAGATACCATCGCATTTCCACTATGACGGTGTGCTTCACCGTAAAAAATTATCAGTTTTAAAAGAATCATCACCATTGGTCCTAATCAATCAATCATCCTTCCCTATCTATATCTAGTCTCTTACTTCCCGGGTGGCTCATCCTACGCACTTTCTTCTCTACAATCCATCCGATTCTTCTTTTCCGTATCGTATTCCATTGGTTACTTTCCTCTTCTACTCTTCTGTATCCAATATATCTTCTTCAAATGACCGACGAACAAGATATATTTTACATTGTTCGATATCGGAAATCATACTTCATAATGTATGTTAAAATCAAGGTATGTTATCGGATATGCCTGAAGTAAAGGTTCCTCCTTTTTTTGGGGTGAAGGAAATCGAGATATGGATACGAAGGAGGACGGAGGAGAATGGACGTAAAGGAAGACAATTGAGGAGTAGCCAAGGATGGCTATCGAGGAAGGGAAACTTCTGCCTTCTTCTTCCATATACACGGAGGAGGCAAAGTAACAGGCTGGAGAGGAAGTGCCGGTGAAGGAGGTGAAGGATTCTGGGCAATCGGATATGGGGAAGGTGGGTTACAAAGGCGGGACGTGAAAAGGTAAGACGGAAGCTGACGTCAAAAATGAAACATTGGTTGACAGGGCCCTGCAAGTGTGATACTCTATATCGGATTTTTTTTCTAACACCAATTGAAATCTATCAATGTTTGATAGGTTACTTTCATAAAAATAATTAAAGGTAATCACGGACGTACGTATTTATGCGTCCCGACTGCGGTTTCATCTACTCAGGGTCTATTTCAAGCGTAAAATAGGTTACATTGGGGGAGCGCTAGACAAGGATTGCATTAGCAATTCAGAGAAACCCTGTTCTTTCGCAATTCAAAAGATATCCACAGGTTTTTTTTCATGTGTTTAGTACCAAGGCACAAATTTACAAAAACTGAGATTTGGACCGATTTAACTATAGTTTAATGGATAATAACCAAGTAATTCCTTTTGTTGCACAAATAAGTTGGAGGAAGGGTACTCTAATCAATCCCGTATTCATAATCTTTAATAAAATAATACTTGTCGCATAAAATCGCAGCTTATTATGGTATAGGTACAACTATTCATTAGAAATTATTAGCCAACAAAAATTGTACAGAAGAAATTATAAAAAGACTATATGGTTCACGATACAGAAAAGGAGAACCAGATGGTCTAGGAGCATGCCCATGGGTTTGTGAATAACATAACTGAAGGATATAGAAAAGGAAGAGAAAGGGCAATAGATGAACGCTTAGTCCAAATAAGGTAGGGAGTACATGAGAAGCACGACCACGGAGTAGGGGAACTTTCATTAGATATGGAAGGATGGAGAAATACAGTCATCCACTCATAGGATTAAATGACCAACGATAACCTTCAATTTTCCCACCCAGAGCTGGGGCAGCTTCTCTACTCTACGTCTGAACGAAATCTACAATTACATCGACAAACTTCCTCACGACCCGCCGCGTGGGCGTGAGGCAGGGGGTGTTAGGACACCAACCAGTGTAAAGATGTAAGGGATAAGGTTTTGGGAGGTGAAATGGTGACGTGAATTATGGGAGTGTATTTAGTGGAGCTCAGTTTTTATTGTGGTCGCTTATTGTGCGCGAAAAGAGCGAGTTTTTGTACTTATATGCTCGGCAATGTACCTCTCTTATTTTATCGCATCTGTCAGACCTAGAGATGTAGTGAGGTGTCAAAATGATATTCTCTGTGTCGCTCTGGAACAAAGGTTACTGGCGTGGAGTTGAAAAAGTCGTCAAGCAATAAGAGTTTTTGCATCAACTTAGTGTTCCTTAGTGTAAAAACCGGAGCATTATCTCCTATCACAAACGCTCGCATCAACCCTCTGATTCAAAATACAACAGTTTGCATTTTCTCATTTGACCTCAGGTTAACCTAAACGCTAATTAATCCCGTGGTTAACGTTGAGAGGGCAATGTACTACGCCGGGTATAGAACTAATCTCTTTCTTGCATCAGTAAAATAGAACATAAATGCATTGTTCTAGGACAGACTGTCCTATGGAACATGCAGTTGATGCAGAAAAAGAAGCAATGTGGCATGGCAAAATTTACGAGTCACCTTGCTTAAACAACATGTAATTGAAAAACCATTGCAGATATTATTGTAGCACACGAATAATCTGAAACAAATATGATGGCAGATCATCAAAGAAAATTATCAAGTTAAGTTACTATAATAAGTACGGAAATGTAAGAAAATTTTTAACGAAATTCAAATTACAATCTTTGAAAGAACAATACGTTCGAGAGTATCATTCAAACCCTTGAATCAATTAATTGTCACATACGTACATACATACCCATCACGCCGTTCCCTTTCGGGGTGGGCACAGTCAAAATGTTTCACTCATAAATACATAATTGTACACCTAACTCTGCTTCAATAATTTCCTCCATACTGACCTATCCTTGCAAAACCTCTTTTGCCTCATTTGCCCCCATACACTGCTTCATACACGCCCTCCTGTTTTTAAGACTCCTAATATTCCTCCTCATAAGAATTTCCTCAACCACATTCAACCACAACTTTCTCGGCCTACCTCTACCTCTCACACCATTTATTCTACTCTCATATATCTGTTTCGTTATTCGACTCTCATCCATTCTCTCAACACGGCCAAAGCAACGAAGCTCACTCCTTTCATACACGTCCATTACTGGAGCATCTAACCCACACTCGTTCATTACCCACTCATTCCTAACCTTATCCATCCTACTCTTGCCGCAAACACTCCACAGATAACTCATACCTACGTTGTTTAGTCTACTCACATGTTTATCCTGACATACCCATGCTTCACTACCATACAACAAAGTGGGGAGTAGTACACTTTTGTACACGGCGATTTTCGCTTCCTTAGACAGGCACTCATTCCTTGATATGCTCCACATGCTACCTACCAATTTCCTTCCAGCATTCGCACGTCTCTTTATCTCCTCATCTATTCTTCCAGCTTTCGCATACATCTTACCTAAGTACAAAAAATCACCCACCTATTAATTGTTGACGACCAATATACTGATTGATATTACAAGGTAATATTAATTCATAAAACGAGAGATCAAGGGTATTCATCATCATGATACTCCAATGATTAATTTCAAGCGGTTCAACTTAACATAACATACGTACGTACGTAGAAAGAAGGGCAATTAATTTAATTGCGCCAGGTCTCACGCCATTTCCAGCAACCTAGCTCCTTCCAATCCCCTTTCTAAGAGGGGTGGTGCCTATAAAACTCCTACGAGAGACCACTCGTCCGAGCTGGCAACGCTGTATCGGCGGAATTGGAAAGGGAAATGTGTGAGAAGGAGGGAAGTAATGGGGACTGAGTAGCGAGATACGGATGAGAGGGGGAGGGGGAGGGAGAAAGAGAAGGAAGGGAGAGGAACAAGGAAGAGTGGACGAAAGGAAGGAGGGAGCGAAGGGGAGGATGAGAAAGGACCGAACCGCAGAACCGCACTGGAATCCGTCTTGCTTCAAAGCGAAACCGCACTCGGAAAAAAAAGGCAATAGAAAAAACGGGAGGAACAGAAGGAAGAGGAGGTATGTAATGAAAGAGAAGGCGATAAATTGACACACACATGACAGATAGGTATTTTATTAGTAGATATATCATAGATAGATATATGAACGAGAGATAGTTGATAGGTAGACAGATTAATGATAAAAAGGTACAAAGGTAGATGGCAGAAGATAGGTAGATACATCATTGATAGAGGGATAGAGGATAGATGAATAGAAGGTAGAAAGATAGATGATAGAGAATCGATTATTAGATAGATAGATAATACGCAGATAGATATTTAAATACCGTCGAAAGGTAGATATTAGAGCTGTGCGAATGCTTCGAAATCGATTCGAATCGACTCGAATCAGGCTTAATTCGATTCGATTCGCCTGAGAATCGGGATGGTTCGAAACCGAATGATTCGAAATATTCGAATCTGATAGATTCGTTTTCGAATCGTTGCAAGCATTCAAACATGGCACTAATTCCAAAAATGGTGCGCCGTCCGTTTAGACGATGTGTTCCTCACGCGAAACGAAAATTTAAACGACCACATGTTATTCCGTGCTATTCTTTGTGCCACTATAGATAAATAAGCTAATGTAACGCCCTGAAATGTTGTGAAAATCTTTATTACTTTAACTGCGCATAAGCTTTAGCATTTTATTTGCATTCGAATTCGATTCGCAAGCGAATTTTTTAGGGTGATTCGATTCGCTACCAAGCTTTAAAAAAAAATCGTTTCGATCTTCGTAATCTAAAATCGAAAATCTTTATTACTTTAACTGCGCATAAGCTTTCGCATTTTATTTGCATTCGAATTCGATTCGCAAGCGAATTTTTTTAGGGTGATTCGATTCGCTACCAAACTTTAAAAAAAAATCGTTTCGATTCGATTCGAAATATCTTTTGGGAGATTCAATTCGGTTCGACTCGAAATGAAAATCCCTGATTTGCACAGAACTAGTAGATAGATATACGGCAGATGGATAATTGTCAGATAGATAGAAGAGAGAAGGAGAACGGATAAATGATAGGTTGACAGATAGTAGAAACATAGATGATACTTAGATGATTGATAGAGGGATGATGGTTAGATAGGTGATGAGTCGGCGTCATTCGAAAAGGGCTGAGAGCAGGTACTCCTTCATCATGTTCTGTAAGTTTGGGAACCAAAAACGAGGGGCAGCACATTGTTACGACTGATGAAGGTTGGCATTGAGGTCAGGAATTGAAGATAGTATGCACGGCAGTCGAGAAGCACACTATATCCTCAGCGAGAGAGTTAAGATATTCTAGATAGGATACATGAATTAGTATCTCCCGAATAACTTTGGGTCACATGAAAGCAGGCATTTGAAGAGTTTTGATCGTGGCATTTTACACACCAGAAAATGGACACAAAAGTGAAATACGAGTTTTAGGAAAAAAAACTCCTCCTCGCCTAACCTCTCGTCAATATCATATTACAGCTTTAACAAAACATTACCAAAAGTAAATTTTGCTTGACATAAATAGAAATACGAGACAGATGGTAGTGAGACGTAAAAAATAGTGAACTTAGGATAATGGAGGAGGAAGAGGAAGCGATAAAATAAAGATAGCCCAGCGGAATTGAATAATTCAATCGAAGAGGCGAAGTGCAGAATGGCCGGACGGTCTTTCCCTGAGTGATTCCCTAAAATTGACAAGGAGGGCTTTCTCTCCTCCACTTAATCTGTCTCCCTTTCCCTATTTAAGGTTCTTTCCGCGTCCATATCGGCTCAGGGGGGGTAAAAAAAAAAGAATTCTAGAAAAACATTTCCGGCTCAGCAGGCGATTTCTCACAAGAGATCTTTCCGAGAGCACCCAGCGAAATGAAAAAAATCTAATCTCCATTAATAATTTTAGACCCTTTCATATATAATTTTAACTTCGCCAAGAGAATTGGATTCCCTTCCACGATGAGCGATCGTCACTATAAGAGAAATATATGATCTCGATAGATTTATGACGTTTTCCGACAATTCTAGCTAAGAGCACATCCAGCGACTTCCAAAAGCAATACCTTGAACAATTATTTTTCAAGCCTGTAGAAGTTTAAGTCACAAAAAGCTAGCACCTCCACTGACTATAGGTTAATTCCATATCGAATAAACCATGATCATGGCCCGATACCTTCAGAGTTTTATGTCTGAAATTATAAATACATTCATGAAGCAATGAATTAATAACCTCATGTAAGTATTCGGGTCGCAGGAACACAACTACTATTTACATAACTTCTTTACCAATAGTAAATAACCTTGAATATTTGATCTAACCCTCTATCACCGGAGAACATTTATGAAATGTTAGCCTATGAATAATTTCTCATCACATAATAATTAGTCAGTAAGAGTAAGAAAGCTGGTCATGTGTCCCACAGCAACTCTTTTATCAAGTAATAAAGTCTCCAAGTGGTTAATTGCGCATCCGCCATCTTGTCTAATCATGGAACTCATAATTCCATGCCATAAGTTGTGAAACCAATACATTTATCGAAAGTTTCTGCAACACTCATTGAATGGTTGCCATGGCTTATGGGTCCCATAAGTTTAAAGGATACCTAAGTGTCGTTCCAGCAACTTACCCTTAAAGAGTTAAACCTAGACAAAATAAAATTTAGAAAATAGCCTCAGTTACCGATAATATTAGAGAGAAAACAATGCAGCATGCCCCATAAACAAACTTTCGTCATTTTTATTTTCGACGGCTTATTTCATGTCGACTAGATTCTGCAGACTACCATGCCGTCAATACGGTACAATAACCGGTGCATTCCTACCTATAAGGGTACGTTTTGCTGGAAGGAGGGAGACCTACATTACCCTTTTAAAAGCGGCAAGCCTTTGTTTCTTCACACAACTTCATCTCAGCCTATGTGCATCCTCCCTTCATTCCATACATTCAGTATGTTCTCTTATTTTTTTCCTTCCCCCAACGCAACGCGACAACATCCCCCCCATAACTTTGTGTCCAGCATTCCTTCGCCCCACATTACCCGCTCCAATCGCCTACTCTGCGTTATCCACGTAACCCGTTCTACTAGCCTCCCTCAGAAGTTTCCTCCCCTTGACCACCGCACCAAAAGCACTTTCCCATTTCCTTCGTCTATTTCATCCACCAAACTTATTACGCTCTCCTTTACGCCCGCTTCTCAAACACCTGCAAGTTATCCTCGTCCTCACTCAGAGTCCACGTTTCTGCTCCATAAAACGCCAAGCACTATGTTTTAAGATCCCGCTGAAACCTTAAGGAAAAACGGTTACGGTGAAATTGGCTGAAACTTTGGAATATGACAGTTCATGAGGAGTTGATCAGAAGTCTCAGAATGGGCGTTAAGTCGTAAAAATTCTTATTTTCGAATTTATAGGTTGTTTGGAATACCATAGCATACAGTAGGGGGGGATCATTTAAATGGACTCTCCTAAATATTTCTCTAGTTACGCAGAATAGAGAAAAATGTTGAGTACCAAAGATGAAGAGTTTGAAGAGGGATACCTAAGAGTGACCTTTCCATTGACCTCGAGCGTGACCATCAACGTATTTCCAAGGTCAATTTGCCCTTTTAAAGCGGAAATCCCCATTTTTTTATTGCAGAAATGAAAACTTAGAAGAATTACTCAAAGGTGACATAGGCAATGACCTGTGGATGACCATTGGCAATGATGATGACTGACGTTGAGGGTGACTTTCGAATGTATATTTGGAACCCTAACATTGAAGTGTCCCCCCCGCCCCCAGAATGCTCTGAAAATCACAAATTTGAGGACCTCTAACTTGAAAATAAGAATTTTTATGACTCGACGCCGATTAAGACTCTTGATCTACTCCTCAAGAACTATCATATCCCAAAGTTTCAGCCAATTCGACCGTAACCATCTTTCCACAAGTTTTCAGCGGGGCCCTTTATTATTCTCCTACAGAATTGTCCTCTCTTCACCGACAAAACCGAGCACTTACCCGTTCGTCTTCTTGTCCGAACATCACCCATTTTCCATTCTCCTCCACACCCTCATGTCAAACGCCTGTAGCCTATCCTCGTCCTCTTCCCTCAAAGAGTCCACGTTTCTGCACCATACGACGCCATTCACATTATTCGACTCTTCACCAGTGTTTTGTTTACACTTTTAAACAAGGTTTCACTGACTGTTATGCGGTGATAGGTAATAATCAGGGTCGTTCGATTCGATACATCCGTAGCTCTATCGGTATGGGTCTTCGCAACCATTTCCACCACATGGCCGCCATTAATGTGCTTACTGAGCATTTATCACCATTGCACACCCAAGAAAATCTGCGAATATGCAGCGCCAGGCATCATTTCGAACACAACTTCACTCCCAAATCAACAATAACTTTGAACATCCTATGCTATGCTAAGGCAGAATACAATATAATAAGCACATTAATGGCGGACTTGTTCGCGTCGCTAATGTAAGACCTGTATCGGAGGAAGAATACAATCGATATCGGACGACCTTGGCAAAAATTGTTCTCAAACGCCTACCCAGCGGACGATGAAAGACGTAGTGCTTAGTACGTTCCCTCGTTTGAGGGTCAACTATGTGGAAGTTGATTTCCACAAGTTAAAAAATTAGTTGGTTTTCTTCCACAGATCTATTTCTTGGTACAGCATGTTTCAAAACAACGGTGTAATCATCACGTAACTATGATGAACATCAGGTAACTATGCACCTGGTGATGATACCGTTGTGTAGAAACATGTTGTACCTAAAAAATAAATCAGTGTAAGAAAACAAAGTTATTTTTTCATTTGTGAAATAGTGCTTAGCTTTCAAATTGAACTAGTGAATGAATGAATGAAGATAAATACTAAAAATATTACACTTCAATCTCGTAGACTGCATTACTCCGCCCTTGCCTAATATTTCCTCCATTAAGTTTTCCAATACGCGGCCGAGCACTCCATTTCATAAGTTTATTAAATTCGCGCCCATTCTCAGGAAAATCGTTAATTCAAAGCGAAGTTCCGTCTCGCTTAATGCGACCATGGGGGCGCAGTAATAGCATTAACGTCCCTTTCACCGCGTTTGTCTAGCCGACTCCTGACTAAAGCTCCCGACACCTTTCTCTTCCGCCACTATGAACCACCCCAAAGCTCCCTCTTTCCACCCAACCAACCCCGCCCACCCCTCCTCATTGACTGCTAGTCCAATTCCACAATTACGACTCCAATCCTTTCACAGTTCGTCCCTAAACCCTTCTATCTTCCAATCCCAGCCGTCCTATCACCTTATTTTCTCCGTATAAACCCAATATCCCAGTCTGTTTCTATCCACCACAGCACACTCGCCTTTATCTGTTGCTAAAACCTGAATTTCTACTTCGCTACCTCCTAAAGCGTTTTTATTACTTTCCATTATTAATCCCTGTTTTATGCCGAGGAAACATTAAATTATTTCATATACCATACCTCATTTACGGTGGTTCCACCAATAAAGGACATTAATTTCATTTCATCCATTTTTTGGATACTCAGAGAAAAATATGTCCCATATCTAATATGAACAACAGAATGTCACTTTTGCCGCTAATTCCCTCACAGATTCAAATTTAAATTACATAATTTTCAATGGGAGAGAGACAAAAACAGGAGGAAATTCATCGTCTCATCGATGATGATGAATCCATCGACTTATCGATGATAAAAATCGAAACGGAACCATTTCCATCAATTTTTATATCGACCATCGAAGGGCAAAATTCTTCATTACTCACGCCTTATTGTCGCAGCTCTTCATTTCTTTGCCCAATTGTATTGTGTTCCTACCTATACACATTCCGAACCAACAACAATACTTCAATAATGTATTTAACAATAATACATCTCATCGACGGCGATGAATTCATTGTTATCCATCGACTTTTGTTATGACGTGTTAATTGTAGCAGTCAACATGCGTATTTTATGTGTAAAATATAAAAATATTCTTGAAAAATATATAAGACTAATGTTCTTATGTGTGGCATATGAGTATGTTTTTCTGTTGTTCTTTTAGTGTATTGATGACTGTCAAAATGTACATTCTTGCCCCACAGATCTCCTTTTCTTATTAATTATTCCGCCGGTTAAAAGTATTTTAAGTTGAAAGTCAGATTAACTCCTCCCAGTTTTCTACATTTTACGGGTCCTATCCATCTCCAGTATTTATTTTTTCGCCTCTGCATACGATCCACCCTTCTTCATCCCGTCCATTAAACATATTCTCCTTCTTCCCCTTCCCAGCTCGCTCCACATACTTCTCTCCATCACGGTCCTGAGCAAGCTATTATTAATTCCTCCAAGCACCTACCCTGCCTATCCAGGATTTCATTCAAAAGTTTCCTATCCTCGCCCACCACGTTAGCAATAAAAAATTCCTCGTTCGTCCTCCATTTCGTCAACCGTATCTTCACCATCTGTCTCCACACCAACATTTCAAACTCCTCCAGCCTACTAACATCCTCCCTTCTTAAGAGCTCACGCAGATCTTCAATCTCCACGTAGATCAATAAATCTTTTCTAATTCTATATATCACAAGGTCTATTCCGAGGGGTGGGCAACTTCAAAAACAAGTGTACACCGCATTTCCATTTCAGCCCTTTCTATCCATTTCTGCCTATTTCCGACCATATCTATCCATTTCTGTCCACTTCTATCCATTTCTAACCATTTCAGTCCATTTCTATCCATTTCAGTCCATTTCTGACAATTTCTGTCCAATTATAACTATTTCTGTCCATTTCTATCCATTTCGGTCCACTTCTAACCATTATTGTTCATTTCTATCCATTTCTGTCCATTTCCGACCATATCTATCCATTTCTGTCCATTTCTAACCATTTATGTCCAATTATAACTATTTCTATCCATTTCTGTCCATTTCCGACCATATCTATCCATTTCTGTCCATTTCTAACCATTTCTGTCCAATTATAACTATTTCTGTCCATTTCTATCCATTTCGGTCTACTTCTAACCATTTCTGTTCATTTCTATCCATTTCTGTCCATTTCCGACCATATCTATCCATTTCTGTCCATTTCTAACCATTTCTGTCCATTTCTAACCATTTCTGTCCATTTCTATCCATTTCAGTCCATTTCTGACAATTTCTGTCCAATTATAACTATTTCTGTCCATTTCGGTCCACTTCTAACCATTTCTGTGCATTTCTATCCATTTCTGTCCATTTCCGACCATATCTATCCATTTATAACCATTTCTAACCATTTATGTCCATTTCTAACCATTTCTGTCCATTTCTAACAATTTCTGTCAATTTCTATCCATTAATGTCCATTTCTATCCATTTCTGTCCATTTCTGTCCATTTCAGTCTCTTTCTGATAATTTCTGTCCAATTATAACTATTTCTGTCCATTTCTAACCATTTCTGTCCATTTCTGTCCATTTCTATCCATTTCTGATAATTTCTGTCCAATTATTACTATTTCTGTCCATTTCTGTCCATTTCGGTCCACTTCTATCCACTTCTGTCCACTTTTATCCATTTCTGTCCATTTCGTGACCATTTCTCAACAAGTGTACACAATTTCTAAGAGTCGCATATCCCCCCTCGGTGTATTCTTACCCTTAACCGGTACATAACCTAAATTGATGGATTCTCCGAGGATCTCATGCCATGCGGGACGTGGACTTGGATGCGAGCGGCGATATACAGGGCGGGCAAGGTATTGGGCCACGTCGACGCGTGCCAAAGTCGATCGAGCGAGAATGGTATTTGGCAGGGAGTGTGGCTGGGGAAAGTGACGCGGCTGGGAGGGGAGGGGGTAGGGAAAGGGGGCGTAGTGGAAATGGAGGGGAGGGGGTAGTGCATGCTGTATGTATGTGGTGGAGGGAGGAGGAGCGTATGAGGAGGAGGAGGAGGGATTTGAGCGGGAGCAAGCGTTGGACGCGAGATGCGGGCGCTGGTTTACGGCAGATTGAACGGAGCAGACCAAAGAGGAGGGACTCCTGTGCGGGGCAAAAGAATTAGAAAACTCCAAGACCATAAGACAGTTTGAGCCAAATATGATTTCCCCTAAAAATCAATGAATTTGTCCTCATTTTTAAGAAATAATATCTCTACCTTCCAATGACAAAAAATTGAATGAAAAAAAAATTAATAAATTAACAACGCAATATAAGTTAGAATAAGAGACTTAAAAAACTAGGTTTTGTTAAGCGTATAATAGGAAGGTCCTAGGATGAAAAAGTCAAAGAGAGATGCTACTTCGCTCTGGTTAGGCCACACCTCGAATACGCCGCAAGCATTTGGGAACCTGGTCATAAAGATTTAACCAAAAAAATTAGTTAAATACAAAGGAAAGCAGCGGGCTTCGTTAAAAACTGCTACGAGAGTACATACAGTGTCTCACAACTTAAAGAGGGATTAAGGTGGGAGACCCTAGAGACTCGGAGGCTACACGCTAGGCTTAGGTTGCTCGAGGAATTCAGAACTGATATTTTTCAGAGCGACAGAGAGAATATTATCATGACTCCTCACAACATCTCTCGGTCTGACAGATGCGATAAAATAAGAGAGACACATTACCGAACAGATAGGTGTATACGAATACTCTTTCTTTCCGCGCACAATAAGCGACCACAATAAATACTGAGCCCCAATAAGTACACTCCTATAATATATGTCACCATTTCATCTCCCAGAAACGTACATCTTTACGCGGCTGGCGACCTAACACCCCCTGCCAAACGCCCATGAGGCGGCTTGCAGGGTGTTATGTTGACGGAGATGACACCAAAAATTCAACCATTTACCACATTATTTTTTGAGATATTTGCCAAAAAAATATCAGCCCTATTACATGGGAAATGGCTAAGTGTATCCATTCAATTAAACAAATGACTACTCTCTAGCACTTGAATCTCGTCAAAAAATTAACAGTGTGTAGTTTGTACGTTTTCTCAACTACTTTTGAAAATTAATCATATTGTCACCGCAGTAATTTCTTCGAGTACAAAAAAAACCATAGGTTTTGAGAAAGTATCAATCGTACCACGAGAAACAAATTAGTTAAGTTAAAGACTTATTTAGATATTTTCATTTAATTGCTTACAACTTATGTCACATAAAACTATATTATTTCACCAATAATAGTTTAATATTTTATATATGCTTCCTATTGCTGCTGAAATCAAAACGCATAATAAGAATACGGTCTCTATTATGACTAGGGAACTATCTCACTCAAACTACCTTAAGGTAGTTCCAGACAAATATAATTTCGCCTATAAATCTATGAATTTGGTCTCATTTTAAAGAAAAATATATCACCCTTCCAAAACATTCCAAACTATCAGCCTCTTACCGAACTACGTTCCGTGATTTTTTGACGAAAAATCCTAGTTATTTTACTTGGGAAATGGTTCGTGTATGCACTCCAGAGAGACCTTTTTATTTTTAAAAATGTGGAATTTCTCACACTTATAACTTGTCAAAAAAATGAAGTGTATAGTTTTCATGTTTCTCGTCTACTTTTGAAAATAAACCACATTTTCATCGCAGTAATTTTTTTCGGAGTCGCAAAAAAACCTTCCGTTTTTGAAGGACTTTCACACACGCTGCGTGAAAAAAATGAGTCAAATTAACGACTTTTGTTAACATTTTTATTTGATTACCAGAATGTCAGTTCTGTGAAAGTATATTACTGCACCATTATTAATTAAATATTCAATTAATACTTTTTTAAGTTAAAAAATTGCGTCAGTACATTTGGTAGATTACTGTGAATACAAACAATTGAAAGCGAAGTTTTTTTTTGCGTCATTCATTCTAACAGTATTACATCTATCCCTCTAACAATTGCTTAAATTTAAATACAAAATTTGAAAATACTCCCTGTCGATACTAGGGAATAATCTCGCTTAAAATACCACTAGGAGTCTCACAATGCGCACGCAACGAACGCACCGAACGCACAGCCCTTTTACGCAGACGACACCTCGACCTTGACCCCACCTCTTCTTCGATTCGCAGAGCTCCACGACATCCACTCTCGCTGCGACAATTCCTTCGCTGTTGCCATGGATTCTCTCGTCTTCCGAAAGCGCGTTTCACCCGATACCACCTAGATCCGGAGCTTAAATCCCACGATGCAAGTTAGAAATACATTTTTACAGCATCGCGTGACACTGATCCATACATTCAGTCAATACAAGCGCAGTCGGTTTCAAACTCGCTAAGCTACTTGATTGCATTATTGGATGCGATATTGGTTGCGATACTAGTTTGCTACTTGCCCATAGTACATGACAACCGATCAAAGTGGTCTAAACAGTCACTCATTGTGAACTACTATTATACATAACTTCGAAGTATTTTCATGCATATTTTTTTTTGTTCACCGTGAGCGTTATGAATTTCCATTAAGAGTCACCTCAAGTAAGGTCTCGTCCACACTGCCATCGTACAGAACAACGTATGTACGGTTGTCATGTGGACGGGACACACACTACCCTCTCTCCCCCTCACCAGGGCATTGAGAGGGTCAAGTAAAGAGCAAAAGAACGAGATAAGAAATCACACATTCCTGTGGCGTTTGGATGCTTTCGAAATTTTTTTTTCTTCAAGCAAATGACAAATATCAATGCGTATTCATTCAAGTGACATCGTCTGCTTCACATTATGATTGTCTCCATTTCATGGTATTCAGATTGGTATGGTGACTAGGTTACTGGCTAACCATACGGACGGCCAGGGTTCAAATCCCTGCAGAGGGGGATGTTTTTCAGAGGAAACACGATCCCTACTTAAGTGTCTGGTGGAGGGCACTTCAAGTAGTCTGTCGGATGAGACGTTAAGCCGCGGTCCCCTTGGCGCCTTTCGTTAAGAGCAGGCTAATGCCGACGCCGGGTTTCTATCCACCCTTCCTCCCTTACCTATCCCCTACGGCGCAAATGATCTTAGCCGTCGGTCGCCTCCCTAAAATCCAATCCGATAAGACTGCCCCATGAGCAGACTGCAATACCTTTCATGTAGTCTTTTATTGATCATTCAGGTCATTTGGTCGTGAACAATCAATCTTCCCGTGACAACTCCCATTTCCTTTAGGGGGATCGGGTTGGTGCGGTGGCCAGAATACTGGCTAACCATACGGATGGCCAGGGTTCAAATCCCTGCAGAGGAGGATGTTTTTCAGAGGAAACACGATCCCTTCTTGAGTGTCTAGTGTGGGGCACCTCAAGTGCCCCCCAATGTACGTCTGTTGAATGAGACGTTAAACCGTGGTTCCCTTGGCGCCTTTCGTTAAGAGCAGGCTAATGCCGACGCCGGGTTTCTCTCGACCCTTCCTCCCTTACCAGTTCTCAACGGCGCAATTGACCTTAGCTGTCGGTCGCCCCCACAAATATCCAATCCAATCTTTAATTTATCGTTATTCATCATTATCATTTTCTGCTCAAGATACCAGCGCTACTGTTAAGTACCAGCGTTAGGGAACTAGATTACCATGGTAAGGACGTGCATTCACATTACCAATTCAACCACCTGTCGTATGGATTGTCGTAAATATATACTAAAGAAGTGTAAAAGGGCCGTAACCACTTGTACCCAATAGGTGCTGTGCGATCTTAACTTTTTGAAATCAGCGCTACCATTCTAGCATATATAGAAATTATATATTCTAGCATATACTATATAAATCAGTAACTACTAATTTCTGACGAAGGCGGTTGTGTCCGCCGAAATATATAATATCTGCAATATATATTTGCAATAGATGCACTTTCCGCGGGGAAAGTCGCGTCCAGAACGGCCCTCAAGGGCGTGTGACGACATGCAGTTAGGCTATTCCATTTTATAGCCCTTTTACCATAATTAATTTTCTCAAAGTATGTCACGTTCTATAAAGAATGGAACTGTGACTACTTTGCTCAGAACGTTTTTGATCAAACGTATCCGGTTCATTTTGGAACAAACAATCGATAAACAATAACATGGTAGTATCGCAGTAACATCGACGACTCACGCTAGAAGGCCGATTTTTTAACAATCAGAGCGGGGAGGGTCCAGTGGAAGAGAATGGTCTACAAAAAATTGAATAAAGACGTCGAAAAAACAGCTGAAGAGGGCTCAAAAAAGAACGCCTTAAAAAAAACACGGTGGTGGCAGTCTTTTTCTTTTTTCCTCATTCCATCAGGCAGGGCAGGCAGGCAAGAGCGAGCTAAATAGAGAAGCACTTTTTAAAGTATGGGGAGGGGTGGTGGAAGGGGGGCATGACGGGACAGGAACAATATGGCGGGAGGCGCTGGGACGAAACGCGGAAGCAACCGTTTCAGTCGATTAATTAAGAGTTATTATGAGAAGACATAAATAACGACCCCGGAGCGCGAGAGCTGGCGAGCCTCGAGTAACCGATGGGCTCCCGCCGACGGAGAGAGAGAGAGGTGCATCTTGAAAGAAATCTTCCCGATTATTTTCTTTTTTTTTTTAAATATATACGAGCCCACTAAGACAGAGACTCCATTGGTATCCCTCCCGTAAACCATCCCAACCGCCAGAGGTCTTTCAAAAGTGTCCAAAAAAAAAAATGTCACAAAAAAACACACAAACCGAAAAAACAAGGGCAACGGATATTTCAAGAGCTACTGGGCTATTAAGTTGTCTCGGTAGTTTTGAACCAGGAATGCTATAAAGCAGAGGGAAGCATGGAGAACGTGAGGTATACTACACATCTTTACGGAAGAGCTCAGATGTGACGACGGACTAAATGGATGCCGTAACGAGAACAAATCTAACCGTTGCCATAACGAGAACAAATCCCATAACATCAAGCAAATCGCTCAGCCGATCGACTCTTCTACCCCGCTGAAATTTGGACCACCGGGTAACAAGAATGGTAGGGGAAGGTGGTTATCACAGCGTTGAACGGAAGACGAAAATATAGGAATATACAGGGTGGGGCAGAATGGACTTTTTTTTTAATGACTTCCCATCTTTAATTCAATTCCTATGGGAAGAAACAAATATATATTTGCTATTGTCTGAAAAAGGATTATTATTTGTTTGGGAAAACACATTTTTGACATGCAAAAATTGATTTTAGTACCTGGAGATAAATAATAATATTTCAAATCAGGGAGTCCATTCTGCCCCACCCTGTACAAAAATATTTGTCCCAACTCTCACACCAACCATGGAGCCATCCTGGTAGATAAAGAAAATTGCGTTTCTTCCCAAATGTTTGCACACATCTTTGGCACATAAAAAAATAACATCGGAGGTGGAGAGGTTTTTTTCGAAAAGCTCAAAACCATATTTGAAACACGTAACTTTCGTGAACTCACAAGATCTCTGCGAAAAATATACCCGCAATGCGTGACAAACACAGACTTTTTTTCGATGGATTATTATAAAAAAGAAAGATTTGCGAGGCAACCTTGACCATTTGAGTTCTAAGGACGTAATAGTACATCCTCCTATATTTTCTAAGAAGGACGACGGACGCACTAGGGCGTCCAGAGAATATCATTACTGAACGGCAGCTGGACGTAATGGTATACATATGAACGGCTCCGCTGAATGGTTCTCGATGTTTTCGATGTTCATTTTTCCCCGTAACCAAGCGAGCCATGAACAATAATATAGTATACTGTTACGCGATGTTGATGAACAATGATCGAAGAATTATGAGAGAAAGTTTACAATATTACTTAAATATTTATGTAATATGAATGGTGAGGAATGGTGGTCCAATAAGTACCCGTGTTTGTAAACAGAAGACGTTACTATGGAAAGTTGTTGATATTATCGTGTCCTGCCATTAGTGCAGTAGTATCAATTCGTCTCACGCGTGGGCAGCAGTACTGCGTTAGGGGAGCTTTGTGTAAGCTTCATGCCTTACCCAGGAAATCGACGGCCTGGGGGAGGGTTAGGGGGCGGCAGTCCCCTGGGTAACGACTGTGAATACCATTTCTGAGCCAAGGGGTTCCCCCACGCCTGGGGGAAACCCAGGCAACGACAATGAATACGGCTCTAAATTTTGCGTCAGTACATTTCGTCGGTACCAATCTTCGGTCAGCTGCTTTCAAAAGTTATGACATTTTCTTCGATGAATTATAGGTCTACACTATTCTAAGTCCGTGGTCTACACTAACTGCCGAAAGCATCGATGAATGAATAGACATAAGCCTATCTGAGCCAATTATTTCGTCGATGAATAGCTATTCCAAACAGATTGATTCATGTTTGAATTTCGAACTATGGGTAACATGTAGGCAAGAATCAATTTCCTAAGAAAAAGATACGGCTTGGTCAACCCCCACGTCGATTCGAAAACCAAGTTGTCCTTCACCCCTACAATCTCGAACAAATAATGCGGGACGCATTCCGTTTTACTGCCTTGTTGACCGTGCAGTTGTTTGCACTCGTTGCCTAGTTACGGGAGTATCAAAAATTGAGCTTTCGGCAAACTTGTGTTTCGTTTGTCTTCGATATCTCCGGGCATAAAATACATATGAGTGGGCACAAAAGCTCATTTGAAAGACAAAGCAACGGCGCATAATAATACTGTAGCGTTATTAATTCAAGATTTTGCATTTTTGAGCATGAATGTTTAATTTGAAAACATACAAACGCGCTCTACTCAAAACACCTACCCCCTCGATTTCGCTCATTTTTTATGTATTGCAGCCAAATGCTTGGGCAATATACACTATTAAAAAATAACTATGGTAATTTTCGTTTTAAGGAAGAAATTTTGCGGTGCTAGGTGGCAATCACCCCGTGCCACTACTCTTGGAGTTGATTTGTAATTCACTTGGTAGATTTAGACATAAAAGAAGGAAATATTTATAAACACACACATACCTACATCTTTAGTATCACTATTTTTATTTCACTTTTAACTATTCTTGCTAGTGTAGTCCAACACAGCTATCCTGAAGACATAGACCAAATAAGATAGTTCATTGACAAGAAATAGAAGAATTCCTACCCAAAATATGACGAAAAACACAAAAATAACATACCTATACTGTGGGTGGAGTAAACATAAAATTATCAGATACAGTAAAATATCTTGGAACTACCTAAACATCTGATATATCGCGGTGATTACACATACAAACCATATGTAACAAAGCATTAAAGAAACTAGGTTTTTTTAAGCGTATAATAGGAAGGTCCTCGGACGAAAAAGTCAAAGAGAGATGCTACTTCGCTCTGGTTAGGCTACACCTCGAATACGTCGCGAGCATTTGGGACCCTGGTCATCAAGATTTAACCAAAAAAATTAACAAAGTACAAAGGAAAGCAGCGCGCTTCATTAAAAACTTCAACGAGCGTGCATATAGTGTCTCACAACTTTTAGAGGGATTAAGGTGGGAGCCCCTAGAGGCTCGGAGGCTAAACGCTAGGCTTAGTTTTTCTTGAGAAATTTAGAACTGGTATTTTTCACAGCGACAGGGAGAATATTATCATGACGCCGCACTGCATCTCTAGGTCTGACAGATTCGATAAAATAAGAAAGATACGCTTACGAGTCACAAATACTCGTTCTTTCCGCGCACAATAAGCGACCACATTAAAAACTGAGCCCCACTAAATACACTCCCATAATACACGTCACCATTTCACCTCCCAAAACCTTAGACCTTTACACGGTTGGTGACCTGACACCCCCTGCCACACGTCCATGCAGCGGCTCGCAGGGTATCATTTGGATACAGATGTAGATATCCACTATCTTCTCCACTACATGTCCAAGTCATTCGGGGCCCATCATTCCCGATAATGTTACTCTTAGCAGAAAACGAAGTGAATACTCCTTGCGAGGACTAGAATAAACCTTGACGTACGCGGGTCTTAAAGTACATTAATTTGATCGTCAAAATAAACCATTCTAATTCGAGACTTAAGAATTGATCTCACTAGCTATGACTGTAGACGACCGACAATAAATACACAACCACGCATTTGCGATTGACAACCTTAAGAATAGACCGTATTTCCTATTAAAAGTCACAGTATTCATTGGTGACAGGCACAAAGAAAAAAACGATTTATTTTTAGGCACGATTCAATTTTTTGCTCCCGAGAATCCAATGAAAAAGGTATCTTCATCATATCCCGCAATCAATCTTACGGAGTCGATGATTTTTAAGATCTTGATCTTGGGAAGCGTGTGATTTCACGCTTCGCTGAGCACACATCGAGCCGATCTCTGGCGGATATTACGGAGCATGTAATGGCTATGCCTTAATCTGTCAAACAAGCCCAAGGAATGATGATGAACACGGGGAGCAGGAAAACGGAGAGAGAGCGATTTCGCTATAAGTAAATCGCGCAACGAAATTGCCGTCACTTCAAACATCATCATGTACCTACATTGATTATTAATCCTTGTGCTTCAAAATTTGAAGTAGTAACTTTTCCCCTTCTGTCGCGTTTTACAGCTCATATTAAAATACTTAAACCAAGTCCATTTTTCATACAACGCGATTCAATGGTAACCAGATTATTCGATCTATTAATAGAGAATGAAGTTTGTGACAACTGATTTTCATGCGTCATTTGTTATCGTCGCACTTGAACAAAGACATTATATTTACTGAGATAATATATAAAATACAAGCCAAAACATCGTGTCTTTCAGAAGATTCATCCAGTAATAAGTGGAATTACGACATCTACATGCAACCCTGCGAGCCGCCGCATCACAAATGCATAATACGTGGTTTTATCTCTTCAAAAAGAATTGAATTATATTTTTGAAATGTTAATAAACCGGCCCTATATTCATCTTTCTTTCTTACATAAAAAAAGCTAGGCAGGCTTTAGAGACGCACAAACCATGTTTTTTTTTTTGCTGTCGACGAGTGTTGAAACAGATTTCTGGAGTATCGATTCATCGCATGAATTACGGAATCAAAAATAGATTTGCATCAGACAATGCTCCTAGGAATATTTCATCTTAATGTAACATTCTGTGTAGCAGATTGAGTTCCAGAAATGGCAAAACATTTCATTAGCCTATACCACTCTCAATGGAAGTAGAGCAGCAAGCTCGCGATGATTTCTTTTGGCTTCATTTTGGCCAAAGTGATGGAGTCAACTTCTGCGTTCCATTTTCAAGCGGCACCCGCGCATTTTCGCAGAATAAATGGTCTCCGCTTTGTTTTTGTTTTCCTAAGGTACACAAAAATCTACCACCGTGGAGCGGGCAATTTTTTCACGTCCTCGCATATTTTGGGAGTCTGGTGGAATTTTTTAAAAGGGCATCGATTTGCAAAAACGTGCCCCCAATTAATTCGCAACCCGAAAGGCTGGATTAAAACTTAATTTTCATCAGGAATAATTTCGAGGGAGCTACACATAACTTCATTTCCCATTCAAACAACTTCATCTCGGTGAGAAGGTCCCAGCACACGAGGATCGTGAACAACGTTGGAACGCGTTACTCTCGCCTGAGTCGATAGGAACCATTTACAACGAGGCACAGAGCGACAGACACCTCACGTCCCTCTCCACTCCTATCTACGATATGCTTGGAAATTCGACGCCTTTGTGGTAGTTTGCGCGAGAGTGAAATAAGTCTAAAAATTCTTGTGCTTTAAGTTACTTACACTAAGTTAAGTTATTTACACTAATTTTGAGTCACCCGGGACTAGCCGCGAATTAAAGCCGCGACTTGCCGCGGACCTTATGGATTCACCCGCAATGCACAATTGAGCGAAATATATTTACACAAATTACAATCAAATTAATTAATTGTATGATTTAACACTTTCCCGGCGAATAACATTAGTGTACATTTCTCGGGCTCGCCACCGGGTAAGATAGTCATAGGCAGCCGACGTTGCGGGTTCCGACTCGTTACCCATTCTCAAGGCTACTGAGATTGCCTTGACTTTATTTATTTATTTAAAGTAATAAAACCACATACAGCTATGTCGCCATTTTATAGTGGTCATGTAACAATACACACACTTAAGGACATATACAAGCAAACTTAACAACTTGCCTTGAGAATGGGTAACGAGTCGGAACCCGAAACGTCGGCTGCCTATGACTATCTTACCCGGTGGCGAGCCCGAGAAATGTACACAAATTAATGAACTCATCAAACGTTGGGGAAACTTGAAGACTACTAACCAGGAAATAGTACGAGAAAACATTTTTGAGGAGCGTGACACCCTATGGATCGGAAGCAATGGAAATGCTTACCAGAAAAGACCAGAAGACTCCCAAAGCCTGGAGCTGGAGGAAGATACTGAAGACAAAATGGACGGACAAAAATTCGAAATGATGAAGTGTACATACAAAAGAGTAGAAGAGGAAAGGACCATATGGAACACCATACAGAAAAGAAGAACCAGACGGACTGGACAAACCCTGAGACACGACACTTGTGAAGAACATAATTGAATTTAAAATAGAGGAAAGACCCAGGAATAATTTCATGGACCAAATTAAGAAGAAAGTACATAGGAAGAGATACAGGGAGGTAAGGGAGCTAGCATTGGGTAGGGAAGGGTGGAGGGCTGCAGTAAAACCAATCTCAGGATTGAAAGACCAATGATGATGATTGGCGAGGGAAATTCAGGAATGTTCTAATTTCAAATTTCAAATATTGTTTTACCATCTTGCTTTCGGGTAAGCCTGAAGTGCCGCTTTAAACATTACGACGCCCTGAGATAAGCGATAGGTACCAAGATAGTACGGCCACGCTCGAAACTTCCATATGCCTAGTTCAGACAACCATCGTACGGGCCAACGTACGTACGATAATAGTGTGAACTAGAGACAGTATTACCGTCACCCCTCTCACCAGGGCATCACGACGAGCAAGCAAAGAGGAAGCGAACGAAATAAGGAATTATATATTCCTATAGCGTTTTGATGCTTTCGAAATGTTATTTTCAATTAAATGACACAATTATATGCTTATTCATTTGAGTAACATCATCTGCTTCACCTTAATGAATGTCATTTTTTCACTATCGCCATGCATCATTTCCAGCATGTGCTCGCTAAACCAGCGCTCCACCGTAAATTGTCAGCGTTAGGAACTAAATATCTCCATGACACGGACGTGCATTCACATTACCAATTCAACCTACCGTCGCAAGGACCATCGTACGTACAAGATTACTGCGGGAACTGTGCAACAAAAGCCAACTTCCGCACTTAAAAGCGAACAGTTACATATCGATGGTGAATCGATGAATCGAACCAGGGGCCATTTAAGTATTGCGTAAGACGTTTTTTTTTTGGGGTGGATGGGTCGGGATTATCTTACATTGCCTTATGTAGGGGTGGGGCAGGGTGGGTCTGGATCCAATTCACGTAAGATTTTTGTCCGTCTTGAAACATTGTATCGTTTCCAGGATATTTCCTGGGAATTTGGAAAAAAAACACAGGATATTTCCTATATTTTTTTCCAGATATCCTGTGATTGTTCACAAATTCATCAGCTGTGGTACTGTTTCGCTCTCAGTGTTAATGTTAATGAGTGTGGTACTCCAACACTGCATAATCGTACGGTATCCAGTGCTCAAAGCTGTACAATGGCTTTTATGGAAAGACGAAACAGCAGAAAGCGAGCATTTAACGAAGAGTAGATACAAATATCTAACGCCTTACTTAAGACTTAGAGGTAGTGGGGAGGGGTTGGGAAATTCTCGCGTTGTCTTACACAGGGGTAGGGGAGGGGGTCAAAAATGACATTAATCGTCTTGCGTAATACTTGAACGGCCCCTCCCTTGCTAGCCGATAGCATTTCGGTGCATAATTCCCGCGGAAACAATGAAAATGATCGGTTACATATTTGACCGTAGTGCTACTCGGACAAATCCATTCGACTGTGACGTAGATAACGAATTCGGACTTGAAAACGGTCGGCGCAAAAGTTACAAAATGACAACCTGCCCTCGCGTGGGGGGAAAGGGCGGAGAAAAAGGAATCGAACCAATCAAAGCAGACCATTTTCCAGGGCCAACTTCACGCTTATCTCATCCTCTCCCTCCCCTTCGCCTCCCCAATGCCGCTTAAGCTCTTTGTTTCCTGGAGCAGATAAGGACGACGAAAAGAAAATTAAAAGAAAAACAATTCTCTTCCGTTTGACAAGGGCGAGGGTTGGGCAAGGTAGAAAAGAGGGAAGTTGGGACATTCGACTGGGAATTTTGGACCGGTTAAAGATAGAGGGCTTCCCTTTCACCGTGGGTCTAACTCATTAACGCCTATCCAGCCGCCAGACGATAGGAAAGTGTAGGTCTGAGGAGATATAATTCATTGAAAGGCTTTTCGAAGTCCTTCCTACAATAAAGGATAGCTTGGGAGAGATTTTTCACTAGCCATGATCAAGACCATATTCCAACTAATATTTTTTTATATTTAAATTAACTGTAAGAAGCGTGAAATAGCGCAAATATATAGTATATCTATGGCTGAAATTTTCAATTAATAACTAAATATACAAGTTAAAGGCTATAAATTAAATTAAAGTTTATAATTTGAATGAAATAAAAATGAATGAAAATAAAGTATAAATTTTTTTTAATTAAAAAAAATTCTAATTTTAAAAATTTTTATATAAAAAATGACATGAATGATTAAAAAATTAAAATAACGATAGTTTTTTACTAATCATAATCGAGACCAAATCCCAACTACTTCTTTTTATACATAAGCTGCTAGAAGCATGAAATGTTTTTTTTAATTAATTGTGCAAATATAAAGTTTTCATGGCTTAAATACTTAATAATTAACTAATTAATTATTAACTAATTAACTAATTAATTAATAATTAACTAATCGGCCTCGACCGGGATTCGAACCACCGACCTTTGGTTTGCCGGACCAATGCGCAGACTACTACGCTATCCAGGCTTTCTATCAATACGCTATCCGGCAATTTTGAATGAAATTTTCTTCCAAAAATTCACCCACCATGTTTGAATTTCAAACGGCTAAGCACGGCACAAGAGCTGGTGAAGGATACTGACTCTTGGTCGTGGCTTCTTTGAAGTCCTCTTCTCCCTTGCGTTGCCATCTTTGACGGACCGCAATGGGCCCAAGATCTAGTTGCGTTGTATTCACCAAAATGGTTCGATTCCCAGGCCAATCCGAATTTTTCTCACGGCAATTCCTTCAAAAAATTCACCCGCCACGATTGAATTTTAAATATGTAAGCACAAGTCTTTATGCTGATTAATTTTTTCACGACGTGATCTACAGGTATGTTAGAAATTGCTCTTGTTTTAAATGAAGTTTCTCTGGCGCTAGTTCTCGTACCGTTTCGAAATGTAAATCAACAGGCATAAGCCGGCAAAATTCCCGAAAAAAAAATTGCGGCACGTGGCACATATATATATTTCGGTATCTTTCGAAAGGTGAGATATTATTGGCACGCATGCAATCAAGCGCACAAAGATTAGAAGTCGAGGCGATTCATCGCTGCGGTTCAGACGAAATGTCAGCGCAGCGCAGGGGAACCAAATCCAGGCTCAAAAGCGTTGTAGAAGAGACAATCAGATGGTTTACGGTGCACGATGGGATAATGTCCGAGGAACTCATTAATTTTCCGAGCTGTGACGCGGGAGCGACACATTTTCATCTCCGCGGCTAAACGCTCTCATGTTTATACGTGATGGATGACCGAAATTCGCCCAGCATCACAAAACATCAAGCGGACGTCCTTCCATGAGTCGGGCCACAATAAATTACCAGGTTCAATTAACTGTCACATCTGGATTTATCCGAGCACGGTGGCAGTCGCCGCGTGTGTTAATGACAAATGCAGTCGAAATTTAGATATTCAACCATTTCTGCCGGGTTCCTGAGAGACAGCCCCGCATTCCGAAGATCAAGACGCAAAACATTTCTGAAAAAAAAACGTAAAAAAAAACTTGCTATCCTATCATGTCGTAGGCAAAATAAAGGGAAAGTCCCCAAGAGGAAGACCCAGGAATAAGTTCATGGACCAAATAAAGAGGAAAGTACATACATTGGAAGAGATACCAGGAGGTAAGGGAACTAGCGTTAGATAGGGAATGGTGGAGGGCTGCAGCAACTCATCTTAGGATGGAACAACCAATGATGATCCTATCATAAGGCCTCGAGTTTCTATATTTATTCTATCATGAGTCTTGAGGTCTCTTGAAAGAACACCGCAAATAGAGGCAAAACTACAACACTATCACAGAAATTCATGGAGATTCCCTGTGGAATGATTCTCCGTGACAGTTATCGCAAGCGAAAATAGCGAATTTTATTTTTAAAAAAAGTTTTCGATGAAGCATCGCTTGTAACCAGCATCGGTTTGTTAGTCAGCCAAGAGGATACAACCAATTATTAACGCGCTAGAGATGCAGTGCGAGAGGTATGGGATGAAGATTACCCATAAAAAAATGAAAAAAAGGTGAAATTTCCTCGTAGAAGGAAAGCAGGGCTGAATACAAGGGTGGGAGGGCACAAAACAATTTATTCTTTTTAGATCAGAAATATAACAAAGCAATTTACTTATCTGGGTAGTGTTTTGGAGGAGAATGGGTTATTAGGCAGGAGCATACGATGTGGAATCGCCATGGCTAAAGAAGCATTGACATAGAGGAGGGAATTGTCGAGGGGGGTCTGAGAAGAGACGTAAAGAAATAACGCATATTACTTTAATGAATTTAATATATTGAATAAAAGAAACTTACATGACACACCAGGGTTGAAATTCGCTATGAAAAAAATCATTTGACTTGACCGGGATTCAGCCAGTTATACCACCAAGCCATCTTCCTTCAAGGCGAATTTCGAGGGAGTTTATGCTTGAAGGAAGATGGCTTGGTGGTGTAAATGGCAACACACCTGACCGGCAATTGGGAGATCCAGGTTCGAATCCCGGTCAAGTCAAATGATTTTTTCATAGCGAATTTCAACCCTGGTGTAAATGCACCCGTGCGAGTGACTTCGTACCAAATCATTTGTCAAATGCAATGCTTGGAAACTTACATGATATTGCTTACTATTTTCCCTTCCGCTGAGAATTAACGTGCATTTCTGCTAGAAACAATAATTAAATATAATATTCTATGATTTATAATTCCGTTTTGAACAATAAATTTATTCTTTTAGGATCAGAAATATAGCAAGCATAAACTCTTTATTACACATAGCATAAAGTTTCTGTAACTTTGTATTGCCCGGTGAACTTCATATGGTGTTACGAACAATCATTTATCGACAGAGTGTTTACATTTCCCCTCGACTATTACGGGAAGAACGTCATGGAGTTAGCAATCGTAGCTCGCGACTCGATGCGAGAAAAAAATACTCGCTTGACAGACGCAGACAGATTATATACACCGCATTCCCAACGCATAACGGGTCTCCGGTGGGACAAGGAGAAAGAGAGGGTGCAAATGGACGAGGAGATAAACGGGGAAAGGCGGGAGTTAATGCGACAGAAGCTATAAGGGTGAAAAAATGAAGACCCAAGACATCAGAGCAAGATGTTTCCCTTCGTCTACGTCATACCCTGCGAGCCACCACGAGGGTGTGTGGCAGGGGGTGAAGATCACCAAACATGCACTATTGACATGCAACTAGGATATTTAATGGAGACATGCTAGATAATAGGGTCACATGCAGCTAGATGGTTAGTATCTACATAATAAGATAGGGATTATTGGTTGTTATTACATGCATCATGCACTGCAGACTACTCCCGAACTATATTTCACCTACCTATCCCTTTGCTACGCTGCCTATTTTTCTCTCTTATGGTACGCGGGAAAAATGACATTTTACATCTATCGGTACGACAATCTATCTCTCAAATCTTGTTAATATGATCAAACCTAGCATAATACGCGGGGGTTCTCAATATATATCTCCCTTCTTGCATGCGAGACGATAACTTCAAGCACTGGATGTTTAGTGTAGAAGCAAGAGGGGTAAGCAATCATCGAATTCCCTTCTTCTTTATGGAAAAGAAGAAAACTAAATCTTCGAAATGCAGAGCAAGCTATGTTCAGGGTGAGTGGCACAGGGTGACTCTTCTCCAGGCATGCATCACCCGCCCTAGGTCAATGTAGTGTCGCACACTCTCCACTGGCCGCTAGGCATGTTCCAAAAAGTAGTCAGAAGCACAATGCACTGCTAAACCAGAAACTAGAAAAGTGTTACCCAAGTGACCAAGAAAACATGCGGTACACAAGTTAGGATCCTCAAACTGTTTATCATTACCAATACTTAAACCATGAACAATACGAAAAACAAATTCAATCAGGAAACAAAATCGAATTAAAAATTGAAAGATATCTCCCACGAACGACGAAAAGTACTTAAAATCCTAGATGACACAGACATCGTGACATTGAGTGCGAGTTGATGTTTCACACGACACATCTACATCTACATACTACCCTGCGAGCCGCCTCATGGGCGTTTGGTAGGGGATGTTAGGACACCAACCGTGTAAAATTCTCAGGTCATGGTGGGTTAAATGGTGACGTGTATTATGGGAGTGAATTTAGTAGAGCTCAGTTTTTATTCTGGTCGCTTATTGTGCACGGAAAGAACGAGTTTCTGTTCGGCAATGTATCTATCTTATTATATCGCTTCTGTCAGACCTAGAGATGTAGTGTGGCGCCATGATAATATTATCCGTGTCGCTCTGAAATACACCAGTTATTAAATCGCCAGAGCCAACCGCTACTTGAATTCGGTCGCTAACGGAGTAGAAACCACTTCCGCCATGATGCGTGTCGGCGATTTACCATTAGCGAAATGGGCGTAAACATATTTATCTACACGATTGCTGTAAAATAAATGTTGAATTAAGAAGAAAAAGGGAAGTAGGAGCTATATCGTCCACTCTCGAGTGCCTATTATATGTGTAGCATCGTCCACATTGATATAAATAATAAATGACAAACGAGCAGGAAACACAACTGGCATTACAATTTCGGTATTATCTACATGAAATCTGTGGAAGAAAGGAATTCATTTCAAGTTATTGCGCACATAACTATTTGCAGTACATTTTACAGTGAATTATAAAGGAAACTAAGTTTTCAAGGAACCTCAAATATTCGAAATTAGGAACAGGAAACACAAGATGAAATGAGCAGGGAATACAGCTTGCATAGCGATTTCAGTGTAATCTACATTAGCAGCGTAGATGTCTGTTTATGCAAGGAAAGGATTCTTGTCAAACAATTGCACAAACAGCTATTTTCAGTACATTTTACAGGTAATTATACTAGAAAGTTAGTTATTAAGGTAACCTCAAACATTCCGAATTAGAGTAGGAAATACAAGAACTGATATTCGTCTCGTCCAACAATCACAGTATTCCACGTGCTCTCAAAATGGAGGAAACGACTTTAACTGTAGTTTGCCACGCCATCTCTGTGATCGCAACACTATATGCAATGGAAGCGATTGTTGAGAGCTCGTCCAATTCCGGAGTCTCGTAGTTATAATCCCAGAGGCCACGGCGCGCCGGTCGTTTTGTGTTTCGATTCCAAAGTGGGGGGGACAAGCGAAAGTTTCCGCGGGGCCGATTCCGGGGAATCTCCGCCGAATGGAAAAACGGGAACGGAGGGAGATAATGAAGTGGGGGAAAAGAGATAGGAACGAGCCGCACGGAGGGAATAGTCGGTTGGATCGTGAGGAGTAACAGCGCGACCGGAAAGATAAGGAATACGGTGAAAAGAAAACGGGGGCAGAGCGTGGAAGGAAAGTAAAGGTAGGAAAAGAGGAAAGGAAAAAGAGAAAGTGATGAGATAAAGAAGACGCGCGAAGGACGAAGTGAGGAACGGAATGACTAATCGAAATTAGCCCATCCTTCAACGTTACTCCTTTGTGACATGGCGGTGTTTGCACAATTTCCAATCAATAACTGAGACGACAAGATGTCCAGAACACTATAAGGTGTTTTTAATAATTTCATCTTGGTGCCATTTGCGTTATTTTAGCCCTCTACGGACGAGCGTGTCAAATTAGTCACGTTTCAAAATCATTGTAAGATCTATCTGCTTCCTGAGAGGCTTTTGTCATTTTGTCTTGCTTGTAACGTGTCATTTTCAAGCTTTATCGAGTAATAAATCTTTTACCAGCAAAAAAAAACTGCAACAGTACTGTTACTCCACGGCTTCGAAAGAATATTATTAAATTGTTAAAAAATGGCGATTGGAATTTATGAGTGAAGAACAAAATCAAAGAAAATATACACATTACCGGGATGAAGTGATCACAAATTTGATTGAGGGAGTCCACACGGGGTAGTCATGGAATCAAACGCAAAATTAGGAAAGAGGAAAGACCGACCAACAATCAATTTCCCTAGTGGTAGTTGGAGAGAATATCATGTCACCCTGAAATCAATAAATTTAGTCTCGTTTTAAAGAAAAATATCCCACCCTCCTGAAAATACCCAAATATCAACCCCCTTACCGAACTATTTTCTGAGATTTTTGACGAAAAATAACAGCCATTTTTCATGGGAAATGGAAGGTGTGGGCACTCCAAAGAGATATTACTTAAAAAATGAGGAATTGTAAAAATGTAGATCTCGTCAAAAAATTAACAACGTTTAGATTCTATGTTTCCTCAGCTACTTTTAAAAATGGATCGTATAGTCAACGGAGTAATTTTTTTTTAGCATCACAAAAAAGCTTCTGACGTAAAAGATTTCTTTAAAGCCACGCATGAAAAAATGAGTTAAGTTGAATACTTAAAAAAGCATTCTTATCTAATTTACTGTACGGATTAAAGTCATGTAAGAGTACATTATCGAACATTATTTTTATTGCAAAAATTTACCTCACGCTTCCTACAGCTGCGGAAATAATTTTCCATTATCGAAAATCACTTTCCATTATGACTGGGGCAATATCTCGCCAAAACCACCTTAACGTAAAGGAAGCCAAATAAAAGCATTTTTTTTTTAAATGTGATAAAACTTTAAACGTGATTCAAAACAGAGCGGGCGGAAAAAAGGAGAGTCTTAAATGGTGAGAGGTAAGATTAATGAGCCAGTTTTTTTTTCCTAACTGTCCCAACGCACTCACTTGTGAAAATCCCGAACCTGAAAGTGCACAGCTGTGAGCTTTACAGCGGGGAAAAAAATTGAGGGCGACAGTGATGGTAAGAATATATACACCATCATTTTCAAAATTTAACCAACTCAGACCAATAGCTTAAATTAGTATAATGCTTGCAACGATAAGTAATGCTTGCAATAACAAATGTTACAGCATTCTCCAACTTCTTTTTAAAAGTTCATGAACATCGGCAAACATCAAGTATAAATGGAAAATGTTACGAAAATAATATCAAGTGAAAACAAAAGCGACGAACATTGCGAAAAAGATGGATCTAACAGCATTACAACTCACTTTCGCCATAGAGAGCGAATGTGAGAATATTCTATAACAAAATAGGAAGTTTTTTTTAAAAGGTATTTGATGCTGAAGTGCGATTTCTCACAAAGAAAAATTAGCATGTTTTAGGGAAATTGGTGCTTCTAATTCAATTGATGGATTTTTCAATATTTTAACCAACATTATCGTTGCTAAGTTTTTGGAGGGTGCTTATTTAAATGTCCTAATATCTGGCAAATTGTTAAGTTTTAATAATAAGGGCTGTATTCATAGTCGTTACCTGGGTGTCCCCCAGGCGTGGGGGAGCCCCTTGGCTCAGAAATAGTATTCATAGTCGTTACCTAGGGGACTGTTGTCCCCTAACCCTCCCCCAGGCCGTCGATTTCCTGGGTAAGGCATGAAGCTTACACAAAGCTCCCCTAACGCAGTACTGCTGCCCACGCGTGAGACGAATTGATACTACTGTACTAATGGCAGGACACGATAATATCAACAACTTTCCATAGTAACGTCTTCTGTTTACAAACACGGGTACTTATTGAACCACCATTCCTCACCATTCATATTACATAAATATTTAAGTAATATTGTAAACATTCTCTCATAATTCTTCGATCATTGTTCATCAAAATCGCGTAACAGTATACTATATTATTGTTCATGGCTTGCTTGGTTACGGGGAAAAATGAACATCGAAAACATCGAGAACCATTCAGCGGAGCCGTTCATTTGTATCTTTCCGCGGGATTGTTGCCATATATCTTACCCAGGCGTCCCCTGGCTGGGTGTTATCCAGGTAAGGTTTATGAATCGCTCAGCGTAGGGGACCCCTAGGTGTTACCTGGCTAGGGGATACCCAGGTAACCCCTAGGAATACGACTATGAATACGGGCATAAGTCTTAAGTGACCTGCCACATGGTTCACTGCTTTATTAATAACGTCTCTGCAACAAACAACAATAGAACCCAATCAAACCGAATAAATAAACATTAAAATATGCCAAATCAACTTAAATATTAAAAAAAAACAACTTAAACCAACTTAATTAACATCTTATATACATTAATCAAATACATAACATAACGTTCCCTTTTCCCTTTTACCCAAATTGAAGTACCAAAAAGTGTACCAGTAAGCACACTAAGTATTACTAGTAACCAAAAGTATAGTGTTAATTAAAGCTTTAAAAAAATCTACAGTACTTTTTTTTACGGTGATTTAGGAGTTTTATCGGGTGCAGTATCGCTCGAGTCAGCAGCAGAACTCCCCCAAGATTTACCATTAGGGGAAAAATCACGTGACGAGACGCAGCATGGGAGAGAAAAAAATCCAAGAATTTTTTATTTCCTCTCTTCGTCCCCGTCTCAGACTTTCTCTTTCTCGCTCCCTTTCTGTCGAATCCACCTCCTGTCGCAGCAGGGCCGCTTGTTAAGGTCAATTATCTGGACAATCGATTGTCTCCAGTAGAAATCGCCCCCTTCCGCGTACTAGAGGACTGTCCATGGGGAGTCTGCTCGGCTATAACAGGACGAATCTCCTCCGATCGAACCGACAGCATACGGGTGGTGAATTATTCGTGCAGTGAAATGTGTTCGGAATACACATTCAAGCACGTGAGGAGGATGGTTTTACAACGCCGCCTGACTGACGTCCGCAGACTAGCATGAAATAATGACCTAACGCAAATCAAGGTAGTTGGAGCGAGATAGTTCCCTAGTCATAATGAGAATCATGTTCAAATTATCGCATTCCAAATCGTTCTTTGTACTGAAATAGTTAAATTAATGCTATTATTTTGGGTAAGGATCATGAATTTACATTATGGATTCGTCGCCAAAAACTGCTGTCTAGAATTCCATAAACAAACAACTTTTTGGATTGTGGCGCCGCCTAGAGGTGAAAGACTGCAGTTCAAATGAAAATACAGTAGACAGATTGTAAATAAACACGTCTTAACGGATTTACTTACCAGTAATCGTAATGCAGGGGATAAAAATGTTGTTCCATACGCGGGATTTAATTAAAACTTCCTCACGTTAACCTCAATTAACAACGGCCATTTACGATTAAACTGAAAAGACCTTTTTTTCTAAGTAGCGCCGAGGACTGGGTGAACTAAATGTGGAAATTTAGGCAACACGTAGCCTAGGCAACATTTCCAAACATTCAAATCCATTACGTATATTCATAGTAAGGATGTGAAGAAGAGGCTGGTGAAGAGCTGGACACCACGTTGTCTGGGGCAGAAACGTGGACCCTCAGAAAGGAGGACGAGAATAGGCTGCAGGCATTTGAGATGTGGATGTGGAGAAGGATGGAGATGGCTAGGTGGACGGAGAGGAAGACCAACGAGGAAGTGCTTGAGATGGTGGGCGAGGAAAGGAACTTCTGAATGAAATCCGAGTTAGGCAGGGTAGATGGCTGAAGGATGTTATAAAGGGCGATATAGGGAAGGATGATGGGCAAGCGGGGAGGGGAAAGAAAGAGAATAGGTTTTATCGATGGGATGAAGAAGGGTAGATCGTATACCAAGGCGAAAAAGGATATACTAGAGGGAGATATACCCCTGAATATGTAGAGGACCGGGAGAAGAATCTCTGACATTCGGCAAATCCTACCTTAATCGGTAGAATACTTTTTTTTATTTTTTATTTTTCATGTTTATTTTTCGATGATAGCGCATCATAGTGGCAGTTGCGAAGATGGTCTTCTGTACTGTCCATTCTCTCTGAACTGGCATTCTACGGAGAAGTGCGGCAGTCTCCTTCGTTGTAAACTTCAATGTGATTTATCTGATACCCTCATAAACTTTTCAGCACTCTACGGTTCTTAAGGAGCAATCTGCGCTTCCAAGTGCCCGATGGAGTCGACTATTCGTCGAAACCGATGGTCCAATAAATATTCTACGTAAAACTTATTCCCAAGCAATGTCTCACTCAAATTACCTTCCAACATGTTCCTTAAGGCGACGCATCACACCCGCTCGACCGGTCGAATTTGTGATGATTTCCGACCCCAGATTTTTTTGTTAAAGTCTTACGTCATCAACTTGAAATTTTTATAGTATAAAGAATTGACCTTTGCCAAGGGAGGCTCGTATCTGAAATATGAAAGATTTATCCCGTGAGCATAATTAAACCATCGGGAAAATGGCAAGATGTAGGGTATATTTTTACAAAAACTATTATTATTATTATTGACATATATAAAACTAATGGAGATGTATCAATCCCTCTTCTATCGGAATGCTAAGTAACAGCCGTCACGGATGTAATCTGTAGTTGGTATATTTCCACAAGCTACCTGAACGGTTTTCGGCCATGATGTGCTCGGACGGTGACGCAATTAGTTCAGTCTTCTCTCACAGATCTTATGGCAGCGCTGCCTGTACTTACGCACCGGAGACTTGGCTACAACTTACCGACGATTGTTGCCTTGTGGGAGAGTTATACTGGAGTAAGAGTCTCCTGACGCCAAAACGCCTCGATCGGGTGCGAGTGACGCCATCTTGTGGATTTTCGGTTGGAACTTTTCCTTGCCGAAGGGTATGATGCGTCCTCTTAAGGGCGGTTCAGATGTTCGTCTTTTACCTGTTACCCCTAACCCAGCTAAGGTTAGTTTGAGCGAAATATCACTTCGCCCAGAAATCATTGGATTTGGTTTCATTTAAAATGAAAAATAATCTCTCTCCTCCGAAGACACCAAAACAAATTTGCCCCTTAGCGAAATACTTTCTGAGATTTTACGCGAATAATACCAGCCCTTTGTGCATGGGAAACGGTACGTGTATGCACTCCAGAGAGACCTTATTTGAGAAATGAGAAATTTACAACGCTTAGACGTCGTCAAAAAAATAAACACCGAGTATTTTGTATGTTTTCTCAACTGTTTTTTGAAAATAAATCGTGTTATCAGACAGATCTTTTTTGAATCGCAAAAAAAACCCTCCGAACCTTTGTGAAGGAGTTTTAAACGTACCGCGTGAGGAAAAGTTGTCGAGTGAATGACTTATAAAGGTATTTCAGGGACTAATTACTAGGACTTTCAGTCGTATAAAAGTATATCATTGCACCTTTAATGTTGCAATCTTTTATTCATGCTTCCTACAGCTGCTGAAATTAAAACGTATTATTCTAATTACATCGAAACGAGAAGCATTCACTTGGTGCAAGGTCGTGATGATAAAGAGGATAAAATTTGTGGCTTCCACAATTTAATTAAAACTTACGAACGGTTTCTGTTGTCAAGCCACCTTCAGGTACAACAAAAACCTGAAAGGGCTGACAAGAGAGATTTTGCACCTGAAGATGGCTGGACAGCCGAATCCGGACGTAAGTCCGTAAAACTTACGACCGGTTTCGATTGTCAAGCCACCTTCAGGTACAACAAAAACCTGAAAGGGCTGACAAGAGAGATTTTGCACCTGAAGATGGCTGGACAGCCGAATCCGGACGTAAGTCCGTAAAACTTACGACCGGTTTCGGTTGTCAAGCCACCTTCAGGTACAAAAACCTGAAAGGGCTGACAAGAGAGATTTTGCACCTGAAGATGGCTAGACAGCCGAATACGGACTTAAGTCCGTAAAACTTACGACCGGTTTCGGTTGTCAAGCCACCTTCAGGTACAAAAACCTGAAAGGGCTGACAAGAGAGATTTTGCACCTGAAGATGGCTGGACAGCCGAATCCGGTCGTAAGTCCGTAAAACTTACTACCGGTTTCGATTGTCAAGCCACCTTCAGGTACAACAAAAACCTGAAAGGGCTGACAAGAGAGATTTTGCACCTGAAGATGGCTGGACAGCCGAATCCGGACGAAAGTTTTAAATAAATTGTGGAAGTCTCAAGTTTTATCTTGTTCAGTATAGTTCTGATTCGATCTCCATTATGACTAGGGAACTATCTCGCTCAAACAACCTGAAGTGCGTGGTTTCTTTTCGATTCGCACAAACGTCAACACCTCGAATGGATAACCACCGACGGTCAGCGTCTTTCTCTTTCAAAAACTGACGCTTTCGAGTTGGTCTTGGGGACGATTACGCGTGAAGCTCTGATTTTCTTTCCGTATAGCCTCCAGAAAATGCAGAAACTTTCCACTGTGCACGTGAAGGGGGTCCAATCGGCTCTCTTGAGATGGAAAGAATGAGGATTTTTATAGGGCGAGGGTAAAGGGTCCCACTAACTAGTTACGCCCCCCTCCCGAAATGGGACGAGGTCGTAGAGGAGGAGGATTACACGATCGGCAGAGGGGACCTCTACAGGGGTCCAAGTTGACTCGAGAGACAAAAGAGGGCTACAGAGCGAAGATGAGGGTACTCGAAGGAAGGGAAGAGAAAGGTCGCCGAAGGCGAAAGGAAGGAAGAGGGAGAAAGGTGAGGGAGAATGAGAGGAGGAGGACGAAAGGGAGGAGGCAGAGGAGAATATGAGGTGATGTAAAAAGGTCGAGGTGCCCCCGTTTCCTCCACCATCGCACGCTCTGGCGCAACCAATTAGCAAGCGTTCTCGCCACTCCTTGCTACACTTTGCCGTCGAGAATCATTCTTGCCACCCTGAATAGAATAAGTAATGACCGGTTGAGAAATGAAGCGCGCAGCGAGTACCGCACTTAAGGGTGGCACACTGGCTTGACTATGTGAGTCAAGACAAATACTAAAGTGCACATGTTTATTAACTCAAATTGAAAATCTTTCTTTTGCCCGTGAAAACTTGTTAACGTTTGAAAACCAAAATTAAGGTACAAAATATGCAGGTTATTCCACGAATATATTTTAACGACCACGTTTGTCCAGCCATAGGAGCCGACTGAAGCGCCATTCGCATGGATCAACCGCATTTTGACCAAAATTGCAGCAGTAACTCGCTGATATATTGTTAAAAATCAAGTGTTAAGATGCCTATATTTTACCTTAATTCAATTTTCCAGGACTTTTCCCTTCATATAAACAGTGTTACTTCAAAACTAAATTATGATTTCTAGTTCAAATCAACGTTTTTCTGGTGTAATCCGAGCAATCTCCACAAGACTCCGTGATAAATTCTCCACTTTTAAGGCTGAAATACAGTAAAGCTATCCGGGGAACACTATTTTGTTTTCATCACAGTTTATTGAACGCCCTTCAAAGGTGGTATATTCAAGTTTACATAAAGTCTCGAATAATTGAGTTCCAAAGTCATCTTAAGTTCGATCATCCACATGTATAAGATCCAATCAAGTATTGGGAACTAGTCAACAGCAGCAAAATTACATATCCCTCCATAAATTTTTCAAAAGACATAAAACTTTCTTAATTTATGGCGCTGTCCATTCGCTGAAGAGAGCAGCTCTCCATGGGTTTGAAAACGGCAGTTGCTTCCCAAACATAAGAGACCCAGCGCCCTGAAAAGCGCACTCAATATCAGATAGAGAGCGTAGTTGTATTGCGCTGACGTGTTTTTCGAAAGATAAGGACTTAGATAATCCAATCTGAGGTTCTCGTTAACGCGCTTATTTTCAGTTAAGACGTCAGACATATTGTATCATACAAACGCAGCAGTGTCTTCATCACCATCCGGGTCCCCTTCGCGATAAGGGCGCTAATCGCAAACAGCCGGCAGAACAGGGAACTAAAAATTACGATGACACGTACATACGTTCACAGGTCGATTATATCCGAGGTCAGTGCATTACGGTCGCCTTCGATGGTGAGTATTAACTGTGGTCGTTTCACTAAGAAGATAGTATTGAAGAATGAGGAAAGAAAATCATCAGAGAATCAGAAGTGAGATAGTACCATGGAGTACGGAATAAAATTCTCTACTGAGGAGAATATTCATCGTACTGTTCTTCAAACAGAATTATTTACTAAAATACGGTAGAATCGACTATCTCCCTCTTCCCAGAGACCTTTCTCGTTCCAAATTTTAAAATGTTTTAAAAAAGTACCTAATACGCCGGAACTTTTTTTTTCAAGCATTTCAAGGTGCCTCGGTTAACGAAAGTACATGTAGAAACCACGCTCAAAACTATAATAAAGTGTGAATGCTCAAAGCCAGGAATTATTTCAGGAGGAAACGAAATTCCTGAATGAAATACAGGATAGGCAGGGTAGGTGGCTGGAGGAAGTAATAAGGGACTTGGATTGCTCAATAGTGTGACAGAGGGAAGGATGTTGGGTGAGCGGGGAAGGGGAAGAAAGAGAATAGGTTTTATCGACGGGATGAAGAAGGGTAGCTCGTAGGTTGAGGCGAAAAAAGAAATACTAGAGATAGATAGAACCTTGAAAGTGTGAAAAACCGGGAAGAGTTTCTCTGACTTTCAACAAAACCTACCTAAACCGGTAGAACACTTAATAAATACATATTAAATAAAACTTGAACGACGTATTTTTCACACTTTACTTGGAAACCCTACAGGTTTCGACACTCTCGTGTCATTTTCAAGGGTAATATATATATATATATATATATATATATACACACACACACAATTGGCATTCTCTGTGTGACTGAAGAAGGGCTAACACCCGAAACGTCTCTAAGTAAGACTCTCTCTTTACTTTCGTCTTTTTACCCCCTGTAAGTTTCCTCTTTAATTGTGATATCTTTCACCACTGTCTGTGTGCTTGAGTTATTCTTTCATTTCGCCTTCTGTGTGTGTCATTCTCTCTCTGACGGTGGGTGAAATGCAGCCCTGGCGCCATCTATTGGCCGGTCTCGTGGGTCATGCCTTGGGGAGTGTCTGTTCCTACAAACCCCCCGCCGATTCCAGTGGATTCTTAGTAGACTGGGTAGCTCGGTGGTCTGAGCAGTGGACGCGACATCCAAAGGTCCGTGGTTCGATTCCCGGTCCAGTCGAATTTTTTCTCCTTGGAATCGGCCATCATTTCATCTTCACACCACCATTGTCTTTGTAAATTTTATGTGTTCCTATCCACTTTCTTTCTACCTTTCTGTATGAACATTTATGTGAGTGATTTATATATATATATATATATATATAAACTTGAACGATGTATTTTGCACGCTTTATTTGGACTCCCTCCATCTTTGTGAATATTTAGGTATAATTAAATATATATATATATATATATATATATATATATATATATATATATATATATATTTAATTATACCTAAATATTCACAAAGATGGAGGGAGTCCAAATAAAGCGTGCAAAATACATCGTTCAAGTTTTATTTAATATGTCACTTTTTCACAAAATATCGCCTGACTCGATCCAGCTTATGAATAAATACATGCCGAAACCATGGTCGGTAACGACATACAATCGTGGAATGTTTGTATACACCTAAGTGAGAAATTATTTCATTAGAAGACGAAGGTCCAATCGTCCCGATCCCGAGCTACAATCCTCAAGCACTCTCCCTACCCCAATAGTAGTAAGGGTGGATACGAGCGTGCTAGTGTGTGCGGTGAAGATGGCTTGAGAGGGGGTTGGAAGGAGGAGGGTTGAAGTTTTCGGGGAGGGACGGGAAGGACCCTAATCCTCCGCAGTGAACCGGTCGATAAGCGACACCCTTTCTCCTTCCCTTCCCCCCCTCCCCTTTCCGACCCACCCCCATCCCACTTCCCTCCCCTTCGCCCTGTGAAAGAGAGCGAAAGCGGAACTGTTGGGGTGGGGGAGAAGAAAAAGAGGGGAACGGGGGATGAAAAAGGGGGGGAGGGGTCGGAAGGGGGGGAGAGACACACGGGGGATGGGGGTTGGAATGAGCATGAAAGGGGAAGAAGACTCCGTGGCCACGTGCACAGACGCAAAGCGTGTACCCTCCCACGCACGCACGTATTACTACAGACAGAGGGACTTGAAAGTGAGTGAAGGGGAGGGAAGAAGAACGGGGCATCCCGACACTCCTCCCCTCTGGCCTTAACCTTGGTGGAGAAGGGAATAAAAAAAGTAAAAAACGATTCGAGGGAAGTATGGAGAAATGACCGCAAGCGCAGGGAAGGACGAAAAACTCGTGGAGGAAAGAAAAACATCCGCGATTTGACCGATCGCGGATGAATTTTTTCCTCCACGATCGATCTAAGATTCGTCGACATCACTTATTTAACATATCGAGTGATATGGACGTAGTAGTACGTACTCCTACACTTTCTTTATTTCACTTATCTTCACCGTCCCGAATACAGCAAAATGGGTTAATTTACGTCTGGTGAATAACAGTAATAATGGACGAGAGACAAACACCCATGTCCTGAGCAGATAATATTCCACCCAGGCGAGACGCGAACCCGCGACCCTCAGGTTAGCAGGCGAGGACTTTACCCCGCCGCCACCGGGGCCGACATTACGTAAGAAGGACGGTGGACGTACTAGGATGTCCATAGAATATCATTATTGAACGGCAACTGGGCGTAATGGTACGGCTGCAGGCTATGTATCCAACCCATGTATATGGTCATATGTATGTCTATCCGACCTATGTAGTACATGAGACACCAAATCCGTGAAATGCTATTTTTTCTCTTTTTTCAGTTCATATTGCCGATTGAAGCACAATAGGTTGGTGAGAAACATAATTGAAGGTAAAATCGAGGGAAAAGCCCCCAGAGTAAGACCCAGGAATAAATTCATGGACCAAATAAAGAGGAAAGTACATGCATTGGAAGAGATACCAGGAGGCAAGGGAACTAGCATTAGATAGGGAAGAGTGGGGGGCTGCAGTCAACCAATCTTAGGATGGAACCCTCAGTGATGGTTACCGATTGAGCACAAAGTTTCACACAAATCTGTACCTGAACGAAAATCGCTCCAATAACCTTAGCCATTTCATTCGTGTTCTGGGGCACGATCGCGGTACTCCATAACGCGTGCGCTCGCGTTAACCCTTTGAGTGCGGCATGACGTAATATCACGTCATGTTATTTTTACGCTGGTGCGGCATGACGTTATATAACGTCAAGGGTACTATGAATGCTCCAGCTTTCACTAGGCCCCCTAATGAAAGCTGGAACACTCACGGTACCCAAGACGTGATATCACGTCATCAGCACCAGCGTAAAGACAACCATGACGTGATATCACGTCATCAGCACCGGCGTAAAGACAACCATGACGTGATACCACGTCATCAGCACCAGCGTAAAGACAACCATGACGTCAAATCACGTCAATCCGCACTCAAAGGGTTAAGGTTATTTTCAATTGCGCTCATGAGACGAAAACTTCGTCGCCATTCTTCAATTTCTTTCAGGAGCGGTTGATCAATAGTTTTAATTGATGGAGTGCGTTCTTCGGACAGTAAACGTAAGCGTTGCGATTCGGGAGCGGTTAGCGCTTATATAACGATAACGACAACTCGTAAGAAGGATCTATTATTTCATCCCCTGAATGCTTACAGATGAGCGCGTCCTATGTTTGCTATGGATATTTAATCCTACCTTTCCACGCAATTCCAAACGGCACAAATTGAACTTCGACTTATCTGTTGATAATTGCGAGAATGGGAGGAACATGGAAGAAAATATTTTATAAATGTCAAATTAATGCTCCTAAGAAACGAGTTATCCCGGGGAATTTCAGTGTAGGAAAATTGGAGCACATTTTATGCTTTTTGGACCCTCAGAAAGAATGACGAGAATAGGCTACAGGCGTTCGGGATTTGGGTCCGGCGAAGGATGGAGGAGGTGAGGTGGACGGAAAGGAAGACTAACGAGGAACGATTTAGTAAACCACTAAGAATATGGGCGAGGAAAGAAAACTTATGAATTAAATCCAGGATAGGCAGGATAGTTGGCAGGAGGATGTAATAAGGGGCGATGGGTTACTGATGAGTGTGATAGAGGGAAGGATGTTGGGTGAGCGGGGAAGGGGAAGAAAGAGAATAGGTTTTATCGACGGGATGAAGAAGGGTAGATCGTAGGTTGAGGCGAAAAAAAGAAATATTAGAGGTAGATAGGCCCCTTTTAAGTGTAAAAAAAAACCGGGAGGATTTTCTCTAACTTTCAACAAAACCAGCATTACCCATAGAATACTCAATAAATATAATGAAATTCTCTTGAATCTCTTGAATCATAAGCAAATTACTGCTATTGCCCAGTTTTCCATCGGTAAGGTTTCTCCGTCGCCTCCAACATTTCGACAGGAGACTCACAAATCGCCATCATGAATCCTGGAATGCAAATATATCACAGAATCCCAATATTCCAGGATCACTTAATCATTGGATTCCAGGATCCTTGATGACGAGGGGTCAGTTAAAAACGCTGGAAGTAATGGAGAACCTTCTTCTCGGAAAACCCTAGATATTTTTCATTAATTAGATGATTCGCCGGGAAGCTTGAAGTAATGCATTATCCTCCACGTGTCGGTGGGTGGCTGTGTTGGGCGCAGATTCGACAGTCAATTTGACTTTATAACCGTCCCAAAATTTTATGGAACGTTCCGTATTTATTGGCTTTCTGGTATTACATTTCACGAGGGATGTTTGGTTCAATTAAAGTTCGTTAATTCATTCAGTACTCCAAGAAATTTTGAAACAATTTTCACTTACGTACCAAAAATAACACATATTTATATATACTTCGCCCTATGCAGCTTTCTCTTCTTTCCATTTGTCCAAGAGGAGCCACACGTATTTTTAAGTGACATTTCATTCGATCGAAACGACGAATGAGGTTAAGCCTTGCATTACACAATTGAAAGTTGACTGATAGCTACACATCGAAACTTTCAAGGATGAAACGAAGATTTCTGCGAAATTGTTGGTCGATAAAAAGTCGAGGTTGAACGAACTGTACAGGAAAAGACGTGGTGAGGGTTGCCATGGAAGCATTCCCGGGAATAAAAGAACTTCTTTCCTCGCAATCGTTTAAAAAATGCGGCACGGATAAAAAAATGACACCACTGAAAAATTAAATGAGATTCAATCACGAGGATAACGTGCTAATATCAATTCGACTTATCTCAGTAATTGTCACATGAACACCCAAAGCTTACACTTTTAGTAATCGGGGAATTTCCACTGAGTTTTTTTCCGGAGGCCAAAATGAAGTTCAGGATATGGGATGATAAATTTATCGACATTACCTTCTCGGAAAAAAAATCAACATGTTCCTAGAATTCGGGCACGCTTAACGCGACTACCTCACTCAAAGGACGTGAGCTTTAAAAAGTGAAGGAAAGTAATACAGCCATAAAAGATGCTCCGACACGCAATTTCCCCACATCGAGAAAGATGCACCTCACTGACGGCTTTGAAAGTAACCTAGTTCGATAATGACCACAGCGGTGTTGGTCAAATATTTTTTTTCACGAACAAAAATATAAATTTACTTTTATCGTTATGATCACACGTTAACTATTTGAAAACACAGTCAAAGTACAAATTAAGCAGATAAGTCGACGTATATTTTCATGGCACTTCCCTCGCTCCCGAGCCAAGGGTCCAATTCACGTTCGTCGTGACGATTGTCGCAATCGAAAATAGCGATGTCATCGAACGCTTCCGTCGATTCCGCATTGTTGAGACGTTTCATCCTGTCCACATGTCATAATTTTTGCGTGAAAAATACTAGGTGGTAGTGTAGCGATATTTCAAAGATTCCGAGCGATAATATGCCATTTTCGGATAAGTGCATTCTAACGGCGTTTCGATGATTGACTCCAACATTATTTGAGTTGTATATACTTCATGATTTTTTAGGAAAAAAATATCATTCCAAGAAACATCATTGCCTCATAATTTAAAAGATTGAGACTGTGGATTTTACACGGCTCAATATTTAAATAAATATTTTCATTGGAAAAAACAGTGTTTAAAGAGGAAGGAATAGTTAGTACGCCAGAAGAAAACGGACATAGTAGCGAAGACATACGGAAGAGAATAGCACTAACAAGGAGACATCGCGTAATAGTAATTGAGGACGAAGACAAGACAAATGTTATCTTTAGGTGGAGTAAAAATGCCGGAAATTGGTAACGTCTTTCCGCCCCATGTTCCCGGGTTCGTGAGAAAATTACTAATAAACAATTTCGTCCCAAGGAAATACTTACGATTTCGCGCCTTTCGCCACAAGGCGAAACGGACGAGGTGGTTAAGGCGCTACGCCTAGGCGCTCCTACGCCTACGCTACGCCTACGCTAGGCGCTCTATTATGCCGTGTTGTAGCGGGACGACGCGGGTTCGAGGCTCATACCTGCATACATTTTTTTCGCTCGAATACACTTCGGAAACCACGAAAGATGCCAGATTCCGAACGTATACGACAGTAACTACGGTTTTTTTTCGTTTTAAAACTAAGCTAAGGAGGCGTTTAGCAATAGAAGGGAGCTCATGACGGGGACCTTGGGTAAGGAGGTGGAGAAGAGGCTGGTGAAGAGCTTGATATGGAGCGTAGCGTTGTAAGGGGCAGAAACTTGGAATACTCAGAAAAGAGGACGAGAATACGCTGCAGGAATTTGATGCGTCGGTGTAGAGAAGGATGGGGAAGGTGAGGTGGACGGAGAGGAAGACTAACGAGGAAGTGTTTGAATTGGTAGGCGAGGAAAGGAAACTTCTTAATAAAATTCGAGATCGGTAGAGTAGGTGGCTGGAGGGGTGATGGATTGCTCAAGAGCGTGATAGAGGGAAGGACGTTGGACAAGCGGGGAAGGGGAAGAAAGAGAATAGGTTTCATGGACAGGATGAAGAAGGGTAGATCGTATGCTGAGGCGAAAAAGGATATAATTCAGCGAGATAGGCCCCGGAAAGCGTAGAAAACCGGGAGAAGATTCTCTGGCATTCAGAAAAACCTACATTAACCGGTAGAATACTTTTTAATACAATTTTGTTGTAAACACTAGAATACACATATTTCTACAAATTGCCATCAAATGAATTTCAGTAATTTCAAGTCATTTCCTGTTGAAGCCAGCGTGAATTACAAAAGCACAAGGCCCATCATAGTGCTCTGGTGGACTCCACTGGCTCACGACGAGCAACAATCGTTCCCCAGAAGTTCACCTTTACGCATTCGCACAGGGCAATTTCATACTTTCTCCGAATTGGAGCAAGCGCGCAAGAAATGAGATACACCTTATCGCGAGTCGGGTACTATCGCGTACGCTGATTACCTACATTTTTATGAGCCTGCGTGTTCAAGCCCATCCCCCTCATTATCTCTTATTACCTACCTTTGGAGAGATACTCAACCTGATATACGGAAGGGCCGAGAAGGTAAGAACACGGGCTATACAATCATAAAAACACAGCAATTTCCGGCACTTTTTTTATGCCGTTTTTGGCCTACTCTAAGACAATGTATGACCGCATACGGAGTACGTTAGTCATTACTTTGTGACTTAAAATGTAAATGTATAATAGTAAGGGAATCAGTTGAAAAAATGACTGCCAAAAATTGCTCTAAGGGAAATCCCTACTTCTACGAAGTGTCTCGGACATATTTATCGCGAATTTTGATTTGACCATGTAAAATAATAATGATAATAATGATTTATTCCTCATAATATATCATATCAATGAAAATAATAAGCCATATGCAAAAAAATGGATAATATAGACACCACTTAAGAAGAATGGTACTTTTTTTGTTTTTATAATTTAATTAGTTTTATAATTTCAAATCAAACGTGTTCAGCAGGCTAGTTTAGTAAATATGTATCTTTTGAATGAGAAAATTGCGAATAAACTTATGACGGTTTTATTATTTTTTTTCAAAATGTTGCACTTATTGTGGAGAGGACATCATGCCATCAAACTTTAGCCTGACGACCGAAATAACAACCACGAATGTTATCCCCGCTCTTCCAATACTTTCCTTTGGATAGCACGGCGAAATGGACGATTTAGCGAATGTATAGCAAGAACATTCATTATCTGTTTGAAATTTAAGGCATGTAACTCCTGAAACATATATTGGCTAATTGGTTCTATGGATTCTACTCTATTTGATCATCGTTTTTTGACGATATTTATTACAAAATAACGCAACCGTGTTACTGTATTTTCGAGTGGTCCATCTAATTGAGTACCAAACCTCAATAGTATGGACGATTGAGATATGCATGAGAGGTTCTCATTCATCAAACCGTGGCATGGCAACCGAAATAACAACCATAATTGTCGTCCCTGCTCTTTCATTACTTTCCTGTGGATAGCACCACGGAATGGACGAATCATTGAACGTGCAGCAAGAACCATCTGTTTAAAATTTAAGGCAGGTAACTCTTGAAATATATATTGGCTAATTGGTTCTATGCATTCTACTCGATATTACGATATTTTTCATCAGAAATAATAATAATAACGTTTATTATCGTGGGCTACTCTTAGCCCCTGAGATAATGAAGTACAATTTTTCAAATTTATACAATTTTGAAATTCAAAAATTAGATTAATAATACAGTGATGAAACTCAATATACAAAATCGAATTAATTATACAATGATGACAGGCAAAACAAAAAATTTAAAAAAATTAAAAAAATTAAAAAAATTAAAAAAATTAAAAAAAATCATTGTAAGCTTGGAATTCGTAATACAGCCGTACATATTACTGCGGAGAGCACTACTAGGATAACATTTAAAATACATGATTAAGCATATAAACCGTCTGGGAAAAAGGTAATTAATGATAACAGTAATAATTACAAGTATAAAGTTGAATACATTCATGTTCAATAGATTAATTCTTCTTCAATATGTATAAGGCATGCAATTTAACATTTGTTTAATTTTACTTCGTTTCAATTTTAGAGAGACAAAATTTTAGGATTATTTATTAGGATATCATACACCTTGGACTTGAAAGCATGGATGGATTTAATATTTCTAACTTTAGATGGTAGAGAGTTCCATACTCTAGAAGCGGTTAAGGCGACGCATCACACCCGCTCGACAGCTCGGATTTGTGATGATTTCCGACCCCAGATTTTTTGTTAAAGTCTTACGTCATCAACTTGAAATTTTTATAGTATAAAGAATAGGCCTTTTTCAAGGGATGCTCGTATCTGAAACATGAAAATCTTATCCCGGAGCATAATTAAACCATCGGGAAAACGGCTAGATGTAGGGTATATTTTTATAAAAACTATTATTATTATTGACATATCTAAAACTAATGGAGATGTATCAATCCCTCCTCTATCGGAATGCTAAGTAACAGCCGTCACGGTTGTAAGATAGAATCTGTAATTGGTATATTTCGACAAGCTACCTGAATGGTTTTCGGCCATGATGTGCTCGGACGGTGATGCAATTAGTTCAGTCTTATTTCACAGATCTTATATCAGCGCTGCCTGTACTTACGCGCCGGAGACTTGGCTACAACTTACCGACGACTGTTGCCTTGTGCGAGAGTTATCCTGGAGTAAGGGACTCCTGACGCCAAAACGCCTCGATCGGGTGCGAGTGACGCAATCTTGTGGATTTTCGATAGAACTTTTCCTTACCGAAGGGTATGATGCGTCCTCTTAAGGAATGAGTGTTGGTATAAATTGAAACGAATAAAAAATGTATGTAAGGAGAGAGCACATGAAAGAAATAAATGCATGCCGATTTCATACAAAGCTATCGAAGTAAAAGATCGTAAAAATTGCGAAACAAGTGCGTCAGCCCTTAAGCGCCTGAGGTATACATCGGGGTCGACAAATATGGCGGACAGGCGACGCTCACTTTACAGCTTCTAGCACTGGCCACAGTAGCGAGCGCCCTCTCCACCTACCTCGAAGGGTGAGCGAATGCATTAAAAAGGAAAGAAGGAAGGAGGGAAGGGCGAGAGAGAGAGAGTGAATTACGAAACGGCGTAAAAAGATAACGGCATAGGATGAGTCACAATGTGGGTCAAAGCGAGGGGTCAAGACGGAGACTGCATAAAAAAGAAAAGGCGAAAAAGACTGATTGAGGATGGAGGAAGGGTTGGGACCATGGGGGGTGGGGGGAGATGTGAGAGGTGTCGGGGGTGCAGACGGGGAGGATGGGGGAGGGAAAGATCAGACGATCATCCTCCCTCCCTCCCTCCCTGGCTGGGAACGAGGAGAGGGTTGGGGAAGGAGAACTTCTGTTGGAGGTCAAGGAAGGACAAAGATGCCCGTAGATCTCCTCTCGCGGATGGTCGGGAGAAGGAAGATTCGGAAAAAATGAAAGAAGCGAACGAGAATGGCCCTGAACGATTCATGAACTGAATAACATTTGCAACTTTTCAAAGAGAATACAATTTTAAGGCGCGATCGATTACCATCGAGAGCGAGGTTGCTAAATTAGCGATGCTTCAAACACAAAATGGTTTGCATTGTATTCTACTGATTGGCAACTAAACCCTATTAATACAGACGGGAATCATTTTTACCAGCAAATTCCTCTGCAGTAAACGAATGATATCATTATTGAACAGATATAAAAGATGGCTATTTGATGTGCCGGTACCTAGGAACGATGGTGACAGACGACTGGAGAAGTATTGCACAAATAAAAGCAAGGATAGCAATGGCAAAAGATGCCTTCAGCCAGAAGAAAAACTTGCTATGCAATAAAAGCCTGGATCTGGAGCTGAGAAAGAGACTAGCTAAATGTTATTCATGGAGCGTTTTCATGTATGGATGTGATGCGTGGACATTAGTTAAGAGGGAAAGGAATAGAGTAGCAGCTTATGAAACGTGGGTGTGGAGAAGGATGGAAAAAGTAAGATGGGTAGATAAGATGAGAAATGAAGAGGTTTTGAGCAAAGTAAAAGAAGGAAGATCGCTCCTAAAGGAAATATGGAAAAGGACAGGAAACTGGTTGTGCCATGTGATGAGAGGGAAAAGTATAGTAACTGTGGCACTTGAGGGTTCAATTGAAGGAAAGAAAAAGAGAGGAAGGAGAAGAATTGAATGGGTGGATCAGGTGAAGAACATCAGCTATGATGAAGCAAAGAAAGAAGCTCGGGACAGAAGCGGATGGAGACAGCAGTGGTGTACGGGACCTGTCAACAGACAGAACACCAGATGATGATGATTTGATGTAGAAAATCTACATGTTTTTTTTTGTTAATAGTATGGTTAACACTCGCCATAAACTGTATGCGCGACAGGTTGAGATCAAACATAAAATTGTTATCTTTTTCGTGTATATATTTTTGTAACGGATCTGATCTCACTTTATTCATTTCTCAATCATTCGAAGTGTCAATCGTTTTGAGGTATCCCGAGTACAGGCAAGTGCCTAATAGGGTATCCTAATTTATCATTTTTTAATTGAAATGTTAATGTATGCATGTAAACTTGTTTCAATGGATACATTAATTCATTATTAATTATTATTATGCACATCAGAGGAACGAAAGTTCACAGAAAATGTACGAATGTTATTTCTGAAATGCTAAGAAAAATATCTGTCTAATAAGGGGCAAACGAGAACATGTTTTGTTGATTAATATGAGCATATAAATCATGTCCTTCCACGTTATATTCATGTTTGAATCAAAATTAACACACATATACATGATGCTAAACGCAATAATGGGGTGAACGTGGATAATAATGGATATTACTGTTATAAATGCTACTTTTGCGAAAAACTATTAAAACAAAACAAACTATTCCAGTGCATGGAAAATACAATAAAATGTAGGAATCTTTCCATCTCTTATTCACAATTTTCATCCTGATTACTGCAATAATTAACGACAAAATGCGTTGATCTGAGAGGAATTAAGGTGGCAGCCCCTAAAGACCCAGAGGCAGCACGGTAGGCTTAGTTACCTCGGTAAATTCAGAATTGGTGTGTTTCAGAGCGACATAGAGAATGTTATCATGACGCCTCACTACATCTCTAGGTCTGACAGATCCGATAAAATAAGAGAGATATACTGTCGAACAGATAGGTTCAAATACTCGTTCTTTCCACGCACAATAAGCGACCACAATAAAAACTGAACTACACACTCCCATAATACAAATCATCATTTCTCCTCCCAAAACCTTATCCCTTACATCTTTACACGGCTGGTGTCCTAACACCCCTTGCCACATACCCATGCGGCGGCTCGCTGGGTACGATGTAGATGTAGATTTGATGAAATTGGAGCTCTATTCTGTGCTTACTGCTGAAATAAATGTTTATTAGAAATATATTCGACAAAAAAATCTGCAAATTTGTGTTCTAATGCCGAGACTAAAATGAATGTAAAACCTAAATTTAAGACAAGGCACACGAAAGGAGGGAATACTGAGTCCACTTTTGATTCACAAAGTCGCTGTATAATCTTGTTCAACCCTACTGTCTTTAGAATCAGGAAGCTTTGATTGACATGTGCCCGTATTCATAGTCGTATTCCTAGGGGTTACCTGGGTATCCCCTAGCCAGGTAACACCTAGGGGTCCCCTACGCTGAGCGATTCATAAACCTTACCTGGGTAACACCCAGCCAGGGGACGCCTGGGTAAGAGATTTGGCAACAATCCCACGCAAAAATACATATGAACGGTTTCGCTGAATGGTTCTCGATGTTTTCGATGCTCATTTCTCACCGTTACCAAGCACGCTATAAACAATAATATAGTATACTGTTACAAAATGTTGATGAAAAATGATTGAAGGAATATGAGAGAATGATTTCAATATTACTTAAATATTTATGTAATTTGAATGATGAGGAATACGAGGGTGGTTCAATAAGTACTCGTGTTTGTAAACAGAAGACGTTACTATGGAAAGATGTTGATATTATCGTGTACTGCCATTAGTACAGTAGTATCCATTCGTCCCATGCGTGGGCAGCAGTACTGCGTTAGGGGAGCTTTGGGTAAGCTTCATGCCTTACCTAGGAAATCGACGGCCTGGGGGAGGGTTAGGGGACAACAGTCCCCTGGGTAACGACTATGAAAACCATTTCTGAGCCAAGGGGTTCCCCCTCACCTGGGGGACACCCAGGTAACCACTATGAATACGGCCCATAGTCATCTGAATATCGGCCCGCTAGCCAAAGGTCCGAGTCTCGATTCCCAGCAATTGGAAATCAGGTGAATCCCAGGGTTCTTTAGATACGATTAGGAGTATTTCACACTTCTACGTCCAGTCCATGAAACTGAAATATAAATTGCACTTTCGTTCCACCCCGGGAAAACTTTCAAATTTTACATTCTCTTCGGGTGACGTCGGAGCTATCACTGGCAACGCACATAAAAAACATGATGTGATTTACCGAGTACTGCTTCGTTAAAGCAGTTCTCCACCATTGACTCGGGTCGAAGGTCGCCGGCCCTGGACACCGTGCTTGAGCACGTTCGGGGCAGAGATGACCCTAAATTGATCCACCAACCCAACGCGGCAGGAGGAGGAAATAGCGGGTCACTGAGAGTAGTTGACTTCACTGATATTCCATTTCGACTGGGCAATTCCAACGAAAAAAATTACTTGTTTCAACACGACTCACTCAGAAGAAAATTAAAGCAATCAGGGTTTATCGGACGAAGATATTGAGGCTGACCATGAATTTTAATCGGCCTGCCTGTTTCTAGGCTTAAACACAGAGTTAGAACGCGTACAGAGAAGATCAGCAAGATACGTGAAAGGCCGTTATGATGTCTCGTCAGTGTTACTGACCTCTTGCAACAACTTGGTCGGGAATCGCTTTCAGGAGGACGATTGAAAATTAGACTCAATCTTTTATGTAAATTTAAAACCGATTTATTTTCCAGACGAAGGTTTCACAGGGTGGCTGCTGATAGCCAATTTTTTATTTCCCTGACTTTTCCCAGAAAAATTTACCGATTTCCCTGACCGACCGCCAAAAGGTCACCTACAAATGGAATATTTTTTTCTGCTGAATTAAATCTTCTACAGCAGCTTTGAATTTTCTAAATTTTCAAATCATAATCCCGTATTTTTAGAACTGCAAGCATTTATTAATTAATATATGTTAGCTACAAAACTGACTGTCTGACTGACTCATCAACACTCCTGGGGCATTTCTAAACGAGCTAGATGGGTGAAATTTTCAGGGTAGAGTTGGAATCATGTGTCGAGTTGAGAAAAAATCGAAAAAGTTAAATAAGTCGATTAGGCTTCGATTTATTGCAATCGATAGCTTTACATGGGGATTATATGGGAAAAAGGAAAAATTTTAGTGCGGGCCTTTTTTCTTTCGTTCATTAAAATATGAAATAATTGAGCTACAAGACTGATTCTTTCACAAATATGTGGCTGAATGTTTGAAAAATCTTATTCTTGCAATCGATTCTTTCCTACCTACCGTTAAACTGATATTTTTTAACTTTCATTTGGGATTTTAGAAATTTTTTCACTTTCGTTGCTATGGATATATTTCTCCATTGTCGCCGGGCCGAGTGTCGATTCGAGGTTTGGAACTCAGCGAGGCGGGCCAGTTTCAGGGGAGGGTTAGATTTATGTGTCGATTTGGGGTAAAATCGGAAAAGTTACAAAAGTCGATTAGGCTTCCAGATATTGCAATCGATAGCTTTACATATATGAGTTAGGTATTCTAAGTGCATGTTATTTTGTCTTCTTTATACCATTTTTCGCACTGCTAAGTACTGGGTATAATTTCTTCAACTTTTTCCTGGCCTCTACCGTAGATTTGATGACCAATTTCATCCAACCAAGCTTCATGATATTGTAGTTATCATTAAAAAAACATGCAGTCCATGTAGAAGATTTGAATATGAAAATTAGTATATTAAAAATCTCCATTCCGATCGAATTTATATAGTAAAATTCTTCGTGTGAGCTCTTATTAAGTATGCTGTAATGAAATGAAATATCTAACGTAGAAGAGCATCTTATATGCCGTCAAATGAGGTTATGATGATCTTCCAGTGGTTCCACGTTCGTTTCGGTATACTGATTATAGTGTTTTGAAAAGTCGTTAATAACCGGATGACATACAACGTAAGTTTGTACTAGAAACTGTCTGGTATCCATACCTCATGGGGCGCGTATTTCATTTTCAAAAAATTATACTTTTCTTTGCTTGCATGTAGCACCCAGACTTGAGAGCTTTCGTTGTTTTTTCTTCCTTATTTAAAGAGTATCATCATAAAACACTCCCCCCCCCCTGCTTGCAAATTGCAAGCACCCATTTACTCGTTTACTATACGCTAGTGTGCTCCAGCTATCTCTTGACCTGAGTTTGGGAAGCAAAAAACAACGCGAGGTAAACCTTTCCGAACAACATAGCCTCGGATTCCGTGTGATGAGCGTAATACAATGAGTTCATAAATTTTAACACTGCTAGGCAAATATCGCTATAAGGATATACAAAACGGATATATTTTACGTCTGATTCGCGGCTAAAAAACTAAAATTCACAACTAATAAGATTCACAAATTAATGGTGCACGAATTGATTGTGCCTATGCCATGCACGTCAGCGACGGACTTTTAGTTTTAGTTGATGAAATAAAGGGCGGGAAAGACTGGCCCAGAAACGCAATGGTAGAAAAATAACGAGGATTATTATCCCAGTTCCTCCCTGACTGTTACGAGAACTCCCTTACTTTTCCAGAAATTCAAATTTCCCTGACAATTCCAGGTTTTACCGGTTTTCCCTGACGATCACCGCCCTGGTTTCAATATAAGGAGGATTCCTATCCCAGTTCCTCCCTGACTGTAACGAGAATTCCCTAACTTTTCCAGAAATTCAAATTTCCCTGACAATTCCAGGTTTTACCGGTTTTCCCGGTTTTCCCTGACGATCACCGCCCTGGTTTCAATATAAGGAGGATTCCTATCCCAGTTCCTCCCTGACTGTAACGAGAATTCCCTAACTTTTCCAGAAGTTCAAATTTCCCTGACAATTCCAGGTTTTACCGGTTTTCCCTGACGATCACCGCCCTGGTTTCGATATAACGAGGATTCCTATCCCAGTTCCTCCCTGACTGTAACGAGAATTCCCTAAATTTTCCAGAAAGTCAAATTTCCCGGACAATTCCAGGTTTTACCGGTTTTCCCGGTTTGCCCTGACGATCAATCACGGTTTCAATATAACGAGGATTCCTATCCCAGTTCCTCCCTGACTGTAACGAGAATTCCCCAACTTTTCCAGAAATTCAAATTTCCCTGACAATTCCAGGTTTTACCGGTTTTCCCTGACGATCACCTGGTTCCCTGGTTTCAATATAACGAGGATTCCTATCCCAGTTCCTCCCTGACTGTTACGAGAACTCCCTAACTTTTCCAGAAATTCAAATTTCCCTGACAATTCCAGGTTTTACCGGTTTTCCCTGACGACCACCTCTCACCGAGGTTTCAATATCTTAAGAACTCCAACATATTACAGTAGATCAGATCATGGGAATTAAAATAAGGGAAATACATAGCAGTAGAGAAAAAGTTTAAAATGTCGTTTGTCCCGCGATGAATAAGAGGCCATAATGGCTGCGATAAGACTTTGAAGTAGGTTAGTTGACAGGTAGTGTAGCTGACTAACCCATATGCACCCTAATTCATGTCTCTTAATCAGCCGAGAAGGGCTAACACTATGTTTTACATATTCTCTGCATGAGTCTCGTGTCACGTTTTCATAGTTACGTTACAGATTTTTTACTAGTTTCTGCAGCATTTTCAGTATACCGACAGTGTGGTGCTGTTGGTGGAAGTAAATTTCTTCACTGTAGTTCATGTTGGTGATAAATATCCCCCTGCCGAACATCCTTGTGGTGGCTTACATGATAATAAGTAGATGCACATGCATTTGCTCCTTATACGAAGCTGCTCTGCAGGAAATTACGCCATGGCCAATCTCATTTCACGTCCGTCCGCAAAATTTTCGCGCTGATCCGACACCACCGACATCATAAATGAAGGAAAAATTTAAAAGGATTGACAATAAGAAAATTGACGCGCGTCCATAGGTATTTCGTGGGCGGAGAACCTATTTATATAGAAAAAGAGGCCAGTGAAGAATTTGATATGGACGTCGTTGCATATATGGATATGCACAGCGTTGTATGGGACAGATACGTGGACCCGCGAAAATGAGGACGAGAATAGGCCGCGGGACTTTGAGATGTGGGCGTGGAGAAGGATGGGGAAGGTGAGGTGGACGGGAAGGAAGACGAACGAGGAAGTGCTTGAGATGGCGGGTGAGGAAAGGAATCTTGTAGATGAGTCTCAACGAGACAGGGTAGGTGAGGAGGAGGGGTGTGAGGGGCGATAGGTCGCTCGAGTTCGTGATAGAGGGAAATATGCTGGTTTAGAGATGAATGTAAAGAAAGAGAATAGGTTTTATGGACCGGATGAAGAGTGGGACGTAAACTGAGATGACAGGGATAACAGAGGGAGATACGGTCCATCACGCGTGAAAACTTGAAGGATTTTTCTCGCTATAAATAAAACTTCCCTTTAAGGTAGTTCGAGCAAAATAGTTCCCTAATCATAATAGAGACCGTATTCGATATATAAGTTTTAATTTCACCAGCTATGAGACAAACGAATTAAATATTGCATTATAAACGGTGCAATAATATAGTTTTACATGACATAAATTATAAGTAATCAAATAAAAATATCTAAATATGCCTTTAACTTGAATCATTTTTATCACGCGGTACGTTTGAAACTCCTTCAAAACGGAAAGTCTATCGTGATTCCGAAGAATTTACTGCAGTGGCAATATGATTAATTTTCAAAAATAGTTGTGTAAACACACAAACTACTAACTGTTGACTTTTTGACGAGGTCTACGTGTAGGGAATGCCACATTTTTAATATAAGGTCTCTCTGGAGTGGATACACGTACCATTTCCCATATAAATGGGCTAGTATTTTGTGGCAAATATCTCGGAAAGTAATGCGGTAAGGGGTTGACTTTTTTGTGTGAATGGAAGGGTGAGATATTTTTCTTTAAAATGAGACCAAATTAATTGATTTCTAAGTAAAATGATTCGTCGCTAAAACTACCTTAACCCCAAGACTATTTTAATCCATGAAGCCATGACATATTCTCATAGCATACATTTCCCTCAAATATAGCTTAGCTCAAGGAAAATCACCGTCTCACAGATCGTGGCCGTTGAGCATAAACACACCATCGGGTTTAGCTACTGGTGAGACGCTGTTCACCTTTCTCCAAGCGATTCCGTGATGAAGGCTGTGGTCTGTGGTTTCTTTCCTCGTGCGCAGACGCGTGTGTTTTTTTTTTTGGAGGCGGTTAACTCTCCTTCCGAAGGAATTCTTCCCCCTTGTGTTGGCCCCTCTCACTCTCGAAGTTGCCGAGTTCCGATCGGCCTTTTTTATTTCAAGTTTCCCTTTCTAAACTCCATGTCAGTGCGGCAATCCTTTCTATGGTTTCATTATCGTTCTGTGCAGTGTGAGCGACATGACGCACTTTATGATTGGTGATGAGTCGAAATAAATGAGAAACATTTCGCTCTTTCAAAGGACTTGGGAACTACCCGCGCAGCAACTCTTTCTGAGTCACCCGCTAGTGATCGCGCAATTGTGAGAAATGACACGGTGGAAAAAATCATTCGCGGGGGGTCTGTGTTTGAACCGCTCGAGATAATTCCGCACACGTAACCAAGGAGTCACGTGGTCCAATCACGAAGGGTCCGAGATTTTGGTGGTGTACTCCAAACATTTGTAAAAATCTCACACGGACTACCAAATCGAGTTTTTATCGCGGTATTATTGTTAATGGATTTTATTTGCCGATTGAAGACACAATTAACAACGTATTAATCGTTTAATGTATCCATCCGAGTGAGTAAAACATACCATAATCTCCAACCGCTCGTTGTTGTACCACGTCACTCCTTAGTTACGTGATCGAGATTATCTCGAGCGGTTCAAATACAACCCCCCTGGAATGGGAATCGAACCCTGATCACTCGATTTCGCGCCGTCCGTGTATGAGGGATCTGGGTTCGATTCCCAGTCCAGGCGAATGATTTTTCCACCGTGAATTTCACACAAGAAAGACCACCTTTTCGTTTGCCTGGTAAAATATGCTGTTTTCTATATTACCTACCATGGGTTATTCCGTTTGCATAATTGACGGATTATGACGTTTCTACATCTACACATCTACGTTACATAACACCCCGCGAGCCGCCGCATGAGCGTGTGGCAGGGGGTGTTAGGTCACCAGCCGTGTAAATGTTTAAGTTTTTTGGAGATGAAATGGTGACATGAATTATAGAAGTGTATTTAGTGAGCTTAATTTTTATTGTGATCGCTTATTGTTCGCGGGAAGAACGAGTTCTTGTACCTATCTGCTCGGCAGTGTATCTCTCTTATTTTATCGCGTCCGTCAGACCTAGAGATGTAGTGAGGAGTCATGATAATATTCTCTATGTCGCTCTGAAAAGTATCAGTTCTGAATTTATCAAGCAACCTAAGCCTAGCGTGTAGCCTCCGAGTCTCTAGGGGCTCCCACTTTAATCCCTCTAAACGTTGTGATACACTATATGTAAGCTCGTAGCAGTTTTTATCGAAGCGCGCTGCTTTCCTTTGTATTTTATTAATTTTTGTTGGTTAAATCTTTATGACCAGGGGCCCAAATAATCGCGGCGTATTCTAGGTGTGACCTAACCAGAGCAAAGCAGCATCTCTCTTTGACTTTTTCATCCGAGGACCTTCCTATTATACGTTTAACAAAACCTAGTTTCTTTAATGCTGCTCCACCTATGGTTTGTATGTGCAATCCCCACGATATATCAGATGTTAAGGTAATTCCAAGATATTTTACTGCATCTGAAGATTTTATGTTTACTCCAACCACAGTGTAGGTATGAACGTTTGATGGTTAGATGCTAAGGGATGTTTTGTGAAACGTTATGCCCTCGCTATGGCTCCAGGTAGACACGATAATTTTGGAGGGGCTTGTGTTGGATAAGCACAAGGAACTCGCTCGGCGGAATGACTTTGTACTCTCGCATGCATTCGCATTTGAATGAGAGAATTGCTGAGGTAGAGTCATGAATCCATGGTCATTTAAGACACACGCCGTCGCTAGAATCACTCTTAAATTGTTGTTTTATTTCATCCACCTGTACAGTCACTTCATAAAGTATCGCGACACACTACGCTAGCGGTTCGTATAGGTCGGATGTCGAAGCTCGAAATAAGTTGGCTATCCTGAACTATCTCTGGTGGCTATGTCCTTCTTGACTTTCAATAAATGCCATACTGTACCTGGAAATGCTCATAGTCAACAGAGATGGCTCAGGTTAGCCAACGTGCTTCCAGCTTCGACAACCGCCCTATACAAACCGCTAGCGTAGTGTGTCGCGTTACTTTATGAAGTGACTGTCCATATTGTGCAAGGATTTCCTCGTGACTTGCGTTTAGATCATATCCTTGTGAATCAATTACGGACTTTCCACGCCGCGAACGTACGTGCGTTTAAAAGATTATGAAACATGCCTCATTGCACCACCGTCCCATGTGCGGACAACTTTCAGCCAATAATATGAAATGTGTACATTTGAACGTAGTAGCGTAACTTGGTGGCAGTTGCCCTGCGCGTAGCGAGTCGTCATTTATTGGTCTGTTGCTTTTTCAAAAGTGAAAACCAAGACCCTTAGTTTAGGCGATATTTAAACCACTATTTTCTTATGGACAAAAGATCATTTGTTGATAGGAAATGGGAAAGATGAGGCCTTGTACCTGATGATGGCTTTGTGAGCTGAAGCGCGTCGTGCGCATTAAAAATACCTTGTGGAATAGTGTTGGAATTGTTGTCTCTGTTTTGATACGGCGAACTTCCACAATATCTCGCCTGAATCTGTTGAAAAAAAGATTAAGTTCTTTGATGAGGTAGAAGTTGTTCTGTTGTCCCGTATCTACATATATCTGCCTAATACCCCGCGAGCCGCCGCATGGGCGTGTGGCAGGAAGTGTTAGGTCACCAGCCGGGTAAAGGTGTAAGTTTTTTTGAGATGAAATAGAGACATGTATCATAGGAGTGTATTCAGTGGAGCTCAATTTTCATTGTGGTCGCTTATTGTTCGCGGAAATAACGAATTTTCGTACCTAGCTGTATCTACCTTAGAAACCTCTCAGGGACGGGATTACGGATCTTCACAGCGACGCACTAGCTATTTGGTATTTTTACTGCCACTTTAACCCTTTGAATGCGGCATGACGTGATATCACGTCATGGTTGTCTTTACGCTGGTACTGATGACGTGATATCACGTCAAGGGTTCCGTGAGTGTTACAGCTTTCACTAGGGGGCCTAGTGAAAGTTCCCTAGTAAAAGCTGGAACACTCATGGTACCCATGACGTAATATCACGTCATCAGCAACAGCATAGAGACAGCTATGACGTGATATAACGTCATGCCTCACACAAAGGGTTAATGAACAAGAAAAATGCGTTGTGACCTCTTAAAACTACGCCTTTTCGATCTCTCCTCTAGCATTTGTAGAGCAAGTCATTACGAGAACTGTGACTGTATATAGTTCGCAACAATGGATCTATTAATAAATGCTTCTTATATAACTCTATTCTCCTCCTAATGTCTCTGCAACAATACCGATTTTCTTCTAGCGTACTACCTAAGTAATTCTACTACCTTCTATTCGTGCCTTACTACTTATATGGCAGCCTCGCTTTCTACGACTTCAAAAAATCACATCACCTTTTTATTCAAGTCCTGCAAATCTCTACTTATGTCGGACACCTTTCAAATATCATTTTCGACCCTTTCCATAGGTCATTTTTTGTGGTCAATATCTCAGGAACCAGTGGTTCCCCAGCTTTCCTACAAAAATTTTCGAATGCCGTGATGTTTATAGAAGAGAAGTATGTGACTGTCATTTCCCTGAAATTCAGGAGTTTCTCGAAAAAATTATTTGAAAGTTGTGACGCAAGCGGAGATTTACCTAAATCAATAAAATACAAAGGAAAGCGGCGCGCTTTGTTAAAAACTGCTACGAGCGTACGTATAGTGTCTAACAACTTTTAGAGGGATTAAGGTCTCTAGGCCTCTAGAGACTCGGAGGCTACCCGCTAGGCTTAGATTGCTTGATAAATTCAGAACTGATATTTTTCAGAGAGACACAAGAATATTATCATGACTCCTCACTACATCTCTAGGTCTGACAGATGCGACAAAATAAGAGAGATACACTGCCGAACAGATAGGTGCAAAAACTCGTTCTTTCCGCGAACAATAAGCGATCGCAATGAAAATTGAGCTCCACTAAATACACTCCAATAATACATGTCACCGTTTCGTCTAAAAAAAAACTTACACCTTTACACGGCTGGTGACCTAACACCCCCTGCCACACGCCCATTCGGCGGCTCGCAGGGTATTATGTAGACGTAGAAGTTCTTGCAAATCATGTGAATAAGAACCCGAAATTTCCGTCTCGAAATTTTGTGTTCACTTGGCTACTACGCAGCGTTAGGCATCGATAAAACTGAAGAGAATAGAATGAACGGTGAACCTCCCTTAAAAATCATTAATAATTACTCTCTCGCGACAAACCAATCAATTACTTAGCATGCGGAGGTCAAGACCCTGGCAACCGAAATCGCCTCTCTTTCCTCAAAGGAGCACGGGAAAAATAACTTACCGAAAGAGACCCTTATAAAAACAGGGGCGCCGCAAAAAAAAGTAAATCCATTCCTGGAAGTAATTAAACTCGTTCCTAGAAAAAACATCTCCCATGGCGTGACTCGCTTCAATTTTTTGTCGGGAACTAAGGGAGATGCCCGTTGCCTTGGCAACGACCCTTCCATGGTTACGCCCGTTCTTTTCAGGGTGTCATCGGAAGAATATCGAAGTTTCTCCGATGGAAAAGAGAGAGAAAGAAAACGGAGGGGGCCAAGAGGGCGTCCCTGGGGAATATCAAGAAGAGAAGCATGACGTGTAAGTATAAGGGGGGGGAATTGGGGGACCCCTTTTCCTTTCCTTCGGAAGGCCTATCCATTTCCGAAGGAATCTCGGCGGAACGAAATTATGTTCCTACAAAGATTCCCAATGCGGAAAACATCTGCCCCAAATACATAATTCATGCTCAGCGAAGCTCTCAATCATTGAAAAATAACGAATTGTCCTTCCATGTTCCGTTTACACGCGCAAACACCGGCGGAGGGAAGCAACGACGATGTCATTTATAGTAGTGCATCACCAAAATAAATTCAATTATTTTCCATCCGCTCTGGCGCCCGCTAACTCAACAGGAGGAAAGCGCACTTCCTTTCAATTCGTTCCAGAACACACGCAAAAGGCAGGACATTTCAAAACGAATCGGGTGCGAAGTTTAAGTTCGCCGAATGATAAAAGAACGAAGATAATCTTATACGCGATTCATGATCATGACTAGCTTTTCCTTATAAACGTCATACATGGATAATGTTAAGTAGTTTATCACACTATGGTAAAAAAATTACAGTTTGAATATATGCTCAATTTGAACTAATTCATTTACTATGAGCAAAACATTCTACATCTACATACCACCCTCCGAGGCACCGCATAGGCGTGATGCAGGACACCAGCCGTGTAAAGTTGTAAAAAAACGCTGTTTTCGGAGGTGAAATGGTGAAGTGTATTATGGGAGTGTTTGAAGAGAGCTCCAGTTTTAACGCAGTCACATATTAGGCGTGGAAAGAACGAATTTTTGTACCTATCTTTTCGGCAATGTATCTCTCTCATTTTATCGCTTCTGTCAGACATAGAGACGTGGTGTGGTGTCAAAATCATATTCTCTGTGTCGCCCAGAAACACACCTGTTCTGAAATTTTCAGGCAAACTAAGCCTAGCGTCTGTCTCTCCAGTGGCTCCAAACTGAATCCCTCTAAGAGCTGAGAAACAATACATGTTCGCTTAAAGAAGTTTTTAACGAACCGCGCAGTTTTCATTTTTAGTTAATTTTTTTAGTCGAATCTTTTAGTCCAGGGTGCCAAATACTCGCGGCGCACTCGAGATGTGGCCTAACCAGAGCGAAGTAGCATCTATCCTGGTTTCTTCAATGCCGTGCCGCGTGTAATTTTATGATCCTCCATGATGAACCTATCTGAAGTTAATGTAATTCCAAGGTATTTGATTTTTTATGATTACTTAACGTTTGCTCCCCCCCACAGTGTAGTCATGGCGCCGGTGCAATGACTTGCGCAAGAAGTGTACCCAACATGCGGCCGCGACTAAAAAAATAAAAGAACTTCGATAAATTCAACGGTTAAAGGTTCCACTTTGATGGACGGGCGACGTTGTAGTGAGTCGAAGTTTTTAACTTGGAAAATTTATCATGGTACCTACAACTAGTTTCGGCAGTCACGCTCAGGAGTGTGCCTGAAGATTGCGTGACCGGTTGTGCATTCAACTGTAAAATTTGGGAAGTCACAAAGTTTGACTCACTACTAGAACTTCGAAGAGCCGAATTCGAGAACTTTTTGCAAAAAAAAACATTCGTCCGTTACTATTGTGTACGAACAGAATGCCGCTTATCGCCAAGGATAGCAAGCATTCATCATCTGTCTGTAGGGGACAAGGAGCGATAATGGTTTCCCACCTGTGCAAGCATTAACACCTGGGCACGAGAAACTGTTTCTGGAGCAACTCTGCCAAAGTTCTCCATACTTAAAAAGTTTCATGAAGTTTTGACAGAGCTATTTACTTTTATTTTTCATGACGAAGGTTCGTTACAGGGTAAAATCATCAGGTGGTGTTACAGATCACCTGATGACGTTACTCTGTTACGAGAACATGGTAGTAAATAATAAAATTACAAGAGGAAAAACTGTGTCGAAACTTAGTATAACTTTATAACGTCCATCCAACCAACGGCCATATTCATAGATTTCAGCCTAAAGGCGCTAGTAAGGTGACTAACTTACTTGTTAGTCAGCTACTAAGAGCACTTAGTCGTGTACTACAAACAGAATTCATACATCCTTTGCAGTAAGCTACTTTCGTACGCTACTGTTGCCACTATCGGAGTATATTAAAATTAGGTAGCGACTGCCCTTACAACAATAAAAAAACGCTTGGCAACACTGCCACAGGCTTCTATGTAAATTCGTACTCCAATCAAAAACCATGCTTATTCAATAATGGCCAATCAAAGCTATTAATAAAACGCCATTCTTATTATATTATGAAGGCAATAAAAATAAACTTATTCCATAGCCTAAGAAAATCTTCGTCGATATTGTACTTTGAAATGTGTTTTTAAACGTATTTTAACGGATAGTTCCTAGATTCAGTCAATTTTTGCTTTATCTCGTCTAATTTATAAATTCCATTCAAGTTTAAATTTATATGCCCACTTAAGGAATAAAGATTCATCAATATACAATGGGAATCTCTGCAATATTAAGTTTACGTCGTTTATCCTGCTTTCTACGATATCTCAAAACATTTTATTATTGGAAGAAGAATAACATAGGTAAACTTCTTCATCATTTTCATGGATGGATACGGAACAACATTATTGACAACGGACGAACAAGAAAGAGTACGAATACCGGGACTTTTAAAGTAATACTCATTCCTACATTGGCGTTATCGTAATACGCTCTAATTTGCTCATTTTTTTGCATTTCCGTCAAAATTTCGACCGACTTATCTTCTTATCGACGTCAATAGTCATTTTCAAGAAAAATACAGGACTACTTTTCAGTACATGAACTTTTAACTTTTTTCGTGCGCATTATCACACCACAAACTTTGCGGATGCTATGACGAACCCGGCCGCAAAGATTGAAAAGCTCCCGGGGTTAGGTTAAGTGGACCGCGAGGATTAAGGACAGGAGAGCAAATAAGGCGGGGAGGAACTGAATGGACCGGGACGGACCAGAGAGAAACACGAAAGGAGAAATGAAGGGAAGAGGGCGTAATCTACAACTTTACTCGAGGGGAATCAGGGCCAATGGCGTCCGTCCCTTCACGGACCGAGCTAACTCGATTTAATCCAGGCCGCTGAAGGAATCAACCGGGCCGAAGCTCGCAATTTCTCCACTTAGTTACCACCTTACCAGACGGTTTGTTGGAAGGTTTTAGGTTTGAGGGGGGGGGGGAAACAAATGAGGCACGAATTTCGCATCCCCTTTTCCACTTAACGTCACGTTCCGCCCACTTTCTGTAACCCTCCAAGGGGTTATCGCCATGTAGTCCTCCACCAATTTCTCCGATTCGAGGGGCTGTAATGTAGTAACTATAACACCGAGCGTTTCCTGGCTAAATAACTTACAACCTACGTCACAGTCACAAGAAATCGCCCAAAAATTGTTGCTGAACCTATGAAGATCGTTCAGTTTTCGAAACACTACTGTAACGGATAGTTATTTCTCGAAATCGGACAGTAGAAAACAAAAGAAAAATATGTAATCGAAGGAAAATTACTGAATAGCAACTTCGGACAAAACCATTCGACTGTGACGTACACTCCAGATTTTAAATCCAGAAATTATTGGTGCGTAACACACACAATCCCTAATAACATCTACATACTACCTGGCGAGCCGCCGCAAAGGCGTGGGGTATGGGGTGTTAAGTCACCGGGCATGTAGGCATATACATGGAAGCGAACGTGGAAAAGGAAGGGGACATTTAAGGGATGGCTGACACTATAGAAGTGACTTAGCATCACGCTCTGTTGTTGTCATAGTCACTAATCCCGTGTGGAGAGAAGGTACTTTCGTTTTCCGAAAGGGAATACATTGGCAATGCAAGTAAATACAAGAAGAACCGCGTCATACGAAACATAGGGGGGCGGAACCGTTTCGAACAGCCCATTTTTTTTCGGCTGACGGATAGTTTTTATTTAAATTTTAATTTGATGAAAATGCTCGAAATCGTTATTTTTTTTAATTTTACAGTAATCCCATCGTCAAAATCGATAACTGCAAATGCATAAAAAAATAATCTATCTCTCAAAATAATCGAAAATATTCTTCTGCATTTTCCTCTGCGGAGTTCGCTGGCATTCTTCTCCTCTCCACATCTCTCACCGCGTTTTTCGATAGTTTCTGCTATTCCGGGTTTCCGTGCGGTGAGGTTTCTTTTAAACGGGGTTCTACTCGATAAGGAATGATTTTAACCCGTCAAGGTCCTTGGTCCGACATTAGCCCCGATGACTACGCCAGAAGAAGCCATCGAAACCTTGCCAGCGATGCCCTCCATACTCGGCTGTAAACCCGAGAGAAAATCATCCGCCACATTCTCGCGCAAAATACCAAACTCTTCACTCTTATCAGCAATACTCCCAAAATAAGGCCCTGTAAGCTTCGACAAATGAAAAAAAAAGAAGGTTAGTCAGAAGCAGACTCCCTTTGAATCCTTGAAAAAATATAGCGATAGATCGTGGACTGGACACTATTTACATCTACATACTACCCTGCGAGCCGCCGCGTGGGCGCGTGGCACGGGGTGTTGGGGCACATACCGAGTAAAGGTGAAAAGGAAAAGGGTTTGGGAGGTGAAATGGTGACGTGTATTATGGCAGTGTATTTTTGTGGCGCTCAGTTTTTATTGCGGTCGCTTATTGTGCGCGGAAATAACGAGTTTTGGTAGCTATCTATTCGGCAATGTATCTCTCTTATTTTATCGCTACCGTCAGACCATGCACATACATAATGGATTTAAGCTGTGTCCCAATTCGCCATTTAGGCAGCTAAATCGGCAGATTTAGGGAGGACGCCATCTTGAAGTGTGTCCCAATTCGTTAGGCATCATGGGGGAGCGGATTTAGGTGCCTTTCTCGGGGGTGAAATTTAGGGTGGATGGAGTTTATCCTAAATCCGCCTCCATATTGAATTTCCCATCATGCAAAGCACA